>JAVUNC010000019.1:0-600000 GCA_032173965.1 Sitta carolinensis
ACCCCGGCCGAGGCCCGTCCCACCGCTAAGGCCGCGGAAGGCAACAGGTCTACCCGACAGGAGGCAACAGGTCTACCCCGGCCGAGGCCGCCACCGCAAGGCCGGGAAGGCAACAGGTCACCCCGACAGAGGCAACAGTCACCCGGCCGAGGCGCCGTCCCAACCTAAGGCCGGCGGAAGGCAACAGGTCTACCCGACAGGAGGCACAGTCTACCCGGCCGAGCGCCTCCCACCGCTAAGGCCGGCGGAAGGCAACAGGTCTACCCCGAAGGAGCACGGCTACCCCGGCCAGGCGCCGTCCCACGCTAAGGCCGGCGGAAGGCAACAGGTCTACCCCGACAGGAGGCAACAGGTCTAGCCCGGCGAGCGCCGTCCCACCGCTAGAGCCGGCGGAAGGCAACAGGTCTACCCCGACAGAGGCACAGTCAGCCGGCCGGCACCGTCCCACCGCTAAGGCCGCGGAAGGCAACAGGTCTACCCCGACAGGAGGCAACAGGTCAAGCCGCCGGGCGCCGTCCCACCGCTAAGGCCGGCGGAAGGCAACAGTCTACCCGACAGGAGGCACAGTACCCGGCCGAGCGCCGTCCCACCCTAGGCCGGCGGAAGGCAACGTCACCCGAAGGAGGCACAGGTCTACCGCCAGGCCTGCTCCCGAAGGCGGCGAAGGCAACAGGTCACCCGACAGGAGGCAACAGTCTACCCGGCCGAGCCCGTCCCACCGCTAAGGCCGGGAAGCAACAGGTCTACCCCGACAGGAGCAACAGGTCTACCCGGCCGAGCGCTCCCACCCTAAGGCCGGCGGAAGGCAAAGTCTACCCGCAGGAGCAACAGGTCTACCCGCCGAGGCGCCTCCCACCGCTAGGCCGCGAAGCAACAGGTCTACCCGACAGAGGCACAGTCTACCCGCAGCGCCGTCCCACGCTAAGGCCGGCGGAAGGCAACAGTCTACCCCGACAGAGGCAACAGGTCAACCCGCCGTGCGCCCCCCACCTAAGCCGGGAAGGCAACAGGTCTACCGACAGAGCACAGTTACCGGCGGCGCCTCCCACCTAACCGGCGGAAGGCAACAGTCTACCCGACAGGAGCAACAGTCTACCCGCCGAGCGCCGTCCCACGCTAAGCCGGCGGAAGGCAACAGGTCACCCCGACAGAGGCAACAGGTCTACCCGGCCGAGGCGCCGTCCCACGCTAAGGCCGGCGGAAGGCAACAGTCTACCCGACAGGAGGCAACAGGTCTACCCGGCGAGGCGCCGTCCCACCGCTAAGGCCGGCGGAAGGCAACAGTCTACCCCGACAGGAGGCAACAGGTCACCCGGCCGAGCCTCCCACCGCTAAGGCCGCGGAAGGCAACAGTCTACCCGAGGAGGCAACAGGTCTACCCGGCCGAGGCGCCGTCCCACCCTAAGGCCGCGGAAGGCAACAGGTCTACCCCACGGAGGCAACAGTCTACCCCGGCCGAGCGCGTCCAACCCTAGGCCGGCGAAGGCAACAGGTCTACCCCGACAGGAGGCAACAGTCTACCCGGCCAGGCGCCGTCCCACCGCTAAGGCCGGCGGAAGGCAACAGGTCTACCCCGACAGGAGCAACAGGTCTACCCCGCCGAGGCGCCGTCCCACCCTAAGGCCGGCGGAAGGCAACAGGTCTACCCCGACAGAGGCAACAGGTCTACCCGGCGAGCGCCTCCCACCGCTAAGGCCGGCGGAAGGCAACAGGTCTACCCCGACAGAGGCAACAGGTCACCCGGCCGAGGCGCCGTCCCACCGCTAAGGCCGGCGGAAGGCAACAGGTCTACCCCGACAGGAGGCAACAGGTCTAGCCCGGCCGAGGCCCGTCCCACCGCTAAGGCCGGCGGAAGGCAACAGGTCTACCCCGACAGGAGGCAACAGGTCTACCCGGCCGAGGCGCCGTCCCACGCTAAGGCCGGCGGAAGGCAACGGTCTACCCCGACAGGAGGCAACAGGTCTACCCGGCCGAGGCCGTCCCACCCTAGGCCGGGAAGGCAACAGTCTACCCCGACAGGAGGCACAGGTCTACCCGCCGAGGCGCCGTCCCACCGCTAAGCCGGCGGAAGGCAACGGTCTACCCCGACAGAGCAACAGGTCTACCCGCCGAGGCGCCGTCCCACCCTAAGGCCGGCGAAGGCAACAGGTCTACCCCGACAGGAGGCAACAGGTCACCCGGCCGAGGCGCCGTCCCACCGCTAAGGCCGGCGGAAGCAACAGGTCTACCCCGACAGGAGGCACAGTCTACCCGGCCGAGGCGCCGTCCCACCGCTAAGGCCGGCGGAAGGCAACAGGTCTACCCCGACAGGAGGCAACAGGTCTACCCGGCCGAGCGCCGTCCCACCGCTAAGGCCGGCGGAAGGCAACAGGTCTACCCCGACAGGAGCACAGGTCTAGCCCGCCGAGGCGCCGTCCCACCGCTAAGGCCGGAAGGCAACAGGTCTACCCCGACAGGAGGCAACAGGTCTACCCGGCCGAGGCGCGTCCCACCGCTAAGGCCGGCGGAAGGCAACAGGTCTACCCCGACAGGAGGCAACAGGTCTACCCGGCCGATGCGCCGTCCCACCGCTAAGGCCGGCGGAAGGCAACAGGTCTACCCCGACAGGAGGCAACAGGTCTACCCGGCCGAGGCGCCGTCCCACCCTAAGGCCGGCGGAAGGCAACAGGTCTACCCCGACAGGAGGCACAGGTCAGCCCGGCCGAGGCGCCGTCCCACACCTAAGGCCGGCGGAAGGCAACAGGTCTACCCGACAGAGGCACAGGTCTACGCCGGCCGGCGCCGTCCCACGCTAAGGCCGGCGGAAGGCAACAGGTCTACCCCGACAGGAGCAACAGGTCTAGCCCGGCCGAGGCGCCGTCCCACCGCTAAGGCCGGGGAAGGCAACAGGTCTACCCCGACAGGAGGCAACAGGTCTACCCGGCCGAGGCGCCGTCCCACACGCTAAGGCCGGCGGAAGGCAACAGGTCTACCCCGACAGAGGCACAGGTCTACCCGGCCGAGGCGCCGTCCCACCGCTAAGGCCGGCGGAAGGCAACAGGTCTACCCCGACAGGAGGCAACAGGTCACCCGCGAGGCGCCTCCCACCGCTAAGGCCGGCGGAAGGCAACAGGTCTACCCCGACAGAGGCAACAGGTCTACCCGGCCGAGGCGCCGTCCCACCGCTAAGGCCGGCGGAAGGCAACAGGTCTACCCCGACAGGAGGCAACAGGTCTACCCGCCGAGGGCCGTCCCACCGCTAAGCCGGCGGAAGGCAACAGGTCTACCCCGACAGGAGGCACAGGTCTAGCCGCCGAGGCGCGTCCCACCGCTAAGGCGGGAAGGCAACAGGTCTACCCCGACAGAGGCAACAGGTCTAGCCCGGCCGAGGCGCCGTCCCACCGCTAAGGCCGGGGAAGGCAACAGGTCTACCCCGACAGGAGGCACAGGTCTACCCGCCGAGGCGCCGTCCCACCGCTAAGGCCGGGGGAAGGCAACAGTCTACCCCGACAGAGGCGACAGGTCTAGCCCGCCGAGGCGCCGTCCCACCGCTAAGGCCGGCGGAAGGCAACAGTCTACCCCGACAGGAGGCAACAGTCTACCCGCCGAGGCGCCGTCCCACCCTAAGGCCGGCGAAGGCAACAGGTCTACCCCGACAGGAGGCGACAGGTTACCCGCGAGGCGCCGTCCCACCGCTAAGGCCGGCGAAGGCAACAGTCTACCCCGACAGAGGCACAGGTCTACCCCGCCGAGGCGCCGTCCACCGCTAAGGCCGGCGGAAGGCAACAGGTCTACCCCGACAGGAGGCAACAGTCTACCCCCGAGGCGCCGTCCCACCGCTAAGGCCGCGGAAGGCAACAGTCTACCCCGACAGGAGGCAACAGGTCTCCCCCGGGCGCCGTCCCACGCTAAGGCCGGGAAGCAACAGGTCTACCCCGACAGGAGGCACAGTCACCGCGAGGCGCCGTCCCACCGCTAAGCCGGCGGAAGGCAACAGGTCTACCCCGACAGAGGCAACAGGTCTACCCGGCCGAGGCGCCGTCCCACCGCTAAGGCCGGCGGAAGGCAACAGGTCTACCCCGACAGGAGCAACAGGTCTACCCGGCCGATGCGCCGTCCCACCGCTAAGGCCGGCGGAAGGCAACAGGTCTACCCCGACAGGAGGCAACAGGTCTACCCGCGCGGCGCCGTCCCACCGCTAAGAGCCGGCGGAAGGCAACAGGTCTACCCCCGACAGGAGGCAACAGGTCTAGCCCGGCCGAGGCGCCGTCCCACCGCTAAGGCCGGCGGAAGGCAACAGGTCTACCCCGACAGGAGGCGAACAGGTCTACCCGGCCGAGGCGCCGTCCCACCGCTAAGAGCCGGCGGAAGGCAACAGGTCTACCCCGACAGGAGGCAACAGGTCTACCCGGCCGAGGCGCCGTCCCACCCTAAGGCCGGCGGAAGGCAACAGGTCTACCCCGACAGGAGGCAACAGGTCTAGCCCGGCCGAGGCGCCGTCCCACCGCTAAGGCCGGCGGAAGGCAACAGGTCTACCCCGACAGGAGGCAACAGGTCTACCCGGCCGAGGCGCCTCCCACCGCTAAGGCCGGCGGAAGGCAACAGGTCTACCCCGACAGGAGGCAACAGGTCTACGCCGGCCGAGGCGCCGTCCCACGCTAAGGCCGCGGAAGCAACAGGTCTACCCCGACAGGAGGCACAGGTCTAGCCCGGCCGAGGCGCCGTCCCAACCGCTAAGGCCGGCGGAAGGCAACAGGTCTACCCCGACAGGAGGCAACAGGTCTAGCCCGGCCGAGGCGCCGTCCCACCGCTAAGGCCGGCGGAAGGCAACAGGTCTAACCCCGACAGGAGGCAACAGGTCTACCCGCCGAGGCGCCGTCCCACCGCTAAGGCCGGCGGAAGGCAACAGTCTACCCCGACAGGAGGCAACAGGTCTACCCCGGCCGAGGCGCCGTCCCACCCTAAGGCCGGCGGAAGGCAACAGGTCTACCCCGACAGGAGGCAACAGGTCTAGCCCGGCCAGGCGCCGTCCCACCGCTAAGGCCGGCGGAAGGCAACAGGTCTACCCCGACAGGAGGCAACAGGTCTAGCCCGGCCGAGGCGCCGTCCCACCGCTAAGGCCGCGGAAGCAACAGGTCTACCCCGACAGGAGCAACAGGTCTACCCCGGCCGAGGCGCCGTCCCACCGCTAAGGCCGGCGGAAGGCAACAGGTCTACCCCGACAGGAGGCAACAGGTCTACCCGGCCGAGGCGCCGTCCCACCCTAAGGCCGCGGAAGGCAACAGGTCTACCCCGACAGGAGGCAACAGGTCTACCCGGCCGAGCGCCGTCCCACCAGCTAAGGCCGGCGGAAGGCAACAGGTCTACCCCGACAGGAGCAACAGGTCTAGCCCGGCCGAGGCGCCGTCCCACCGCTAAGGCCGGCGGAAGGCAACAGGTCTACCCCGACAGGAGGCAACAGGTCTACCCGGCCGAGGCCGTCCCACCGCTAAGGCCGGCGGAAGGCAACAGTCTACCCCGACAGAGGCAACAGGTCTACCCGGCCGAGCGCCGTCCCCCCTAAGGCCGCGGAAGGCAACAGGTCTACCCCGACAGGAGGCAACAGGTCTAGCCCGGCCGAGGCGCCGTCCCACCGCTAAGGCCGCGGAAGGCAACAGGTCTACCCCGACAGGAGGCAACAGGTCTACCCGCCGAGGCGCCGTCCCACCGCTAAGGCCGGCGGAAGGCAACAGGTCTACCCCGACAGGAGGCGACAGGTCTACCCCGGCCGAGGCGCCGTCCCACCGCTAAGGCCGGCGGAAGGCAACAGGTCTACCCCGACAGGAGGCAACAGGTCTACCCGGCCGAGGCGCCGTCCCACCCTAAGGCCGGCGGAAGGCAACAGTCTACCCCGACAGGAGGCAACAGGTCAACCCGGCCGATGCGCCGTCCCACACGCTAAGGCGGCGGAAGGCAACAGGTCTACCCCGACAGGAGGCAACAGGTCTACCCGCCGAGGCGCCGTCCCACCGCTAAGGCCGGCGGAAGGCAACAGGTCTACCCCGACAGGAGGCAACAGGTCTACCCCGGCCGAGGCGCCGTCCCACCGCTAAGGCCGGCGGAAGGCAACAGGTCTACCCCGACAGGAGGCAACAGTCTACCCGGCCGAGGCGCCGTCCCACCGCTAAGGCCGGCGGAAGGCAACAGGTCTACCCCGACAGGAGGCAACAGGTCACCCCGGCCGAGGCGCCGTCCCACCGCTAAGGCCGGCGGAAGGCAACAGGTCTACCCCGACAGGAGGCAACAGGTCTAGCCCGGCCGAGGCGCCGTCCCACCGCTAAGGCCGCGGAAGGCAACAGGTCTACCCCGACAGAGGCAACAGGGCTACCCGGCCGAGGCGCCGTCCCACCGCTAAGGCCGGCGGAAGGCAACAGGTCTACCCCGACAGGAGGCAACAGTCTACCCGCCGAGGGGCCGTCCCACCGCTAAGGCCGGCGGAAGGCAACAGGTCTACCCCGACAGGAGGCAACAGGTCTACCCCGGCCGAGGCGCCGTCCCACCGCTAAGGCCGGCGGAAGGCAACAGGTCTACCCCGACAGGAGGCAACAGGTCTACCCCGCCAGGCGCCGTCCCACCGCTAAGGCCGGCGGAAGGCAACAGGTCTAACCCCGACAGGAGCAACAGGTCTACCCCGGCCGAGGCGCCGTCCCACCGCTAAGGCCGGCGGAAGGCAACAGGTCTACCCCGACAGGAGGCAACAGGTCTACCCGGCCGAGGCGCCGTCCCACCGCCTAAGGCCGGCGGAAGGCAACAGGTCTACCCCGACAGGAGGCAACAGGTCTAGCCCGGCCGAGGCGCCGTCCCAACCGCTAAAGCCGGCGGAAGGCAACAGGTCTACCCCGACAGAGGCAACAGGTCTAACCCGGCCGAGGCCGTCCCACCGCTAAGGCCGGCGGAAGGCAACAGGTCTACCCCGACAGAGGCACAGGTCTACCCGGCCGAGGCGCCGTCCCACCGCTAAGGCCGGCGGAAGGCAACAGTCTACCCCGACAGGAGGCAACAGGTCTAGCCCGGCCGAGGCGCCGTCCCACCGCTAAGGCCGCGGGAAAGGCAACAGGTCTACCCCGACAGAGGCAACAGGTCAACCCCGGCCGAGGCACCGTCCCACCGCTAAGGCCGGCGGAAGGCAACAGGTCTACCCCGACAGGAGGCAACAGGTCTAGCCCGGCCGAGGCGCCGTCCCACCGCTAAGCCGGCGGAAGGCAACAGGTCTACCCCGACAGGAGGCAACAGGTCTAGCCCGACCGAGGCGCCGTCCCACCGCTAAGGCCGGCGAAGGCAACAGGTCTACCCCGACAGGAGGCAACAGGTCTACCCGGCCGAGGCGCCGTCCCACCAGCTAAGCCGGCGGAAGGCAACAGGTCTACCCCGACAGGAGGCAACAGGTCTACCCCGGCCGAGGCGCCGTCCCACACGCTAAGGCCGCGGAAGGCAACAGGTCTACCCCGACAGGAGGCAACAGGTCAAACCCGGCCGTGCGCCGTCCCACCGCTAAGGCCGCGGAAGGCAACAGGTCTACCCCGACAGGAGGCAACAGGTCTACCCCGGCCGAGCGCCGTCCCACCGCTAAGGCCGGCGGAAGGCAACAGGTCTACCCCGACAGGAGGCGACAGGTCTAACCCGGCCGAGGCGCCGTCCCCACCGCTAAGGCCGGCGGAAGGCAACAGGTCTACCCCGACAGGAGGCAACAGGTCTAGCCCGGCCGAGGCGCCGTCCCAACCGCTAAGGCCGCGGAAGGCAACAGGTCTAACCCCGACAGGGCAACAGGTCTAAGCCCGGCCGAGGCGCCGTCCCACCGCTAAGGCCGGCGGAAGGCAACAGGTCTACCCCGACAGGAGGCAACAGGTCTACCCCGGCCGAGGCGCCGTCCCACCAGCTAAGGCCGCGGAAGGCAACAGGTTCTACCAAACCCCACCCCCGCTGACCAGGAAAGGCAAAACCCTAAGACCTATCCACCAGGTTGTCTAACCTAGAACTAAATCTAAACCTAGAGGAATATATAACGAGTTACGAAAGCTAGCCTAGAAAAGCAGGTAAATAGTACATATCGAACAACCCAAGTTACGGAAGCCCCCATCCGACGGAAGGCCTCCTGTCCGAGGCAAAAACCCACAAATGAACAGACAAAACTCAACCACACAACCCAAAACCAAACAGCACCACAAAAAAAAAACAAGAAACTCAAAAACCACACAAAACACACCGTCCACTCCCCACACCAAAGAAAACACACACCAACCAGCCCACGCCAACCTCACACAACCACATAACACAGCTCACCACAAACAAAACACCCACATCAAAACCACCTCCATGCAGCAACACTCACAAAACAAACCACTCCACCGCGCCGACACCCCCTAACTCAACACAACGCCAAGTCACCAAGCACATCAACCAAACAACACACCATAACCACCACCAAGTCCCCCGCCCACCCCACCACAACGTCTCCAACCTCAAAGCGGGAGCCGTGGAAGGCAACCGGTCCATATCAAACTAAAAACTCTAATACCCACTCCTCAAAAAACTAAAAACATACAATCATCACCTCACCAACAAAAACCACCCCATACAACCTAAACCAACAACAACACTAAAATCCAAACCCACCAACAAACCAACCACCCTGCCCGATGCGAACGCCGATCACCAGGAACTAGCTAAGCCATGCGCCCGGCGGACCCGCCGAGGCCCCACGTCCGCCACCCGCTAAAAAGGCCAGGCGGAAGGCAACAGGTCTCTCATTTCCCAAATCCCCTCTGGACAGACAGCAACAAGAGATAGGCCAAACAAGGTCAATACTCCTAACCACCCTGCCCGAAATGCCATATACAACCGCTAAAGCCGCACGGCAACAGAAAGGCAACCCAAGGTCTACTACTATAAATATAATAACTAAATAAAAATATAAACTATAACACCCTCTAAAACCAAAAAAACCACCTAACTATAAAATACCCCCCTATACTAAAATTATACTAATAAAAAAAATACTCAAAAAACTACAATACAAATAACCACTAAAATACCCCCTAATACAAATTGACTATACAATACTAACTAACTAAACTCAACTACAAAACTATATATATACCAACCCATATACACACTAACTAATACTACAAAACTATAAACCCTATATCTATAACCCACCCACCCCCATACCAGGAGGCAAACAGGTTTATACCTCACCCCACCGTTTTTTCAATGTCACCTTATTACGTGGCGGTTTCACATGGTTGGTTAAACAATTATATCTCCGTCCCTTCCGGTTCCACAGCTTGCGTTATTTGTAAACCAAAAGTGTACCTCAAGGATCTTTCCACAGGTCAGGTCTATCGGCAAGGTTTAACTAGAGGTAATTAACAGGTTCTACATAAGCCCCGCCGAGGGGCGCCGTCACACCCCAATACCACCCAACAGCTTAAGCCCGCGGAAGGACAACAGGTCCTAACTAACCAATACCGCCTAAAAACCATCTAACTAAAACGTAAAAAACCCCCCGACAGGCTAGTGCGACAGTTTTCACGATCACTAATAGAGTCTACCCCGGCCGAGGCGCACAAGTCCCTCCCCCCCACGCCCCTAAAAACAGGGGAGGCCAGCGACAAGTCCCAACAGGTCTACTCTCGTAAACTAACCTACACAACTAACCCATACCCTACCCCGACAGGGGCCAAAAAAAAAAATACAGTCAAACGCACGGCCCAGTCTGCGCCTATCCCCATCCCAAATCCCAACCGCATAATAAGCCCTGCGGAAAGCAAAAACAGTCTATAAATATACCATGACAAGATGCGACAGGTGTAATTCCCCCAAACTCCTCAGAGATGCGCCGACCCACACCATCACCTAAAAAAACAAAAAGGGGGCCAGCGGAAGCAACAGGATCTAACCCGAACCGACTCCATACCCCTGGATAGCAACTAGCAAATCAACAGGTCTAGCCCTCGCCCGGCCGGGTTTCCCCATCCCCATCACTCGTCAACTTCTCCCCCCGCACTACCGACACACCACCTAAAACAAAAACAAACCACCACCTGCTAAGGCCGGCGGAGGCAAACAAGTACAGGTACGTCGAAACGACAGACAAACCCTAAGGAGAACGACCAGCCCGTCGAAGAGACAAAATAACGACCGACCCCAGACAGAGGCGACAAGGTCTAAGCCCGGCCGAAGCGAGGCCGGGCCCGCCCACCGCTAAGGCCCCAACATTAAGGCAACAGTCTAAAACTACCGGTCTACCTCATAACTCACACCAGACCAGGAGGCAAAAAAAAAAAAAAAAAAACGGTCATGAGCTCCGGCCGAGGCGCCTTACTCCGTCCGCCACACCTACACTACAAATAAGGCCGGACGGAAGGCAAAGCCAGTCTACCCGACAGGAGTCAACAGGTCAACGCCGGCCGTGCGCTGTCACCAACGCTAAGGCCGGAGGGGGGGGGGGTGGGTGAGGAGAGCGGGGGGGGAGGTCAACCCTACAAGAAGCAACACGTCCTACCCCAGCCGAGCCCTGTCCCCAACGCCTAAGGCCGGCGGAAGGCACAGTCTAACCCGACATAAGGCGACGGGTTGTAGCCCGGCAGAGGCGCGGTCACCCACCGCTAAGGCCCGGCGGAAGGCAACAGGTCCTACCCCCGACAGGAGGCAACAGGTCTAACCCCGGCCGATGCGCATAACCACCGCTAAGGCCCGCGGACAGGCAACAGTTCTTCCCTGACAGGAGCAACAGGTCAACGCCGGCCGTTGCGCCGTCCCACCGCTAAGGCCGGCGGAAAGGCAACAGGACAACCCCAGACAGAGGCAACAGGTCTAAACTACCCCGGCCGAGGCACTTGTCCCACGCCTAAGGCCGGCGGAAAGGCACAGTCTACCCCGACAGAGGCAACAGGTCCTAACCCAGTCGAGGCGCCGTCCAAAACCCAACCCGCTAAGGCCGGCAAAGGCAACAGGTCTAACCCCGACAGAGGCAACGGTCTAGAACCCCGCCCGAATTTGGGGGCGCATTACAACCACTTAGGCCGGCGGAAGGCACAGGTCTACCCGACAGGAGGCGACAGTGTAGTCCGGCAAGAGGCGCCGTCCCACCGCTAAGAGCCGGCAGAAGCAACACTTCTACCCCCCGACAGGAGGCAACAGGTACCAACCCCGGCCGAGCGCCGTCCCTCCGCTAAGCCGCGGAAGCACAGGTCTACCCCGACAGGAGGCATCAGGTTACCCGGCCGAGGACGCCGGCCCACCAGCGAAAGGCCGGCTGAAGCAACAGTCTAACCCCGACAGGAGGCGCCAGGTCTACCCGCCGAGCGCCGTCCCCAACCCGCAAGTGCCAGCGGAAGGCGACCAGGTCATACCCCTACAGGGAGGCAACAGGTCTACCTCCAACCGAAGGCGCCTTCCCACCCTACGGCCGGCGAAGGCCAACAGGTCTAAACAACCCCGACAGGAGGCGACAGTCTACCCCAGTCGAGGCCCAGTCCCACCCGCTAAGGCCGGCGGAATGCAACAGTCTACCCCGACAAGAGGCGGCAGGTCTAGAAGCCCGGCCGAGGCGCCGTCCACCGCTAAGGCAGGCGGAAGGCAACAGGTCTACCCGACAGGAGGCAACAGGTCAACGCGCCATTGCGCCGTCCCACCAGCTAAGGCCGGTGGAAGGCAACAGGACTACACCGACAGAAGCAACAGGAATAACCCCCGCCGTTGCGAAGACCCACCGCTAAGGCCGCAGAAGGCAACAGGTCCACCCCGACAGGAGGCGACAGGTCTAACAACGGCCGAGGCGCCGTCCCACGGCTAAGGCGTCGGAAGGCAACAGGGTCTACCCCAACAGGAGGCACACAGGGACACGCCGCCGTTGTCGCCTTCCAAGCCGCTAAGGGGCCCGGCTGAAGTCCACAGGTCTACCGTTGACAAGAGGCGACAGGTGTAACCTGCGAGAGGCGCCGTCCCACCCGCTAAGGCCAGGCGGAAAGGCACATGTCTACCCCGACATGAGGCAACAGGTCTAGCCCTGTCCGAGGCGCCGTCCCGAACCGCTAAGACCCTGTGGAAGGGCAACAGGTCTACCCCGTCAGGAGGCAACAGGTGTAGCGCGCCCGGGCGCCGTCCCACCGCTAAGGCGGCGAAAGGCCAACAGGTCTACCCCGACAGGAGGCGAACAGGTCTACACCGCCGACGTCGTCCGTACCCAACTGCTAAGGCCGGCGGAAGGCAACAGGTCCGACCCCGACAGGAAGGCGACAGGTCTAGCCCGCCGAGGCGCCGACCACCGCTAAGGCCGCGGAAGGCAACAGGTCTACCCCGACAGGAGGCAAACGGTCTAGCCCTGCCGAGGCGCCGTCCCAGCCCGCTAAGGCCGGCTGAAAAGGGGGCCCAACAGTCTATACCCCTATAGGAGCAAGGGGTCTACCCCGGCCGATGCCATTACCACCGCTAAGGTCCAGCGGAAGGCAACAGTCCTAACCCCACAGGAGCAACAGGATCTACCTTGGCCGAGGCGCCCGTCCCACGCCTAAGGCCGCGGAAGGCACAGGTCTACCCCGACAGGAGCAACAGGTCTAACCCCAGTCGAAGCGCCGTCCCAAGCCGCCTAAGGGCCCGGTCGGAAGGCACAGTCTAACCCCGACAGGAGGCAACAGTCTACCCACCCCCGGCCATGCGCATATACACACCCGCTTAGTAGGCCGGCGGAAGGCAACAGGTCTACCCCGACAGGAGGCAACAGGTCTAAGCCCGGCCAGAGGCGCGTCCCACCGCTAAGGCGTGGAAGGCAACAAGTTCTACCCGACAGGAGGCGACAGGGTCTCAATAAAATTCATAACAGCCGCCCCGGCAAGACAAAGCCGAGGCGCCGTCCCACCGCTAAGGCCGGCGGAAGGTCAACAGGTCTACCCCGACAGGAGGCAACAGGTCAACCCCTGCCGAGGGGGACCCGTCCACGCCTAAGCCGCGAAGGCAACAGGTACTAACCTCCAGACAGGAGGCCACAAAGGTCAAACGCCGGCCGATGCGCCGTCCCAAACGCTAAGCTGGGGTCGGAAGGCAACATAAGGTCTCTAACCCCGACAGGAGGCTACAGGTCTACCCCGCCGAGACACTACCCACCGCTAAGGCTGGCAGAAGGCAACAGGTCTACCCCGACAGAATGCAACCTGTCTACCCCGGACAGATGCGCCATCCCACCGCAAAGGCCGGAGGAAGGCAACAGGTCTACCCCGACAGAGGAAAAATGTCCTAACCGCGGCCGAGTCTCCGTTCACGCTAAGGCCGCGGAAGGCAAGAGGTCTACCCCGACAGGAGGCAAAGGTCTACCACCCTGCCGAGTGCGCTGTCCACAGCTAAGGCCCGGCGGAAGCAACAGGTCTACCCCGAGAGAAGAAGGCAAAAGGTCTAGCCCGCCTGGCGCCGTCCCAACCCGCTAAGTGCCGACGGAAAGGCAACTTTCGGGGTCCGATCCAGGCGCCCCCTCACGCAAGCCCCGCCCGTCTCGTGCTCTGATTGGCCGGCGCTCAGCGTCTGGCTCCCGATTGGCTGAGAGCCGGGGAAGGGGCGGGTAACGGGGATCTGGGGGAGAAGCGGCGGATTTGGGGTGAATTTCGGGGATTTGGGGCTCCCAGTTCGGGGGGAGACGCCGCGTTACGCAAATTGCGTAAGTCGGCGCTTTCGTGAATAGCACCGGCTACGCAAATTGCGTAACTCCCCGCGGCGGGCGCTGCCCCCGCCCCATTTCCCCCCCCCCCCCATTTTTTGTCCCCCTGCCCATCGTCAGAGCAGCGGCCACCCCACGGTGCACGGCGGGGACTGGGGGGTTTGCGGGGGGTCCTGGGAGGGGGGCTCATGGTGGGGTTGCAGGGGGGGATTACGGGCGGGTACGGGGATGTGGGGAGTGGTTAGGGTCTGGGGGTGTTTGGGGGTCAGTGCTTAGGGGTCCTGGGGGGTTTGGGATCCTGAGGGGTTGGGGGATTGGGCAGGGGGTAACGGTCAGGGAGAGGGCGGTGGTTAAGGGCGAGTTGAGGGGTTTGGGAGGGGGGGTTATGCGGTCCTGAGGGGGTCCTGGAAGAGTTAATGGTGTTCTGTGCGTGGTTCGGGGAGTCCTGAAGGATTCTAGGGGGGGTTGTGGGTGTCCACTGGGCGTTTGGGGGTGTTTGGGTAGCGGGTTTCGGGGCGGGGAGGGAAAGAGAATGGCGATTTGGGGGTTTAGGGGGATCCTGAGGGTCTTTGGGAGGGTTAGGGCGTCCCGAGTGGGGTTTGGGGGGGGTCCCGAAGCGGTGCTGTGGGGGTTTGGGGTGGACAAGGGTCGGAGAAGCAGGATGAGGGTAATTTGGGAGCAGCGCTAGGGGGAGCCGGCGGGTTTTGTGGCCGGTAGCGGCTGCAGCCAGCCCTGTAAGGGGGATTTGGGGGAGAAGCGTCGGAGTTTAGGTCGATTTGGTGGATTTGGGGCGGATTTCGGGGTGAATTCCGGAGGTTTCGGGGTTCGATCCAGGCGCCCCCTCACGCAAGCCCCGCCCGTCTCGTGCTCTGATTGGCCGGCGCTCAGCGTCTGGCTCCCGATTGGCTGAGAGCCGGGGAAGGGGCGGGTAACGGGGATCTGGGGGAGAAGCGGCGGATTTGAGGTGAATTTCGGGGATTTGGGGCTCCCAGTTCGGGGGAAAACGCCGCGTTACGCAAATTGCGTAAGTCGGCGCTTTCGTGAATAGCACCGGCTACGCAAATTGCGTAACTCCCCGCGGCGGGGACCCCGCGGCGGGCGCTGCCCCCGCCCCATTTCCCCCCCCATTTTTTGTCCCCCTGCCCATCGTCAGAGCAGCGGCCGCCCCACGGTGCACGGCGGGGACTGGGGGGTTTGCGGGGGGTCCTGGGAGGGGGGCTCATGGTGGGGTTGCAGGGGGGGATTACGGGCGGGTACGGGGATGTGGAGGAGTGCGTTAGAGGGTCCTGGGGGTGTTTCGGGGCTCCAGGGGGGGTGCTTAGAGGAGTCCTGAGGAGGTTTGGGGGATCCTGAGGGAGTTTGGGCAGGGGGTAACGGTCAGGGAGAGGGCGGTTAAGGGCGAGTTGAGGGCTTTGGGAGGGGAGGTTATGAAGTCCTGGAAGAGTTAATGGTGCTCTGAGCGTGGTTTGGAGGGTCGTGGAGGATTTTAGGGGGGTACGGGGGGGTTCTCAGAGGGTTTGCGGGGCCTCACCTGTTCCGCTGCTGCTTCTGCCCGGCACAACGTCTTCTCCCTCAGCACGTCCTTTAAGCAGGCGCTCCCCAGAGCCTAGGAGAGGCTCTCT
The DNA here is from genome assembly GCA_032173965.1 of Sitta carolinensis. NCBI lineage: Eukaryota > Metazoa > Chordata > Aves > Passeriformes > Sittidae > Sitta > Sitta carolinensis. The sequence goes on from JAVUNC010000019.1 coordinate 15,289, forward strand.
CTGCCGCTATGTGAGGCCACCACAAGCCCAGCTCCTCCATCGGGGCCAGACATAAGGGAGCGGAGTCAACCCGGCAGTAAAACAGCCCTCAGCAGGACCCGCCCCTCCTCCTCATTGCCAACACCTGGGGATTTGGGGGCGCGCGTTAGAGGGTCCTGGGCGAGTTTAGGGGCTCCACGGAGGGTTTAGAGGGGTCCTGCGGGGGTTTGGGGGATCCTGGGGGAGTATGGCGAGGGGGTAAAGATCAGGGAGAGGGCGGGTAAGGTCGAGTTGAGGGGTTTGGGAGGGGGGGTTATGCGGTCCTGAGGGGGTCCTGGAAGAGTTAATGGTGTTCTGTGCGTGGTTCGGGGAGTCCTGAAGGATTCTAGGGGGGGTTGTGGGTGTCCACTGGGCGTTTGGGGGGTGTTTGGGTAGGGGGTTTTGGGGCGGGGAGGGAAAGAGAATGGCGATTTGGGGGGTTTAGGGGGATCCTGAGGGTCTTTGGGAGGGTTAGGGCGTCCCGAGTGGGGTTTGGGGGGTCCCGAAGCGGTCCTGTGGGGGTTTGGGGTGGACAAGGGTCGGAGAAGCGGGATGAGGGTAATTTTGGGAGCAGCGCTAGGGGGAGCCGGCGGGTTTTGTGGCCGGTAGCGGCTGCAGCCAGCCCTGTAAGGGGGATTTGGGGGAGAAGCGTCGGAGTTTAGGTCGATTTGGTGGATTTGGGGCGGATTTCGGGGTGAATTCCGGAGGTTTCGGGGTTCGATCCAGGCGCCCCCTCACGCAAGCCCCGCCCGTCTCGTGCTCTGATTGGCCGGCGCTCAGCGTCTGGCTCCCGATTGGCTGAGAGCCGGGGAAGGGGCGGTAACGGGGATCTGGGGAGAGAAGCGGCGGATTTGGGGTGAATTTCGGGGATTTGGGGCTCCCAGTTCGGGGGGAAAACGCCGCGTTACGCAAATTGCGTAAGTCGGCGCTTTCGTGAATAGCACCGGCTACGCAAATTGCGTAACTCCCCGCGGCGGGGACCCCGCGGCGGGCGCTGTCCCCCGCCGCATTTCCCCCCCCCATTTTTTGTCCCCTGCCCATCGTCAGAGCAGCAGCCGCCCCACGGTGCACGGCGGGGACTGGGGGGTTTTCGGGGGAGGGGGCGGAGGTGATGTTTGCGGGGGTCCGGCGGGTGGTCTTGTCGGGGGGGGGGCGGTTATGGGGATTTGGGGACACGCGTTAGAGGGCGGTAAAGGCAATTCGAGGGGTTTGGGGTGGGAGGTGTGGGGTCCTGAAAGAGTTAATGGTGTTCTGAGCGTGGTTTAGAGGGGTCCTGGAAGATTTAAGGGCGGGGGGGGTATGGGGGGGAGGGGCGTGTTGTCCCTGAAAATAAGCTTTCTGATTTGTTTTAGTAGAGTGGAGTCAGTCCTCATGAATTGTAAGATAAACAAGAATCATGTTTGCATTCCTTTGTAAAAGATAGCACCTGATAAACTTCTCAAGTGACCAGTTAAGATAGAGAGGTGGGAACTTCTCTGTCCAATCTCTGACCACTGTTCAGAAACTTATATATACGAGGTCAACAACAAAGATCTTCTTCCTTTCTTCTTCTCTGCCTGAACACCTATTGTGTGTGTTGCTGCGCGTTTCTATCTGCGTCACAATAACGAGGGGGTGTGTGTGTCGTGTCCAGAGGGGGTTTGGGGGCTTCCTGGGGGGCTCTGAGCAGGATTTGGGTGGGGGTTATGGGGGTTTGGACAGGTTTGGGGCCGGTAGTGGCCAGAGCCTCTAAGGTAAGAGGGGACTTGTGGGGGGGATGCTGTGCTCTGGGGAGGGGGGAATGGGTGGGAACGTTGAGTTGGGGAGTTGGGGGTGGGTTATCAGGTTCTGAGGGGATCCTGGAAGGGTTTTTGGGGGTCTGAGCATGGTTTGAGGGGTCCGGGGGGGCGTTTGAAGGGGGGTTACAGGGTTTAAGGAGACTCGAGTGGGGTCTTGGGGATCTCTCAAGGGTCCTGGGGGGCGTTGGGGTCGGTAACAGTCAGAGGAGCCCCGACAACGGCGATGGTGGGGGGGGGATTACAGCGACAGGAGGAAGAAGAGGGAGAAAAATAGAGAAAGAGGGAAGAAAGAGGAGAGAGAAAGAGGTAGAGACACAGGAAAGAGAGGGAGAGAAAAATGGGTAGAGAGAAGGAGGAGAGAGAAAAAGAGGAAAAGATGGAGGAAAAAGGGAGAGGGAAAAGGATGGAACAGGAGGGGAAAAAAGAGAGTGAAAGAGGAAAGAGAAAAGAGAAAGAGCAGAGAGCAAGAGTAGAAAGAGTTAGAGTGAAAAGGGGGAGACAAAAGGGTCCAACGAGACCTTGAAAAGTAAAGCAAGAAGCAAAGCAAGAAGTCTGGTGAAAATAATGACAAAACCACTCTAAATAAAGACAGGAGTCAATTGGGGGGGGGGGGCAGGGGATGACCTTTATTGAGGGTGGTTCAATTTTATTGAATGAACTTTAGTCACACTTCAGCAAAACACAGGGAAACAATTTCTACAAATGCAAGTACAGACACACATGGAAGAGTAAACACACTCCACATATACACTGGTAGAAGTCCAAATTACAGACAGGGCAATACATGCCAAACACTTACGAACACAAGAGAAACATTTTTCTATTGCAGAAATTATATTTTGTTGCTACTAGGAACCCAAACCAAAAGCAGCACACAGAAAACATAACACTCACCCACCAGGCACTTGCTTCAGCTTCCATGCAAACCCACCCTCACTCTCGACTCACTCCCGGCCCTCAGCAGACATTTGCAGTGCTCCTCAGGAACCCGGCTCCAGGAGCCTCCTCAAAAACCCTCCTGCCTGACCAAAACCCCGGTCCAGGGACGGGCACAGCCAAACTCAGGCAATGAACGTCACCTCTCACACTGACCGTGACCCAGGAAAGAAAAATCCAGCCGGGAGGGAAAGAACAAAAAAGCCCTGACTGGGGATTTTGTATTCTAAATTTCAATATCCTTTCAAAAACCTGAACGGCAAAAGCCACACACACACACGGTTAGAACCAGTCAGCACGCAGACCCAGGCAGACACAGACAGTCACACACTCTCCAGCTTATACACTGACTGCACCCTGATTTGAAAGACTGCGCTGCAGAGGAGGCTCCAACACAGCTGCTGCCTGCAGCTCCTCGACGTCGAGCAGGAGAGGTCAGGAACAGCAGCGCCATCGGTGACCGTAGAGATACGAATCCCCGTCGAGGAGCTGCGAGAGAACAGGAGGGGTCAACGAGTGCTTGTCTGACAGCTAGGAGGAATGCCCACACTGGGCCCATAAAGGTTCCAGCCAAAACCCCACAGAAAAGAGAGGAACTGCACAGTCCTGTAACTGATCTACCTGAGCCTGACTGCGTGTTGGGCAGGACAGCTCCGAGCTGAAGTGGCACGGGACAGGGACATGCAATGTAAGCCAAGACAGGAACAGGATGAGTGAGAACTGGAGATAACTCTCCCAAAGATGAATTCTCCAACTCAATATGCTTTCAGAAGATGGAACCTAAAGAACTACTGGGGTCACGTGAGGAGGGTCTAATACTCCCCCTATACAAGTCCAAGAGAATGGCACGTGGAAAGCAGGCATGACCAAAGCTGAGAAGGAAGACGGATGAGAACGTCTTGAGTACTTCTTCATTGTGTCAAGCAAAAAGGTAAAGATGCTGGAATAGGAATAATACAGGAAAAGTGTACCAATGCAGTATGGCCAATATGGCCCAAAATGAGGACAGTAAAGATCAAGATAATAGTTTCCATCCTGCTGCCCCTGGAGACTGTGTTCAACAACTAACATAAAACAGCAAGTAGTCACTAGAAAAGCACCCCAGTTTCATTTCGTGTCTGACACACAGCTTGTTCAAAGGACCTTGACAACCAGGATGGAAAGCTTTCACAAGATGCTTATCAGAGCTAAAGATAGGTAGAACTTGCTCTCTGCCCAACCTCAGACTTATTTTCTCCTCAGCAAGCACCAAACACCGTGCAAGACATCAGAAGACCAACAGAGGGAGAAGGCGACTCTCCAGGAACACAAGGCAGCTTTTAAATTCCTCCAAAAAAAACAAAATCAAAAACCCCCTTTGTAAAGGCAATACAAGGTTAAATGCAACACAAAAATCACAGCTGAACTTCGCTCTGCCTTTCAATGCTGCCGTCCAGCACAGGTTGCCCAGAGAAGCTGTGGCTGCCCTTGGGTCCCTGGAAGTCTCCAAAGCCAGCTTGGATAAGGAAGGCCTTGAGCAACCTGGTCTTACTGGAAGGTGTCCCTGCCCACAGCACGGGGTGCAACTGGATGAGTTTTAAGGGGCCCTTCCCACCCAAACCGTGCTGGGATTCCACGATCCTATGAACAGCCCCAGGCCGAAGGACTAAATTCCCATTTTTGTTCAAAAATGCTGCCGCAGGAGCACAAAGAGAGATTTCAAATACTGCTCAAGTGGCACAAGCACAGCAGAAATTGCTTTGGGGGTAAAGTGGTAATTTTACAATTCTGATACCCAGTACACGTGGAGGGCTGAACCCTGGAGGGCCTCACTCAACAGGACTTCTATGGGTATCCATCCCCAGTTTGCTGATTAGGGCTCGGAAATGCAGCCCCAAGTTGTGGAATGCTGTTCTGGAGGGGATACCACATACCATGGGTGTGAGAGACAGGGATGCTGGCCTTACCAGAGTCCTCTTGGAGCAGAGCCACCTGCAGCACGCTGCCTTCCTGCACCAGGTCTGCTGCCTCGTCTGGGCAGGGACAGGGCTTGGCACCAGCTTCAGCAGCATCTGTCAGCAAAGGGCAGGGAGAGGCGAGTGCACGGCTCCCAAGCGCAGGGGAACCACACGTGGCTAAGAAAGACCACGTGCTAAAAGGGGTTGGAAGCTGGGCGGGTTTGAGGAGCACAACTTCCACATCGCCTCTGCGGGATTCTGTCAACGGCTCCTGCTCTGCAGGGGACGCTCATGGAAAGAAAGTCCCCTGCAATTTGGCATCTGGATTGCTACCACACACTGAGTCCCTGGGGAGACTGCCCTGCAAATCAAGCACTGGCCATTCAACAGCCTGAAGAGTAACAGCAAGTGCCAGCTTTCCTTGTAAGAGATCACAAGTTACTGAGGGCTGATCAGTTTGGCACCTAAAGAGGACAGAAAAGCCACCCACACATCCAACACTCTACCCTTATACCAACGGTGCTGGAGTAACAACTGATCTCTTTGGATTTCATTTTCCTACAAGCCATTCTGCTGTCCTCCCATTCCAGACAAGAAGAATGCCACCTCTGGATAATCAATCTCTTTTTCAGAATTCCTTCCCTATCTCCAACCGGTTTCTCAACAACAGCAGCAAAATCTCTAGTTTCCACTAACACTATTCTGCGCATTGTTTATCCAGCTAATTGGAACACTGTTACCATTTCCAAAAACTGCAGCATCGCTGCTTCCCTTTGGTCTCCTTGTGCCTTATCCAAGTGTTCCAGCCAAACGGAAAGTTCCTTCCATGAGCAATCAAACACTCCGCTGTCACGGAAAACCTGTCCAGGAAACAAAGGGGCAGGTGTGTAAATAAACCTCAAAACACCTAAAACACAAAACCCCAAGAGATGCACAACTTCTTGTATCCTAACGTCACAATTCCTTCCTTGGGGAAAGAAATGAAGAAGAGCAGGTTGAGGAAAAGAAGTGTCTGTCACTCTCCTCACCCTCTGAGTTCACTTATTCCCACTCACTAGGGGCACCTCAACTGCATAGTGGACAAGAAAAACCTTGCTGCTATAACTTTTGGAAAGCAGCTTATGCTGCTGTCAGAGGACTGTACATCTTTATAGCACCAAGGGCAGGAAAAAAAAAATGCCTTAAAAACAGCCAGTAGGGGAGTTTTAGAAACCTACTGATCTAACATAAAGGAAAATCATTGCTAAACTAAACCTGAATCAGGCTAAAGCCAGCAGATGGATGAACAGCCACATCAATGAGCAGTGGGCTGTGACCACAGCAGGGTCCAGAGACAAGAGCAAGTTGTTGGGGGTGCTGAGGTAGACACAGATATGGATCACAACCGAGAGCCAGGCTTGGACATATCCAGAAATGTTCCCCACTTTCCTGCTCTCTGAATTCAGGCCCTGACCTCAGGCTCCCAAACTCGGTGGCCCTGTGCTCCAGCTCCACAAGCAAGAAAGGAGGAGGCAGAGGAGGAGAGGAAGGAATCCGAGTGACCCCCTGGCTCAACTCCCTGCCCCTAACTCTCAACAGGAGAGGAAACCTTGCCCAGCTTCCTGCCTCTGGCACCTCCATTAAACGACTGCAATTACACGGGAGGAATCTGTGCCTTTGCTCCTCTCCACACACAAAATAAAAGGAAGCTATCACCACCCCTTTGTTCTACGTTCACTCTCTGTACAACACCAGCAACTCTAAAAGGAACTGCTGCTTACAAAAATCTGACAGGGTGATTCATGAAATGAAGAAAAAATGAAGGAAAAGGGATTATTTTCAGTATCATTGACTGTTTTTGGCAGTCTTGAAATAGAAATGCACTCGCAGCTCTCACAAAACCAGGCAGGAACAGAATGGGAAATCCCCAAACAAGCCTTCAGTTACATGGCACTGTGTAGAAAAAAAAGCCCTTACTGTCTATGCTTAGCAGTCTTTCTGCTGCCACAACTGCCCTACCTAACTTCCCTGCTCCTGCACTCCCTGCAGAGAAAATGCAATGGACTCAAGTGCAAAGTGGACACGAGAACAAGGCAAGCAGCCCGGGTTCCCACCTGGCCAAAGAATCCCAAAGGGCCAGGAAAAGGGCACACTTGGAGCAGCTTTTGCTGCAGACTGTCATGACTGGCAGACCAAGGGCACCTGCCTTTCATCCCCTGCAAGGATCAAGGGCAACTAAACCCTACTCCAGTCACTGGAACTTCGCTCGGCTGCACCCAATATTGCAATGGCACTCGGGGAGTGGAGCTGAATGCAAAGGTTCCATGCACAAAGCCGCCCACAAATTCCTGTGCCATGAATATTGCAGGATGCTGCACGAGGAGCCCTGGCCAGGGCCACTACAGCTCCCTGGAATTTCCCCTGGCAGGACACTTTGGTTGCATTTATTCCCAATGTAAATCTCCACCCCTACTTGGAGAACTCAAAGATGTCCTCTCCTAATGAGGTGCTACAAACAACAGCCTCTGGTTGGGCTCTGCTGGAACTGTAGGTGACCGGTTTGTCTGAAAAGTCAAAGAACTAGTTGAAGTGTACAGAAGGGGATTTTAGTGAATTTTGAAGACAAAAAGTACTCCTTGCATCAAAGCTTGTATCAGACAGTAACAGAGAGGACTATTCTGCAGGGCCAGAGCAAACCAGCTAAGGCTTATGCAAGGCGGGAGTACAGATGAAAGCAACAATGATAAAAAATACAAATCAAAAGTCATCTCCTCTTGATCGATTGAGAAGACCTTTGCAGGCACAAACTACACTGATTTCTTACGGCATCAGCATGAATTCAGCCTAGGGGGGTGGGCAAACATTACAGATGTTTTCCTCACTCCTCCAGCAGGGAAGTCAGCTCACAGCATTTATTTCCACAAAGTGTTTTGTTACTAGCCAGTGGCCTGACAGCAAATTCCAACAACGGCCACGGCAAACAGGGTAGGAGACTCTGTTCACCACACAACCATGCAGTAAAGGGAATTGCTTTAAGAAAAAATGTTACAATCCTGAAATTTCAGACCAGTGCAACATACTGAATATCCTGATATTTCAATTCAAAAGCTTACCTTGATGATTAAAGTTTTGGTGGAAACTTTCAAACGAGAATGGGGACTTGTAACAAACAGTTGCATCAGTAAATAGAAGACTGATTTTTCACCAGACATCTCCCTCCTCTGTCTCAGAGACGTCCTGCAAGAAAAATATATTCAAATTCCCCGGCTACAGCAACACTGCCCTCTAGGACTCTGTTGCACTGAAGGGGAAGCACGTTATTGAACAGACCTGCCCAAAAACGCCAAGGCCAGAAACAAAATGGGATCATTGGCACTGCTCTGCATTCAACGAGCCAGGATCGTCCCGCTCACCTGGAAAACGCTTTCCTGGAAAGTGGAAGAAAACAGTGGGAACAGAAACCCCAACTACTCCAAGGACCCAAGACAAAGACACCTCCCTCACCAATCATATTTTGCTCCCCAGTCATTCCACGTCCAGCCCTGCTAACCCTGCTATCCATGGGGGTCTCTGCTTCTCCTCAAAGCCAGGCCCACTCCTTCCTCCTGACATGACAAGCAAATCCTGGACAGAGATCTTATTTCACAAGCCTGCAGTAGAAAAGAGAGCTGGGATTTCCACTAATTACAGAGAACATCCAAAAATGCTGGAATCTGCCTTGGGAAGGGGTGGCATGGCTCCCATCAGCGCCTCGCTGCCCCGGTCTGCAACCTCAGCTTGCCAGACCAGTGGAAACCAGCACAAGCTCACTTGTGCTCCTCTCCAGAGACACAAAGAGCTGCAGGAACCTGCTCTTGCCTTCGGCAAGGAGGCAAAAAACGTTGCCCTTATAAACAACCTTTCAGCTCACAAGGAAAAATCACTGCTGCTACGACTGTAAGTCCTGCAAGTTTTACAAAGGGGTCACCTCCTAAAATGACTGGACTGATTTAAAACTGGGCAATGCCAGATGTTAGGATGTGAGGACAACAGGCAAGGAAACAGAAATTGGCATCAGCCTCTTACCTGGACTCTGAGCCAGGCAAATTGGTTGGCAGCAAGTTCCAAAGCCACATTCAGGACACGGTGCTGCAGAAGACGAGGGGACTCCTCCCTTTGCAGTGACTCTCCTGAGGTGGGAAAGCAAGAAACCAACTTCAGTTTGCTCCATCCTCCTGAGATCTCAGAACACTCACGTTCGAGGCGTTCAAACACGACTGCCAGACCAGCTGGCAATTCACAGATCTTCTTTTACCATGGCATCCCTGGACATGCTGCCGCTGAGGCTGTCCAACCCGAGGTGGGAATCCAGCCCCCAGAGGGAGATTCCATCACCTGAGCCCAGCAGAAAACATTGCTCCTGCCTGGGAAGAGAAAATCTCTTTCCTCACTCTCAGCAACCCTGAAAAGCTGGGACCTACTGGCAGGACAAAGAATGGATAAACCAGAGAGCAAAACACAGAATTGAAGTCAACAGGAAATCCCAGTGCTCGTACCCTGACAATATTTGCTCCAGACCATGGAACTTGACACTCCTGTCTTTCCCTGCATCCTCTCTGACAGTGGGCTCAGGACCTTCTCTCTCTCAGGCCTGGCATTTGCCTTTCCCAGGCAGGGAGGCCTGGCTGGAGAACTTGCCATTGAAGGCTGAGCCACAGCAGCCACAGAGAACCTCAGCCTTCTCCAGGGCCAGGGCACTCAGGGTGCCTGTTTCCTCCTGGAGAGGGCCCTCGGCAGCCCTGGGCTTTCTTTTGCCAGCAATGGACCTATGGGAGCTCTCCCCACTGTCTCTGACAACCCTGGCCACACTCAGTTCTAACTGAGCCTCAGCTTTCCCAACCCTAGCCCACGCTTCCCAGATAATCTCCCTATATTCCTCCCAGGCCACCTGTCCTCGCTTCTGCCTCCTGAAAGCTTCTGTTATTTTCCTGTCATTTTGCTCATCAGCCCATATCCAGCCAGGGAAGCCTCCTGGCATGTTGGGACAATTTCTTCCTCCTCAGAACTCACACCTTGGAGGACGTGCTCCTTGGATACCAGCCACCATTTCTAAGGCCTCTCTGCCCTCCAGGGCTCTCTCCTGCTGCACTCTACCAAGGCCAAATCCCTATTAGGAGATTTTGCAGAGCACACTGGCAGACTGGCAGGTGCTGCTCTTCACCCCCACCCTCAACTTTCTGTCAACTATCCTGTTCAAAAAACTCTTTATTGCTGCAGCTAGTAAGAGGTGGAAAATAACTTAGTGACAGTGGATTGCTAACCAAGGGCTAGAGGAAACCTCAGTAAGAGGTGAAGGTGAGCCTTCCTCAGAAAGATTAGAAGTCAAAGCCCACGAAGACCAAACACCTCCAAGAATATGACGCACAGAGAGGAAGACTGCAGTGAAACATAGTGCTGACAGCTGGCTGTGGCACAGCAGCTGTGGAATTTAACAGTGCCAGAGCACTGCAGCAACAGCAACTACAAATGCCAACACAGTGAAGAAACGAAAATGGGCTACTTTTAGAAAACAGCTCTTTATCTCCACAGAAAAGCAAACATGCCCTTCTGCTGTGGCCCGTGCAAACAGCCAGAGAAAACAGTGCAGGAAATACAAATACCCACACATACCTTTCAGCAGCTTGCTAAAATCCAAGCTGCTCCATGCTGCCAAGTGGAGCACAACCTTCTGATAAAGACATCTGACCTGGAGCAGTCCAGCTTTCAGAAGCCACGTCTCGGCATCATCTGAACCTAAACAAATTGTTCCCACAATTAGTTTCTTCTCCCTCCATAGCAGGAGTGCACACTGTCGCTCCTCCCTTACCCAGCACGAGAATTACCAACTCCATTGCCAGCAGACTTGCCTAGGAAATGCCCTGCTGCCTTCCCAACGAGAACAACGAGAAAAACACCCACAGAACCTCCAGTTCCCATCCCCAGTGCCCCTGCAGGAATACTTTCAAACTCAATCCCTTTATTCACTGCTTAGATGGAGAGCTGCCGTTTCTAATTTGACTCAGAAGTGCTCACACAGCTACAACTCGACCTGAGCAGCTGAACACTCACTCTAAGAATCACACCAGGCCCACAGCTGTTTAATGTAAGGCTGAACAACAGGACAAAGGGAAGGATCTGACCATGCTGCTCATTCCTAGCTTACTTTTAGCTAAGGTCTGGAGGGTTGGCTGGGCAAATGCAGGAGACAGTACAGTTTTATTATTTCAGTTAAACACTTATTTCTTTCCCTTTCCCTTTCAAAATAACACTTCCTCAGTGTAAGCTCTTGGCGAGAAGCAGACAACAAATACCCGGACGAATGAAACACCAACAGCACTTAAGGAAACCGTTTGCTTCCCAGGAAAAAAACATCCCAGGTTTCAGATGTAACATGAGGAGGTATAAAAGCTACTTGTTATCCAGTCATTAAAGAAGGAAAGAAAAATATATCGGCCGAGCCGTTTAACATCTTTTTTTTTTTTTTTTTTTTTTCCTGTTAACTCAGTCTCCCTCAGGGAGTTAAGAAGAAGTGGATGAATGCCATGAAGAAACTTTGTCTGCCTGAGTCTCAGCTCCCATTAGGAAAGGATTCCCTCTGGACATGCAGTAAAGAATATCCCTCTGCACATCGAAGAGGTTGCACAGAAAGTGCAGAGCATCTCCTGTCAGAAATCTGCAGCCTCCTCTGTGCAGCTTCTAGAAGGATTTCTCCAGAGCCTGCAACACTTTAAACACAGAAGCGAACCAGAGCCGCTTCCACGGCCAGACGACAGGAGGCTGCTGGAGCTGCCCTTTGTGCAGCAGCAGCAGCAGCTGCTGCCGGGGAGGGCTCCAGCCGGCTCTGCCCGCACTCCGGGCAGCTCTCGGCAGCAGCTGAAATTCCCCCCGGGAACCCCTGCCCGGCAAACCGGGGGGGAGCGCCCCCCCCGCCCGCGCCCGCCCCTCTCACCTTTGTGGCGAAGAAGGCAGCTGCCTCCTCCTGCGGGCAGGCTCAGGCGGCTCCGCCGGGGGATTTTGTGTTCGCCGGCGTTTCCCCGGGCCGGAGAGGAGCAGGGGGGAGGCGGCGGGACGAGACCCCGGCACGGGGCGGACGGGGGAACCGCGCTTAGGAGAGCGGCCGGGATAAGACCCCAGGGGAGAGATAGGCGTGAGTGTCGGAGCCTGCTTGAGCCCGAAAAAATTCCGCCCACCTGCGGCGACGCCGAGCCCACCGCGCGTGTCCACACGACTGGACGAGCCGCAGAAAATTGCTCCGGGGCGCCGGGGGTGTCGTGTTTTCGGGCAGGCTGCTGAGTAATCACACCAGGGTCCCGATTTTTTCCCGCCCTTTTGAGAAGGTCTGCTCACCCGAGACGCGGCGGCCATGTTGAGAGTGTCTCAAAATAGGACCCCTGGAGACAGGTGTTTATATTAATTACCTGTCCGCGCCCGCCAAAATTCCGCCCACGCGTGGCGAAGCCGAGCCCACCGCGCGTGTCTGCATGACGGGAAGAGCCGCGGAAAATTGCTCCGGGGCGCCGTGGGCGTCGTGTTTTCGGGCAGGCTGCTGAGTAAACACACCAGGGTCCCGCTATTTTTCCCGCCCTTTTATTCCTGCAGTACCGCCCTGTGCCCACCAGGGGGCAGCACCGCCGCACGGATCAGCCCGGCGCGGCTGCAGTTCCGCGCTGTGCCCACCAGGGGGCAGCACCGCCGCACGGAGCAGCCCGGCGCGGCTGCAGTTCCGCCCTGTGCCCACCAGGGGGCAGCACCGCCGCACGGAGCAGCCCGCGCTGTCCCCAGGGACCCCCGGCCAAAAATCCCCCGCGCCCGATGCCCCCAAAATCCCTGCCCGCAACGATTAACCGGCATTGTTATTGAAATACTATATACAGAATATACGAAAAGGATAATAGTATATTACAATAAAATATATACAGTAATATTTACATTATATATTCTAATGACTTTTATTCATTTTATTTTTATGTTACTCTCTTAAAATATTTACTATATTTATTTATATTTTTATATTATTTATTTTTAAAGCCCTGCTTCTAGACAATAAACTACAAAAGCCTCTTTATTTTAAACTGTATTTAAATTTATATTTTTAAATTTATAATTTGAACTTATATTTATGTCTTCTATATAAGTTATGTTGGCAATATAATGCACAATATTATATACATAATATTACTGATATTATGCACTATGTATAAAATATTTTCATATTATATTTTATTTGTATATATCAATAAATTTCTCATTTGTATATATATTTTTAATATTTTTATTTATAAAGAAACACTGCCCCCCCGTAATAAAAAGCCTTTATTTTTACTACACTAAAATACTTTTAATATATGTATTTTTAAATACTTATATTAATATCTAGAATGTATATTTCTATATCAATGTATTACATATATTTTATATTGTAACAATAAAAGTATATGTGCATTATTTTATATACCCTATATATTAGATAGCAATTTATATTCCTTATATTTATATTTTGTAGCTATACTCTACATTTATTATATATTTGCATATTTATTTTAATTTTATAATATTTACATTTAGAATATTGAGTCCAAAAACCTGCCTCTAAGCAAATCAAAACCAAATAAACTTTATTTAAAACTATATTTATATTACATGACAGACAGACAGACGGAGGGAGGGAGGGACGGACGAGCCGGGCGGGAGGCAGACAGACAGACAGACAGACGGACGGAGGGACGGATAAGCCGCGCTGGAAACAGACAGACCGAGGTACAGAGGACGGATGAGCCGGGCGGGAGACAAACGGAGAGCTGGAGGAGCCGGGAGGGACACACAGACCGACAGACGGAGGGACGGACGAACCGGGCGGGAGACAGACGGACCGAGGGACGAGGTGGGAGGGAGACAGACAGACAGACAGACAGACGGAAAGGCGAGCCGGGAGGGAGAGACAGACAGACAGACAGATGAACTAGCCGGGCGGGGGACCGACAAACAGACGGAAAAACGGAGGGACGAGCCGGGCGGGACACAGACCGACAGACGGAGCGACGGACGAGCCTGGCGGGAGACAAACAGAGAGACGGAGGGTCGGAGGGACGAGCCGGGCCGGGGACAGAGAGAAGGAGGGACGGAGGGACGAGCTCACCCTCTGCAGCCTCTCGGCTTCTCTGTCACAGCCCGGAGGCCCCGCTTTGCTCCTGCAGAGCCCCTTCTGCCTCTCGGCTGCCCCGCCCCCTCTGTGTCACCTTGCAGCCCCCCCTCAGCTCCCGTCTGCGCCCCACAATCCCCGCGGTGTCCCCCCCTGCCGAGGGGCTGCCCCCCCGGCGCTCTCTGTGCTCGGAGCCCCCGGCTGCTCCCCGGCGCCGGCTGGGGCTGCGCCCTGGCCAGCAGCGGCGCTGCAATGAGTCTCCGGTAAAAGGAAAAGCCTCCCACGCTCCCCTGCGGCTTTTGTGTTAATATCCCCAGTTATGTAACGCCGTGTTGATTCCCCAGTAATAAACTCTGTTCCCTGCTGGGTTCCTTTGTTTTATTCTGCACGCTGCCTGGCTCCCCTCCTCGCCCGCCGTGTCATGCTCCGTGGCCTCCGCGGTCCCGGCTTGGCGCGGGAGTTCTCTCCGCTGGCTCCCGGCTCCCCGCTCCTCTCCCCGCCACGTGGCTCTCGGCCCGGGGGTGTCCCGGTCCGGCGCTTTCCCGCGCCCCGGAGCGCTCCTCGCCGCAACCGCCGGCCCACGTGCGCTGTCCGCTCCGTCTCTTGGCGCGGGGCGGAGTTCCGTTCCCCGAGTTCCGTGGCTCCACCCTTGTCCCAAGTATTGACCCCTTGTACCCTCCGTTGTTGTTCGGTTTGTCTCCCCGAAGGGCTCTCGGGGAGTTCGGTGCTCCGGGAGCTGCGGGAGCCGCAGCACGGGCGGCTTCCTCTGGGACGGGGCCCCGCTCTCGCCTGAGCCCGCGGCGCTGCGGAGGCCCCGGGCGGAGTGCCCCGGCTGCGGCAGCGAGCCCAGCAAGGACTACAAGTCCCGTGAGCCACCGCGCGGCACCGCGCTACGGGTGCCCGGATGGCTTGAGCACTAAGCAACAAAAGGGTATATGCAGCGGAAGAAGGAGACAGAGAGCACAAGTGAGTTTGCTGTGCCTTACGTAGGGTAAGGGGAAGGTGCAGCTCTGCACTGGCTGTTACTTCTAGAGCCTTTACTATAGGTGCAGCTGCTGGACGTCTGCAAGGAAGGGGTGAGAGCGAAAAAGTGGCAGCAGGTCTTGCTGGAAAAGAGGATACACAGAGTGGCAGTGCCTTGTGCTCGAATTAAATCCTGCTGAGAGAAGGGGCCACATGAAGAACGATTTCTGTCCTAGGAATTCTATCTGTGTGATCTCTAGTTGCCTGGAGTGGGCAACACTGAAATTCAGCGTGTGAAAGTGATTGAGCTGTGGGTATCGGGTCTTACAGGGAAGCGATTAGGACAGCAAATGTATTGTGCCCTGGCACATCTCTCAGCCTGACCTGCAGCTGGAAACGCTTGACTGTAACAACGGAGTTTGCACTGTGAGAAAATGTCCTGAATATCTATAGTTGAGAAAGGAAGTGCGAATCACTGCTGTGTTTTGTCTCGCTTACAAACGGCAAAGGGACTATGAAAGGCAAGGCTGTTTTTTTTCTTGTAGGACTTTTTCTTTGCGAGCGGCTCCTGGCTGTTTTTTATGTAGGTTGTGATCTGTGCGAGTAGGGTAGGACGGTACATAGAGCTTTGAGAGAAAGTGCGTATCTTCAGACAGATGGAAGCAGTTCCGTGCATGCGAGTTACACGTTGAGCAGCTGATCACAGACAACGTTCTAAAAGGACGAGGCCGTGCTGCAATTGCCTTATTTTTGCAGCTTATAAACTGCTGAGCCAAGGATGAAACGATTCCTCTTGCTTCCCCGCCGCACGCAGGAGCACACGCCGTCCGTCTCCCGGAGCCCGGCTCCACAGCGGAGCTCTTGCCCGCATTGCCCCACACGGAGGGGCCGGGCCAGGAACGCGCTCGCCTTTTTCCCGAGCACTGTCAGCGCCCATCCAAACAACCACACGATGCCGCTGCCGGCTCGCAAAAGAAGGGAGTGCACCCCGCCCAGCCCGAAACCCCGAGCGCAGAGCCAAGTTCCCTGCTCTCCAATCTACAGCGCCGCCACAGAAAGATTCTGCTGATCTTCCCCTTCGAACTGCATGTATTCTTTTTTGCATCACGCTCAAAAGGAAACACCAACTTCTTTTATTTAACGAGAAGCTTTTCACTCTCTCAGAGGCCGCTAACAAAGTTGAAAACATCTGGCAAAAACTGAGCTCACAACACTGCCAGGTGAGAAACATCTTGCTGCCTACAATTTTGACTGCACCCATCAAACTACGCGCACCCACCCTGCCACGGGCACTTTCCTTCTCAGCGCTAGGTACCGTGCTAAGCTCTCAGTTTCACAGAGTCAGGATCCAAACGGCACCAGGGGACTGCTCACACAGTAAAGCTTTACTCTTCGTCTTCTCTGATCCGGACACAACTGAAGGCCAGCCATGGCACGCAGCTTTTGCTTCTTCCTCAGCTTTAGGTGCACTCCTATCCTTTCTGTTGCACAGAGTCCAAACCGTCCCTGCAGCTTTCACTCAGCGAAACGTGGCCGGAGAGAAACACTCACTGGATGAATCGTTCTATGTCCAAGGCATCCAACACAGCCCCACAACCTGGGCGAAGAGAAGGGGGCGTGCAGGACAGGCTTTTTGTCCTGGCACATTTTTCTGTGCGAGACAGACGCCTCTCCGGATCTTTACTCCTGGCAAAGCTGTAATGTGCGTGGTGGTGCTTTGAGCACAGAAGCACCTCACACGGAGTGCCGCGATCTGGCGGCGCTTTACAGGTTGTCAAGGAAAGAGGACTGCCCACTGAGTTTGGTGCAAATGGAAGCTGCCACGAGTTTTAGGAGCAAGCTACGGGCAACATTCGGCAGAAGCCATACTTACTTAGGAGCTCCTCGCTGCCCACAGAGTGGTTCGTGCTAGAAGAGGATGCCGGTTTGCCTCTGTGAGAGCCACAGGTTGCAAAAGGCGTAGAAAGAAACCACAGGGCACGGGGTTGGTGGGCGCAGCGTCCTGCCTGCCGGAGGGCCGTGGCTTCCAAATTCACGTTGGCAGTCGCAAGGAGGCAATTCAATGAGAGCTGCTTGTGATGCTACCTATTCTCCTTCCAGTCCTCTGTGGAAACAATTGCGCTTACTTTACGCAGCGACAACCAGGCAGAACAATTGACAGATGCAGTGGAGAAGGGTAGGAAATAGGGTGCATTCCGTGAGTTCGATGCAGTTTAGGCGCGACAAGCGGACGGTGCAGCCGTACGCTTACTTTTACTTTTAAAGCTTTTTTCTAGGTGAGGAGTGTCTGAAAGTTGGCAAGAGCGCTCGAGAGCGGACAATACGACGGCATTGTCTATGGAGAAGGAAGAGACACAGACGCACTCTGTTGTGCGCAGTTGATGGCTGCATGAAGAAGGGCTACTTCAACGATGCCTTTTGGCACGTCTTTCTGGGTAATCTACGCACTGGGCGAGCATAGACTCTGCAATACGAAGAGTTTAAAAAAGAGCTAATCGACAAGTTGCGTGATGAAGTCCAGTGGCAGCGCTTTTACTTTTTCAAGCAGCAAGAGCAAGCTCAGCTGACTGACTGTGAACGAGCTGTTGCGGGACTTTTGCAATTCGGAACCCTGCGTTTAGCATTGCCCCGTGCTTTGCGGCTAGCTGCTAGATTAGTCAGCTGGCATGGGACTCAAAAATCCATGGAGCTGTACTTGTCCTCCCAAGGGGGCTTAGAGGATGTGTTGGCATGATAACAGGACACATTAAGCTGTAATATACCCAGAGAAGCACAAATGTATGCCTTGTTGTTAGAGTTTCTGAACAAATTGAAGTGGATTCTGCAGACTAGCCCATCAACTAAAGCAAAAGTTGATTTGAGAAACCTCTTTTCCCTCTCCGTATTTCTTCAAGCTTTTGTAGCAAGCTGGCAATTCTGTAGGTACTGCAGACTTAAAAGATGAGCCTTCTGGTCCCTAGGTTATCCAGTCATTAGTGGTGGGTTCCCAGGGGGCTCTCAGATATGGGAGGATGAGCTCCGTACCACCCACAGCTAGAAGAAAACTCTGGATACTTTTATAGGAAAATTCCATGCTTTAGTGACCCAAACGAAGGTCTCTTCTTTTTCACCTCTGAAAAAAAAGGTCTCATGCCTAATTTGCACCATTACCTCTTTTCTCAACAGAACGGACCCAAAAGTCTGAGAACTTTAGTCTCACAGACCTAAGCTTGCATCAGAGCATTGTTTTGGGGGTCTCCTGTTTAATTTCCCGACTTCCATACTAATTTGGAGATCCACAGGCCATTTGAATGTGATGGAGATAGGTTCTTCTTCTCTAGAAGCAAAATTGTTTCATCAGAAAGACTTCACGTGTTTACATATGCCTGAATTTGTCATCTGCTGCCCTTTAGCGGCTGCTGGCAAAACTTTCTCAGCTATAGAGCAAATTTGTTTTACTTTACTATTAATTTTGTTAACCTGCTTTATAGGGGTTCCTTGCAGTTCCCTGTCTCACTGAAGCTATACAGTAACTTCACTGCATTTTCTGCTTTCTGTTTCTCAGTGCAGCTCTCACCTCCTCAAGTGTTTTGGGGCCACCAAACGAAAACAGTGACATGGAAGTGCAAAGGAGCTTGTCTTCTACTGCAAGTGCATTCCCATCACTGTAAAATTGTGAAACGATACAGCTTATTTCTATCTGATAATGTAAAGTGCCCTACATCACTATAAACAGAATATACTGTATATATATTGGATATACAGTATGAGTCTAGCTGTGTGAGTTAATAGCATTTTTAAACCTTGACAGCTGTATCCTTAAAGTTTAAATGCATATCTGCCCACTGTCACATATGTAAGAAACAAATAAGTAAGACACAATGAGACTTTGAAGTAACTGGTATATATGACTATAAAAGACTTGTATAAAAAATTCAGGTTACGGTTCTGAATTGGAGAGTTCAGAGCAGATGATGTGGATGGCTGTTTTAAACTCCTTCAACAAGACCTACACGGGGTACATTAAATTCTGAATTAAATCAGCAAAATAATTTGCTTCTGTGCTAAGGAATATGGAAAAGGAACCAGAAATGGCTGAAAGTAGGGTAATGGAATGACAGGGATAGTTCTGATCACAGGTGGCTGTCTGTGCTCTTCCACACAATATGCAGCATGCTATTGCCAATACTGCATCCACTTCCAACAGACAAAATTCTGAAAACGGAACAAAACTTAATCTTGATCTCAGTTGCCAGTGTGTACTTAGACACATTGTATGTTGCAATAGAGAACCACAGTGACTTAATCATATCTGTATTCAGATATTATCCTTCTGTTGCAGAAAGTTATTTAGATTAACTGTAACTTGAACTTAATATGCCAGGCTTCCTTCTACTCTCACCATACGTCTTTTCTATAACCTTTTATCTTTAGAAAACTTTTGATTGTTTCAGCTTCATTTTTCCTTCTGTATTCAAAAGTAGGTTTTCTCTTCTTCAACAAACATATTAAAACAGCTCTCTGTAGCAAGCTGTCCTAAAGCCTCTTTTTTATATATCTATTTTACCACATAACAGATTTTTAAAGCCAAGATAAAACAATTCAGAAAGATTGGTGGGAGCATTCAACAAAAGTAGTAGGAGACAGTACCTTAAATCTGTCATTTCACTGGATTTCACTTTATTTCAAGTTGATGGTGCCTCTGTAAAGGCAGTTTTCATTAAATAGTGTAACTGAATTGAATCTTTGTCTGCAAACAGGACTATGTATTTCTTTCCAACAATACAACAGCAGCAGATTTAGAGTAAGGTGTGCTTCTTCATAGAGCAGTTTTCAGCTGTTACCACTGGGAGCGGGTACAAAGCCAGTGGATAAAGCTTCTTGCATGTCAGCCAAAGCTCTGAACATTTCAAATTGGGCATAAGATTTACCTGAACAATACTGGTCAGTCTTCAAGACATAAAAAGGTGCAAAGACCTAGGAAAATTTTTTGTCATACTTTATCTCTGCAGCTACATTCCTGGATGACACTGGACCACCTCTGTTCTCTGATTTAACCATCTGTAAAATGGAGACAGTACTACCATCCCCTGATTGCATTTCCAACTCAGATCCACAGTCAATGGTTTTAAAGTGCAAAATAGCTCAAACCACACCATCAACTTAAAATCTGGAAATTTAAAAAAAAAATACTTTCACTCATGTGAGTTTTATAAAGATACGTCAGTTTTATATGTTTATGCATTCGTAATTTAGGAACGCATGAAATATATTTTATATAATGTGTATATATTAAACAAATTTGTAAATTTACAAATACATATATCAGTGTATTGTATAACATAAAACATTTCCTCTTTTCTGGCATGTGAAAAAGCCACACAAACTGGAGCATTGCTCACTAGGACAGGATCCTGCAAGATGGCCCATGTCACTGTGTCTCTTGTGCGCGCATGCACATGCCCACAGATTATTCCTGACAGCATGGTAGTATAAGCAACTCTTCGAAGAGGAATGGGAACTGGTGCAAACCAAATGAAGCAAGAATATCTCTAGCTCCTTTTCCTCTGTAGGGCTCACATAGAGTTGCAAAACACTTGATTGTGTTACTGAAAAAAATGTCTGTAAATCATCACTATTTCTCACTTGCCTAATCTGTAATTTCTTTACCAAATTATTCCTAAGCACTTTACATGGTTTAATTTGCTTCAGGGCATGCCTAACAAGTGGCATTGTATCTCCTGTGTGCCCAGCTGCAGGGAGATGCAGAAAGGTCAAAGCAATGTCCCCCCAAGAACTGCCAAGAGGGTCCCTCATGCAGCAGCACCTGGCTCCAGCAGCACCGGGCCAGAGCCCTGGGGCTCAGCCTCTGCTGCTGGTCGTGCCGAAGGAGCAGCCCAGCGGCTCAGTGACTGACTTAGAGACCAGCAGCTCTAAGCTTTGCTAAAACGTTCCCGAGGTTGAAGTTGAGAGAAAACTAGTGCTTGTGGATTTCCAGAGCTGACTACAGTGCAAACAGCTGTGCAGGTTCAGTTTTCCTTTTGTTTTTGTCCACTACCTGGACTGATCTTCTTAAAGAACATCTTATCTGTCAGATGAGATAGCAACTGTGGCTTTGAGACAGTTAGAGGTAATTTAAAGTGGTGTGGCTACAAATCCCGTTTTTGGGCACACAGTCCTGCCTGCTTTTCTGTTGCTTGTCTGGCTGACTCAGTGAAGCTATCTGTGGGAAAAATGACAGGGCATTTCTGCCAGCACTGGGAGGTGATCTCGTCCACCGGGAAGCAGTGTCAGCACGGGGTGCAAACAGGAGGCAAACCCATGTAGCTGGAGGCAGTAACTTGCATAAGCGATAGCAAGATCTTAGCCATCACAATTCGCTTTTGTTTTAGCTTTCATGGAAAGATTCATAGTATCATTGAGGTTGTAAAAGACCCT
Organism: Sitta carolinensis; assembly: GCA_032173965.1. Taxonomy (NCBI): domain Eukaryota; kingdom Metazoa; phylum Chordata; class Aves; order Passeriformes; family Sittidae; genus Sitta; species Sitta carolinensis. The sequence continues at coordinate 36,474 of JAVUNC010000019.1, forward strand.
CAGGATCATTGAGTCTGACCATTAACCTAATACTACCAAATCCACCACTCTCCCTTAGCACCGTCTTGGATATCTTTCAAATCCCTCCAGGGATGGTAACTCCACCACTTCCCTGGGCAAGCTGTTCCAATGCTTGACTACATTTTCCATAAAAAAATTTTTCCTAATACCCATTCTAAACCTCTCTTGATGCAACTTGAGGCCATTTCCTCTAGATCCATTGCTTGTTAATTGAGTGAAGAGACCAACCCCCATCCAGCTTCCTTTCTGGTAGTTGTGGACAGCAGTGAGGTCTCCCTTGAGACTCCTCCAGGCTAAACAACCCCAGTTCCCTCAATCACTCCTCATAAGACTTGTGCTCCACACCCTTCATCAGCTCCGTTGCCCTTCTCTGGACATGCTCCAGCACCTCTTTTATTTTTCTTGTAATGAGGGGCCCTGTGAGCAGGGCTTTCACCATCAGTCTGAATGAAAGCAGCATGCTTTCATCCTCTCCCCTCCTTGGCACATCTCCTGCACCATTCCTTATGCTCTTCAATCAGCAAACCAATCTGGCTGGGAAAAAAAAAAAAAAAGTTAAAAAGTCTTACTTCCAGGATTAGTTTTCAAATGGCAGCAGCATGGACTGAGTTCATATTAGGCTTCACCTCATGTCTGGAAATAGAGCAGCCATTTCATTGGACAAGAGGCAACTTGGACCAGCCAGGCTGGGATGTTGCTCTCCTGACACAGGCCTGCTCCTCACCTGGGTGGTGAGGTGGACAAAGGGTAGTACGTGGTATTTTGCAGTAGCTGGGGCCTGATGCATTTCTACTAAAAATTACTCAGCTCCATTTCAACCCTTGGCCATTTTTCCTAACTTGCAATGGATGAAGTCAGAAGTGACACTGAAGAGGGCAAGCTATTTTATCCTGGAAGGTCTCCATGTCCTGGGCTTCCTGGTGACAGGACCTGAGAGGGAGAAACACCACACCCATACATGAAAGCAAGAGCACCAAGGTGAGAGCAGGGTTGTAAACATTCCCTTGAAACGAAGCAGAGATACTGTTTCTTGAGCATAGGAACAACCTGGAATTATGCATTTGTTGCTCTCTGAGCAAGCCCATTACCAATAATAATGTATTTTTTGTGTATGTTTCGATTGTGTGAAGCTGTGGCTACTTCCCTTTTGATGCACAAGTAATGTGATCACAGAAAACACGTTTGGCTTTTTAAAACTATTCTACCAGTGTCACTCCTGTAGGACCCCAGTGTGTCTTATACATCTAAAAGGGAAGAGACAAATGACTGACTAAATCCAAGAGATGCACATGATACTAAACTGATTAAGGGAGGAAAGGACCAGCAACATCATGCTGGAAAACCCAAATTGAAAAGAAAAATCAAGGTCAAGCATTTAACCATGGGGTGGATCAGTAATTACACCAAAACAATAGGTACCAAAGGGCAGATTTGTCATCTCTTGAAATTTCCATTAATGGCTTTTATTTTTTCTGGAAAATAAGGCCATAATCTCAATTACAAATATAAAGTCCACATTATGTCAAATGTCAGGTTCTGAAACTGAACTTGCTTTTAAACTTAAATCCATCAGTATGCTTTCTGGCTCAAAAGCTCCCCCTTGAAACAAATCTAAACCTGTCATTAGTCTTGTTCAATGAACTCAGATAATTACGGTCTGATTATTTTTTTTAGGATAACATCCACAATTCAAAATTCAACCTGGAAACAGGAATCTAATATCAAGAAACTGGATGAACATCTGTATTTTGACTGCTGTGACCCTGACCAGTAAGATACTTATATAAATATGATTTTTTTTCCTAAGGTATCTGCAGCGTTTTTATTTTAATGGCTCCAGTTGCTGAACAGAGGTATGTTTGTTGCCTCCTACCACAGCCATAGTATGTTTTCTTCAAGCACTGTCTTTCTTGGAAATCTTACAATTTCAAGGCAAAACCTTCTAATAAAAACTAAGGCATTTAGGAAAGTAATGACACAGCAATTCTGTGCCAGAAAGGAATGAACCAGGAGGATGATTAGAGTCCTCTGTCACTTCCAAACTTCTGTAATGCTTTAATTTCTGAAACAGCCCCACTTAGAAAAATAATTAAAATGCATTAATTGTTAACAGGACTCTGACAGAGCGATGGCAGTTCTGTAAGACCTCTGCTGTTTTTGTGTTGTTCGTGGGCACTGGGAGGTTTTGGAGGCAGGTGTTTTGGAGCGGTATTTGTTTACAGCCGCCCTGTGCAGGAGCTCACCCGCGGCAGGAGCAGCCCGGGAGGGGAGAGCATTCCGGCTGGGGAGCTGAGCCAGGCAGGGGCTGCCGCTGACCGCAGCCACAACGGCCGGGCTGGAGCGCACCCGGCTGGGGGCTCCGGCTCACCGGGTATCCCCGCCAAACCCGTGCTGGACAGCATCACGACCAGCCCACAGAATTATTCTGAGGTTGAATACTGTAAATCGTAGTCTGATTTTTTTTTTTTTATTCAAAAGTGGGAAGCTTGATACTCAAATCCTTAAAAGATTAAAAGAAGGATCAGGAAAACTGAGAATGCAAATTAAGGTTTTTGTGCTTTCAATGGAGACCAACTCATAACTGGCAGGATAAACACAAAGAATGCAGTCTGGCTATAGTCAGCCCACACAATTTTGTGGAAATGTTGTCCAGAGCTAAGAGTTTTGTGTGGCTAAACTCGTTACGGCAGAGCAAGATGGGTCCAATTTGTAGCATGTCAGAAGGCTGCTTGATAATCACAGAATATTCTCGGTTGGAAGGGACCCACAAGGATCATCAAATCCAGCTCTTAAGTGAACAGCCTGTACTGGAGGCAAACACACAATCTTGGCCTTACTAGCACCATGCTCCAACAAACTGAGCTAATGATTCTTTGTTCAAATTTAAATCAGACATTTTCTTCTATTTTGAGTTATAACACAAACCCTTCATGTTTCAGGTAAATCAAGTAGCACCTAGCGGATTCAACAGGGGTTTGTTTGTATTGATTAACTGGAGAAGTAGGGATGCTAAAACAAACCTAGAAAGACTGTTAAATTCCATTGCCTATTTTCAGAGGTCATTGTGGAAATCACAAATAATATGGGCTATTCTGGGTTTCAGACTAGACACAAAAACCAAACAGAGGCTAAGCACATGTTGAGTTGTGGTTTTAATTCTATTTTCATCATAGTTTATATGACTTAGGACTCCAGCAAGCAAACAAGCCAACCATTGAATCCAAAACTCAGCATAGATTTTTCATAGCTCAGCATAGAGAACTTACAATATCTGAATGGTATTCTTCAGTTAAGTAAAAATAAAATTAGGAAATCAGTAGCTAGCTAGGGAAAAAAACCAAGCCTTTCTCACATTTGTGTATAGTTCAAAGAAACAATAGCAAAGAGGTGATATCATACTTTTTCACTCTTGCTCTAATCTACACTGTAAATGAAAAATCAAAACGATTTCAAAAAATTGTTAAATTATTAAGAACAGTGGGCCAATGGAAGTGTCATGCAACCAGGAAACCAGGATGACCATAGAAAGAAAATGAGGCTGCTGGTAACCATTATAATGTAAGGCTGAATCACAAATGCTAACACCAAAGACCTTTTTCTGTTCCAGTTATAACCCTTGAGAGTTTTGTCTGTTGGGGTTTTTTCCCCTCTTTGAAGGCAGAAGTAGGCCTATAACCATCCCCGTTTCAGTTTCTCTCTTCCCAGCTATGGTTTCTTTCAGTGTCATTGTCCGTGAGCTTAAACAGAGCACTGCATAAGCTGTACGCATCACATACCTGTCCCCAAGATGTAAAATTCTTCCCTGCGATGGAACATTTTGGTGCAATCTCATGCAAATACTGACCCCAAGGGAAGAAGGACCGATGAGGTATTTCACCAAAATGTTTCTGTAGACGTAAAAAAAAAAAAATCATTTACGACCACCAGTGGCAAAGATCAGCGACCACAGGAGCAAGTTCCAACGTTGCTCGCTGTATTAGAGAATTAACTTCTAAATGAACCCAAAGCAGAGGAGCCGCCCCGGAGCCGGAGGCGGCCACGGCAGGCGCGGCGGCCCTTCCCCGCTCAGGGCAGGAGAGCTCCGCGTGGGGAGAGCGCCTTTACCGCGGGCACTGCCGGCCCGGGCCCCCGGCCCCCCGGCCCCAGGGGGCACCCCGGCCAGCCCGACCCCGCGGCCGCGGGACCCTCTCGGCCCCGGGACCCTCTCGGCCCCGGGGCTGGCGCCGTGTCGTTCCCCGGCCCCATCCCCTGCGGCATGCGGCGGATCCCGCGGCGGCCCCGCGCTCGCAACCCGCCGACCGGCGGGAGCCGCTGACAGGTCACCGCCAGCGGCCCCGGCACCTGCGCTGCGCTCACCGCCCTGAGAGGAGGGGCTGCCGGCCAGACCGCGGCGCGGCGGAGCGGGAGGGAGGGAGAGAGAGCGGGAGGGAGGGAGAGAGAGCGGGAGGGAGGGAGAGAGGGAGGGAGAGCGGGAGGGAGAGCGGGAGGGAGGCGGCGGCGCACGGCCGGCGGCGGGCGGGCCCCCGGGGGCGGCGGGCGCCCCTCGCCCCGCCGCGGGGCCGGGCGGCCGCGGCGCCACCGACACCTTACTTCCTGCTTCGCTACCCGGGGCCAGACCCATCGCGGCGGAGGGATCCCGCCGCCTCCCGCAGCCTCCTCCCCCTCCTGCTTCTGCTTTTCCCGGCTCGCTGCTACAAGGAAATTATTTGACAGCGATTTGCTGACACCGGGGTTTTTTTCTTCTTTTTTTTTTTTTTTTTTTTTTTTTTTTTTTTTTTTTTTTTTTTTTTTTCGTTCTTTCTTTTTGCATCACGGACTCGGCAGCAGGGCGGGCGGGGGAGGCCGTGCCGGAGGTAAGTGCCGGTGCCGGAGCCTCCCCGGCGCGGGGGCCCCCGCCCCGCTGCGCTCCATGTGCCGCCGCCGCCGGGGTGGGTGCCGGGCAGCGGGGCCGGGCCGGGGGAGTGCGTTTCCTGGCGGAGCGATATTTGTTTACAGGATGGGCGCCGTACTGTAAGTGAAGTAGGACCGAGCCCATGGCAGCTCCGTAATAAATGTCGCGATTTGCTCCCGCCTCACCGACACGAGCCCTGCGCCCGCCTCCCCCCCCCCCACCCGCCTGCACTTGTTGCAGACTTCGCGCCAGGTAGGGGCAACGCTTCGCAAGTTTCGTTTTTGCAGGAGCTAGGGCTGCGCTAGAAAGGAGAGGAGGAAAAAAAAAAGGGGGTGGGGGTGGGGAGGAGGGAGAAAAAAGTTTGCAGCTCGCATTTGACTTTCGGTCTGCAGCGCCGAGGCCCGGCCGGCTGCCGCCGCCTCCTGCCCGTGCGGCGCTGCCCGGTGCCCGCCCGGTGCCCGCCCGGGCCGGGCGGGCGGCGGGGCCGGCGCGGGGCCCCCCCCCCCCCGCGGCTGCTGCGAGTCCCGGGCGCCGCCGCCGTGCCGGGAGCGGAGGCGGGGAAGGGCGGCCGGCGGCGCTCGCCGCGGAAGTTCCCCGAGCCGCGCTGCTCCTCGCAGCCCCTGACACGGGCGGGCGACCCGCCGCTGCTCGCCCCGTCCTTCGTCCTGCGGCTCTCTCGGGGCGGTCTCGGGGCTCGGCTGTGGAGCCCTTCCCGGGCGGCACCGCGTGGGGCGAGCTCCGTTTGGGTGGAATGGGAATTTCTCACTCCATTCCCGGCGGGAGAGGAGCGCGCGGCAGACTGGGCGCTGGCGAGGCGCTCCGGTTTTTTGGCCCGTCAGAATTACGGGGTGATAAGGAACAAGAACTCTTAGCTAGGTGTTTAAATACCAGAGAGGAGATTTGCAAGTTAAATTAATCGGCAGTTAACCAGTTAATAAATGGATAATGCCTATTCATCCTTCTACTGAATTTACAGAGTGGTTTTCACGTCTGCCTGTCAACTAACCAGGCTTGACTGATCGAGATGTAAACTTAGCCGGGTTATTGCCTGCGACCAGTAAAATCTGACCTGCGCTTGCTGTCCTTGCACACCAGTGCTGGTCGTCATTCATGCAGTTACAAGTGAGGCTCGTACATTTTTACAGACTGACACGATGACTGCAAAAGACATAGGACGCCCCATAGCTTAAATATTAATGGAAAATATTGTGAAGTGTGTAACTGCGTAATTAATGTTTTAAGCAGGTAATCACTGAGGGGGAAGTTTTATGCCTATAGTAGCTAGAGTTTTATTGTAGCTATGGGAAGAGGAGAGACCTCACCCGGCAAGGTTGGTCTGGCTGCTCAGCAGGGCCACTCTGCTGCCTGTATCCATCCTGCTTGGGCCTCTGGCCTGCAGAGCTCCCCTGGGGACCAGGGGTTTGTCTGCTGCCCTCTCTCAGGCTATAGTGTCATGGTGAAGTGACCCATCTGTACAATGTGAGTGTGTGCATGAGTTGTTCCTGCATGCGGTACGTGCAGCTGTTTGCTGTCATTGCTTATCTGCTGTGTGGTCTTGGATGTTCAGTTGGATCAGAATGGAGCCATTGCATTAATAAGGTGCATCCGTCTAGAAATAACTCATTTAGCTTTGTTACCCACTGAAGTGACAGAGTTTAATATTCCCTGGTTGGTATCTTACCTTTTTTCTAAGTGTTGTCCAAGGCACAGATATAACTACAGAAGGACTGCCCCATGAGTGTTCTATGCATGCATAGTATGCAGCTTTGCATAAAACAAATAAATACGTTTTTCTAGAATTTAGATAAGTCATTTTTCATATGAAGAAAATGTGTTGTATGCATTCTCTTTTGTAGAGGATACTGGTAATCTTTGGAAAAATTAAAGGCTTAAGGATAGCCTACTCAAAAAGTCTTGGTGCAGATGAATGTTCTAGAACAGTCTGTTTTACTATTGATCAGCAGCTTGTGTTTTTGTAGTTGGACACCTCAGTGAGGGCCTGAGCAGCACCGTGGTGTGGTGGTCAAATCCATGTGTCTTGAAAAGCAAAAAACCCCTCAAATTCAAGTAATGCACTTCACGGTGAAACTTGGCCTGAGTGTGGACTGGAGAAGTGGCCTCTCGGTGATAGGATAAGACTGGAGCTTGATCATGCTGCTGTATCAATGTGTGGCATCCCTCCCTGGTGCAGAGATGAGACCACAGGTAGCTAGGCAGGCATCCTGCCTCCACTGTTTAATATCATGGGCCAACACGAGCATAAATAAACCACAGCATGACTAACCTCTCTACCTAACATTGACTCATGTTGTATTTCGATAGACTGAAAAAGTCTCCATGCCTAAGCCATTTCATTTTCTCAGCCTGTGTGTTACTGATGTTGACCTGCCTATTGAGAATCAGAATCCTACAGTATTCATTTAACATCATAAAGCAAGTCCTTGTTTTACGTTTGTTTTGCTTTTGGGTACTGCTCAACTAGCCTAGATAGAAAAAAGGAATTCCTAGATTTTAAACTCTGTTGCTTCTCTTCTTCTGGCCATTTTAATTATTCAAGTGATACAGTGAAGCTTGTTGTTAAAAACTGGGCTCATAACTTGGCATCTGGCAGGGAGTGTGAGAAAAGTATAAGAACAGTTCTGTAAAGTACTGTAGGTTTCCTAAAGCAGTAAGTTAATATTTGCTGTGGGGGATATGTCACCTAAAAACTTACTCAGCCAAGTGTTTGAGAAGGCCTTTCTCTGCCTTCGTCAATATTGTAATGGGACAGTATAAAAAAGAAGGGCCCGGCATTGTGTCTCTTTACTATGTGTCATAGTAACTGTGAGATGAGGCAGTTTCATTTCAGCTTCCTTAGAAATATGTGTTTGGTTTTTGGTTTTTTTAAAAAAAAAAAGAAAGCAGCATTTGACAAACACAGAATAATGGTTGGTGTGGAAACAATCTGTTTCCTCCTCTTGCATTCTTTTGAGAGCTGCATAGTTCCAATGAAAAATTATCATGAGAATTATAATTTTTTTCTGTCCCTCAAATTAGTGGTTCCTTTTGCCTTCCCTCCACCTGAGAGAAGTAGACAAAAGCATCTTGGAGTGCCCGTGTGAATTGTGCGTGGAGCAGCGGCCACACCCGCAGTGTTTGCTGTGAGGAGCACAAGTGCTCACCCTGACTCCGTGGCATTGCTGGCCAGGGTAGAGTTACTGTGTGTGAACGGCTGCGGGGCTGCTTGCAAAGCTAAGGAGAAAGGAAGGCAGGAAATTCCATATGTTTTGCTCTATGTGAAGTTATAAAACCTCTTCTTAACTTGTCCATCTCTGAGAAACCTATTGCTGTAATCAGTTGCAGGGCTGTGAGGGGAAATTGGGCCTTCTAAGATAAAGACGAAAATAGCACATTCAAATATATTTTAAGAAAGGCGACTCTTCCTTCAAAGAGTAGGTCTGAACCTGGTTCAGAGAACAGTAGCAACACTTTTATTGGGTTGATTTTTTTTTCGTCTTTAACAACTCTCTGCTTGAAACCAAACAGATTTAAGAGATTCAAGATTCAGATTTAAGAAATAGCTTTTGAGCCGCATGCGTTTAGGCATCAAGTTAACTTAGGGAGCTAGTGGGAATATCTCCTATTAGATCTGAAATTCTGAGAATGGGCTCTTGCACCATCATCTCCTTGCTGCTGCCCACCAGGCTGGCCAGGGGGACAGAGTGGGTGACACAGTTGGCTAGCCAGTCACACTGACGCTGGCTCTTGTTGGATGTTGGTTTCTGTGGGCAGAAGGAATAGTGGTTTTGATAGCAGTTTCTTTTCTCTCTTTCTGGCTTGCCTGTATCACTCCATGATGGTGGAGATGTGGGCTCACCTGGACCTGCTCAAAACAGCAGTAAAAAAAACCCAAACGATTGATTCGTGTGGGGAAAAACTGGAAAATGTGCTCAGGTTACAACCTGCTGCCACAGAAGCTTGAAGGAAAATACAACATTTATGTTACTTTCTTCTTGAGAGGTTTAGAAAGCCTGGGACATGCTCTTAAATATATGCCCTATTACTGTGTAATAGTGTTTGATTTCTTTTTTTTTTTTAAGTTTAAACTTAAAAAATTAAACATTAGAGTAGGGTGTTTGCAGGGGTTTGGAGTAGTCCTGTAGCATTAGGTATATTTTGAGGTTTTGAGTGAAATGAGTCTTGTGGTTGCAGCTTACTCTGTAACATAGAGTAATGTGTTGCACACAAACAGCCCACCTAAGTTTTCATAATTGACTGATGATTTGCTCTGGAAAGACCCAGAATCCTGATATGAGACAGATTCAAAAGGTAGTTGATTTTTTTTTTCCTTAATTTTCTTTTTTAGTTTGTGATTCTCCAATTTACAGTTTAAATTTTGTTAGAATTTCAGACGAGTCGCTCTCCTCTGGTTCCCCATCCACTGCTCAGGTGGGCTGTTGTCGCTTCCCAGGCCTATGGGGACAAGTGCCAAGTTTCCATGCCCCATCAATGTCTAAAGCTGCCATCCTGGATCTTGTCACAAATTTTCTCCTGTTTAGTTCAGCAAGAAAATGGTTTCTGTCTTTCCCCTCCCTCCCCTCATCAACTGCTCATGGTAAGATTTTTTTATAGAGCCCGCATTGTGAGATGTCCTTGAAGTGCAGCGCTGCAAGGTTTTGTTTTCATTTGCCGTTTTTTCTCTTCGTGTTTAAAGTTCATTGCAACTATAGCAAAGCAAGATTGTTGTAGATGGTCTTTTTTGATTCCTTCCCCGCCCCGCGCCCCTCTTTGTCAAAAATCTCATGTTCAGTAAAAAGGAAAAACTCAGATACTCAAACTTACTCCAGCTAACCCTGAAGTGTAAAAATACACTGCAGAAATACAGATTGGAGAAGGATTGCCCCAGCAAAACAGGTAGGTGTAAGTTAAATGTTAAATTATCAGCACTTCTTTTTTACAAGATTCCTGATGGTGAGGTTTTTGTTCATGCCATCTGTCTAGAACATGGCTTACCAGGACTCTTATTAAAGGACAGGGGCCATTTGAGGTGCAGAATTTATATCAGGTACTTTCTTTTTAAGTGAATGTCAAATCCTAAATAATTTCAGCATCAGACTGTGCAAAGAAAGTACCCAACCCTGTGAGGCAAGTTTAAAATTTGAGAATGTTCTCTGAAGTTCTCTGTCTTAAAAAGTAATTTATGTCTTCATTCTCCACTCCCTCCTCTCTTATTTTCCCCCCTCCCTTCCCACCACAATTTTCATTGATGGGGAAGTTTCATTTCCTTTATTTATATATTTTTAGTGTATGTGTATTTGGGGGGGCATGAGGGGAGGGTAGGAAGGAAGTCCGTGTTCTGGTTTTTATATTTAAAACTAAAAAAAAAAAAGCTAATGCTGGTATATAGCTGGTATATATATAAAGCTGGTAATGCTTAATACTTTTAATACATTTTCCTCAGTAAGCCAAAAATTCTGCTGGTGAATAGTGAATATTACTAGGGCATTGAGGGGTTTTGCAGCACTTCTGTGTGGGTGAGGGTCCTGTGTGAGTTCCAGTTGTACTAGCAGGAAAGTGTTTTTCCCAGTACTGTCATGTTTCACATGCCAAATCAGAACTAGAAGTGCATTTTCCTGGAAGGATCTCTGTTTACACATGGAGGGTTATGCCAATTACAGCTACATTAGGCCTTTTTTTTTTATTATTTTAGTTTTAATACCATGCTTGACCTACATAGTAACTTCTTTAATTTTCTTAACAGAACACCCACTCCAATCCTGGATTGTCAGTGAGGTAAACCTGCTGTCCTGTGGCTCTAATGCATATGGGTACTCTTGTAAGAGTATGATCTTAAGTGGGTCCTCATGAAATGAATGCTGCTAGAGCTTTGCATAACTCGATACAGGCTCTGTTCTCCAGGAGGAATTGAATATAGTTTGTTGGGAGCAGGAAATACATTCTGAGGTGCGTTGTCCGTATGTAATAATATTTTTTCTACAAAAGAGATCCCATGTACTTTAATTCTGAATACAGTTTTTAAATACTGCAGATTGGGAAGTACCGCATTACAAATCTGTGAAAGTTTGGAGCCATAAGACGAGGTGCTTTTAATACACATTTTGATCAGAGACTAAAAATTATTTGCTCTTTTGGACAGTGCAGTGGTTCATGAAGAAGAGGAGGAGGTAAATGGACTTTCTTTGGCAAGTGTCTGTAGGTGTTGGGTGTTGGAGCAGGAGTGCAGCTGGCAGTGCTGCCTCCTGGACTGGTATCACCAGGGCTTCATTCTGCTGCTACCTTGCTGTCTCTTTCTGCTGGTGGAGATGATGTCCGAGTGGAAGATCTTGTTGGTACCAGAAAAAAACCAACCCTGACTAGTAAATAGCGCTGTCCTTATTCTGTAAGCAGGTTTGTACCTATTTGCTCTTTCTGCTATGTTAAAATTAGCATTGTTAGCAACAGTAGCAGTGTATTAAATAAAAAAATGGGTGCTGACCAGACCTTACATGGTTCACAAGTAGGAATACTTGGAAGACCCTACATAGCTAAACTGAGCTTTCTATTCCCTAAAATGTAGGCTGCCAAAGCCCTGAAATATTTAGGATATTGACTTAAATAGTGACTTTTGTAAACATCATCTCAATTGCTTCTGTTTTGGTCTGCCTCTTTTATATTTTGTTTTATCCTGAGCGTGGAAGCTGGGCTTACCTTGCAGAGAGGTGGCGATGTTTGAGTTGTCCCCTTGCTGCTCTCAGCAAGGAGAGGGCTGCATGTTGCACTCCTTGAGAGGCTGAAAGCATCTTCAGTGTCTCCTAGGCCACAGTGGGCCTTGAAATAACCCTGAGCTCTGTGGCCATTTCCAAAGCTGAGCTGGAGCCTGAAGTCACCTGAACCACAGGTACTCGTCATGTATAACTCAGTGCTGAACACAGCAGTTTTGTTGCTGCTCTTTCCCCTAGTACATTTGGAGGGAAATGTGTGGAAGCAGTTCAGATGTTAACTCACTGGCATGATTTCGGGGGTTTTTTTTGGTTGCCTGTCCAAAGCTTATATTCAGTGTTGCAGAGGAACCCTTACGTATCTTGATGAAACAGGAGAAATGGTTAGTGTTCAGCCTCCCTGAGTGGTTCAGCTTTGCAATGGCACTGGTGCTTTGGCCTGCCACACTGTTCAAATTCAAGCAAAGGTCTCCCATGTGGTTGCTTGCATGTGTCCTCCTATCTCTGTTTTGTATCTGCAATTTCAGTTTGTGCTTCCAGAACGATTTTTTATTCATTTCCAATCATTCTTCAAAGATAACTGGCAAAAACCATCAGGCTGGTTGTGATTTTACAGCACTAGAAGGTAGACAACTTTGATCTTGTTAAATTAATTTTCTTCATGTGTGGGCTGAGTGTGTAGTGAGTTGATTTAGGTTTTATTGATCACTGTAAAAACGTGAATTCAGCATCAGAGCAATGATAATAAACAAGTACTTGCAGTGATATTCTAATGAGTTCCTGGCAAAAATAAGGCAGAAAACCTTCTCAGGGATTGATGTGCTTTAGCGGTGAGATGCTGAACCAGGATACTTTATTTGAAAAGGTTGAGTGAAGCTGTTTGAAGTTCTGACCTCTTCTGGCAGCACACTTGCTGCGAGCAGGCGCATGCCAAATGGGGCAAGGTGCAGTCTTTGCATGGAGGCATTTGAGTGTCAGGAACGGCATTTTTGCCTCTGTCTGGAAGGGCTTTTACCGTCCTGATCATGCCAAGGTCAGACAGGTTGTAGGAACCGAGTATCTGCTTGGTTAGGAGGTGTCTCTGAGCACAGGCGGCGAAGCGCTGAAGACCTTTCTGTCCTGTCCCCAGGAATGCCCTGCAGACCTTTGCCGTGTGTTTCAATAAGTCTGCATGGCAAAGCATCAGGTACCAAGCGGGGGAGTGGAGAGGAGTTTCTAAATTAGCAGGCAGTTTATGTCTGGAGAAGTGAGATTCGTATTCATAACGACGTTAAACATATTTCTGAATGTGGCAGGGGCATATATCCATTTAAGGTGGCAGTAATTCCTCTAAACCAAAATATTTGCTGAAGTATGGGCAGGCGAATTTTCTCTCAGTCTTCCATTGATGCTGTGTTTCCAAGACTTGAAGAGGCTTCTCAGTTCTGATGGTGAACAGTAATTTTCTGTATTTTTTTTTAAGCTTGTTTTATGATGTCAGAGTTCGGTAAATTGGTATGTGAGCAGCATGGATTGCAGTGAAAAAGTATTGCTGCTGTCTGCATGAGTTTGATAAAATTAGAGAATGACAGGCAAAATTCTTCTAAAGTGAGAAAAAGAAGGGTTTTTTTTAGGACTATGAAATTTTAAAAGAGATGGTTTATAATGAACTTTAATACTTTTTCTAAAGTTGCTGCAATTATAATGAAAGGGCATGAATAAGAGAATATGCCTTGCAGGTAAAAGGAAAAAAGATTTCACCGTTTATATACTTGAAAACCAAAGATGCATTGCAGAAGATGAATTTTACTGTTCCTGTATTGCTTGTAGTAAAAAACTTAGGCTTTGAAGTTGAAAACAGCTTTAGATTTAAAGAAGTAATACACCTGAAAAGAAAAAAAAAAAAAAGAAAAAAGACATTGGATTAAGTATTGTTTTGTTAATGAAAAGAATGTAAGTTAAGCCAAATGTGGTTGCCTGCATAGTAAGGTGCTGCTTAACATGAGTGGGAATGGTAAAATGAAGTCTTAGCAGACATTTATTTTAACAATTTCCAACTTTCAGAAGTTTTAATCTGGACGTTGCATGCACATACATAAACGATGGACTAATACTACAGAATTACTCTAACTTATGAAAGGAGCTGTACTTTGATGCTGAAAGTCCGTCAGCATACGATCTCAAGGCTAACTGCTTGATCGTTAGTTAAAGTAGGGGTTCATTAAAATAACATGGGCTCATCTGGTTTAAAGGCCACCTCTCAGCCAGTAGGCAATGGTCCAAAACTAATAAGGTTGCAGTGCAGACGTTATATGGCATAGATTACTACGTAAAGCTGGCTGAGGGGAAGGCTTCCCTTGATTGCATGCTCAGTATTGGACCAGATTTTTCAATTTTTAGTCATCTGTAGCAGTGCTTGCTCCTACAGTCGGTTGAACTACCTGTGTGACTGTTTGAAAGAAGGTGCAAGGTTGGGTCTGTGTATGACTGCAGCTCCTTGTTGTAATTATTTTACTCTAATAATTGCATTCTTCTAGTTGAAGGTTCATAATTACAAAGTGGATGATGGGCTTCAGTTATGTAAGGACAATCCTTACATTTAAGCCCCATGCTATCCTTAGCATAAACAGCTCTCTCTTTTTTTTCAGGTAGAACTTTTACTTTCAGGTTATTTCTGGAAAATCCGTACTGCTAATTATGTAAATTGCAAGAAATGAAAAAAGAGAACAAAAGAGCGGGGCATCTTATTTTAGGCTTCAGGAAATGCAGAGTCGTATGTGGCCGTTACAGCTATCCAGAATACGTACCTGCATTGTTCTGCTACTGCTTTTGTTACCAGTAGAACTTAAACTAGGCATTTCTTGCAGGCTTTGTAGGTTAGATTGCCAAATGTGAGAACCGGGAAGTTTTTACAGTAGCAGGGTCAGCTGTGCCCCCTGGAGGGTCCCTCCCTGCAGGACTCCTTCCTTGTATACACAGGAGTTCCTTGCAGAAAGCAAATGTAGGGCTCTCTTTTTTTGGTCTGTTTTCATACCGTTGTGTAGGCAAGCGTGCGTTTTCTTAGGGCAGTCCTCTACACGAGCAGAAGTTTTTGTGCCCCCTTTGCCTCTTCAGGCAGTGAGAATCTCTCCTCGAACGGGGGAAAGGCAGATTTCAGACCTGCCTGCTGATCAGAGAGAGAGGAGAACGGAAGAAGTGGTGTTCGAGTGAATGAACAAACTTTCGGGCTGACTCAGTGATACTCGTACAGGGTATGCCGTAAGGATTAGTCACCAATTTACGGTAAATCCGTGTGCTGCTCGGTGGGGATGTGTCTCTATGGAGCTGTGCTTAGCAAGCTTTGTAGACTGGGAATGCAGGTAAATGTTATTTCCACAGTATTTTCCCAGTGAACAACAACAACAAAACTCAGTGAAACTCAAAGGCTTGTAAATTACTAAGCTAAAGGCAAAAACAATCTTTTGACTATCTCATGGTGCTGCTATCTTCATCTGTGAAACTAGTAGAAAAACGAATAAATTATGCAACTACCCTTTTTACTATTTAGAAACCTGTGCTTACATGTTATTAGTGCTGTTCTACCCTGTTCTGTGCAGGTTGGTTTTATCTCAGGTTGCTTTCCTTTCAGTAGGTACGTTTCAAGCTGCATTTGTGTAAAGCACCAATTTACATGATGGCAACAGAATAACAATTACAGGGAAGGATATTCATCTGTTGAAAACACTATTTTCATTTGCCAAATTTCCAGATTTCAGGAAAATTACCCTCCAGGTTGAATTTTCTTAAAAATGTTCTCAAGTTCTGAAATTATTTACTGGCATAATAGATAAGCACAGCACTTACTGCAGAGTTCCTATTAAGAAGTAATTTTTTGGGGGGAGACAAAGTGGGGGGTTTGATTTAAAAAAAAAAAAAAAGATATTTTTTAAATGGTAAAATTATTCTGCAGCATTTCCTGAGTTACCCAAATTTAGTAAGTTTTTTTTTTTTTTTTGTACTTTCAGATTGTTCTTTCACCACTTTCTTCTGTTTGGATGAAGGTTTTTTTTTTGGTGTTTTTTGGTGGTTTTTTTTGTTTGTTTGTTTGGGTTTTTTATTTGTTTGTTTTGGGTTTTTTTTGTTTGTTTGTTTTTTAATTTAGCTGAGCATCTTTCCTAATTCCAAATGCCCTTTCTCTCTGATCTTCTTACCTGTTTTGCTTGGCTTGTTTAATCTGTCCTTAGAGAATAGTTAATTTCAGCCATAATAGTACCAAAAAATCCTTTAGAGCTGTTAGAGCAAGATGTTTTTTAAAAAATTCTTAGTTTAAAATTACTTCCTCCAAAATCAAAAAAAAACCCAAACAACCAAGCATCTAGTTGAAGAGTGAGAACCAGACTGTGCTGGCACTGCTGGGTGGGACGGCGCTGAGGGTGCGTGCCTGTACAAGTGGTTTGGTTCGCTGCCCTCCCAGAGAGTTGATCCTGCAGAGGGCTTCCAGTCCTCTGAAGAGCAGGGGCAAAGGCTGAAAGCATTATTAAGTTTTGGGGTTATCTCACACTGTTCATTTGGAATGGAAGCCAAGCAATTTACATATCTCTGTATCTTGGATCTGAAAAAAAAAAAAAAAAAATTTTTTTTTTTTTAAGATTTTTTTTTTTCACTAGCCTACGTGTGGAAATGACATCACAGCTCTACATCAGCCAAGTTAAATTCAGAGGTTTTTTCTCCTCCCTTTTGGGTTATTAACTGAATATTAGCTTTGTGCTGCAAGTCTTTCTTTGCTGACTGTGGCACATCGATAACTTAATCGTAAATGCTCTGAATTTTGTGCCATGAAGAGAAATGAAGATCTTGTGTAAAGCCTCCTGAAGCTGGTGGGAATGCAGCTCGTTTCCTTGCTGTGCGTGCAGCTGGAGTGGGTGCCCCCAGTGCTGCGTTGCTCCCAGATCCCTGCTGCAGGACAGCACCGTGCCCTTGGCACTGCTGGTGACCAGGGCAGGAGTTTGCTCTGTCACATCATGGCTGGGTAGGTTATGTTCCCATGGCCCTGCAGGTCAAAACCTGCCCTTGCAAGACTCAGTAGGTTTTGAACTAAAGCTCTTTAAGTTGTGGCTGAATGTCCCATGTGCAAAGCTGAGCTCTGTGTCAGGAGGTAGAGAGCTCCTCATCTCTACCAGAAATCCCCAGGTTTTGGAGCTGCCCTTCTGGGGTTGATGCAGGGCAAAGCTGTGGCAAAGGGTGAAACGGAGGCACGGGGTTTCCGGTGGGAGCCTGAGGACCTGGGAGGAGGGAAACAGAAATCAAAGTTGATATTGTGAAAAGTTGTTTGCTGTGTTTTTTAATCATAAAGCAATTTTTAAAGGAAGCCACATTCCAGAGGAAAAATCAATACATTAAGGGAAAGGTAGAAATGTGATATTGAATTGGTGCATTTGAGTGCAGCAGACTTGGTAGCAAGCTGGTGGTGGTACCAATGTGACAGAGACAGAGCAAAAGGACAACCATTGTTCTAACTCTCCTGCTGAATTTCCATCCGTAATGTCCTTTATGTAGAGCATTTTAATTTATCTTTGCTTTTTTTGGGAGGGCTGAGGCTGTGGGGATGGGACTCATCCCAATATCTTCAAAAAAATGCAAAAAACACAGCAAAACAAACTCATCTGACACTTCAATGGATGTGGTGGAATTTCCCTTCTTGTAGTGTGTCTCAGTCAGCGCCCTCTGCCCTGGGAGAAAGGCAGGGAGGCCTCCAGGTACTTCCAGCAGGAAGACTTGCAGGAACAGCTTTGGCTGCCAAAGTTACCACTATCCATTCACACACTTTATATTTTTTTTATGTCTCTTCTGCCGTAGTCAGGAGCACGGGGGTGCAGGGGGAAGGGCTGGGGCTGTGCTGGGAGGGCACGTGTTGGTGTAAACCCCATGTGCTTCTGCCATCAGCACTCGCACAGTCTGGAGCTGGTGTAATTACTTGTCTCTTTTAGAGCTTGCGAGGAGCGCTTCATTGCTGCAGTTATTTGTGTAGTCATATGCTGGGGTTTTTTTCTTACATATGTTCTCTGATAATTGTCAGTAGCAGGTGCCTTCTAGCCAAGGCGGAGCGGTATTTAAAAATCAGATACTTAATGGGATTAAAGAATTGCATGAGTTAAGCACCGGCAAAATGGCCAGGTTGAAAGCATTGCCCTCTGAAGGTCATGTTCCTTGCAGAGCAACAGCACGGTTGGTGGCAGTGCTGGTCTTTCAGCTCCACCATCCCCTTGGGGAGAAGTGACCTTCAAGAAGTAGTCAGGAGGTCTAGTTTTGGGTCTTTATATATGGTTTGGCTAAATCAGGGAAAACACAAAGTGCCTTCTGATGTCTGTCAGCCCCCAGAAACATAATTGGACATGTGTTTTATCCCTGCATGGTGA
This sequence comes from Sitta carolinensis, assembly GCA_032173965.1. Classification (NCBI taxonomy): domain Eukaryota; kingdom Metazoa; phylum Chordata; class Aves; order Passeriformes; family Sittidae; genus Sitta; species Sitta carolinensis. Next base: position 54,458 of record JAVUNC010000019.1, read on the forward strand.
CTTGGGTGGTACAGGGCTGGTTGGAGATGTGACCTGAAATCTCTAGTCTAGCAGACTCCCACTCTTTGAACCTGTCTTTCCCCTTGTGTTTGCCAAGCATCCCGAGCTGTTCAGGTTGCATAACTGGTTGCTGTTACATTGCAGTTTGTGCATTGGGTCCCCATGGATCATTGCTGTGATAGTAATTGCTGATGTTGCCTTTCCTTCCTTCATCTGAGAAGCAGCCACCAGGAGGAGGATCTGGGGAGACTTGTAGTTGTTCTGGACTTGGAATGATGCAACTGTGTCCACTGAAAATCATTTTGGGGCATTGCATGACCAGAATCCCCCAGTACCCATGATATTGCTGTCGCATCATCTTCACATCTCCAGAAAGAGGTCTCTGAATTACCACTCCTGTGTTTCAGCTGGGGAGAAACTTAGAGATGGGTGTAACAGATGTCTAGGTGACCAAGAAGTCAGAAGTATCTTGTATTTCAGAGTATCAGGAAAGACAAAATGCCCCTAACATTCTTTTGTGGGGGGGTTGTTGGTTTGGGGGGGATGTTCTTCATTTCTGGTAAGGAACTAGTAAAATATAGAGCACATATGGAAATGGCAGACGTTGTTGGATTTTTTTTTTTTTTTTTTTTTTTTTTTTGTCCTTGTTTCTAAAATTAAGCACATAGGAGTTTGTGAGATCTTGTAAAGAATTTAAATCATATTGCACAGTCATGTGTTCAAGGAATTTTTTTAATCTAGTCACATATATAGTGAACAGATCAAGATTTTAAAAAATACATTGCAGTAAGGAGAGAGCAACCAAACAGGATAAAGACAAAAGGCCGCTAAATATTTTTGATTCTCCTTACCTGATTTAGTTTTCTGCCAGTGTTCTGTTTCCTTTTTGTTTGGTTGTCCTTCATGTTCTTCCTGTAAGAAAGAAACCTGTGGTATGAGCTGTTCTGCTTATCCCTTGCATAATGTTGGCAACTGAGAATTGGATCACACGACTTAAAGTAGGTCTGTCTCTATGTCAGAAAACTAACAGTTTCTCCTTGCTGTGGGTGGACATCCATGCACAAGGGTAGTAAGTTTTCATTCTGCCATGGAGTGTTTCTGTAGTATGTTTCTGAGCTGGATTGGAGGAGGAGGAGTGATCTCTCAGCTTGACCACAAGTGCACTTGGCAGTGCTCACATGGGCAGAGCTGGTTGCAGATTTTGGGTCAGTGGGACAGTATCCTGGTGAGCTGTCTGGCACAGGACCCTCGAAGACCAGCTGTATTAATTTATCCTAATTCGTGCTATATATACCATAAGAAACTTCCTTGGATGTTTTTTCCTGCTGCATCTGCAGGCCATCTACCTTGGACTACTACAAAACCTTTGAAATAATTTTGATGGCATGTCCTACACCTCTTCAGAGCACAGGCAACTCAAGTCAGACATACTGAAGTCAAGTTTAGGCTTTGTAACTGAAAGAGATGTACAGCACATCATACAACTGTACGTGACATTGTTTTACTTGTTTCTCAGGGTAAATTTAATGAGGAAGTCTTGGGGGGTATGTGTACATGCACACACAAGGCAGATCTGAAAGCAGCGAACACAGGAATATGTGCCTTGTGCTGTAATTGTTTTCTCTTGGGAATTTGTTACTGTTGTCCCTTTTACAAACTCTGAACCTGTAATTTTTTGTGTGCTGTTCTTTGGCCCTCTCTGCCAGAGAGGCTCAATCTATCATGTTAAAAGAAATCAATAAAAAGTCTAGAGGCTTATTTATAAAGTAGAGCATAGAGAGAGGGTGCAGAAATTCCATTAAATTGGCAGTTTAGCACTAGCTACATCTCTTTGGGACTAAACTCCAATATTTTAAACTATTAAAATTGTTGCAAGAGTGCTTTTAATGTATCACAAATCACAGTAAAGCTTTCTAGCTGAAACTTGCCTTTATATAGTGCACTAGAATTTAGCTTATATATGTTTTTGGAGTGTCTGATGCTGCCCTCAAACACCATTTTAGCATCCGTTTTAGAGCTTTTTTATAGTTAGTAATCTTACAGGTTTATCCTCAAGGGGAAATAAGTGAATATAAGAAGTCAGAATTTCTTTTCCTTCAGAAATGTGAGTATATGTATGTCTTTGTGCAGATGCAACTCTGAGCAAATTAATTATTTCTGAGAAGTCTATAGGATTCTAATGTAATTCATCAGGATTGCCTGGCTTGGCACATGGTTCTTGGTTAAATAAACTTACAAATTCCAGCAGCTGTGGGCTATTTTATGACATAGCAGTTTTTACCAGTGATGTGATGGTCGTCTACTCCATGTTTTCTATCGAAATAAATAAATGTGTCCATGTGCTCATAAATATGATGCTGGAAAATTTATGGAATAGTGTCTGTGATGAACCGCTCATCTCAGAAGCATTGTATCTGAAGTGTAAGCTTTTCCTCTACTCAGCATGTTTTTGATTTTTTTTTTTTTTTAATAGCTGAAGAAGACTGATCTTGAAACTGTTGAGTTGAAAATGCAAATGGCACTGTATAGTTTATGTTGTACCATCTTCTATCCTGGAATGAAATTGTTTCTAGTGAAAATGCCCTTTATTTACTTCCAAAAATACCCAGAAAAATGGTGAGCTGTTATTTGGGCCAAAAGTGGGCTTCTCCTTCTCCAAGAGACAGTGCAGGCTGTTGGAGAGCGTGGCTCTTGGTACGTGGGAACAGGCTGCATAAATGAACGTGGCAGAGGACAAATGAGAAACTTCAACTCGCCAAACATTTGTGTGAGGTAAAAATATGCACCCTGTCACACAGTCACGTCCATGCGTACAACTGAATAACCCAGTTCACTGTTCCTGCATTGTCCATCAATTTTTCCTTTTCTTACTGACCCACTGCCTAGTTCTAGCTTACTTCTTGCTGTTGACTGTGAACATTTTCCTCTTTCCTTGCTACGTGGAGTAAAGTAATGATCCCAGCAAGCTTAAAAACAGCAAACCTATTAACACTGCCGTTTCACTGTTAATTAGCATCTGAAGTTTCATTAAAAAGGCTCTAATCTGTGTAGTTTTCTTGTGGTGGAGATGCTAAAGGGAAACCACTAAAGCTTACTTTTCTAAGCAGACAGCTAAAATCTGTGCTTCTCAGTGTGGAAAAGGAAAGCCTCTAGTTGTGTTACACAGCTCTGAGCAGACGTGATAGTTACCATCTCTGCTTTTGAAAAAAATAAGTGTTGTTAATGAGGATAAAGCAGAAGAGCATCATTCAGGAAAATGGCGTTTCCTATGAACTGTGAAGTCGGCAGCCCACTGAAACTGGGCTTGCGGCTGGGTTCGGTTTGGCCGCATTGTGTTTGCTGCCGGCTAAGGCCGGCATCCCCGCTCCGCTCTCCCGCCCGGGGCTCGCTCGGGCTCGCTGGCTCCTCCGCCGGGGCTGCCGGCAGGGCCGAGCCGGGCGGTGTGAGGAGGGGCGGCCAGGGAGCCGAGTGCCTGGGTGACACAGCCCCGCGTGCGGGGCTGCAGCCTTTGGAAGGCATCTGTGATGTCGGGGTGCTCGGCAGTGTGCAGGCTGCCCGAGACCTTCAGGAGTTCCGTGGCCGTGAGGGTGCTCTGCTCTCGCTGTGCCCTGCCCTCAGGGCTGCCGCGGCTCGTCAGCAGGCTTTGAACGGCCTGTACTTTAGGACACTAGCTTCCATTTGTCCCCTTCCTCCCAGAGGTGGACATGTCCTCAGTCTAGCAGGATGTTTGTCTCCTTGCCTGCAACATTGGACTTTTGCAGATCGTAGTGAAAGAAACTTGCTGGAGTGTTGGTGGTTGTCGGTGCTGTCCTCGAGGAGAACGGGCCTGCAGGGTGCACTCTGAGCCGGCTCTGAGCAGCTGCACACACTTCGTGTAACAGGTTAAATCCGTTAATCTCTTGTATTGGACTGCTTCTGCTTCTAAAATTTCCTTGGGGAAGAGCACTGCTTTTAGCCAACTGCTTTTGGGTGGGCCTGGTCGTGCACTGGTACCTGGGCCGTGGTCCTTGTGCTGGGCCTGGGGTGTCAGCAGCTCCTGAGGAAAGCCCCCGGAGAGAACTCTCTGCCCCCGAGGGTTTCCCGTGGGAGCAGTGCGGGGCACGGCGGGGCTCCTGGGGAAAGCCCCCATTCCCCCGAGGGTTTCCCGTGGGAGCAGTGCGGGGCACGGGGGGCCCTGCTTCGCCCCGGGGAGTGGGTAGAGTGCAGCCGGTGTAGGGGGTTTGCCCCAGCGATGGCTGGTGTGTTTTAGGATGCTGCGATGACCTCGCCGAGTCAAAGAGCTGTTGTGTGGCTGCTGCTGACTGGACAGGATTGTCCTGCAAAGTGTTATCCTTTGTAAGTTCGAGGTCTGATTGTCTAAGAGCGGCTCTCTTGAGACACTTCAGTCACTATTTAATCAAACTGGCAAAACCACGTGTCTTTGGCTTCAGGGAGTTTTCCCGCCCTGTCTGTGGATCTTACCCTTTCTCAGGACGCTGTGGGAATAGCTGCACTGGCCCTGCCCTGTGCTTGGTTGAGTCCGCAGTAGGTGAGGGGCACTCTCAGCTTTTCTGATGCTTGTGGCAGGAGGGAGGAAGCGGTGGGTACCAATCTTGCCCTCTGACACAGCCTTCCACACAACTTCTTGCTGATGGCCACCCAAACTCTCCCCTAGAGGTGCTGCCCTACCGTGACTAATTTCCTGGCTTTTAATTTGAAAATGCAGTTATCAAAGTTGTGCCAAGTTCCAGCTTTTGTTGTGTATGAAAACCTAGAAAGCATGTTTCTGGGAAGAGGTGTTGGAGATCGGTTGGGTTTTGGGTATTTCTGGTCATTGGAAGGCAGGAAGGGGATTAGTTAGTGTTGAGGATTTGAATAATTTAATTGATGTACTTCGATTTCAAAATCAAGACTAAGTGCCTTGGAAATAGTTGATGCAGAGTCTGTCAGGTACAAAGACTAATCAAAGCTGTGATTGTTAAAGATTTATACTGTCACTTGTAATGCCATAAAAACTGAGTGTGATTGATGAGATAATAAACCTGTGATAAACAAGTTATCTTTTATTTATACAAATACTTTTGTTTGTAGTATTTTGTGGAGAACAGTATTTAATGACCATGCATGTTAGTTAGTTAAACTTCCTTGGGAAATATTTTCACTAATAGATGTACAGGCATTTGAATCTAGCAGATTCTTTATGTTGTTTTCTCAGCTTTAAAAATGTTCTGGTTAAGGGAAATATTTTTTCTTAGTAAGTAAATACTACTCTTAAGGAGAAGATTCTGTATTTTCTTGTGTGTTTTTCCTTTGGGATATGCGTATGTATTTTAAAGAAGAGTGCTAATTGAATAAAAATCCTTGCTTGAGTTATTGGTGAGTTGGTAATGCAAAATCAGATACTTGTATTACTTATATGGCCACTTGTTTAAAAATAAACAAATTCTAATATGCATTTCATGCATGTAAACAACTGGATGTTGTAAAATACAAAGCACAGAGTAGAATAACAGAAGTAAGCTTTAAATGTCGATGCACTGAATTACCTGTGATGCCTGGGGAAGCAGATTTAGAAAAGAACAGGTATTGAGATGGCTCCTTTCTCCTTTCTTTATTTGAGCAATTCAAATGTCAGAAATTGTCTAGAAGGAAATTCTTATGGCTTCTACAGTTTCAATATCTGAAAACCGTTTTTAGCAGATTTTGCATGTATTGGTGGAGCTATAAATAACTGCAGAATAATTTTGCTGTACTTCATGGTGTTTTTGCAGATCAGTGTCAGCCCAACAGCTCTCAGGGTCTGGCTGTACTTCCTCCTTGACTGGAAGAGCCAGCCCACTTCTGAAAACTGTGGCAAAACTAGCTGGGCATTAATATTAGATATACTGGTTAAATAGGGGCTTTTTTGTTTTTTTTTTAATTAAAATTTATATTTTTCAGACAGTTTCCTGGGAATGCTGGGAAAAATGGTTGACTAAGCAGTTTCCCATTTCCCATTACCAGTCGTAGTCCCAGCATTGGAAAATGCAAAGTACATCCCCCCTCTCCTAGCCTCTGAGAAGTCCGCCAGACAGACAGCCTTCCCTCTCCAGGGGCCACCTCAGCCTGAGCACCTCTGAGGGAAATGTGCAGCGCAGAAAACTCAGCAGTTTGGTAAATGAAGTAAAGGGAAAAGTAAAGTTCTTGCTGTTTCAGTGTGGAAATCAAGAGAGAAATAACAGGATTGTCTGCCTGTTAGCCTAAAAATCAAGGTTAGGAAGTTCTTTGGATAGTCTGAATTCAGCTTTTTTTGCGGGGCACTGCTGTTAGATTGCCTGGCTCTTTAGGAATTGGTTGATAAATTTTAATTTTAGCAAAAAATGAGTCAGTCGGTTACCTAAAATAGCATTTTTGTTAATGCCCCGCCCCAGTGTAAAACATTTGCAGTTTAAAAAAAACCCAAACAAACCCACTTTTTTTTAGGATTTCTTCTGTCTTTAAAATTGTCTCTATGATCTGACAGCAAGCTGTGAAATGGTTGTGACACTCACTATCTTGACTTCAGCCCTGTATCAAGACTCCACGCCAGGGAGTGCAGTCATAGCATAAGCGGAGTAGTGAAACATGTCTTAATTGTTGCATACTCCATTTAGTTGCTTTCTGGGGCCTTTTCCTCATGGGGTTTTGCAGGATCAGGATCACAAATTAGCTTCTCCATACGCTGCTTGTGACCCTTGACTGAACAGGGTAAAGGAAAGAAAAGATAGACTGTGTGCTCATAGAGACACAGCAAACAAGAGGGACAGGTCACCTTTTATTTTAGCTTCTGGAAGCGCAGCTTTTATTGAATTGCTGTTAGGGGAGGCTTGGTGAGATGTAAAATGGGCTTGTCTGGACTGCCTCCAGGGATCCCAGCACCGCAGTGCTGTGGTGCCTGTCCTGTCTTTCTTGGGTTAAGAAAAGTGAAGCAAGGCAGCAGGAAGCAGGGATGTAAACTTCTCAGAAGCAGCAGGAAAATAATGACATCACTGTTTTTTCGACCTTTGAGCAGTCTTAAAGTTCTAGAGCTGTTTTCATCCTATCTATTTCATGAGGAAAAATGTGTATTTTTCATAGTGCTTGATGTGATCATATTCTTAACTTATTTTTGCAGTGCCATTTACAGTCATGGTAACTGCTTTAAAATAGTGTTTCTTTTATTACAGACCTGATTAGTTGGGAGGGAATGGGAATTAGAAATTTTTATAACAAGTACTGGCAGTATCTCACACCCTCCCTTTAAATATCTTCCGCTTTTATTTCTTTTTATTTGAAGTCATTCTATGAGGTGCATGTTATCCACTGAAATAGAACTACATGAGGCAGTTGGAATCCAGCATTCTTGTGAAGTAATCTGTTTCAACAAAGAAAAGGCTGTGAAACTTTTAATAAAAAGTAATGAAAAAAGTTCTGGAAGTTTCTGACTCTGGAAACCCACTTTTTTCTTCTGAAAATTTTACTTGCTGGTGTAATTCTTTAAGGAGGTTGTACTGCTTTTGAAAAAAAAAATGATGCTGAGTGAGTATCATGGATAATACAGAAGCCTTTGTAGGATGTTCACTGACCTACCTAAGAAACCCAAGAGAGATAATTACAACCTTTGCTAGTCTACATGTAAATGCATTTTGAAAATGATTTTCCGTGCAAAAAACACAAAGCAGTTACATTTTGGAATCTGTACGTATGTGGAAAATGGACTGTAAAAGAGATGCCTATTTCAGGCAATTTTTGATGAGTTCCAGATTAAAAAAAATAAAATTATGGCATATTAAATTATTAGGCGTCTTTACTAGGGTGTAAGGAAGATTTATGGTGCAGTGAAATATTGCTGCAACCTAATTTAGAACTTGACAAATCTGGTTTTATAGGGTTGAATTATAAGGGATACCTCATTACTTTTGGGGAAAACTTCTTTTATTGTTATTTTTGGCACCCTGGTCTTCTCTTCGGTTGGGCTATGCTCTGTGGAAGCTGCTTTGGGCAAGATGTCTCAGCTATCCTTTTTCAGGGGAGCTTTGCAGGATGAAGTCATAATTAGGGATCACATCCCAGCAGGCCTTGCTTACCACGTGTGGTCGCTGATTTCAAGTTAAATGCTTGCAGTCCTCATTGCTCCTCTTGGTCAGAAATGCAGTTTTTCTTAGAAGCACACAATTGTACTTCATTGTCAGATATTCCTTACTGATAGTGAATATGAGGTGCTGTATATACAGTATCGGTAGTTACAGAAAATTTAGCTACACCAAAATTACGTCTGTGCTGTCTCTTTTAATCCTCTGTTCCTTTATTCTGCATGCAGGCCGCTTGATTGCACAATGGCATGCTTTGAGCTTAAAGTGAGAGGCAATTTATGTGGAGTATGACCTGGCATTATGGCTTGCAGCAGCAAATACAGAACGTTAAAAAGAAAATCCCATTCTCTTTTCAGTTTAGAAAGTCTATGAAAAATTTGGGGTAGCAAATAGTTCGATCCTCTTTGGAGACTGTCGACAGTATTCTCACAGTGCTGTTTACAGGTTCTCAGTTGTGAAAAAAACCTAGAAACTAAGTTTGTGCATTCAACTAAACTGAAGAGGAAGTTTTACCTGGAACTAGTATTTCTTCTTAGGGTAATACGAAGTTTCTAGTGTGCATTGTTTCTCCTGCTGCGCTGTTATGCAGAGTGATTGATCTTAGACAAATTGCACACGTGTGTAACTACAGCTGCGTGCACATACAGGAGCATGTGACAAAGGAAAACAAAACCACAGCTTTGAGTTGAGACAGTAAATCTTTTGAGGACCTTTTTGCCTCATTTCTCTGAGAAAGAAGTCTCAGCTTCTCCTGGTGCTGTGTGTTACTGTGATACCCTGTGGCTCCCCAGGTGTGCCTTCTGAGGTGGTGTGCCTGCCACATGGGAGGAGTAAGGCATTGCTGGATGGCTGATGTGGTCAGGCATAAGTAGCAGAGGAAGTGTTTACATTTAGGAGACTCTCGAATACTTAAATTACTTACTGGTAAGCGCAGCTTCAAAAGTTTAAGGAGAGTCGCAGTTTGATGTGTGTTGAATGTGCACTATGTTATGCACTTAGCTTTAACTATAAACCATTTGCTGAGTTTTAGTGATTCTGATGTTTAGTCTTTGCCCCCCCCCCCGTTTAGAATTAGTAGCCAAGTGTTTTACCTCTGTATGTAGCCTTAAGTTGCACTTTTTTCTGATGTAGTCATCAGATCAAATTATTTATAAAATGAGGACATCCTTTTGGACTTCATGTGTAAACAGTCTTAGATATGTGCACAGGCAGAGAGATTCTTCTCATTTTATCCACAGTTGAAAGCTAAACATTAATAAATACTAACATTAAATAGTGGGTTTTTTCCCACTTGTTCTTCACTGAAGTTTTCCCTTTAAGGTTCAGATTCCTTCTCTAATTACCCAAAGAACTTTCCCCTTGCCCTTGATCAAGATACTGATTGCAGTATGTCTCTGCTACTGTGGTTATTGTGAGCTAGAGTAAGCAAGTGGTTCTAATGGAGTGGTTCCTGCTGGACAGGTGTTCATGTAATCAAAACCACGTCTGCAGTGCTGGCACATGTGTTCGAGGGTAGAATCTGCTGTCTTTAGGCAATACAGTGACTCCAGGACTCTTAATTCTGGAATTACTGGTGAGAACTGGAAACTTGCCACCAGCTCATCAAAGTACCACTTGAAATTCCCTTGGAGCCAAGTTGGTCTTGAGCTTGGCTTATTTGTAAGATATCTCAACAGGCAACAAAGTTTTAGTATGGATTTGGGGTTGGTGGGGAGGGGTTCTCAAACTGCTGCAGCAGAGAGACTCTCCTTTTGCTCTCTCTGCTTTTTTGGATATGTTTTGCTGGAGACCTGGGAGGTGCTCATCCAAGAGGCTGCCTTCAGCTGGAAGAGCAAGCTGTAAAACGGGGTTTGAGAAACATGCATCTTGCATAGGTTTTAAAGGTACCTACTGCTGCTCGGGTAATGTCATTTGTCTGTTTGTTTCAGCTTTCTGGCTTTTGTTTTTTGCCCACAAAACTTGAAACGTCCTCTTAGCCAATGACATCAAGGTTTGCAAATCAAAACCAAATCTGAGCATAGCACTACACTTGAGTGAGCTGTGCTAATCTAAGACAAGCTTCTGTTTCCTGCTTGGAGCTTCTCCCCCATGCTCTCGTTTGGCACATGTGCAGCACTGTGTGCTGACAGGCACCTTTGAGGCACAGATCAGTTAAAGAAGTGTCTGTGGTGGCAATTGCTCCAGGCTGTGCTTATTGGCTACCTACTCGTGGTTAGGAGTAGGTGTCTGGAGCCATGTAGGCTAGAGAGAAGTCTACATTTGTGAATTAACATCCGTAATGGAGCGGTGTCAAGTCCTTTTTGTGTTCCTATGATCAGACAAAAAGCTTAATCTGTCAGTGAAGGTATTTCCCATAAGAAGTCATAGTGCCAGCAGTGTGTGAGCAGAATGTTTTAGGCAGTGAATATGTTGAATGCATAGAGTCCTGCATAGCCCAGCATTGCAGTTTGCCTAAAAGCAGCCCCTTAAAAGACCCTGTGGACTTGTGTTCTATCAGCAGCTCTATGACTGACTTTCACTTTCCCTACAGTACGAGCAGAGATAGAGAAGAGAATTCGCTATCAGTTTTCTCTCCCTGCATTTTTCCAGACAGTTTGGCCTCAACAAATTGTACAGCCTCCCTCTTGTCTGCGTGGGAGAGTGCAGACTGCTGCTGGCGGCAGGGAGGAGAGATTAACATTCATCTGTTCTCTTCCCCACTCGCTTTTCCATCCCGTGGGCATGGGAGACTTATGAATGTTCCGCTCCTTTGGGGTGTGCTTCTACTTACTGCCCTGATGGGAAGACCACAGACACATCAGTAGGGTTGTGCAAGTTTCACATTGCTGATTAAATAGGCATATGGGGAAGTCAAATGCAGTGTTTCCCCAGAAGGGGTCAGAGAGGAAAATGGAAGGACTGGCATAAGTCTTAGGTTACTCACTTGCTCAGAGATCTCCTTTTCCAGAGTCTGTGCACATTGAGGGCTTCATACAAAGTCTGACTCCTCACTTGGGTCTTCATGAAAGGTGTTCCCTTAAAAGTCTCTGTTTTAATGTTGCACGTATAGCCAGACAATCTGATGGGGAATACGGGGAAAGAAATTACGGGAGTGGTTTGTTTATTTTGGGGGTTTTTTTTAAGGAAAGTTTTTTTGATGTGGAAATTGAAGTTGATACTGTATAAATGTCTGCAGTATCAGTACACAGCAATGGCTGGTAACCCTCAAATGTGAGATGAGGAGTTTTACTTTCACTTTGTGGCATTGTGAGGGACAAGGAGGGGTTTTGCAAACGCATCTTTCTAAATGTCCCTGCTGCAAGAAGAGCTCTCAGCTGCTCTTGTCCTTCGGTACCACGGTGGGTGCACACCATGAGGGGTGATGTATTTGCTTGCTCCTGATTCCTTCTGCATGAAACCAGCCTGCCTCTGCAGGAACAGCAATGGCCTTGTCCCTGGCTTCTCCTGCTGCTGTCAAATTAAGGGGTCTCTCTCAAGTAAGAGCCAGGTATTCTTTCTCCTGCTGCTCCCTGTCCTAAATGGGGAGGGTTGATAGTGAGCATTTACTAATTTAGCACTGTGGAAGGTTTGTTTTGGATGAAATGGAGTTGGGAGGTCTTGCTCCTTCTTCAGTGCGAGGTTCCTGCAGGGGAGAGGGCAGCAGGGCCTCTTCCCATTGTTTCCAGTGCTAGCCACTGCTTGGTGGGATGTGATGAGCCAAGTGCCACTGGAGGTGATGGGTCTGCCAGTGTGGACAGTGGTTGTGAGAATTGCAGAATCTGGGCAGCCTTATGAGTGGGCAGCCTGCACCTTGCACGAAGCGGTGGAGGAGTTCAAACGTGGTAATTTTTTGAAAGGCACAGTGAGGATTTTACCTGGGATAACGTGTGTATTGCTTACAGTGGCAGAGAATTTCTACAGAGCTTGTTTCAACTTCTGAAGGGTTGTTGCTAGCAGGCATCAAGTGTGGTGAGGTCAGTACAAGAAGAACAAAACCTCCCATTCAGATAAAAGCAGGGAAAGGGAAATACTGCCACGTGTGGGACTGCTTCAGGCTAAACTGGTCTGTGCAGTAATTTGTGCAGCTCTCCAGAAACATACTATGGGTTTGAGCTTCCCAACTCAGACAGGTCTATGTTCATGTTCCAGGCTTTGGGAAAGCAAGAACGTCACCATCTGTGTCCTACTTCATTTGAAAAAGAAAATTAAAAAAAAAAAAATCTTGAATGCCAGCCATCTGCTGATACTGCATCCAAACTTCATCCTGGTATCTGGGGGCAGAGGAGGAAGATAGTTTCTTAGGGGAGAAGCACTGTTCAAAGAGAAAGAGCTGCCTGTACCTGGGGTGCTCCTGGATCCAGGAACCGTCAGAGGAGCATGTGCAGGATGGCTTGGCATCTCAGTCCAGCCCCCTTCTGTAGTACCAAAACAGTCTGGCCTGGAGAGTGACTCTTGAGTCCCATCCTGCCGACAGTCTGCAACGCTTGGTTTATGGATTATTAAAAGGAGATATGAACATTTCTGTGAAGTGGGTGCCCAGTGATGGGTGGTTAAGAGTCACCATATTGATGTTTGACACAAAAGGATAAGTCACTTTTTTCTTGTAGCCTGGTTATTGGACATAATGTTGTTTCAGAAATAAATTGGGTTGTGGTTTTCTACAAGCTGCCTAAGAAAATAGGTCCACAGTCTCAGTGGGAACTAGTAAGGGCCCTTGGCTGGACACAGAGCAAGAGCAGGCTTGCTTCTCTTAAATTCTTATAACAGATCTCCCCAGCAAATGCCCGCTGAATTTTGATTTGGTTATGAAGGTGCTTTTTCTGAAATCAGCGTGTCATTTTTCTGTGTTGTATTCTCTTCTCTGTATTGCAGCAATTGAGCACTGCTTCTGTCCTAATGGCTCTTTGTGAATGTGAACACAAGTAAGGCAGTAGAGAGTTAAAAAAAAAAAAGTCCATTAATTAAAATATTTACATTGGAAGCTGCAAAACATTTACTCTTTGAGTAAAACAAACTTCCCCATTGTTCTTGTATGATTGCTACAGTTGCTCTGAAAATAGCCAGGAAGAGGTTGTGCTCTGAGGAATTTTACTGGGTTGGCAGGAGAATAGGAGGGTAGGGATACTGAAGTGAGCTTTTGGTCAGTAGCTCTCTTTTGTTCAAATCTTTCTGTAATGTGGACAGAAGATCTCCTCTTCCTAAGGAAAAAACAAAAAAACTAACAAAACAAGTTTAAAAAACCCCAAAAATTACCCATAGTGGTGTAATTGTGTTGTCATGTTATTCTGGTAATGCCAAAAGAATTAATGATCATCAGTAGAATCTGAGAAAACGGTATTTACAAGATGAAAGGCTTATTTTTTAGCACATAGTGTGTACCAGTATACACTTAGGGGACAAAGGAAGCGCCCAGAGCTGGCAGTTTGGGGCTGGCTGTGGACCCACGTGCTGCCATTCCCATTTTGCTGGTGGGGATGTGGCAGTGCAGCGTGGTGAAGGATGTCACCTCTCTGTGGCACTGAGCACCTGTGGGATCCTGCTGGGGTCAGTTCAGGGCTGCAGCTGCTCGGCGTTGAAAGAAAATCAAGCGAGGGCGCACCTGTTTTCTTCTTTAGGCACAGGGATACCTTTAGTAGCATCACTGCAGGAGAGGTAGGCAAACATGAAAACTGTTTGCTTCAAATCCTTTAATTCCCACTGTATCTTCCCCCCAGATAACTGGATTGAAAACTAAAGTGTTGCTTGTTTGGTTTTTTAGTAGTATTCTCTTGTGTGCCATTTCACATTTCTGACCTTTGCCACCCTGACACTGGACTACAGGCTTCTGGACTTTGTGGGCAGGACACTGGAAGGGCTAAAAGAGTGTGAAGGGATTGGTGTGGTTGGTTTTTTAGGTCCTTGATTTGCACTTCTCACTCTAGGCAGACTCTTAGAGCTTTTCAGGTTGCCAGATGGGAGGTCTCTCTTCTGCCCTTGTGACTCATGGACTGGATGGATTGCAAGTCATGTCGTCTCTTCTTGATAGTGCCATGGCAAAGTGTTTGTTCAAGCCTAAGTCCGTCCAGACCCTAAATTTTATTGACAATTTTAAGGTTGCAAATTTGTTTGTTAGGTGTGTGGTGTCATTCTTTCATCTGATCCCAAGTATGCCAGACTGTGTCATGTTTACCTATATTATAGAAACACCTTGGTTGCCTTGAAAGGTTGGTCTGTAAAGAAGTTAGGAAATTAAATGTACTTGTTTGGGGTAGGCATCATTTAAACTTGAGCATGAGAATTTTGTTCCATCCATTTCTTGAAAGCTTTACTGTTTTTTAAGAGAGGCTGTATGCTGACAGTTTCTTGGCCTGGAGATAAAAAGTGCTGCTTACCCAGGTTTGATAGTCTGATGGAAAATTGTCTCCACGATGTATAACACCGCTGGGATTATTTCTAGCCATTACCGTTGGTCTCATTTTACAGCCATTCACATTATGTAATTTGATGCTCGTTTAATTTAATAAGAGGATGCTGCAGACTTACTTATGACTCTGCAGGACAACCTGTACGCTTTGGCCACCTCTGTTAGCCCTGCCAAGGGAGGGAGAGCATGTTTCTTACAGGACGTGTTGCAACGTCTTTAATACCTTTATTATCCACGCTTCCCAGATTGCCGCAAATGGGAGGGCAACTTGCTTGGGGTGTAGATTACACTGGAATGGCAGGAGAAGTTTAACTTTTTTTTTTCTTCTTGAACTGCTTATTAGACTTCTGTTGTGAGGTTATCAGGAGGTATTAATGGGCTTTTCTTTTTGTTGCAGATGGAATTTCATGACTTGCTGTATTTTGAATAGGACGAGGAGATGTGTCTGATAAGGTAAGAGAGAGGGTAAGGTAAGCATGTTCCTACACAGAACTGTCACACTAGTTGTTTTTTTGGGTTGAGGATGATTTTTTTTTCCCCTGGCAGAACCCTGCAAATAATTGTGATAATAATTTTTAAGTTAAATCTGCCTCTAAGCCTCTGAGCAGAGACCATCTCTGTTCTGTACAGCTTCTGACCAGTCCTTTTACCTGGCGAGCTGATGTACAAAGGACAGAAGACAAACAGCGATGCCCTGCAGGTACAGGGTGTTAGCAAGATAGTCATGCTATTATTTTAGAGTTGTTGTTTTTTTTTAAGTAACAGAGGATGTAGAGAAGTTTTTATTTAGTTTTGGGATATTGCCTTCCCCCACATCCCCACCCCAGATACTTAAAAGTTCAAAAGATCTTCGAACTGTTTTAACTTTTACACTTTAAAACTTGTTTTTCTTGTTGCAGTATTTTCAAATTCAGACTGTTTTTATTAGGACAGAGTATGTATGAGTAGAAATGCTCTAGATTTGAGTTTGAAATTAGTATTTGCTGTCACTTATATGCTGAAGGAAGCTGCAAGTTTGCTGATCTTTTAAAATTTATCTTCCATTAGCGTTTTTAAAAGGTCGTGTTTAGGTGGATACTTTTTTCCTTTTGGTTTCTACTTCAGAGGTTTCCATTGTTAGAGAGGAGTAGACATCTCTAAAACTCTTAGGTGTTGGGAGAACCATGTTCAAACAACAAACATCCAAGCACAAAAGTATTGTTACCTAGGGATTGTCACTTTAGTGTACAAGCCACACTACAGCTATCCAGCTCTGTCACTTGTTTCATTTTTGTCTCCCCCTTCTTCCTGAGTTCTATACCATTTACAGGCCTCAAAAATCCCTACTGTTCTTTTTGGCTCTTGGTTGGAAAATGTCATGGAAACAGCTAAATGCATGATGCCACTGTAGGAGGATCAGAATTAAATGACTTTTTCCTTGGATTCAGACATTTAGCTCTTGTGGACGCTCTTGAGTTTTTTGGTTTATCAGGGGTATTTTTGTTCTTTTTTCATTTAAGTTTAATTTTCCAAGTAGAGGTAGCCTTTGGAGGGTGCCTGCTCAAGCAAGAACTGGAAGCTTTGAATGACTCTTGGTACTGTGTGGTGTGTGCAAGAATCAAAGACTTGGTGGCTGCCCTTTTTGGGGTTTTTTTTGGTTAGACATTTTGTCTGTTCAAGCCACTCGTTTGCATGCCACTGTTGGATCATGCTATGAATATTTTATCTAAAGGCTTAGTCTCTACACGAAGGTGGTCTTGTGTGTGTATAGTTGGTAAAACACATCTCTCCAGGTGAGAGAACTTGCAGTGTGCAGCACTGTTACACAAAGCGCCTCTCACGCATACCTCGTTTGTTATGTAAACAGGCTGCTTCACTTGCACGTGTTCCAACCAGTCCTTCTATCCTCCAAGAATGGGTAATTAAAATTGTTTGCAGGACTTTTTGCAGTTTGCAGCCGACGTGCCCTGGCAGCCCTGTGCAGGGCCCCATCGCACTGTGCCCGCAGCCCCGCTGCGGCTGGTGGCCGTGGTGCCACTGTGGCTCTGCCACGGGCGTGCGTGTGCTCGTGGTGAAGAGAAGCACAGCCAGAAGGGGATAGGGAGAAGTGCTCATGTTCAGACTGCTCTGTTCAGGTGCACTGAGCAGTCTGCTTGCCCGGTGTCAAAGCAGTGCTGGGGACTTCGGTATGCGTCAACAGTTGGGATGAGACAGTTTGGTGAGACAGCAATTTAATCATTCAGCTGCTAGTGTTTCCTGAAGACATCATTCTCATGTCTTGTATAAGTACTACACAGTGTACATATATTACATGGTGTAATTTTATATACTGCTCTCTTCTGTGGAGTAATCTTGTGACAAATCTGTGTGGTGTGGCATGGGCAGCTCTTGTAGCACAGCAGCTGATTGCTGTTTTACTGTCTCTCCCAGTGCAAGTTCGCTCTCCCCTTGTCTTTTAAAACAACCACTGAGGAGGCTCTGTTTCTAGCAAGTTCTGCAACTTGAGGCTATGACCCCTCCATGACACCTCCTCTCACCACTGCTTTATTGCCAGCCCTGGGCACGTGCAAATTGTGAGGTAGATCCCAGCCCCTGGACTGGCATTAAAATGAGATTGTGTGATGAAGAAGTAGCACTTTCCACTGGCTCTCATCTTTCACCTGTAGAAGGAAATATTCTGTCCTCATTTTGTGTGATACCTTCTCAGCATAAAATTCAACTCTGAGCTGGGAATAGGTGTGTCCTGCTCTCCTTTCTCCAAGAGGGCTTGCTTTGTCCTCTCCCCAGCAGCCTGGGCTGGAGAAATGCTACTGACCCACTCCTGGTCCTCCTGTGTTGCAAGAACTGTCTGTCCTGGTCATGTTCCTTCCCAAGGCTGCAGGTATCACTCATTCTTTCAACTATCCCTAACTATTAAGATGTCATCAGAGTTACTTCATTTATTTAATTTTTTAACCTTCTGCTCCCTTTTTATCCTTCCAGTCATCTGGATTCTGCCCCAAACATGCCCTCAGGTGTTGACTGTGCCTCCAATCAATGTTGTTCCTTGGTTGCTTAGTTTTCATGGATATTTCCCAAACCATTCCCTTCTGTTTCTTCTTCTGGAGGAGTCAGTCTGAAGCACTCCCGTATTTCTTGCTGCCATTGCAATTAGAGGGGTTTAGATCCCATTTAAAGCAACAATAGATGGTCCAGTCTGTGCAGAAATAATCTTGTTTTTATGCTAGCCGTGGTGACTTCCTTGTAATGACTGGTTTTTGGCATCTGTTCTATGGTTATGTGACAGGGTAGAATAAAAAAAATGAATAATAGCTCTTTTGATATTCCTGAAGCCTAGTGATGAAATTATGAGACTTGGCATACTTGCAGCGATGTTGACAGGTGCCAGACCTCTCACCCAATATTTTCTTCTCCTTCCCCATATTTCTCTGTGCCTTTATCTTGCTTCCTTCCGAGCAGCCCGGAGCCCTTGTGAATTGCAAGTCCAGTTTTGCATGAGGTCTGCCCGATGGCTCAGATCATAAATACAAAATCATTCTATAAGGCCTAATCTATTTTTGGAGGTATGCTTATGAGATAAAAATTACTTTGATCGCTGAAACAGCATTGTGTCATTTTTGAAAGGAAATGACAAGGAAGTAACTGTTATCAGGCCTATTTTCACCCACTGTTAGCTTAGACCTGACAAATGGTGTCTGCAAGGTCTCTAGTCTTAACAGTTCCAGATTAGGTTGCCAATTAATACTGACTGTCTAAAAAGCAGTAGGTTGATGTATGTTCTATTATTAATAGCTGTTAATGCCCTTCATAATAGTAATCTGATTTGGAAACATTTTCTGGTTGTTCTTTTTTAACGAGTCTTGGCAGTGAAACCCCCGATTTTACACATGCCGAACCACAGTAACCCGTTGAAGTGTTTGTGTGGATTTTGAATTTTTTTTGCATTTTGGGTGTGTTTGTCTTGTTTACTGGGAGTAACGCTTGATTTTGATGAGACCAAATAGAGGCAAAGCCAGGAATTACTTCTGTCCAAACTGGTACACTGTGGTTTCTTCCTGTGTTAGTGCAGGTCAGCACTAAACGCTTGCATCACTGCTAGATGAATTTTAATAATGTCCTTTGACATTGCCACTGAATACTTTAATCTCTACAGAAGCCATTTTAGGGAAACTTTCACAATAAGAAAAGTAATTTGAATAAAATGGTTACAGGTAATTTGAGTTTCTTTTCTTGTGTTATTTAGCTGTTATGTCACAATATGTGGAAAGTACCTGGAAAGCACTAGGAGAAAAATGGGAAATCTCATGCATGAGGAAAAGCCTCTAGATAAGTGTGTAGGGGGAGACTATATACATAAATGTAGACATCAAGGTAAATGCTATTTCCTTTTCTTTTTCTTCCAGAAAATTTTAATATTTGCACAATCTGATGTTGCAAGTTTTAAATGCTTAACACTTCTAAAAGAATAAATTACTTCAGTGCCTGAATTTGTAGATAACTGTCAGCTTCAAAGGAGGAAGTGCGTTGGAAGGAATGTCTGGAGATCTCACTATAGGCAGGTATCAGGAAGAATACAGAAACGAGGGGAGTATATCCAACTAATATAACAGAGACCTGGATGTAATTTTATATATGAATTAAGACTAATTATGCTGCAAAAAGCAGATTTCTGTGGTTCTGCTTTTAGTGTAAATGTAGGATACTCACTTCCCCCTCTACATCTCTGTCACACTGGGTTTCCAAAAATGCTTGTTACAAGAATCGTGTTGCTTCTGTAAAAAATTAAGAATGAAAATTCACCTATTTAATACTTTTCCAGCTACGCTTACAAAAAGGCTTTGGAATATCCTTGTTGTGAGCTGGCTGACTCTGTAAGATAAAAGTAACTTAGCACTCTTTACTACGCAATTAAGAGAAACTGAAATCAGTACTGTAAAATGCACATTAAAGCTATAGGGATGAGATGGAAAGAGGCATTTCAGCTTCCACTTGAGAAGTGAAGTGATCTGAAGTTCTCTCGGAGTGCATAAAGCACAAAGATGGGTAGTTGAGGTGTGCAGTCTCTGTCTTTCGCTCCACCTAGTGAGCCAGGGCAGGGTACTAAACCTGTCCAGAGCCACTGGCTTAGACTTCTCCCTAGGGTTATTTTTCTGACCCAGGTTCTCTGGGCTTCAGGGGGAACACGGGCACAGGAGGGGTGCCAGGGCAGCTCCTGGGGGTTGCAGCTTGCCCCCTTTAGGGTGGCATCCACTGGAGCAGGGCTGTGGGGTGGTGGGAGCACCAGTACTGGTGCTGGGCCCTGAGCCCACTGCCCTGGCTGCACACATGCTTCTCTCATCCCTCCTTGGTGGTGTGGCTGGAGCTGGGGACAGGGAGTGGGGGCAGGTGACCCTGCCCCTGGTGAGCACACAGGAAACCAGCCCTGCTACTCTGGACTGGCTGCCAATTTCAGTGAGTGAAAATAGTGCTGGCAGCCAGAAACTTCCAACTGCAGTTCTGCTAATGACTGGTGGTGTGGTTTTGGGCAACTCCCTTGGTTGTCTTTGAGTCAGCTCCCCTTTCAGTAAAAAGAGGATGATACTGTTGTAGTGATTAATTACTGTTCTTCAGATGTAGAAGTCTTGCCATGTATACATCCATACCCTTGGTATAGAGAACCTTCTGTGCTTTTGTTAAGCCTAGCTCCAAGCAGATGACAGATTGTAGGGATTATTTTGTTTTGTTTATTCCTTTTTTTCCTGTTAATTTAGGAAATGAGTGTGATTGACTCTCAGCACCAAAGTGCCAACCACCACTATGAATCTTTTGAATCTTGGCCCTTCTCTTCCTCTTTTCCTTTCACTCTGCATCTCCCTCTTGACTGTCCATTCTTCATATCAGACCTTTCCTAAATTAAAGACAAGGCTCTGGATAGAGTTAAAAGGAAAATTTTAGTTGAGGCTCCTAAGGGTTTGCTACTGGTATAGTGAGATACAGAAATGTTCCTGCTTTTTTCTCTGAAACCCATTCCATGTGAAGGTTATGCAGTTCCCAAGCTCAGGCTTGGCTGCCTACTTCAGACATGCTAGTAACTTGCTGTTTTTTTAAAAAATTATAAAATAAACAAGTCTAAAAATAGTATTTGGGGGAGTGTCTGAGTGAAAAATTGCAAAATTCACATACGAGATTAACTTAACCCCCCACAGATACTTAAATTAAAGTATTAGTTAAGGTGCCCAGACAGAGCTCAGAGAATACCGAAAGCTAGTTTGCTATTAATCTCCCACAAAAAATGTGTTGTCTGGGTTCATGAGTGACCTCCAGCTGCAGGTGGTAACTTCCTGATCCAGGTGGAAGCGAGGATGTGTGGAAGGGGCTGAGAGCTGTCCCTGTTCCACCCACTGGGGCTATAAGGAGCAGGCAGCTCTCAGTGCTCCTGCTGGGTGCCTGTCTGCAGCCTGGGCAGCCAAGCACACTGCGGAAGTTCACTTTGCTCTCTGGTGTCCCTCCCGGTGCTCAGACTGTGTCCAGGGCTCTGGTGACTTGTGGACTTCATAAACCCCAAGGAACTGGTGTCAGCTTTAGAAAGCATAGTCTTTGAAGTGTATTCAAAGGCTTCTGTCCCCAAAATGAGCATCTGGTGTCTGTTCATCCTGTCCTGCTATAGAGCAGATCATGAAGTCTTACCCAGTGATTTCTATAGTGAGTCCATAACTTCTGGTGTTGCCTTACAGAGATGTCCTTTCTTGGCTGTCAATGACAGTAGGCGGCCTGTCCCAGTTTTGTTTCTCTTTATCCATGGAGAGATATAATATAGTACCTGGACATAGTGTGATGGATGGTGCTTTTGTTAAATACAAGTTCTATCAGTTAAAAAGTGGAGAGAGACATAGATGGATATCATAAACTTTGTTTCTCAAACCTGCTGTTTCCATACTTGGAAATCTCTTCATGTGCCTCATTTATCCACGCGAAAATTTGAATCTCCAGCACTAGTTAACATTAGGTAGAGAAGCAGAACAGTTGATTTCTGCCTGTCCTGGAGCTGTGGCAAAAGCCTTGAATGCCCTGAACTGAGGCCTCAGAGAACTTTGAAGACAAGTGAATTTTGACTTGAGTATTCTGATGGTGTGTAGGGAGCAGCAGAACAGAACAGAACTTCTGAAGAGTGGTGCCCCAAGAGCCATACTTGCTGGAGTTACCTGAATGCAGAGGTTTGTGTTTGTGAATCTATAGCCCTGCTGCAGTGGGAAAGATGTAACTGCCAGAGGAATTGCACAAGATTTTAGTCAGCTGGATAAGATAGAAAGTGGTTCTTGGAGAAACTGCATTTAGCAGTCTTGCTGTCAATGAGTTTCTGAGCGTACTACGCATCGTATCAATCAACTGTAATTATGTACAGTCAGGCAGAGAAGATTAATTCTGAATTCTTCAAAACCTTTTCGTCTGACCAGAAGCATCTTTTGAGGGCCTAGCTTTGGCTAATGTATTCTTTATCTTCTGAGTAAATTTTGGTAGAGACATTTAGCCATTTTGTTGGTAAGTTACTGGATAATCATTATCCTCTTGGATATGCCAAATATACAGACTGTTTAAATTCTTGATATAAGATGTATTCTCTGAATCTTTCACTGTTCTTGTGGTATTTTCCAAAGTGAATAGACCAGAAATGCATGTTGCCCTTGTTGTTTCTGTTTTTTAGATAACACTCTCCCTCCCTGCCTTGCCTTATACGAAATAATGTTCTTATCCATCCAGAGGTTACACTTCCTTGCTTAGCTGCAGGTTCGTGCAAGAAATTTAGTGTCTACATGGTGTCTGCTGTAACCCCCAGTCATTTTTTACAGGATTGCTGCCTTCCCAAATGCAGTTACCCAAGGGTATCTCAGAGTTTTTCTGGGGTTTTTTAATTCCTAGAAGTTTGTAATTTTGTGTTATGGCTGTATTAAAACCAGCTGCTGCTCTGACAAACTATACCTAGCTAAAAGTATACTTTACCACAAAGTAAAAGTATAATATATGCTAATATATACTAATATATAAAAGTATAATAGTAAGTAGTACTTACTAGTCTTTTGCCTACCATTGTTCCAGGTTTCATGTTCTCTACAGATGACAAGAATTGGTTTCATGTTTTCCTTCTGATCCCTGGTAACGGCAATGGATAGCATCCCATCAGGCCCCTAAAATACCAAGCAAAAAATACAAGAGGAAGTACATGGTGTCATTACAAATAACACAGGATTTTGTGTCATTGAACTTCTTGTACTCTGCAGTTTAGGTTTGTGTGAACATAATTACAGCTTTGAATTCTTTCTTTTAAATATTGCATGTGTGTGGGGGAGTAGTTGTTTTGTTTTTGCTAAGTAGCATTTTTCCAGACAATTGCATTCATACCACTTGTGTTCTTTCTTGAAGGTTAAATTTAATATTGATAGGGTTTTTTGGTCTAGTTTTAATATGAGATTAAATACCAGACAGTTGCACATTTACCATCAGCTAATAGTCAGAAGGTACAGTCTCACAAAGACTTGGCTAAAACTAAATGAATAGATCTCAGTTTCCTGTGGGTGTGGGGTTTTATGTGTGTGTGTGTGCATTGCTTACCAATAAGGAATGGAGCAACTTTCTTCTGAGATAGCTATGCTGCCAACTTTTATATTGCTGAAGTAATTTTGTTAAACAGGAGGAAGAAAAAGTTCATAAATTGTCAAAAGGAATTTGCCTGCAAAGTGTGCCAGCAGGGTTGGGTCTGTTTTTCCTCCTCCATTCTATCAGGAGGAAAGTAGGCTCTTTGTTTTTGTTCTTCATTGGCTTTTCACTTTCAAATGGTGAGCCTAAATAGTATAACTGTTTTCATGGTTTATTTCAACAGTTGTCTGTGAGTGTAGTATTTGAACACATGTCGTGGAGATTAAAAAGGTCACGACTTTTACTTCCATGGAGATGTTGTACACAGCCTCATTTTGGGCATCTCACTGTGAAGTGATTCAAGTGATCACCTTAGGGCAGTGCGGAAAGACTGTGGGATTTGAGTGATGGTACCCTCCCACCAAAGCCATCTTCTGCTGCTCAGGGAATGCTCTGTTTGCTCTGTCTGTTACAGGCTCAGATGAATTTTACCTCTAATATATACTAGTGTTGTCACTTTGATCTTGTGCGTTGCTGGGTGTTATTCTAATGATGGCATGCTATTTCTTTTACAAAGGAGAAGTGTCTTCTCTGGTTCTTTACCCTAATCTATGCTGGTAAAGTAGACCTGACTGTGTCCCACTTAAACTTCCTCTGGATTTCTTGAGTAGCTTGGAAGAACAAATTATCTCTGTCCTTTTGCTCTCTGCTTTCTTCTCCTGCCTTGCAGCTTGAAATATCATCCACTTTAGTAGCCTTAAGAGAGGTAGATGATGAAGTCTTCATTAGAAGTTGAATTCTCTGAAGTTGAATTACTTGCACCATCAATCCCACTAACAAAGCTCAGTGGAAGTAGAGCTTTCTGGCACTATGCCAGGAGGATATCCAACAAGCTTTGACTGGTTGAAAAACTTGCTTGGGATATACCTGTGCAGCTTGCCGTGTAACTTTTTCCTTTTGTGACCTTTTGGATGGCCCATGATGCCTAGAAAACTTGGCATTTCTACCAAGAGAGATTGTTGGAGAGCTGTCCAGGGATGTCTGCATTATCTCTCTAGCAATTGTTAGATGTGTGCTCCCTGTGTCACTGACTCAGGGAGCAGCTGTTGTTGCTCCGTTCGGGTTTGAGGTCGGAGCCAGATGAGGGTGTGTTCTTGCTTCTCCAGTTTTCAGACGTGATGTGGGGGAATGAAAGGAATAAGACAGCATGCTCTGGATAACCCTGATGATGAGTGAGTCTTGAAATGATTTGTATCTCTGATTACTTAACACACAAAAAGAGGTCAAAATTCTTGTTTAATGTACACTTCAGCAGAATCGGTAGTTAAGGATTATCTGTAGGATGATCTGAAGTTTTGACATTGGTTTCGGGTGAGACCTGGTATTACATGAGGTTTGAGTGAAAGTAGCAATGGCCACTGTTCAGCAAACCGTAGGTGGTTGTGGTTAATACAAGGTATTCTCTTGCATTATTAAAGTGCTTTCATTAAAACAAAAAAGGTGACTGTATGGCCAGATGTTGACAGATCCTGGTGCAAGAATCAAAGCAATACTCTTTAGGCACTAGTGAGTCACATACAGTTTGGAGATCCTGTGCTGTCTGTAAGACAAGTTCACATTTGCATAGGCTGCCTTTTCTTCATGCATGGCTTTGGCTTTCACTACTAATTAAATTTTAAATTATTTCCTTATATTATTAGCTGTTGATGTAATATTAAAGAGTTACTCTTTTTCTGATTGCTTGTCCTCTTGCATTATGTGTATATTTTCTTCTTATTAAAGAAATACACGTTTAATTGTAGAATAGCACCAGAGGAATAGTTGAAGGTGAGAGATAGGCCTTCTCCTTTACTTTTCTCCTGTTTAAAACAAATTGAGACTTAGGTGATATTTACCAGCAGTCTCTTGCTGATCCAGGGAAATAATTTTTAAAGACCAGGTCCTGATAGTATTCTTTTCACTTTGGAAGGGGTTAACAAGAGCTTTCATGTTCAAGCAGTGTGGCTGGGGCAGAATAGAAACACAACCATTCAGATCGTTGTAGGTGGAAAGGTGGTTTGTATAAATAGTTTTCTTAGCAGGTGATGAACTTTTTCCTTAATCGTTTAATTACTTAATTTCAGGAGACCTTTGGGGGAAGAAAATGTCTGGGAAACTGTGCCAGACACCTGCATAGGTGAGGCAATAGAGAAAGAAAGGGATGATGACATCTGAAGTTGGATGCAGAGCAGGAAGCGCCTGGAGCAAGGATTGACCAGAAATGCTGAAATACAGATTTTGGGGAGGCAGGTCATGAGGATTTCTGGTCGTTAGCCCAACAGTAAGTTGCTCTAGCCTCAGAGTTTCCACCTGTGTGAGACAATTTGTAATACAAGCCTCAGAAGTACTGTGAAAGTACTAAATTAATGCTTTCAGTACAAGATCACAGGATGCTTTGAATAAAGCTTTACAAAAGTGCACAGTGTTCTTCAACACAAACTATTTGGTATTAATAGTATCTCTTAAATGACAAGGAAAGTGAAATGTGCCAAATTTGTGAAGCTGGAGAAATATTTGCTGGTTATTTTGAAAGAGTTAGAAAGTGCAGATGGAGAAGGGAGGATTGAAACCTAGGTTTGGAGCAAGAAGTCCTATGGACTGTCATGATGGACGTGGTTTGGAAATCCTTCACTTTGTTACCGGTGTCTGTCAGTTGGCTTTGTAGGTGGCTAAGCATATTTGTGAGCGAGCCGGTTGAGAGGGAAGAGGGTGTTCACTACTGCCGAGTAATGCAGGGCAGAGGAAGCTGCTGCACAAACTCTACCTGAAGATGTGGCAAACCAGGAACTGCTGTAGTCCTTTTCCTAAATAGGAAATACATGCAGCCACAAAAGGCAAGTGACTGGCTGGAGCCTATAATGGAAATATGAAGTTGCAAGAAGTAGTCTTTCAGCCTGCTTTGGTGTTTGGATAATACTTCAAAAGCTGGAAAAAAGGCCAATGTGCAACCTGCCTGCAGAATAACAATTGGCAGCATTTTAACCTGCATGTCCACAGTATGATTGTGCTTTCATCAAATCATGGGATGTTTTGGGTTGGACCTTAGGGATCATCTCATTCCAACCGCCCTGGCATGGGTATGGACACCTGCCACTGGATCAGGTTGCTCAGAGCCTCATCCAACCTGGCTTTGAGCTCCTCCAGGGATGTGGCATCCGCAGCTTCTCTGGGCAGCCTGTGCCAGTGCCTCCCTACCCTCACAAGAAAAAATTTATTCTGGAGGTGTAGTGATGCCTTTATCAATGCTGCTTGCTGTCACTGAGATGAAGGGCCTCTTCATAGTGGGGGGATCATTGCCCTGTCCCCAGCTTTAGCGTGTCTCTGTCCTGCCTGTGCTCCAGTTCTTTTCTGCCACAGGCTTGATGTGGGCTTACAGAAATGGTTTGGTTTGCTTGAAATCAGCTCACAGAGAACGGGAAAGATTCCCATTGTCTCAGATGGCTGGAGCTTCTTGCTGTGTTTCAGTCGAGCTGTTAACAGTGAGGCGTGACCTTTCTGTGAGCAGGTGAGAAGTGAAAGTTGTGCCTCTCCCTTGCTTGGATACTAGCATGCTCAGAAAGGAGGAAATAGCTTTAACTTTGTGATGGAGGCCAAAACACTAAAAAAAAACCCCAAACCCACTTATTCAGAGAAGTGAGTCCTCAGCTTGATTATTTAGGAACAGCTATGTGATGGTCAGGGAGTGTTTTACTGTTGGACAAGTTGTCCATCCTTTGTTAGGCATTGCAAATGAAACATTTCATTTTTAAATGAGCTATGGTAGATACGTTCTAATATCCTGGGGAAGGCTTTGTGGCTAGTAATTAATCCAGGTAATTAATTCTGCTGTTGGGCTAGGGTTCAACAAATGGTTGTACTTGGGCAACAGTAACCTGAGGAGTTGTGTTGAAATTTCTTTGACCTTTGTTAAAAAGTTAAAGCCCTATTAAAGTTTAGCCTGGGAAAAACCTTTAGGTCTACATTATATACGTGTTCTGGAAATAAATCTATATGGGAAAAATATCACTGAGCGCTTGGGTCTGGCATCTAGACCCTTCTTTTAAATGGAATCCTCTCATAAAGCTGTAATATCAGCTGACCTCACCACCTCTGACTCTGCTGTGACAATGGGTTTGGATTCTTCTGCCCCTGTTCCCCTTCATGCTACTTTTTCAGCACACCACTGCAATGCTGGTGCCATTTGTCTAAATGATGAAGTGCTCTTACTCCAAAAAAGTGAAAGTAGTACAACTGAATTGCTACTTTTGTCTATAAATATTACTGCTATTTAATAATGATGATAGAAATTCTCTTTTTTGGGCTGAAAGCAGAAGCAGCACCATGTTCTGACTCAAGTTCAACCGCAGGGGTTTTTTTTATAGTCATTAAATGCCTTATTGTATTTAAAAAACTAAAACAAATATTTTTGTTTTGGAAGAACGAGTATCTGATATGACAGCATACAGCAAAAGTTTATTATGCATATACAGTTGAAATACGTTAACTTGTTTAAACTGTATTGTAGAAGCAGTGCTTCTGCATTTGAAAAAGTTTCATGACTTCATATAACCATATCAACATGTTTCCATAGTTAATTTCCAGCCTACAATTGTATTATCCCTTGTCTAATGGAACATCATAATATTAAGTAAACCAATAATCCTAATGTTAATGCTGCTGATGCTTTATTAGATACTACATAAAGAAAAAAACCCAACCAAACACTGAAACAACAACAAAACAACAAACTGCAATCCTGCACTGACTTAACCAGGATATGTTTTAACTCGTTTAGTTTTTCCATGGGGGGAAAGTGGAGGTCACATCTAAAAATTCTATATCCAATGCTCAAAACAAACCAGCACACAACAATATGCTGAACCATTGTGCACTGCTGCATGAGAGGACATCAGAGATGCACCCAGTGCTGTCCAGTGGTTTTCTGCACAGAGGAACAGGCTTTATGCTGGGACTTGCGTCACATTTATGTATGTCCGCATATATGCAGCAAATAGAGAATTAATGTAGTGACTATGAACAGGTGGTGAGGCAATGTGATTACTTGGAAAGAGAAGGGAGAAGCAACAGCCTTTAGTTGATAGAACTGAGGTAGTTCAGGGTCACCGTTAATTATACTGAACAGTGCCATTTCGTTCTAAATTTGAAAATGCCACCAAAAATCTGGGATATGGCAGATACGTCCTCTGTCACACAGGGAGTTAATTTCTTTCTGGCGTGAGCTTATTTGAGTAGTCTGACTGTCAGCACGGGCCAGTCCAGCTCTGTATGTTATGCAGAGGGTAGGGCTCGCTACATTCAGGAGAGTTTACATTGGAAGGGAGCTGGGGTGATGGGAAGAAGCTAACAAAACACAGAGGCCTTGCATAACTGCTGAAAGAATGGATACGTTTTTTGGATGCAAAAGCCAAGCATGTCTTCTAGGAGCATACGATGTTTTACCAGTGTGTGATGGCACAGGATCATCACTGGATTACAGAGGAGTCCAATTCTTAAGTGCCTGCAAAGAGCTGAGATATTGATTACAGTTGGAAAACCTGTTTTACTGTTAGACTTTTTTAAATAAAAAGCTTTGCACACTTGCTTCAAGTGAAGTGGATGAGTTGTGTTTTGCAAATATCTATAGAGGAAAAAAAAGTACAAAACTCTTCAGTTTAGTAGGAGGAGGTGTAATGAGATTGAATAGCTGAAAGTTGCTCCCAGATGAATCTGGGCTACTAGTAATGCACAAATTATTAACAGAATAAGTAATTTGCTAAAACAGCTCCCTTTGGACGTGATGGATTCCTGATCACTTACCTGGGAATTCGACTGCATGTTTTTAGCAAGGGACAGTATTGCTGTGTGTATGATTATAGGAGGCCATGTGTCTGCATGTAGGTCTGTGGCACACCTTGGGCGGGAGGGCACACTGGTGATTGCAGTGGTCTCTTCTGTTTTCCACACCTGTGGGAGGTGGCTGAGACCACCCAATGCTGCCAAAGACTGTACCAGCCCAGTCTCCTGAGCATCACCTCTAGGAGGCTGGCAAGGCTTTCTTGGTTTGTTGTTTCTTTTCTCTCTTTGGCAAATCTGCTGGGTTTTGATTCGTGACTCAAAAGGGAGAAAACAGAATTTAAGTCCTGCCCACCCATCCCTGTGCTGAGTGGCTTCTGTAGCTAGATTAGAGGGAGTCCTGAGGGGCTTTGGGGTTTTTTGTTTAACAGTTGAGGCTGTGGGGTTTTTTGGTTTGTTTCTTAGAGGATGATTAAAGGGGTCAGGTAAGTCAAGTTCTGCATGGGTGCAAGTATCCTGCTGGTGAAAAGAATGGGACAAGCAGAATAGAGAGCAAAATGAACTTATGATCAAGGGTTTTATTTGGTTTTTGTTTGATCTTATGGGAAATAGGGGAATTTCCACAGGTCGTGTAAAAAGAAGCTAGGGAGCTTCCATCATTAGGCTGGTTTTCCAGATTCACTCTGTATCAGTAACAATGGATTATTTTTCTTTTCTTGGTGGCTCTTTGTTCATCCATATAAAATAAAGTCTGTGTTAATCTAATTTCAAATAGAGAGGGGTTTCCATCTCTTTGTCAAACTTCTGGCATGCTTCTTACAGTGTGTTGCCATGTGTTCCACAGGGAGAGTGAGATCAACACTAGTTGAGTTGCCTGCCTGCCTTTGGATGTGCCTCCTTGGGTCGGAGTAGGGGACACGAGGCGGAGCTGTGCAATACTGCAGCACCTGAGCAGTGGACCCAAGATGGCAATTCCATATTAATCACAGGGGTGAAAATAAAATGAATACATGCAATTTAAAAGCAAAGGAATTGCACTTGTCCCCACAGCAGCAATGTTTGTGTAGAAGTCTCTGGAGATAATAGGATATATTAATATATCCTGTATTGTGTTGGTGGGGAAGCCTTTGGTGGGGAATGAAGTTGTGTGTTTTAATGACTATCCAATGTTCTCATTGCATTTGTGATGTTACAGCAGAGCTCTGTTTCACTGAATATGAGAAGCTCCCTGAGGATGGCAGGGAAAATGCCACTGTCTTCACTTCTGACAGGTATTATGTGTGAATTATTTATGGTACTTCATTGCAAATGGAGTGTTCTGTGGTATATTTGTAAATAATGAATTCTTTATGACAGGACATCTGTCTGTGGATCCCGTGTCATGGAACTAGTTTTCTAAATACACTTTTTGATAAGATATCTATCCCATTTCCCAGGCTGTCCTGTAATAGAGTATCTTTATATTCCTGCTGTATGTTATCTCTTCTGACTCCTAAATGATATATGGATAGATATATATGGAGAAGTTTGTTCTATTTCTTGTGGGTTGATATGGTGTTAAGTTCACTTTATATTTAGTAGGTACCTTTATAAGTAAACAGTCTGATTTTTGTGTTCTGAAAAATTAAGTTAGCGAAAGACTTATGTGTACCTCATAAATTGTTTGCTTCTTCTAATGTTCCTGAAGAGAACATATTTTGTAATACAGTACTAATTTAAAAAAGTTACTATTTTTTTAATTAATAAGAACTAGTTTCTGGTTATGCCAGTAGTTTGTGGGGGTAATGAAAGTGCTGAGTGCACTGTACAATTCAGAATGGTGAAACAGGAAATATCGGGTGAATGCCTGTTTGGCCCAGTGCTTGACTTTGGGGATAACATTTTCCCTTTTCTGTGCTGCCACATTGGGGGACTTGAGATTCATCACCAGTGAGTGGCTGAAGGGGTTGGCATTGCCTGTGCTGATCAGCTGGCTCGTGCAGCTCTCTGGTGAGCCAAACCAGTGGAAAGATCCCAGTTGGAAAAATGATCTTCCATGAGGGAAAGACGAGTTTGCCAGCCCATTCAGGTACCTGGTTTTCTGTGTGGGCACAGCTGGATTGAGCTATCTCAGCAAAGGGGCAGCTGCCTGGGGTCAAGGCTGGGAGCTCTGCAGGGCAGACGTGCCGCAGATCCCTGGGCCAGGTGGGAGGGTGACTGTGCGTGGTCAACATGCAGATGTGACCATGACT
This sequence comes from Sitta carolinensis, assembly GCA_032173965.1. Lineage (NCBI taxonomy): Eukaryota > Metazoa > Chordata > Aves > Passeriformes > Sittidae > Sitta > Sitta carolinensis. The sequence goes on from JAVUNC010000019.1 coordinate 85,540, forward strand.
GCAAATGGAGCAGCTCCGTTACCATCCCAACAACACCTGCTGAGCCACTGTGATTTGCTGTTTACGGTGTCACATGGATGAGAAATGCGGCAAGAGGGGAAAATGCTTTAGTTCTGGGATGCTAAAAAAATAAAGGAATACTGTATTTTCAACTTCTGTAAAGGATGGTGAGTCTTCCATTAAATTTTCTTCTGCATACCATCCCTTGGTGCGAGCCTGGTCCCCTGCTGTCCTGTCCTCATCCCCCATCACTTCTTTTCCCTTTCTGCTCTCTGCCCCATAATTACTCTCAGGAACTCGGTAGCAGTGACCAGTTTTGCAGCTAATGTACTGTTGTAAGCCTTTTGAATTCCTCAAAAGGAGAAGTTAACGCTGGGTGCCTGCCTGGCCCTGTGTGCTGCTGCTGTTGCTTAGCAGCCAGCGGGAGGCTCTCCCTGAATCATCTGCGGGGAGGCAGGAGAGCACAGTTATTCCTGGGGTGCTCTGTTAACATCTTGCTTTCTGCCCTTCCTGCATGCTCACGCACACCCTCAGCTGCCTCCGCTCAGCAGCTTCTCCCCAGCTGGAAATGGAGTCCCTGCATTCCAGCAGCCCTCGATGCTTGGAGGCCCAGGTGGAAAGAGGGCAGCAGAACCATCCCAGGCTGCTGTGAGGCCGTGGTCCAGAGCTTCACCAATGTACTGTGTGGATGTCCTACCACCTCTGGAAAAAGTGGCCTTGGTTAGGTGCTTTCAGCTTGCAACGTCGTGGTTTTGCACACTAACCTCTAAAGTTTTCCATTTTTAGTTGCAGGTTGCTCATCACTTCTCATCGCTTTTCATTGCAGCCTCTGACAGAGTAGTTTTGCTCAGTGTTGTTGGGTTATCTTGGAGAAGTGTCCAGCTTTCAGCCAAAAGCTGTGGCCTCCTCTGTCATCAGGAGTGGTAGAAAAGGACACCTGCCCCTGCCTTGTCCACACTGCTGCCAGGTGATTGAAGTCTTGGGAAAAGGATGGGCTGGTCGGGGGAGGCTGAGGTGTGCTGCATTGCTCTGAGGTTGCCTCAGGGGAGAAAAGCGCCCTGAAAACACAGCAGGTGGCCAAAAATTATGGTGTCTGTTCAACTGCCATGGCAGTTTTGTTACACTTTAGGGCTGGAGGCACAGGTCTTTGAAAAAGGATGAGTACCAAGATGTCATTTGTAGAACTTCAGCTTTCTTCTAAAGGGTTTCTGTAAACCTGACCAGAAAAGAAAGAATTAAGAGTGCCTCAAACCCATGGTATATCAAATAAACTAGCTCACTGCATGTCTCGCCCTGGTTGTAAATGTCAAAGTAATGTACTATTTTGGAGCAGAGGGCTGTCTCAAAGCTGTGAAGTGTCCACTGGAGTGGACATCCTTGCTTATTCCTTCTTTAAGAACATTTATTTCTGATGGGCACCTCGGATTTTAGAGATGTGAATGATGCAAACCGAGTGGCTGTTGGCTGTAACAGTCACACATCAGCCAGTATGATGTGTCATACTTTTCATTTTAATGCAGATTCCTAGATAGCCACAAACATAGTGTTGGAGGAACAAGCACATGATTTTTATGAAGAAATATAGTAGTGCTTGGATTTTCTTTTTATAAGGCTAATTGTGTTAATTTGCTTGAGACACAATTATCTCAATGGGATTGATTTGTTTAATTAACTCGGGATGCCTGCAGGTGAAATACTGAGTATAAATAGAAGGACAGTGGGGAATGCATCACTAAATGTTTGTATTGCAGAAACATTGACTCATATGTAAATGAAGTGCTGCAAGCCTGCCAGGCTAACCTAGTTCTGGGGTGGTTTCTAGATACCAAAAAAATATATCTCATGCTGTCATGCATAACACAGGGCTGGTACACTCAGGAATAAGTTGGTGGGGAGTGTACGCTGTAGTACTAAGGACAGACATTCCTTGCTCTGGTTGTAAATACCTTGTGTACAAGCACTTCCATGAACTCTGCCAAGGGATGGTGTCTGAAGGATGTGGTTTGTGCCAGACCACTGTGATGGCACTGCACTCATGCAGCCCAGCAGCTTCTGCAGTGTGTCAGTCCTCTGTGGTGAGAAATCAGGGCAGTTTCTTGTTCCAAACCTTGCAAGGGCCACTTCTGATCAGAGTGCATGAGTACCCTGCATGTAGCATTCCTGGGAGGAAAGCCTTGTGGCAAAGCTTTACGTGTTCTGCTCCCAGATTCCTCTGCCTCACTGTGTGGACATACCACTCTGCAGAGGATTAGGTGTCTTAATAGACCAGTTCTGCAGCCTGTGTTTTTGTCCTTTGCCTGCTGTTTGCCAGTGCAGTATCCAAAACTCTGAACATGTCCCTTGTTCTAAGGTAGGTGGTTGTACTCAAGGCCCAAAGGGAAAATTCTGTGTCTTCTCTGTCAATTTGATCCTGTACCATAAAAACCTTAATTCGTACAAATATAGAGGACAGATTGCTATTTCTGATCTTCTCCCTGCCTAAAGTGGATTATTAGTTTTCATAAAAATCTAATCTTTCTCTGAATCTTTCAGAGATCTTCGTTGTAGCTTGCGGCAAAATATTGTGCAAATCGAATGTTGAATATAAACAAAATAGAACTAGATCAACAGAGCACTGCCACAGAACAAACTAAACAAACAAAATTTCCTTTTAGCAGCTCTAAATGTTATTGCCGTTTAAAAAACGCCTTTGCTTCTGCTTGACAAGAACGTATAGGAGCACTGTTGTCTTTACCACAATTCCTTTTTTTTACATCCTCAATAGTTTATCCATCTCCCATTATTGTGCTTGCTTCAAGCTTCTCCATTTCCTTCTGTACAAAAATCGTCTTTGTTCCAAACTATTCTTGTCCCCATTTTCTGAGGCTTTTACTACATCTGCTATCTTAAGAAGAAATCAGATGATAAGAGCTGAACACAGCACTCTGATGGAGAACACGCTTCTGAATTATGCTGTGGCACAACAGTCTTGTATGTCTTATCCTTTAGATAATCATGTGAATGCTTTCGTCTTGAAAATAGGAAAGAAAATATTTCTAAGTTGTATCCTAGTATATCTAGCAGTGTGTTTCCTTTATTTGCTGAACACTTGATTCAAATATTGAGTTACTCCCAGAACTGTTAAACCCAGCAATCAGTTTTGAGTGCTTCACATTTTTCATTTAAATGCACTTTGCTTTTTATTGATTTGCAGTGGATTTAATTTGTCCCTTGGTCTGGCATTGCGTGCTTCATCTGGAATTCGTTCTAGTCTTCTCTGGTTTTGAACAACTATAAATTTTGTCATCTGTGGGTTTTTAGCTGTTCAGATTTTTTGTGGGGAGGGAAGAGAAGGTGTTGCCTTCCTGTTTTTCAGTTCATTCAAGAGTATATGGTACACTGCTGGCCTGGTATAGCGCTGAGGGCATCCCTCCCTTGACCCTTTTTTATGAAAGCTGTTTGTTTTGTTCTCATGCATTTTCTGTGTTTCTCTGCTGCTTTCAATTCTACATGCATGCTCTCCCCAATAAACCTCAATTTTCTTAGTAGCATAAAAGGATTTTTTCAAATATCGTTTCAAGTGCAATTCCCAGTCTCTTTGAATCCATACTTAGGTTAACAAGCCAAAAGTACTCATTAACTGCAAAGAAAAGAGTATGGAAGTGTTTATCTGTTGGAGAAGCTAGGCTTGGGAATTTGTATTTTGTCAGAAATATTAGAGCTGTGTGCGCCAAGTCTATACCTCTTTCACCTTCAGGACACTCTTGCTCCAGCCTTTGTTTGCCTGGTTTTTTTGTTATATCCTAAGTCTTTGCGTAGGCCCATTTTGTTTTGAAAGCAGAGAACTCTTTCAGTCTTAAAGTCACTTGAAATAGTTTGAAATTGTCCTGCTTTATTATATTCTGCCTGAAGAAAAACTGTGGTTGGGGTTTTTTGGGTGTTGGGGTGGGAAGAGTGCTGTTTGTTTTTTTTACCTAGCCCCTCAGCTTTTCCTCCCCTGCCTTGTTCTAAAAAGAGTCCTTTCCATCCATGACACTCGAAGCCAGGACATCTATCTGTGTTTTAAATGTCTTATAAAAATATTGGAACTCTCAAGAAATGTCACACTTCTTCTATCTTGCCACCAGCCCACTGAGTGCTGCTACTCTGCTGCCAAGGTAGAGACCTCGATCCTTGTGGTGTTTAACACAGATGCTGTTTTGCCCTGGCTTGCAGATGTGTGTTTCTGTCCTGCCTGTCATGTGGGGTTTACCAGGCTTTTGCCTAGTACTAGGTTTACCCAGTAATGCCAGTTTGTCTTTTTCAAGTTGATGCTACAAAGGCAAGGGGTGGGGAGCCTTTGTAACTCACGTCACTGATCTCCCAGCGTCTGTGGTTGTGAGGAGAGCTTTGGTTCCCTTTTGCCTGTTCTGTTTTGGGTTAGGGTAAGAGGGCAGTATCTGAGGGTGATTTGACATCTGTTGAAGGAAACACTACAAAGAAACTTTTCCTAATGTGTCTCTGAAGCTCAGGTGTTAAGGAATAACAACTCTTCTCCCCGGGACACAGTTTCTGACCCAGTTATGTAGATTCACTTTCAGTTGATGTAAATTAATTTTGGTTCTGCCTTAAAACCACAGCAAAAAAAGGTCTTTGTGTAAGTTTCAGTTTGTTTGGTTTTCTTAATCTGTTACACCATTGAAGTATTAAATAACTTAATACTGCAAGAGCTTATTCTTTCCAGTCTATGGCTTTCCCCTGAGGAAAAAGTAAATACGCCTCCTCAAAGACACTTTGAAAATGATGCTACACAGATGTGCAGGGATGCACACACACGTGCACACCCAGACAGCACTGTGAGCTCCGGGTGGAAGCCTGTGGTGTAAGGGGGTAAGACTGTGGAGGAGGCACAGTAAACTGATCTGACTGGAAGCTAATACTGAATTTCTTCTCAGAAATCATGGAAGCATCATGCTTTTACCATGTGCTTACTTAGGTGTTCAAAAATATTTTTTCAGTGCATGTTATTTCTAAATGAGGAATTGCTTGTGCAGTAAAGTTGCAGTGTGTTTTTTTACGAAACTGCAAAGAATTTTCTTCCAAACTCTGCAGAATAGCGAACTAAAGCATTTCTAGGCATTTTGTTCCTGTCTATAACTTGAATCAGGAAAACACATAAGTGTGATTGGTGCATTTAATGGCCTCTCAGGTTTCTTTAAGTTAGGTTCAGAAACTTGCTCAATAGATTAGAGTAGATTACTTTTGACCAGGCAAAGAAAACTAATTGTGAAAGACACGTCAGGAACTTCAGAGGAAGTTAAATTCAAATGGAAATCATTATTTCTCTTGGTCTGGATATTTACAGGAATACAAACCTAGTAGAGCAGCTGGGTGGAGAGTGCAGGTGGCATCTGCTGCAGGGACTGCTTGGGATATGACAGCACTGCTATGAAAAATAGCAAAGGGGCCTGGATGTGGACTAAGGAGTATGTCGATTCAAATTCTGGGTTTATTTTTAAAAGTCCTCCAGGATGATGTTATGAAACTGTGAAGAACCATGTAATGAAATGTAATGAAAAACTAGAAAAGACATCAGGTAGAAAAAAAAAGTTGGAGAACAAGGACTGTTTGGAAAAGGTTCAAGGTTTTTGATAGAACAAAGGTGATATGTTGCTGCTCCTGAAGTATGCCAGACAAAGCTCCAGCTGTCTCTTCACTGCAGGAATGCCTTTTTTTTCTCTGTGGTATTTTAGAAAGCCACATCTTCAAGTAAAATTGAATCTGACTTGCTTTTGTCTTTATATTGTTGACACTGAATTACTTACTGGATACATGCTTGTCATGCAGACCATCTAAGTCGCCACTGAGGGTTGGTAACCTTGAAGGATATTTTCTGTGTGGTTTTAACTATAATACATTCTGAAACGAAAAATGCCTTTCTCCATATTACTTTATAAGATTTAAATATTTTTCCCCTCTTGCCCTCACTGGAGTGCAGAAAATAGGTTGACTGAAAGGCTGACTATCAAATTAAATTTGTTCATGTTTTAAATAACTTTTCACATTACATCTCTAGAGATTTTTATCCCTGTATCTGTATCTGCAGAAATGTCATTTGAAATTCTTCTTCCTCCAAGATTTTACCAGGGCAAAATTTCAAAAATGTATGCATTCATTTCCTTCACCCTCTTTCTACCAGTTCTACCCAAGTTGTGCCCCTCCTCTCCCTTCTTTTGGGTGTCCTTTCCTAGTGCTACTCACCCAGATGAGTTTAATCCTGGGATACACAGGCATACCTGCTTCCATGAGGCAGCTCTAGCTCTCCTCTGCATGTGTATGGATTTCTGTTTGCAATAAACCAGCTTGTTTATACCTACTGTGCAAAACATGGCTGGTGACTGGAGGAGCTTCTTAGCACTACATAATATTCTGTGTGAGGGGAGGTGGTTAGAGTTAGGAATAACTAGTCCATAAAGTAGGACAAAGCTGTTTTTACAGGAAAACTTGCTCTATTTTGCATCTGTTTCTTTTGAGTGATAAGTCAGGGGAAAACATCATGATTTTTGTTCATAATTCTGTGAATTCCTGTAATGTTCAGAAAAGATGTGAATAGAATTTACAAGTTTATTGAAGATTATGCAACGGTCCCATATCTGTGAGCAGTTCAGGGAAAAAAGTCATTGCTACTTGTACTGTCACTTAACTATGATATGAGAGAGACACTTCCCTCCCCTGCTTCCTGCCTCCTTTTATGTTCTTTGCAATGTGAATATACTAACATCTATTTGAAAGTTATTTTTGTTACCTAGGCCTTCTCTTTCACATCTACCTCAGAAGCAATGCTTGCATCTTGGCGGTGTGTGTTTGTCTAATCTAAGGAAGAGCACAACTTGTTCAGATGACCGCAAAAGCAGAAACAATTATTTGCCTCAAGATCATGGTGAACATTGGTTTATCTCACCTTTAAGGTGTTTTGTAATGACTTTTTCCCAGATCCAAAAGATAATGTCCTAGGAGGTAACAGCTAATAGATGCAAATACTGTGTGAATTATACTTGCACCTACTTGCATCCATCACAACAAAGGAGGAAAAAGAAAACAAGATAGTGGTCCTTGTTCTGCACTGTGTTGAGGGCCCTTGACTTGCACCGAGACAAACAAACAAAATGGATGGATACAATAGAGTAGAAATTACTTTTTTTTTTTTCCACTCTCAGCTCTTCACAGCGTCTGGTTCTGCATAGATGTGATGGAACTGTTGTTTTTGAGTGTTAAATAATATACATACTTATATAAGAACAAACTCAATCCCTTTTCTGTGGGAGCGGTGCTGTGTGTTAGAATTTTTTTTTTTTTTTTTCAGACACGACAGGAGCTTTAAGAGTTGCCGAGATCCTGGTGGAATGTTTTTCTCCAGGCGCTGTCTAGCAGGCAGGGCCAGGGCACTGGCTGTGTCTGCAGTGCTTTGGTACCACAGCCGTGGTGGTGGAGGTGCTGCCTGAGGTGCTGCTTGACGTGCTTTGCTGTGGGTGGGCAGCTCTGCCTGTTTGGGGGCTCTCAGCTGGGTGGGTGGGTGGGTTTAGTGTGCTTTACTGCTAAATACAGTTCCAGAGGTGGCTCTCGTGTGGTTCATCTCTAGAGTAACAACAGAGAAGTATTGGATCTTTGATGTTTGCCTGGCAGGGAGTTTTCCCTCCTCTGTGTTTTGTACCACTTGCATCTGCTTCATCACCACCTGCTTTCCTCTAAGCTTGTCTTCATTAACGACACGCTGTAGCCCCATATCCCTAATACGCTGTCCAAAGAGCTTTACTGAACTTCCTGCTGTTGCAGTTCCTTTCAAAAGACAAAAGTATCAATAATGGAATGTTCCAAGTTGTCCTAAGTTTACACTTCTGATTGGACCAGCTAATTTCCTTAGAGGACTGACTTGTCCTTGCAATCAGTAGAGACAAAGGGTCTTTTCTTCAGGGCAGCTCAGCAGAAACTGACTTTCGGTGCCCTGGTCACATTCTCTTCTAGAAACGTTTTCTTGTAATTTCATTTTCTGTTTTCTCCTTTTTTTATACTGGCTGTAGAGGAAACCTGGAGACATGAGCCAGCCAAGCTGTTGATGGTATCAGTGGCACGGTTGTACCCAGAGTTACCACGTAGGGCATCTTTGGAGGGTGACAGTGAAGGCATTGGTTGGAAGACCTGTTTAAATAGTTTGCCCAGTGCAAAGTGTTTTTTACAGACTTGAAGGAATGCTACATCTTAAAGATAAGCATTTCTTGCTCTTCTAAATACAGGCCTTTGTAATGACAGCAATACGAGATCATCTCTAGAATCTTCTCTCTATTGAGAGCAAAATAGAGATTGAAACTGTAGTCCTGTAGTCAGGTGGGTTGCAGAAAGTAACACACATCTCTGACTCCTTTCAGTGAAGAGCTCACTAGCATATGAGCATCTGTATGCAGGTAGATCCCTCCTGTGCTGCTGATAGGCATTTTCTATGGTATTAGAAACTCCTTCAAAGTGTTCTGTCAAATGGTAGCACAAAATGTAGGTGGTTCTTTCTTAAGTGTAACAAGCTGGCCAGGGGAGTAGCAGAGAAGGCTTGCAAGTGTTTGACACAACCTTGTGAGTTTGAAAAGATGGAGAATTCTTTATCTGGCACAATTTGGAAAAGTTCTGTTAAACCAGGCAAAATTTATTTTGTTTCCATTTTGAACATTAAATTAAAAATAGCTGTAGGAATTTTCCCCTGTGATGTTACATTTTAAATAAAAGCATGACAAGTTTGACATGGCTGCTGGCTGTGAGGGGGGAAAAAATAATGTGGTCTGAGCCTGTGTGAGCTCTTGGACAGAGCTAGCAGCTTTGCTGTTCATTACTGGAGGTGGTTGTTCCTGGCTGTGAACTGGGAACTAAGGGGTAGAAGGGTGAGGGTGTGTTGGCATCTGGTGAGGGGCTGCACCTCAGCCCCATCACCAGAAGCATTGTGGTGACAACGCTTGAGGTGGTGGCTGGAACATGTGAGGTCAGTCCTTGGTGAACCTGCCCTGGTTTCAGGGAGACATTTCAGCCATTTCTGGGGAGAATTCAGTTGTATGTTGCCTGCTTGTGTGCTTTAGTTTCTTCTACAAATGGATTTTGTGGGAGAAACCACAGGGTTTTCCCTGCACCCCCTTTCAGCTCCCTGTGTGCTGCTGCTGCTGCAAATACTGCAGAGGGGGTGCCTGGGCAGAGCCCAGCTTCACCTCCTAGAACTGTTCTTCAGTCTGGCTCAGGTCAGCAAGTTGATCTTTTTGAGCAGGAAAGACACATTTCTATCTCCAGCGGTCTCTTCTTGTTAGTGGAGTGGAGAGAATGCGTTCACTTTATATTTTTGTGGAATGTCGATTTAAATTATTATTAAAATGAGATCTTAGAAAGTGTTTATGTATTTATGGAGGGAAAAAGGACTTTGTTAGATAGCTCTTTGAGGTAAATGTACTTGTCAGAGAATTTATTATTTGAGTCCTGTGGTCTTTCTGAATGCATTTGACAGGATCGTTATTCACTTGTACCATTTGTTTCCTGTCTCATTATATAAGTTAGCAAACCACTCTAGGGTTGCCTTTACTTTTATTTGCATTAGAAACTGCATCATAAAAAACGTTCTCCTTGGGTTGCCTGCTGCTGAGCCAAGAGCTGTAAATAAAGTGGTTTCTAATTGAAATCCAGGAGAACCACAGAACCATCATAATTAATGTACCCTCTGTTTTTCTTTAGTTTTTTTTTTAATGTTTCCACGTATCCTTTTTTACAAAGTGAACCAAGCTTCTCTTCTTCCTAGTTACCCTTAACTTGAAATAGTAATTTCTTGCTGCTAGTGTTTCCATACACTTTTCTGGATAAATGAATTTTTGAGGCTGGGTGGTTTTTTTTGTTTTGTTTTGTTCTTGTTTTAAAATTTTTTTCTTTTTTTTTCTTTTTTTTTTTTTTTTTTTCTTTTTTTTTTTTTTTTTTTGTTACAGAATTTACTTATCAAGAGGAACAGTTTTGGACAAAAGTAAGGGAAAGTATTTTGTGGGTAAGCTTGGTGTGAGCAGGTTGTTATCTACAGGCAAATATTACTGAGAAGTGGTTTTCTGCTTTTGACTGGGAGGGTGGTTACATGTTGCCACTTATCTTTTAATGGAATACTCCATCTGCTGTCAAGCCAAGTCTCTTTCTGAACATGAAAGTTCTGTGCCAAATGCAACATCAAATCCAGATAAAATCGGTGGGGTGTTTGCCTCAGCACTCTGTAAATGTTAAAACCCAGTGCGTCTACGAGGGTGGGCAAATCCAGATCATCTTGTGTATCTGGTTCTTTGCTTGTTTTACAATGGAAAATACTTGTCATTCCAATTGGTTTTTAATTTGAAACGCATAGGCAGGTATTCTTTTGATCTGTAAATGGCTGTTCTGTTGGGGATTTTTTAGTTAACTAGTTTGGTATTATCTGCTTTATTCATAGAGTTCTCATCACAGATTACCTAATGTGTTGGATCCCTGTCTCTTGTGCAGCATGTTATTTTTACCCTTTTTGCAAAGGCTGGTGCTATGCCACCAAAGAGATATTTTTTTTTCTCCCAATGTTAAGGAGATGCAGTAAGTCTGTCATCCATTAAGGTTCAAAATCCATCATACTTACGCATTTTGCTCTAATCATCTGCAGTGTAATTTTTATATTTTTTTATTCTGCATATTGACGGGGTAATTTTTTGTTAGATATGACAGCCATGAATCATTCGGCAAGTTACTTGATTCACATGGGTGATGATTTTTTAATTTTTTTTTTTTTTAAAGCACCTGGTGGGGATGGCAAGAACTCTCCTTGCTGCTTCACCAGATTTAGGAGTGGGAGCTGCGAGGGTCTTTGCTTACCTTGCTTAATTAGAAACAAAGCAGATTCTAGCAGCCCTGTGAGCCTAGAACCGGTTGTCTGTGGTGGTCCTTTAGGCATTGGGATGGAGTCAAAATCCTGAATCATGTTAGGATTTCCCATCTTAGCTAAAGTCTTTTAGTTTAGGTTTAAGTTTAGGACCTTTCAAAGGACAGGAACTCCCTGGAAATTGTGGCATTCTCAAGTTCAGGGCAACTTCTTTCTGATAATAGCTGAGGCAATTTTTCCATTTGAGGATAGGGCTAAAATTGAAACGGAAGTGAGCCTACTTGCCGAAGTCTTGCCAAAGATTCTATTTTTACTGAGTGTCACCTTGTTGTTAAAAGCCTATTGAAGCTGAGAAATAGAAGTGGGATCTGGAAGAAGTAGGTGATGGTGATTTAAAATATATGAAATTGTTCAGATAGCATAAACCAGAAACTTCTCAGTGGCTCAGTGTTCTATTATTGTGGGCATATAAAATCCATCATTCTTGTGCTTGTGTGAAAGGTCTGTACTGGGACAGCAGACCAGTAAAGTGCACAGAGTTATGCTACCCTGTTTGTCTCAGGTTGAATGGACTGTGTAATCCCATAAAGATGGAAAAATGGTCAACCACAGACTGTAGAGTGAAACTGCAATGCAGTGAGAAGTTGTACAGACTGCACTCGCTATTTGTGCTTTGAAAAGGATGGACATCTATGAGGATTGCCAAATCACCTCTTTCTCACCAGACTCCCCAGAAATGTCAAACAGAGAGGTCTAAGTTCTGTGCATCTGAGGATTTCAGGTCTTAATTAGTCCTGTGTTGTCCAGTGAAAATTACTAGTCCTGTATGTTTTACTGTAAGAAATGCTTTTCAGTTCAAGTCTTCACAGCTCACACTAGTAAATAAATCATCTGAATCTCATGTTCAGGTTTTCCTGACAAGAACAGGTATATCTCTTGGAAATAAGGACATAATCATTTTTTAAATGGGTCTCAGGACTGTGCTGGGTACTTGTGCTGTAATTTGCTGATGAGTGTAGGGAGCATGACCAGCTGTCTCAGCAGTGCCTGTCCACAGAGTACCCGAGAGGTGTTTTTCTTCTTGCACAAACAGAAAGATTTTCTGCATTCAGGAGCAGCTCTTGATATCTTTGTGGGAAGGAGACCACTCCTGGGTTGTGGCTTCTGCTGGTACACCAGGGACAAAAAGAAGAGGCTGGAGCTGGCTGTGGAAGGAAGGCACACCAGACCAGTGCTCCTCTGTTTTCAACAGGTGTTTGTATTGTGGAAGACCACTGTAGTAGTTTTCGAGAAGAAACCATTTTCTGTGTGTCAGAAGGTCACTGGGGAGTGATGGCTCACACGCACAGGGCTTCAGAAAGCGTCAGAATTGTTTGATAATTCAAAGTCTCTCTGTGAAGGAAGATGATTATGCCATCTCTCTTCCGGAAAAGGGCAGGAGATCTTGAAGGATCATGGCATTGCAGTTGGTCTGTGAAGACCACTTCAGTCTTGCAGAACTCAGGGAGGGTTCTGCAAGAGAGAACTCCAGAGTTAATGAGATTGCAACCGAAACTTTCAGTGTGCAGAGGAATTTCAGTCCACTCTTGAATCTAGACTTGGTGGCATGGTTTAACCCCAGCCAGCAACTAAGTACCACGGGAGCACTTAGGATGGGGAGGAGAGTCAGAAAAAGTAAAACCCATGGCTCAAGATAAGAACAGTTTAATAATTGAAAGAAAGTAAAATAAAATAATAATAGCTGTAAGGAAAAGGGAGAAAACAAAAAGAGAGAGAAGGACAAGTGTTGCACAACACAGCTGTTCCCAGGCCTGTGCCCAGCCAGTCCTGAGCAGCAGTCCTCCCCCAGTGTCCTCCATACCAGGCATGATGTTCTGGGCTATGGAATATCCCTTTGGCAGTTCAGGTCAGCTGTCCTGGCTGTGCTCCCTGCCAGCTTCTTGTGCACCTCTGCACTGGCAGAGCATGTAAAAACTGAGAAGTCCTTGCCTAAGAGTGAGCACTACTTAGCAATGACTGAAACATGAGGGATGGTATTCCCTCTCATCCTAAATCCAAAACATAGCACTGTACTGGCTACCAGAAAGGCAATAAACTATCCCAGTGGAAATCAGGCCACTGGCTAAAACTAATGTAGAAAATTTAGAGAGATGCAGCATTTCACATAGCTAGGCATTGGTAGAAAATACACCAGTGTGATAACATGAGACTGCATAAACTGATCTGGGTCCTGCATTACCAGAGACGTTAAGGCAAGGAAAGATGAGGTAAAGAGCAGCTTAAGATTTTTCTGTGAAATGGTCTTCCTCCAAGACAATGCCCTGTAAAAAACTAAAATGAAAATCAAACCTATACTGGGGTTCTCAATATTTAAAAAATAAATTAAAAAAATTAAAATTAGGCTTACTGAAACTCGTAACTTTTCAAAGATTTAGATTTTCATGGTGTTGTTATCTGGTACAGCATCTGAAACAGACTTTTCTCATAGCCTGAATTTGCAGTCCAGAAATACTAAGAACATGACAGGAACAGTGCTCTTGATTATCTTTCGTCTTGTGCAGTTGCTGCTTTTCCAGAAGGCTTGTCTTCAAACCTCCCATAAGGACAATTGGATTTAATTTTTTTTTTCTTTATGTAGGACCATTGCCTATTAAAAAAACAAACAAACAAAAAAACCCCAAAACATTGTTTTGTACAATCCAAAATCATATTACTGTTATTCTATCCTGATTCTTGGCATCTGAAGGAAAACAAATCTTTGCGCATTAGGTATTCAGAGACAACTGCACAATCATATGTGCAGTGCCTTCATTATATGTTACCAGTAAGAATGGATAAGAAGAACAGTAATAAGAACAGTAATAAGTATTCTCCATTTCAAGATGAAGAAGCAAATATAAGGTTGTTCATACATAGGAGAAAATATTTTAAGAGTTTCATCACCCTACCTGGGAGGTCTCTGCTGTGAATGTTTATCAGATGAAGCTGCTGGTGAACACCCACCCAGCACTCCTGCAGGTTGGTGCTTTCCTCCTTTGGGTGCAGTCTTGGGGGAAGGCTGTGCAGGACGCCCTGGTGCTATGAGTTTTGCAGCCCACACCTAGGTTTAAGGCCACGAGGTTTGGCCTAGAGGAATAATGGTGTTTCCTTAGCCTGAGTGCAGGTGTGCCATTGGAGCTAGGCACAGGCAGGCAAGGACGAGGCTCAGCATCTGTGCAGGGGCTGCAGGGCAGCCCAGCCTTCCCTGTCGCCGTGTGCCGCCTGGCTTCAGCGTGGGAATGGGAGCCCCAGGCAGGGCTTCTTGTGTCCCTGCTGTGCCTTGCCTTGCGTCTGCCTGTGTCCCAGCTTTGGGGAGATACCAGAGCTCTTTCCTCTGGGGGAGAGAAGCTGAAGCACTGCCTGCTGGGCTCTGGCTGGTGTTGCCCGAGCTGCTTTTGCTTCTGATTTATCAGCACACTTCAGTATCTCTTACCTTTTGTCTCTGCTGAAGTTGGTTTTGCCTCCTCTTTTAGCTTTTTTTAAACCAACTCACACTCTATCCTCACTCCCATTCTACAGCTCCTGGTTATGTTACCTGGTGTTTGTGGTGATGAGAGTTGTTAGAAATGGCATTTTTTTGGTTGGGTTTTCTAGTCACAAAGTCCACAGTCAGAACTAAAAATGCCTGAGGTCCATGGTATTACTTCTCCATCCTCTGGTTGCACTGCTTGTAGCCACTGTTGCTTGAGCAGTTCCCAGGGGTGCTTCAGTGGGGAGCATCCATGCTGCTCAGACTTAAAAATTACTTTACCAGTCAGATGTCTTGAGTAGATAATCCAGAGGTTTGAATCTGCTGTAAATGAAGAGTGAACAGAAGGGAAACCACAAGTGTGTCAGCATTACCATCTTCTTTCCAGAATCCTGTGATAAATCTGATAACACTGTTCTGAGAATTGCTTGCCTACTAATTATTAGAAAAGCATTACCTTTTCTTTGTGTCTGTAATTAGCATTTCAGCTTGAGTCTAAGGCCTGATGATAAATGAGTCTGGTATGCCATAGGTTCAGTTAATGATGAAAAACTAGTCTGTGTTTGCTTACTTTCTTTCTCCATAAAACAAACAAAACTTGAGCTGATCTCTGACTAGAAATGGAGTCAGAAATGCTGTGGTCTAAAGGAAGAGGTTGATTTTATTTCTCCGTCTTCTCATCGGGTGGCTCACAGTACATGTAAACAATGCAATAAATAAATAGTCCAAGTCCAATCTTAGCTAAGATAACCATGAAAAATCTGTTTATGTGTTCCTAAATCAGAAGACAGAAATGCATCTCCTATAAACTGATAGGAGAATTATAGAGTAAGTCTTTAAAAGCATGATCCAGAGCAGCCAAGATTTCCAGATAGCACACTCTGTAGCTTAATATCCATGTAAAACACTTGATAATAAATATTGATGTACAAATACTGTATGTCCATTGAGATAAGTCTTTTAGGGACAGAGAACAGACTGAAGAGTTAAGGCAGGCTCTGTGAAGTGGCACTGAGGTTCTGTCTGCTGTGCTGGCTATGGGGTTTGAGATGCAGAACTTGGTATGTGGCCATCCAAACAACAGTGTGTCTGAATGCAAGACTTCTCTGACAGGATTTGTGCTAACCCTGTTATCTGCTTTGTTTAAAGATAGGAGCTTGCTCTGAAGGTGTTAGAGGTCTTTTGCAGGCTATTTGGAGAGAGAATTCATAGAGGCTTGTCTAAATGACAGCCGATGGAAATCACAGAATTTAGCTGTGGTCTGATGTCTAAAGGAGAGATAAACCACTGGGCAGACTGCAAAGGTTATTCCAGAGAGGAAACCTCAATGGCTCAATTAAACAGGACTTGAGAATATGTCCACTGCTACCTCCTAGCAACCAAAACTTACGAGGTTCAGTTGGTGTACATCTACCTGCTTGGAGGACGATTGTACATCATTCATGCTAGATTCAGGTCATTGTGACCTCAGTCAAAAGTGGGATGTAAAATGAGACGTTACCCTCTGGCTCCTCTTGCAGAGCCCCCAGTTCCTTCACATTCATGCAGAACACTGGGCCAGGGTGCCAGTGGGATCATGGGGAAATGTGGGCAGAGCCTGTTGGCTCTTGAATTATCTGGGACAATAATTCAAGCTCTATCTGTGATAGAGTTGAAAATGATGTGAAAAGGTCAGGCATACATTGCTTTCAGTTGGAGGCGTGATGTTTGGTAACATTTCAGTAATCCTGAAAGAGCTCTTGGTCAGTTGGTAAGACAGAGACAGAGATGGCAAGCAAGTTTATCATCATCTTCAAAGTGTTTCCTACTTACAATTCACAAGAGGAGGTGCTGTAGTGGTATGCTGTGCCTGCCACAGGAAAGGTTTCTTCCCTGGTGCTCGTTAAGCCCTCACTGGCAACTCCTTCCTCCTGTTCTACTAAGAAACAGGATGGCAGTTTGGCCAGAAATAAAGCTTTATCTGTTAAATTATGTAAAAGACCCTTTTCGTACTTGATGTTCTGTTCTTCTTCTCAATACCTCCCCCCCCAAAAAAAAAAGTTCACAAAATAAAAACTAACAAACAAAACCCCAAAACCAACCAAAACAAATAAACCCGCTCTCACCAGATAATTATCTTAGCCTTCCCAGGAAGGGAGGCATTACTCTAATCTGTGGGGGGCTGTTTATGTTTCTCTCAAATAAGCATTAAGCAGGATGAACTTGCTTCTTTCAGAATGGTGTGTGTTCACTTTGTCACTTCTGCATCAGGAAACAGCTCTTGGAGGTTTCCTGCCTGCTGTGTTCCAGGCTGGCAAACTGGAGGGAGGGTTGTGTGGCTGGAGTGCCTTCAGCTGGGCAGCACCTGGAGGATGAAGCGACAGGAGCGTGCCTGCTCCAAAACTGAGGTGGCCTTTGGAGAGGAACTATAGGTGCCAGTGCTCAAAGCTTCAGAGGCTGCGTGTCTGTACCTGGAGGGTGAACGGGTGAAACAGCTGCAGCTCAGCTAGGAGACCTTTGTGGAAGCATTGTTGTTATTTTTTCAAGTATTACATGCAATATCTGAATTCGTTACAAAAAAGTATCCATAAATTGTGCCTAGCCCTTCTTCCTTGCTTGCAAGCTGGAGGCACCAAGGTACTGAAAAGCTCTGCCCTTTCCCCTCAACTGTGCTACTTGTGGTTATGTGGAATACTCGGAAAGGAAACTGAGGATTGGCAAATAATACCCACCCTACAGGAAAGTCTTTGTTAGGGAGAAGATTACTACAGGGATGGCTAAGAGCTTTTAATGTAATGAAGAAGAAAATAGTCAGTGGAGCTAATACTTGTGGGGAATAAATTCTTCATAGAAAGTTGAGAAATGTTCTTCTGAAAATGGTAAAAGTAATTGTAAAAGCTGAATGGCATGGCATTTAATTATGTAAGGAACGAAAGAGGCTAAAAAAAATAATAACCTGGTATATCAGAAAGCAATTTAAAATATAAGCTAGGGAAAATGGAATATTTCTGTCACAATAAGATGAATTCCACCACTGGCTGCATTGATTTTATGTTTCAAGTTTTATTCCAATCAGATCTGTAACTGGAGGGGAGTGGGGGTGTGGGAAAGGCATATTTTTGTTCTCTCGACCTCCCAAGCCAACCCATTCCACTGCTCAGCAAGAGTGGTGAGAAAGATATGGATAAAAATACAGACAGGATTTAAGAATTTAATTAGCTCTGATGGTCATCCAATCTCCAGTTGTCTGGTAATTGTCTCTTTCAAAGGGATCATTTGAAGCAGATCTTCATCTGCTTTGTGAATGTCAGTAAACTAAGCTTGTTAGTGTAGAGTGCAAAGGCCAAAGCTGAATTCTTGTGGGTATTCTCAGCCTTTAATAAATAACGCGGCAGTGCCGAGGAGGAATCATTCCTTACACCCACTCACCCTTAAGATGTTTCCCTTCAATTCAGAAATTAATATTCAGTTGAAAAGTTATTATACATTTTGTGTCTTTCAAAATATTCTTGGCAGTGAATAGGAGTCAGTCTGCAGAGGGGTGGGATGGGTTGGTTTTTTTTCCCACCCACCTTCTGCAGGGAAGATCTGGAGCCAAGAAGTAGCTGTTAGACTTTTAAGTTTGTCTGCTTATTTGTTTGAGGCTGGGGTTTTGGGTTTTTTTTTGGTCTCATAGTGCTGTTTCCTGAGCTGTAGAGCTCCTGCTCCGTCTTGTTAGGGTAGGGTTGGCACATTAGTGTGGCACAGGAGGTCCAAACATCAGGTTATCAGGCTGTTGAAAAGGTCTTGCTGTGACATGTTCCCAACTCTGCCAAAGTGGAACAGTTAGGGCTAAAGCTCATTATGGGGAGTGCCCACTTAGAATTTTTTTTTTCAAGTTCTTGGGGAATTTCGTTTAGGAGGGTGGCTGGTTTGCAGTAATTCTGCGAAGGGAAAGAATAGTTTGAGTTTTTTTAAAGGAAACAGAGTTGTTTATTGATGTCATTTTTGGCAATGATTTTGTTTGAACAGTTTTAAGTAAGAAACTGAATTTTTTCAAGAGTATGGGCTTGAGGTATTAAGAATAAGGAAAAGAAGGGCTGGCTGAAATGTGTTGCAGAACTCCTTGTACTGAATGATTGGATGATAAAATGCTGGAGGAAATTGCATGTAGATGAACGAAAGCAATGCATGGAGGAGGAGAAGGGCAATCACAATACAGCTCATGCCTGATGAAAGCTTCAACAGGTGTTAACTGCTCTGGAAAAGACTTAGTGGTTGTCCTGTAAAAATGGCAGTGAAATGATAGACAAAACAGGTGTCAGTACTTTTAAGTGAAGGAACAGAAAACAAAACAGAAAACATGAAAGTGCTGCTGTAAATGTATGGTGCTCTCCTGTCATCAATACCATATGCAGCTCTGGTCTTCCGTGTCTCCCACTTCACATCCCCCAGTCTACTAAGTGTTGTAAAAAAGAAGAAAAATACAAAGTATGGGGTGACAAAAAGCCACCAGAAGTCCTTGGTGTGGAAGAAGGCCTGCAAAAATGATGAATGTCACAAAGAAAGAGCTGAGGAGTGAGTGTCTGCTGTCCTTCCAAGGAGGTGAGCAGGAGAGGAGCACAGGAGAGCTGTGAAGGGGAAGATGAAGGGTTCTGCAGCAGCTCTTGACCTGCCAGCCAGGTTGCTCACTGAATTCAGAGAGGACAAGAGGTGGTTGTTATGTGTCATGAGGCACAGGGGAGCATTCTCCTGGCAGGGGCTGGGTTGTGTTCCGGCCAGTGCCGAGAGTAGGGCTCCTCTCGGTGAGCTCAGACTGGTGGGCTCCTCTCAGTGAGCGCCCCTTTGCTTTGTGTGACAGCGATGGAGCTGACCGGTGGCTCAAGTCGAAGGCACTTTAAACATGATCTCGCATTTTACCATACGTGTTACCTGAAGGCCTGGACCCTACATGTGAAAAACTAATAAATTTTGGAATTTGTAATCTCTCTGTGGAACAACTTCCCATCTGTAAGATGCTCCGTTTGTCTAAGCCATTTTCTCAGAAAATAAATGTCACGCAATATTCCTGAACCATTTCAAAGATGCAGAAATGAGCACATAAAAATAATTATGCTTGCACAGAGAATCCTGTCCTTAGAAAAGAGTATCAATTCCTAGAGTTTTTCCAGGAAGGTGCAAGCAAGAAGCTGAATATAGACCAGGGAAAGGCAAAAAAATTCATAATGCTGATGATTAAGAGAGGACTTACAGCATGTGAAACTCTGCTCAGATATAGTTGTGTTAACTGAAGTGATGATATATGATTGATGATGATCATTCTGGTACTGGTAACTATTTTGTTGCTGATTTTGCCAGTTGATATTACAGTCTTTCTTGGTATTGCTTGCTTTATACACATACTCTGTTGTTGTTCTTATGTTTCTTATCTTACAATGATGACTTTTCCCTTTCCTGCTCCAAAACTAATGAAACGCTGTTTGACCATAACCAAGCAATTTAGATAAGAAGATGCTCTTTGATACTACGATTTTTTTTCCCCTTTGGTATATTCTCAGAATCATATTTTGGATGGTCTGGTGATCTGCAGGAAGTCTGAGTTCCCAACTGTAACACCTTGGTTAAGTTCTTAATGTCCAATGATACAGCAGTTAATGCCATTTAAGTAAATCATACAGTCCCAGAATCCTAGAATGGTTTGGGTTGGAAGGGACCTTGAAGATCATCCAGTTCCACCCCACCTTCCATGGTGTCTTGGGGTGACTCTGTGATCCTGCATGCCCAGACAGGAGTCCTGCAGCCTTTTGCTGGAAGGGGCAGCTGGGGAATTCCCTGGCGTGCAGCGCTCCCCTGGGTTCACTGTGCTGTGACTCTGGCACCGACACAGGGAGTTCACCTTTGCTTTTTAGCAGGACACCTCCCTCTAAACCAGCTTGCTCAGAGCTCCATCCAGCCTGCCCTTGAACACTTCCAGGGGTGGGGAAGCCACACATTATCTGGGCGACCTGTTCTAGTGCCTCACCACCCTCACAGAAATGGATTTTTCCCAGTATCTAATCTAAACCTACTTGCTTTCAGTTACAAATCATTCCCCTGTCCTGTCACTAAATTTGCTTTGTGAAGGCCTCTGCAGGACTAATTCAGCTTTCAGCTGTAAATCTTCCTCTCATGTGTTGCAATAACATGAAAGCTCATGGAAACTTTGATTTTTGTTTAGTGTAACATGACTGGAAGAAATCCCTGTCTTTGGTGCGATGCTTAGAGTTCTACTGCCATCCTGCATTTTATTCCTGGAAAATACCTACTTGCAGTGTGAAGCTTGCAGTGTGAAGTTGATCAATATGTTACAAGCATAGCAAAGTTCAAGAAATTGCCTCCATTACTATCTTGAGATGAGAAATTGATTCAGCTGTGTTCTCTTTCTGCTAATTCATCTGTGCTTTACATTCCCATAAAAGGTATTATGTGCTCCTTATTTTCCAGCTGCATCATCAATCCTAATGAAGAGAGAAGACTGAAAATTTATATTGTGTATATGGGATAGCTGATCTCTGACTTAGCTCTTAATTTGTAAATTGTTGCTGTAGGCTTCACTTCTCAGCTTCTCCTTACTGTGCTGTGTTTGTATGCAAAATCTAAAGCCTAGGATGGAAGCAAAACTGAAAAATATGACAAAGGAATATAAAGTTAGATTGCTTTCTCATCTAAACCTCAAAAAATGAGATGGTGATTAAAATTTTATGGAAAGAATTAAAATCTCATTTGTAAATTTGATGTACATCTGCAGTGTTTGTTCCTGCATTAATTATGTTGGGACTGTTTTCAGTATTTATGAGCCGTAAGTTCTCTACCTCTGACTCTAAAATGTCCAGAGTTTTATTTTTTAACTGTGTTACTATGTATGAGACCTTTACACGTGTCTGTTAATTTCTGTAACCCTGCATAGGGGTGGTATTGTAGCTCTAATGATGAAAGTGATACAGTGGGAAAAGCAGCCAGAACAAATATGAAAAACAGGAAAGGGCTTTCCTGGGTATTTCAGTTGTTATTTTTCCTAGTGTCCATCAGCCTGGCCTCTGTAGGAAGCTACCAAGAATGGTTTGTCTGCACAATATTTTGGCATTTTTAGGCTTAATAGTAGCATAGTTTATTCAGAGCAGATGGATAAATGACAAAGAAAGCAAAATTATATATTGTGACTTTGATCATGGCTCATGATATAGCAGTTTTTTAAAAAAATAAATTTAAACGTATTGGCAGGTTCTAAATAGCTGTGTTAAACTGAGGCAAAAACCCCTAACATTTTCCCTCCTGGCTCCACTGATGTTAATCTTATGTTTTCTCTGTGTGTCTGAGTATTTTTTTCTTGCAAACAAATGGTACTCGATTTTTAGTCAACTCTAAGATTCAATATGCCTCTTATAAACGTAGAGGTATTTAAATAGCAGTTTGAAAACCAAGTCAGATAAAACATTAAGTAGATGCGAGTTTATTAAAACCTTATTTCAACAAAGATTCATGGATTTGCTTAGAAAGGTTGTGAGCAGATAGGATGCAAGTGTGTGATGAATGGTTTGTGTGGTGGGACATGTAGCATTTAGGCTCACGTTCATTGCAAGACATGGATGCACGCAGGTTTTAGTTACTGGAGCTCAGCGTGGTAATGTTGTAGTCAAAAACTCACTTAAATCCAAGAAAATCCATGTGATGCTACCAGCATTTACCATCAGCCGAGGTGTTCTGTTAAAGAAAGGCATTGTAGGCAGGTCAGGCCTGGTAAGTGGCTCTGCTGTCTCTCATGGTGGGTGTTTTGCTGGGCTGGTGTCTGGGTTGTGCTCTGCTGGTTTCTGTGGGCTTGGGGGGAGCATGAACAGGGAAGCAGAGACTGCTGTGGGGCAGAACAAGGCAGTTGCTTGGGGTCTTTTCTCCCACCTTGCTGGATAACTGAGGGAGGGTGCTTGTTCTGAGCAAGGATCTGCTGGACTGGGGGTGGCTTCTTGCTGCATGTGGCAGCATCACAGTGCTCGTGACCCATTATCAGAGATTTTAAAAGAATAATTTTCACAAGTGAATGTTGCATGACAGTGAGAGGAAGTAAGTGTTGGTTGCTGTCACTGAGGTTATCTGTGATCATTACTACATTTTCTTCTTAAGCCTGGATTGACTTTCCAAAACCCAGCAGGACTCAATGCAGGTGAAGCATTTTCCACTGATAGCAGTGAGCTGTGAATTGCACCCCAAGTTTCCAGGCCTGTTTCACAGAATCATAGAATACTAGGTTGGAAGGCACTTCAAGGACTATCTGGTCCAGTCTGGAAGACAAGTGTATGTTTTTGGTTTACTCTTTTTTGGTTTACTCTGGTTGGCCCACTCTTCCAGCCTATTCAGGTCTTCCTGCAGGGTGGCTCTTCCTTCTGAAGTGTCTGCTGCCCCGTTTAGTTTGGTATCATTGGCAAACTTTATCATGGTATGTTTGATTCTGTCTTCCAGACCTCTTATTAAGGTATTAAACACAGTAGTGGGCTCAGCGTTGGGGGGCCTCACTTGTGTCACTTCACCCTTGGTGAATCCAGGCTGGCTTTTCCCAATCACATGCTTCATCTGATTTGTGGTAATACCCTGCAGGATTTGTTCTGTAACTTTCCCCAGGGACTGACGGGCCTGTAATTTCTCAGGTCCCTCTTTAAGCTTTTCTTGCAGATAGGGGGTGGCATTAGCTGCCTTCCAGTCTTTTGGGATGTTCTTCAATCCCCATGACTTCTCAAAATCCACGTAGAGTGGCCTCACAGTGATTTCATCCAACCTTAACACCCTCAGGTGCTGAGGGCTTTCCCTCAAAGCCATCCAGGCAGCAGAATTGAGAAAAACAAATATGTTGTTTTCACTTAGGTAATTTAAGATGCCTTTTCTAGATACCTCTTCTGCACGAGGTGACAGCCTGATTTTATCTCCCACATCTTTGACTTTCATTAATCCCTCCCTTCCTCGTTGCTGTACCACACTGGTTTCTGTGACACTTGTCATGTAGGTTGCAAGCTCTGGGCCAGCAAATCTCTAACCCACCCTGCCTCTGGGTTCTGTCAAAGCTGTGAAATCTTTATGGTCTCTGCAATAGAGGCAAGATGTTGTTTTATTTATTGCATCAAGATAATCCATTCCTCCTTTAGCAGTAGGCACGAGGCTGAGTAAGAAAAAAAGATTCGCTTACTTGTATTTCAGTCTGTAATTTGAAGGTCTGTGGATGTATCAATCTCAGAGATGTGACGATGAAGCAGTCTCTCATAATCAGTAAGAGAAAGGGAAAGAGGTTCTTGGTTGTTCTTTAAAGGAGCTGGAGTGCTCATAGTTGCCCTCTGCCACAGTGACCTAAAAGATAGAATAACCTGGAGATACTTTATTGAATAGAAGTTAGTTTTTTGTTGTGTTGCAGTAGGAAGGTCATTGTCACAAATCTGCGCATGCTTTGGGGCAAGCTCGTGCTGGGAGATAGTCACATGTGGGGAAAATCTAATTTGCATTCTTTTGCTTTGTTTAGATACATCACTTTGAGATCACAGAATGAAAGCAGCATGAAGTGTTACGGCAAAGATAGCACAAGAAGATACAAGAATCTCACAAATCCTCAAAAATCAGGTAATGTCAGAGCATCGTATCTCCAGTTTTTTGAAGGCTGTCTTGTTTAATAAGGTTCAGTGCTTTTTGACTGTTTTTCAAAATTTGGGCTTCTGAGTCCTTGTGAGTTTATTGGTGGACTTCTCAAATCTGGTTAGTTGTGTGTTGTCTGTGTGTCTAGTAAAATATTGTCTTGTGTTCCACAAAATGTATGACACAGGAGATATACACACATTTATATCTTAAATATAGTCTACTTTTAATACTACTTTACTTAGTCCTTTTAATAAAGACTACTTTGGCTCTATTGTCTCATACAAGTGAAAGGACATTAACTTAAGAGAAAAATAAGCATCAACCATGGTGATCAGATTTTTTTAGCCCTTGGATTTGACTTGGCTCCGTTGTGAGGCACCAACATGGTGTCTTTTAGAGGGATGGACTTTCAGAGGGTCCTGCAGCTGCATTTCTCAAAACTCTCTCCTTTGGGGGAGACACCAGGATCAAAATAGCTGTCCCCTCCCCACTGAAAGCTTAGCCATATGCTATTTTTCACATACTACTACTTGTGCTTGGATTTTTTTTGGTGTTTTTATTGTTTATCTGTCTCAGGATGTTTCCTCCATGCCTGTTTTTGCAAATCCTAGCATATGTTCTTTGACTGTTTCAAAGCATTTCCAGTTACAGAAAAAGGCAATTGCGTTGCTCTCTGCAGAGTGTAAACACTGCAGAGGTCAGGAAGCAACTGCTTAAGTGCATTACGAGGGTGCTCACCTTAAACTAAACTTGGAGGCTTAGCATGGCTGTGGCCACAGCAATAGCTGATGGATTCATGTTTGAAAATTTCCCCCTCTCCTCCAAATCAACAGCAGTGACCAGAGGTTGTAGTGTTGCCACATACAGTGACTGAATGAGGTCTGACCTCTCTGTCCTAAATTATTTTCATGTTCACAGAACCAGGATCTTACTGGGGAATAACAAGTGGCTCAGTTCAGTAATAGAAGTAAACTAAAATTTGAAGCTGAAGACAATTTTGATGATAGGACGTGTTCATTTTCCAGGAAATATTTGAGAGTATTGCCCTTGATGTAGGACTCTGCACAAGGGATGACAATGTGTCTCAGCTAAGCAGTCAGTAAACCCAGGTTGGCTGAAGAGATTTCACTTAGTCTAATATGCAGTAAAGTACCAGCAAATATCAAAAAAATATAAAACTACTGTGTTTATCACAGGTGATCAGCCCCTTTAGTTACTGCTGTCATTGGTGTGCTTTTTTGTCGCTTAGTCATGGAATATGCAATTCAAGTGCCCTTCTGGCCTTAAGTCAAGGCTTGTATTTTGGTTTTATTTCTAATCAGTATTGTGGGAGATCACATCATTTTATATTTGCCATTTTTATGAAGTAATGTGATACCTGCTTCTATTGCAGTTCTCTAAACCCTTCAGAGAACCTTGACTGTGACAGAAAAGATAATCAGATTTGTTGAAGCAACCTTCTCTATTTCTTTGGGACTCATGGAATTGTATCTTACTTAAACTAAATTTAGTTAATGGCTTTATTTAGAGATCATCCTCCTCTTCTTGAATAAACAGAATTCTGCTAGTTTGGGGAAAAAAACCCATTTTCATTAAATTACCAGTGCCACAGAATGCATTTTTTACATAGATCAAAACAAGAGGAAGATGGTTCTGATTGTTTGTCTTCCTCCTTTCTTCTCCCCCTTTTCTCTACTGTTGTTTTTCCTGTTGGGTTCATTGCATTAAATGTTTGGTTTTTTGGGGTTTTTTTAATGGCTGCCTTTTTTTAAACTTTGTTGAAGTAGAGAAATTGCTCGGTTCCTCTCCCAGTGCCATCGTTATTCTCCCCTCCCCCAAGTCCAATGTGTTTTTTATTAAACTGAATTAGGACATTCTAGTCTCTCTTAAGAGTGGAAATGGGAACAGCTTAAATGAGCAGCCACATGAGACTCAGCAGCCTTTCCAACTGCACTGCAGAAGCTTAGCTGCAAAGGGAATGATAATTTTTGAAGGATTTGTGCAACTGTTGAAGAACTACCAGCATTAATATTAAAAAGCAGCTAATCTGTTTTTCCATTTTAAGAGTATATAGCTTTCTTACTATGCTTGCTATAAAAATCAGTCTACTAAATATTTTGCTTCCTTTCAATTCTCTTCCCTTTTGTAATTCCTCTATTTGCATACTTTTTCATATACTGAAGTGGGTTTTTTGTTGTTGGTTTTGCCTAAAAACGTCAACCTCTGGGTTTGAACGCAGATACAGGTGTGGGTTTGAGATCTCTGACATTCAAAACCAGCCAAAACTGAAGCGCAGCAGAAACCATAGGAGGAATTGTATCCAGGATTTGGATGAAAAGGTTTTCATCCCTAGAAACATTAGTCCTTGAGGCAGCTGTAGAAAATTTTGGGTCTTTGAAATCCATATTGCTACTTCAGTGTTTATTCTAACCAAAACAGCCATGAACCTGAAATCTTCTGACCCTTATTTTCAGACTCTGCCTCTTTATTGCTATCTCAGATGTCTTCAGGAATTCTGTAGATCTTTAGGGAAAAAAAAAAAAAAAAAAAAAAGTAGGTCTTTGAGTCATCATCTCACCTCCTCTGTCCCTTTTCTTCTCTGCTGGCTCTCCCAACCACCTTGCCTGGCATTGGAAATTATTCATTCTCTTTGGGTATTGTGCTGATTTTTTCACAGGCTTATTCTTTGCTAAGAAGGAAGAAAAAAAATGGAGCAGGGGCTTGAACTCTGGCTGCATGAAAAGTTATGAGGGCAAGCCTGGTATCTAAACAGCGCACAAGAGGATAGGGGTCTCTGAAATATTCCACTCTTACTCCTAATCCTGTGCTTCTCAGCCTTCCAGCATTGCTCTGGTCAGAAGATGTAGGGACAGTGCCAGCTTCATGCCTGGGAGCTGTGTGTGTGCAGTGCAGGTGGGTCTGTTCTTGGGTGGCAGTCCCTTACTTTTCAAAGCTGCTCCTCAAGGTGGGGTAGTGGCCAGCTGAGCTGAAAACCGTGCCCGCTTTAAAGGCTGGCTCATGGTCAGCCCGTGGGCTGCTGGTAGCACTGGTGTTAGCAGAATGCAGGCTGTCAGGGGGGGAACTGCTCTTTATTCCTGTGTCTATCCTAAAGGAAACCAGAGAGCAAGATGATGGGAATGATCAGTGTCTTGGTTTAGGAATAGCTTGACAGGAGGTCTGACAGTTCTGAATAACGAAACAGGTCAATAAAAACACTTCCATAAAAAAGGCTAAAAAATTAATAAGAAAAACACTGGTTTGTTTCTATAGAAGTTAAGTAGGGGAAAAAATGTAAATGAAAGAAGGGATGGGAGAACTTGATTTTGGCTTTTGTATTACCTGAAGTTAAGAGTGAAGCTTATATTGCAGTGGCAGAAAGACAGTCACTCAAGAGAGCCTGTGTGACTGAGGGGTGGTAATGCACGACTAAAACATGTGAACACACAGCAATGACACAGTTCTAAGCAGGCCTTGAGTGTTATAAAACACAGTTTAGGCTGCTGAGGTTGGTGGTTTACTTTGCTTTAACAGATGTTTTACCATCCCCGAGGGAGGGAGGGACACAAGGAGGGATGATGCCTGGCAGATGAGTATCTGCCCATGCCATTGCTTGCGAGTAGCTGCACATACTCTGTCCTGCAAAAGCTGGTTGAACGTGGAGGGGTGTGAGCTTTTTTGCCGTCTTATCCAGTCTTCACTCTTCAGGCTAGCTAGTAATTAATCTATAAAAGTGTGTAGATTTTTAGCTTAAAGGAACAGCTGAAAAACTTGAAATAAGTTGGACAAACCGTAGGATCCAATTCCCTTTTGGTACACGGCCATGCAGCCTACTGAGATGGGTTAGATTAGTGCTGTAATAGCTTTACAGCCTTCTAGTGAGTCTGCCTCCTTCAACATTTTCTCTCGTACAGTCTTTTGTCAATCCTCTCCATTAACTCAGTTCTGAAGCTGTCTCTCCCTAACATTCAGCCCCGGTTTTACAGCACACACCCAGCCCAACTTTTATGCATTGACTTATTTGTGGTGGATGTGTCATTCTGAAATTCATGTGAATTCAGGCAGTTCAATTGTGTGACTGTCATTTGATCTGTAATTTTACTCGAGTTGAAAAATTCTGTGGACTTTGGCTTCTGTGGTGTGTGATGGAGCCAGAAGTGTTTATTTTATATAACTATCATCTTCTTGGTATTTCACTGCCTATGTTCTCTAAGTTTATTGAATGGCCTGGGTTGGAAGGGATCTTCAAGGCCATCTAGTTTCAACCCCTTGCTGTCAGCAGGGACACCTTCCACTAGACCAGGCTGCTTAGAACACCAGCCAGCCTGGCCTTGAACACTGCCAGGGATGGGCCATCCACAACTTCTCTGGACAGTCTGTTCCAGTGTCTCATCATCCTCACGGTAAAGAATTTCTTCCTAGTATATAATCTAAACCTACTCTCCTACAGTTTGAAGCCATTCCCCCGAGTCCTGTCACTACATGCTCTTGTGAAAAGTCCCTCTCCATTGTTCTCGTAGGCTCTTTCAGGTACTGGAAGGCCACAGTTAAATCACCACAAAGCCTTCTCTTCTCCAGGCTGAACAATCCCAGTTCTCTCAGACTTGCCTCATAGGACAGGTGCTCCATCCCTCTAACCATCTTGGTAGCCTCCTCTGGATTCCCTCCAACACATCCATGTCCTTCCTTCCTATGCTGAGAACTCTGCAGCTGCTTCTGGTTCTGTGGTGATACAGTTTACAAAGGAGAAAACTTGGATCGCCTTTATTGAAGACTGATATTTTCTTCCACTTCAAGTTTATCAGAATTAAGTTATGGCATGCTTCCAGGAGAGACTCTTTGTATTGCCATTGAGTTACTTGTGTTTGAGGAGGGAGACAGCTGGAGTGTGTAAAGGCATTTCAGCCAGCTTGGGGGGCCCCTGGCTTTCTGTCTGGAGAATGGAGCTTGCAAGTTGCAGGGGACCTTGTCGAAAAGATGAGAAAAGAGTTGGAGCAAACCCTTGTCTCTGTTGAAATCAATTGAACTACCATTAGCATGAGTCCAGATTCCATCTATAAACTTAAGTAGGGTATTTCTCTTTCTAGGCAGCCTACAGAAATGTTTCTGTCTGTTGGCATTTGTTTTAATGTTTCTTTGTAATGATTGCATAATTGGGATGTATCTGTAATGTCAGAAATGTAATAGGTTAAGTAGCATAAATGACTGTTAGGAAGAGAAGAAACACAGAACTGCAGAACCGTTGTTGCTTTAAACTCCTACCAGTTTAGTTTTTCGGTTTAACCTTTTAGTAGTCAGAGCTGTTGTGATAAATGGCAGGGACGGGTGGTCAGGCACCAGTGGTAAACACAAAGGAGAAGAAGCACCCTTTCTTTTCTTTCTCTTAAATGGAAATCATTCAGTATGCTGCTAATGGCTTCTCAGTTGGCCAGAGACTAACTTTGGTGCCCCTGAGCCTTAATGATGTCGTGATAGACTCTGGTTTTAATCTGACAAGAAAAGTGTACTGTTAGCATTTCGTTAAAGCTGATAGCAAATGCTGTGTATACAGCATCAAGCCCTTGAATTTAAGCCTTTAGTTGAAGTACTAAAAAACCATTTGGTATCTAAGGGACTGGTTGATTACTGATTATGCTTTTATCAATGTGCATATCTGGGGCTTTTTCTATTACCTGAAGGTAGAATAACAATGCTTTTTAAACATTTGCATTTTTTCCTCCAGATCAGTGATGCCTTTGAATGTTTTCATCTTTCTTTTATTTTTATTTTGGGGGAGGGGGAGATGGATGTTTGAAAACAATGCAGTTTTTTTCAAATGTGATTCTCGTAGTGAATAAACATTCCAGTCCTTTTGTGACTTGATTGGTATTTTAATGTAATATCCTTTTATAATTTTTCTCAGCTTTTTACAAACGTTCCTGTATAACTCTGATGATAACTGTAACCTGCCTGACAGCAGCATGTCCCACCTCTCAAACCAGAGCTGATTTGAGGATGCTAGAGCTGCTGGAGAGGAAATGTTAATGAACCATTTTAATTTTATTTTTTTTTTAATTCTGAAGGGGGGAAGAAAGGTGTCTGTGCTAAAGCCATAGATTTAAAACCTCTTGATTGCTTTCCATTGTCCTGAGACCTGTGACAGGTAAACATCAGGTGAAAGGGTGCAGTAAGTGGAATTTGGCACATGCCCAAGGACAGCACTTTTTGTGGTGGCTGCAACACTAGCTGTGGCTGCTGGTACAGTCCACAGCATCTGCCACCATGGTGCTCCTGCCTGTGGGAAGAGAAGGGGTCAGGGGCCTGGTTGGCCCCTTGATACATTTTTGTAATGAAATCAGGTGGTTTACTACCTTAAGTCTCTTACTGTCCTTACTCCGGGAATTCTTGTGGTCTTTTACTTGTTTCCTGGAGACATCTGTTCTCCCTCACTGGTTTGTATTGTTTCTTGTCCTTCGACTAATACTTGTCACTTCAGGCTTTAAAAAGAAGGGCCAAATTACAGCTCTGTTAATGGGTGAAATGGGCCATAGCTCCTATGCAAGGTGTACCTATAGCACCAGTAGTACAGTTTTTATGGGAAGATGTGTTCTGATCATCTTGACTGAGATTCTGTAACTTGGCAGGCATAAAAGGAGATGCACATTCCCTCTCTTCCTCTAAATGTTGGTGGCCTTTCAGTGTGAAACACCACACAGTGTTTATTTTTATGCCCTTTTAATGTTTTGTGGAGGGTTTGTTTAGTTTCCCTTCATAATTTTTAATTGGAAGTCTTTGAAGTTGGGTCATGGATGAAAAATCCTGTTGGCAGCCTGACTATTCATTGTTGACTCCTATCTTCCTTAATTGTTCATCTCTAAAAATCTGGAAATGAGTGTGTTCAGAGAAACTGAAGCAATGTATATTTCTGGAGAGGGGAAGTAAACTTGCAATTATTCTCAGCTATTATTTGTCACGTGAAGATGTTACATACTAATGGTTGCAGATGGTTTACACAAAAACTATGCACACTGCAAACCCTCTTCATTGGAGCTAAGTTTTTTTTGTTACACATTATTCTAGAATGGAAAAGGGTTTTTTCTGCCTGCAGCTATGTATTACCCTTATTCGCTGTTGCTAGCACAAACTCTCCTTCATATGCATCCGGCAGTGGTTAAAATTTTCTCCGTCGGTGACTTCACATTTATCCACGTAGATGGAGGATTCTTCTAAGGTTAAAAAGGTAAGGATGTCAGTGGACAGGAGTCTTTGGTGGAGAGCACTGCGTTTAGAAAATCAGTTATGAAGGAGGCAGAGTTAAGGTTTTGCCTTAATATTTCTGTGTTCTCGTTCAAGTTCAGGATCTGCTTTTATTTCAAAATGTATTTATGAGTGCATGAGCATATTGTACCTCTGTGCATATGTGTGACTGTAGACACAGTGATTGCTTCGTATTGTGGAGCAGTAAAACAATCCTATCATGTGCTTATGTATTTTTTTACTCTTCGAAAACAGTACAGACATCTGTAAAACATTACTTGAATTACAGTTTATAGAGTAAAAATTATAAAAGGCAGGTTAAGGCAGGTGTCAGTAGGATGGAACCAGGCTCTTTTCAGTGGTGCCCAGCAACAGAACAGGGGGCAGTGGGCACAAACTGAAATACAGAAGTTCCATCTAAATATGGTTGATTCATCCTTACTTTGGGGGTGTCAGAGCACTGGAACAGGCTGCACAGAGAGGCTGTGGAGTCTCCTTCTCTGGACATAGGCAGGTGAACCTGCTTTAGAAGGAGATTGCAGAGATGGTCTGCAGCAGTCCCTTCCCACCACCAACCATTTGTGATTTTGTGAGCCTATGACTTGGCTTGATAGTCAACTACTGACTAAAACTAGTCGTGAGAGTAACAGTATACGGCCAGCTAAAACTGCTGGAATGTTTATAAACTTCAGGGGAAAAGACAGTTTTGAAGAATAAGCTTTTATTGGTTTGGCAGAATGATTTTATCAGAGCACTAGAGGAGATGCAGGATAATAGGATGAGATGAAGTAATCTAACTGCTCTGAAATGGCCCAGCTGCCACAATTTTGCATCTGATTATGTATTTCAAACTAGAAGATTTTACAGTTTCCTTTGAGGCAATAACAATAACAGTTTATGGAAAGAGCCAGCACTTACCTTTTCTTTCTCTTAACTCTGCAGGTGCTTGGCACACTGAACTTACTGATCTGTGTAGGATTTGTGCTGTGGTCCATTTATTGGAGATGTGAAACAACATCGAGTCTGAGATCAGAATTACTGACAGACTGGAGGAAATTTTAGTCCTTGTGATGCACGTGGACATGCTGAATTACAAGTAATTCTAGCTTCTTCTCCCCTCCCCTCCCTTCCCCTCACTCAGCTATCTCAGGGTTCATAGAGATTTCAATGGTTTGTGTGCCTGTAAGTTTGGAACAGAAGTGACCAAAAATGGGGGACCAGCAATTGTATAAAACTAATCATACTGCCAACAACAACGAGAACTTGTACTACGAACAACACCAAATGAACTCCCTTCCATCTCTAAACCATAGCTATGGGACATCTGTTATGGATGCTCCCCAGGCATCCCCTCTCTCCCCTCCATTTCCCCAAGATTCAAGGGACAGTATAGCTTTGCCTGTAGGTTCAAAAAGTCTTGGGTCGATGGACACATCTAGACAAACCAGTTGGACACATTCTGGCTCAGGAAACCATGTCCCAGCAAGGAACAGTTTGAATAATCAAAGCGCAATGTGGAGCCCCCTCGGGCAGGGGAGTCCCATGACGGATACCAATATTCTTACCCTCAACCCAGTGAAAACCGTTCGCAAAAAATTACCAGTGGGGTCCTGCACAAATTGGACTCCTTTACACAAGTATTTGCTAACCAAAATCTGAGAATTCAAGTCAACAACATGGCTCAGGTTCTGCACACCGAGTCTTCGATGGTGGATAATTCCAGTGACAGTGCGCTCAGGCAGCTGCTGTCCCAGAAGCCGGCCATTGAGCAGCAGCCCATAACTTCCACCGTGCAAAGATACCAACCAGTGCCACAGCAAACACACCAGAATTTTGCAAGCACACAGCAAAAGCAACAAATGCAAGTCATGCAGCACCAACAGTTGTACTACGACTACCAGCAGCACTTATCTCAGATGCAGATGCATTCGGCGTTCCAGCAGGGCAGGCGCACGTTCCGCAGGTGCAGCCCCAGCAGCTCCTTCCGCAGCAGGTGCAGCACCTGCAGCAGCCTCAGTACTACGCTCAGCCGCAGCAGGGGCACCAGCGGCTCTCGGTCCAGGACATGCAGCAGCAGCAGCCGGCTCGGCAGCAGCGGCAGTGCCCAGTGCAGATCGCTCAGTATTACCAAACACAACCTGTCATGCAGCAGTTGCAGCAGCAGCAGCAGCAGATGCAGTTGCCGCTCCCTCCGTATCACAGGGAACCCGATCCAAAGACTATGCATGAGACCCACCAGTACTCTCAGGATCCTAGTCATCCTGTGCAGCTTATCCAGTTGGGAGCTGTGCCTCAGTATTGCTTCCAAGATCCCCATGAACAGTACAGGCACTTGTACCCCCAGAGTTTGCTGCAGCAACAGCAAGATCAGCAGAAGCAATACCTGAGTGAGAGCAGAGTGCCATCCCTGAACTCCCACCTTGGCCTCACTCCGCCTGAGTCCGCCGAGGATCCCGCACGGCACGAGATCAATTCTGTAGGTAATGCTGTCTCTCATCGAACTCTTTTGCCACCCTCGGGAGTTCATCTGAACAACAAAAGCTCTCAACAAGACTCTCCCGGCACCACGTGGCCTCAGGTAGGTAGTGTTTTAGATCCATGCCCAACCAACTGTTTTTGCAGAAGAGTAGCAAAGTGTGGAAACTAAGTGGTTTCAGCAGAGCCAGAAGGTTAGGGTGTGAGCTGTGGGCATCTCTGGGATGAGGAACTATTGGGAAACTTCATTACCAGAGTTCTGTCTACAGCTCTGGGTTGGCTTTGGCCAGGCTGGCAGCAGCACAGAACTGGTGCTGTGAGGCTGCTACTTTCCTTGTAGGCTTTGGGAGGTTCTGCCTCCATTTCTGGGAAGGAGGGACCCAGTTACAACAAAGCCTTCCTGCTAATTTTTCAACAGTGCAGGCTCAGTTGTTTAGGAGCAGTTAGTCAATTTGATTTCCAAAAGTAGGGCTTCTGGGTCAAAGCAAAGACTTCAAACAGCAGGTGAGTGAAGAAAACTTGAACTAGTAGTGCTCACGGGCAGATTTGATGTCTGGCTCTCAACTCAGCTTTTAATAGTAGTAAAATTGTATGCAAAATGCAGACTTAATGCTGTGAAGACCTTCATTTACACAATATTTCCTGCAATTTTTTCATCTTTTTCCCCTCTTTTTCATTCTCCTGTTTTGATAGCAAGTGCAACTGTCAGATGGCAGACTGCAGCCACTGTCGCCAGAACAAAGGTATTTTTGAAATATTCTTTTTCTAATTTAATATGAGAAATGCAAAGATCTGTGGTTAGAGGGAAAAGCATACAATCTGAGTGTGTAATAATTGTTACTCTTCTAGAAACGCCTTTAGTTTTGTGCTTTGTCATTCTAAGTTTGTATGATTTCCAGATTTCTAGCATCCCTCCACAGCAGTAGACTCAAATAAATGCTTTCTTTATATTAGGAAAAAAAAAAAAAAAAAAGGAACCAAAGCAAAAACAAGGAGCAGGGGAGCTCCAGTGTTGAATTTATAAGAAAAGGGATGCTGTGTAGTCTGGATTTGTATCTTTGACAGCAGAGATCTTCTGTTTGCTTCTTAAGGTCTCATCTCTGAAGGGCCAGGGTGTTCATCAGAGTGGTTGCTAACCATAAATTAGAGGCATTGTGTCCAAGTACTTTTTAATTGCTGTCACAAGTGGGGAAATGAAGGTTTGTCATGGTAGATCTCATGGGTCCCAGATTTTCTGTATTGATGAGCATGTCCTGCTCAAAACTTCCATTTTCCCCACCTTGGGAGCAGCTGATCTAGGTTATTGGCTATGTATTCCACAGCAGTCACCACGTGCTTACTTGTGACTTCATTACCATCTAGATGTAAAATTTTATTAACTTCCTTGATTAAGAAAGCTCCCTCTGCAACAAAGGGAACATGCCAAACTAATGTTTTTTCTTCTGTTCCATGCTTTAAAAAAACAAAATTAAAAATAGTGGCCAGAACAGAGAAACACTTCCTGAGAGAGCTGATGCGAAGAACAAGCTAATGTGTTCAATATGCTTGAAGGAATTTAAGAGTTTGCCTGCTCTAAATGGTCACATGAGGTCACACGGAGGAGTAAGAGCATCTCCTAACTTCAAACAGGTAGCAGTCCATTGGACTTTGGCACAGTCCTTTTGTGTTGATGTTTGCTTGCTTTGCCATGCTTTGCTTTGCTGTCAAAATTTGTTCTTCTCAGCACTCTTTTGTTATGTCATTCCCCATGGAAGTAGAAATGCACAGAATTCTGTTAGTTTGTAGGCCAGAAGTCTTGTTTTGAGGACAGAGGCAATGGTGGAGGACAGATCAGTGTTTGTCCTTCTCTGTTTCTCTGCACCTTACAGAACACCCCTACCAAGTCAGTTCTGGAGGGTCTAATTATTTTCCTCCTCTTGTTTGTTTATTATATTAGAAATATCAGAAACTTCAAGTCTTCCTTATTTCCATTTGAAGTACTTGGATGACTAAGGAATATTTATTGGAAGCCTTCCCAGGCTTTAACTGGAGGAGCAGAATTGTTGAATCTTTGACAGCTTTCTTCCAAAGTGTTTTAGTTGTATAGGTATCAACAAATACCAAACTAAAAATGTGTTTGAGTTGTTCTGCGTAAAAATAACTTGCCCTGTCAGTCAGTCTTTATCCCGATCTTTTAGAAATTCCGTCCTAACAGGGAATACCATAGGAAGGCAAAGAGCTACCAGAATTCCACAGTTTGTGTTTTCGTTTTCACTTGGGTGATGGAGAATTCAGTGTTTGTAGTGATAAACAGAGACACGTTTGTCTCTCCTCCTGCAAGGTACCTGGCAAAGGTGCTTTAGGTGATAATGTGTCACCAAGACCGAACAATCCCGTGTAGGAGTCGCAGGTAGCCTGCCGACTTCACTGGAGGCAAAGGGAGAGTGCCAGGAAGGAGCACTGTTGTGTGTTTGGTAACCCTGGCCCCTTCTTTCCAGCCACGGTGCCCACGCTGCTGGTGCAGCGCTGCCTCACCCGGGCTGAAAGCCTTTAATTGTCTGTGCAGGATGAAGGAGAGAAACCAGCACAGCAGCCGCTGCCTAAAGAGGTGGATGGCCTCGCGCCCATCGTCATGCCAGTGTCTGTCCCTGTAAAGCTTCTGTCACCTGAGCCCAGCACGCAGCCCTCTGCCAGCACTGCCACAGTCACAGACAAGTCTGCCAGCTCTGTGTCAGATGACGAGATGCCCGTTCTCGTGAAGATGACTTACTCTCCACCGTGCAGTCCAAAAGTGGCCAACCCCTGCTCATCCTCTGTGAGTGCTGTGTTTCTTGCCACTAACTGTCCCGTGCTTGTTAAATCCCTTTGTAGTGCTGCTACTTTCTAAAACATATGTATTTTAGAATATTTTCTGGAATCTTTATGATTCCTAATGAAAAAAAAAAAGTCCTGTAGCATCAGTGCATTTCTTCCTCAATGATTTGAACATAATCATTTTTCTTTCCTGAGGAATCAAGATCTCAGTTGAAAGCAAGTAATTTGAAATTGGAATGTGATATTCTTTCATCCCACTAGAACAAAGGGATTTACAATCTTTTTACTGGTTTTGTTTTTTTCCTTTTCAGGCTGCTTCATTGTTATGTTATTGCTTAAAATCGGCAGTTTTATTCTTCCTGTTTTCTGAAGTCAGATATGTGTGCTTCTCATTTCAGCCAAAGAGAGTGCAGTGCTTAGAATGTGTGCTCTAAGCAATATGAACCTCAGAGTTTTGCAGTGAAGTCATTTTTCCCTTTCTCCCTGCATGCATCAGCTTTAAGGGTTAATCACTGGGATTTCTGATACAGGAAAACAGCTCTGCTTAGTGCTTTCATTTCACTTATAAAACTGAAATGGTCAGGCAGCACGGGGAATTGATGAGTACTTGAATGAGATGTGAGAATGCTCATTATTATTTTCCTGAAGGAGTCCTGGAGCAAGCAATACTTATTTCGTGTTCCGGTGTAGAAATGGATTTTGCTTCTTCCTTCAAATCCATTTTGGCAGACTACACCATGACAAGGGATTACTGGGGAGTATAAGTACTGTATGGTATTATCTGTACAATGCAGAGAACTACCCTTCTGATATTTTTGATTTTCCTTTTCCATTTGAGGCTGATGGACAAATGGGGAATCAGCATTGTACCAGTATGGGTGACACCAGAGACACCCATATATATATATATATATATATTCACAATATTCGCTCCTGACTCTTCATTCAGACATACTAATGCCACTCATTAAAAATATATATATAATATATACATGTATATATAAAATCTTTCTTCCTTTAAGACAGAGGTTTTACATATAAACTTCCACTTTACTGTGAAAGCCATCATTTCACAATACTTACTCAGCGGTAGAATTTTTCATTTCTATTTCTAGTTCCACTAAAGAATAGGGACAGTCTTTTCTGAATCCTCAAGCTCTGAGTGGGAGATCTTCTCTAGAGACACCAGAGTAGGTGGCTTGGGCTTATGTATTTCTGCAACATATATAAAGTGACTGTGATTAAATCTGCCAGTGTTTGGCGAAATGCACATTCATTCCCTCAAAATTATGCTTGTGGTCTTTGTTATTGCCCAAGCAAACCAAACTCATGCAGTTCTCTCTCTGGACCCTATCTTTTATAGAAGCAGTAGCATTGGAAACATTAAAAGATCAAAAGATCCACAGTTTCCTCCTCATCTGTAAAGAGATTGTGCCATTGGAGAGGGATTTTTTTGTAATACCAAAGAACCGAAGCTGTGTTGCATTTATTTATATTGTGCTTTGAGCTGTCCAGAAAAGCTCCCACAAAACTCATGGAATCAGTAAAATGAAATGGCAAAAAGGAACTGAACATTCAGTAAGGCTTCAGGATGCTGAGCTGGGGCTAGCAGTCAGGTGAGGTCCATCATGATCTGTGCAGAGGGGATCTACCAAGGTGCAGCAGCAGGGCCCAAAAGCAGCATTCTGCTGTGGCTGATGGGAATCAGTTACCAGAACTTAGAGGAGCAGGGTGGTTCTTCTGGGGGTTCTGCACTGAGAGCCTGTGGACACCACTCTCTCCCTGACTGCTCAGTGTGACGTTCCTGAAAGCAGTGTTGGCACAGGTGTGCTCTAGGTGAAGCAGTGTAGGAGGGGGAGGTGTTTAGGATTTCTAAGATGTTGCATTAATTTGCTTTACACCTGTAAGAAAGGAGTACCAGCTCTTTCACACTTGGAGAACAAAACAAAATGAGCCCTTAGTCAAAGACTTGGATCTGGCCTTCTGGGTCTCTTTTTTAGATTTTGGGTTGTTTGGAATTTTTTTTCCTTTAATTTAGGGGTTTCTTCCCCTTTCTCCTTTATGAACACTAAATGTTCACTATCTTGATGGACTTTATCTGTCATTACAGGTAGCTTTCACTGTTCCAAATGTCCGTTACCTAAGAAGTAGTGTGTAAAGCTGCATTTTCTTCCCTGCAGAAGCAGAACTCCTCCAAAACTAAATTTTTTTTGCAGAGAAAAAAATGTCAACAGCTGTTGGAGAGGATTCAGCCATGATCTAACAAAGAGGACAAGACCTCTGTAATCAAAAACATTTCCTCAAGCTGGAACTTATTAACATAAGGGATAAAAGATGACAGTACTAATGTTCGTTTAACATGATTTTTATTGGGTGAATATGATTCTCAAGAACCACCCACAGTGTAAAAATGTATGTTGTTTAAACATACATTGTAGTAATTTGCTTTATGTAGTAGTGGAATTTACCAGATGATGCAGACATTCTGGAGTAATGCTGTCAAAATTTTCTTCTGCTTTCCAAATTTATTCTAAAGATGGCCTACAGCCTAAAAGCAGTACATTTAATAATACTGTGTTCATCTACCAGCTTCTGTGTGTTCTTAAAGCACAACCTGAGGACCTGTTTCTTCCTACCTTATCCCAACTCCCCCAAGAAATCTGGATTCCAGGTTTGCATAAATTCTGTGCCTTCTGCATCTGTATACTCTAGGGATTTGTTACTAAAGTATCTTTAACATTCAAATTCTAGAAGTCTAGGCATGTTAACAGTGTGTGAATTTCCCAAGTGGTCATCTACTACCTTGTTTTCTCCAAGGAAAGAGGAGAGAGTTAAGTTCAGGATTTGTTGCAGCTGGACTGTAATCAAGCTGATGGGAATGTAGTGATAAGAGGCAAAGAATTTGAATTTATTACATTTTTCTTCCTTTCCTGCTGCTGAGTACTGCAGTAATTTCACTGAGCTCATGTGTCCCTCCTGATCTCGCTAAATAAATACATTAGAAAACCTCTCATATGTAGTTTCTAGTAAACTGTGACCGGGTAAAGAAGTATCTCCCACCAGCCTGTGTGCGTGTTCAGTGCAAAGAGAAGTGCCCAGAGCATCTGGGTAGCGATGAAAAAGGGTGTGGGAAGCTCATGGTCTGGGAGACCAGTTCCCTGCACTTTCAAAAGCTGACAGCAGCCTCTCCATGTCTGCCTCTGTGGCTCAGCCCTACCTTGACCCAGAGGGCTTGCTGCTGGTAGTTTGTCCTGGTTTTTCTCATTCCCCTCAGGTTTCTGTGTAATGCCAGATACTGTACTGGCCAGGGTTATTATAATGGTACCTGAATAACTGCCAGGTGGTAGCAGCTTTTCTGTGGCCATTGCCCAAAGCTGTAAGAGGATTGTGTGCAAACCACATTTAAGCGTGCCCGAATGATAAGTAAGATTCTCTGTGTTTTCATTTAGGAAAGTAGCAAAAAACCTCATCTAAGTGCCGTCAAATTGGAAGAAAACTTCAAACCATTGCAGGACAAGAAGAAGTACCGCCACAGACCCGAGCCTCTCTTCATCCCTCCTCCTTCCTTCAGCCTCAGCCTGTCGCACCCGGGCGCCACGCTGTACCAGAGCCAGCTGCGCTCTCCCCGCGTGCTGGGCGAGCACCTGCTGGAGCGCACGCACCAGCTGCCCCCCTACACTCCGCCGCCGATGCTCAGCCCCGTCCGGCAGGGCTCTGGGCTCTTCAGCAGTGTTCTCACTTCTTCTCACAGCACGTCCCATGCCCAGCTGCCACTTACTCCACTGACACCCACTCCTCGGGTACTCCTGTGTCGGTCTAGTGAGTATTGCATTTACAGAGCAGCAGTGCAAAGGAGAGACCACTGTCCTCTCTTCTCATGTCACCACACTGAGGGGGATTTGTGTGTGCTCACATGCATGGCCAGCTCTGCTGCTTCAAAGGAAGAGGCTGTTTTAGTGGCAGTTTTGCCTTGGATTTTGCAAAGTTGAGACATAAAGGGAATAGGGGAGCCTAACCTGCAAGTAAGGCTGTGATCCTTCCCTGTGGTCTGCCTCAAGAAAGGACCACCTTGCCTCTCATTAAATCTGAGCCTTCTGAAGTAGAAGGAAAGGATCTAGTTTGAGACATGGGATTCATGTTAAGTATTTGTTCTTGAGTGCTTCACAAGAAAAGGTGTGTCACTCGGAATCAGGGCAGTAGAAGCCACTGCAAGTTCAGACATTTCTATTACCTATGAAAATTTAGACTGTTTCTAAATATCGATAAAGGGTCAGTTTTTGCATCATGGACTGGAGTAATGTTGGTGTTAGTAGGGAGGTGGCAGTGCAGCCTGGATGGGTCACCAGCAGAAAAATAGCGATACTCAAATTCTCGTCTCTGTTTCAGATAGTATTGATGGAAGTGTCATTCCAATGACGCCTGGGCCTGGAGAACAGACTGTTGAACCGTAAGAAAAATAATTTATTCTGTCACTGCTTTTGTAGATTAGCTCCAGCCTACAGCCTGTGGCCTGAAGGGCTTTGGACCAGGCAGGAAGTATTCCCAAAATCATGTTGGGCTGGATACATTTCATGTTTCTGTGGATGGTTGCTAAGGACATTTGGAGCAAAGTGGCTGTGGAATATTTAGGTGTCGTGGCTCAAAGTTACTGATGGCTGGGAAGAGTGCTGTGAGGAAAACATACCAGCACAGTACTCTGGCTTTTGTATATATATATATATATGTGTATATATATATAAAGAGCTTTGGAATGGTGGTGTTACCTGGTAGGTTCCCCAGGGCAAAGTGCAAACAGGGTTGTCCCTTAGCAGTAATGGCTCTGTTTGCTCTCTGCTGAAGAGTACCATTCTCTGTGGAACAGAAATTTGCTGTTTCTGATGTCTAGCCTCTTTGCTAGTCATGCATATAAACTAGCTTGGGTTGTCCCTAAGGTATGATGTCTCAGTATAGCTTAAATTGCATATTGAAATTTTTGTTTTTCCCCAAGAGATCAGTTCTCTCTAGTATTCAAAATACTTATCCTGCTGGGAGCAAAGCATTGCATAAAGCAATCTGACACATTTTCCTGTCACTTCAGTGCAATAAAAGTTTTGTTGGAAATAAAGCAAACGCTAATCTGTGATTTTTTTTTTCTATACATCGTGTAGTTGAATGCTTATTTATTTATTCTTCTTTATAGGCGAATCAATATTGGGTCCAGGTTCCAGGCTGACATTCCCGAGCTGCAGGACAGATTGCTAATGGAGAAAGATGTGCACAAGGCTACTTTGGTTTGGAAACCATGGCCAGAACTGGAGAACAAAGTCTTCCAACAAAGAGGTATAATGACTTGCCATTTTAGAAGTTCCTATGTCAGCCTGTGCCTGTGGAAGAAATACACATTGATTTCTCATGTCTGTACTGAACAAAACGTTCAAGAGAATATTAATTGCTGAGAGTGCAGAGCAAGAGACTTAGAACTACATGGTATAGGTTTAGAGCAACAGCATTATATATTGACATTTAAAGGGAAGCCTGGATGAACTGTTTTCTGGCAGCCAAGGGGGAAAGGTCATTGCTGGGAAGTTGGGCACTGAACTGCCTGTTAAAGGCAGAGGTCACAGCTGAGAGGCAGCTGATGGATCCAGGGCCTATCCTCTGACCACAGTTGAGAGGAAATGGGGCAGGCTTGGTGGGTTCTACCAGTCCTGAGCAGAATTTTTTCCTGCTTCTAGCATGGCTCATTCTGTTTCTCCACCCTGGCTGGAGCCTCCTTGGCACAGCAACATCACTGGTGTGTGCAAGCCTTTGCCTCACAGGCAGACCTCTGGCTCTGGAGTAGCCTGTCCCATCCCAAGGATGTGCTCCATTACATCCTCTCCTCTGTGATCCTAAAACAAGGAGAAGAGATGCTGAGGAGGGAAAGTGTGAAAGAATCTGCTGCCCTGAACTATGTAGTCTTTGAGGGGCATTATGGAATCCTTGACTCCAGATGTTTGACTGACAGGCTACTGTATCAGCAGTAAAATGTTGACTTGTTTCTGACAGTGGAAGACCTTTTAAATATGAGCTGTTCCAGTGTGTTACCTGGTGGAGGAACTAACTCAGAATACGCTTTGCACTCTCTCTTTGAAGCAAAAGGAGATATTATGGTAAGATAAAAAGCTGACAGAGGAGATATGATCCTCTTCTGCAGATAAATTAGCATGCTTTATTAAATGGTTTTAGATATGGTTATTTAAAAAAGATTTCTGATTGATTTGAAATGATGCTTTAAACATCCTGTAACATTTTTGGGGAATTACTTTTCCCTTTATTCTCTAATAAATTTAAATTTCAAAGCAGTGCCTCTCTGAAGGCTTACTGTATATTTCATATAGATAAGATTACTTAGTTTATAGCCTTGGGGCTTTGAATGTCTCCCAATGCTTGCTCCAGTCCTGATATTTCACAGGCTTTGCATTTGGTCACAGAGAGCTTAGTCCTCCTCTAGCCCTTATAAAAAAAGCCTTTTTTTGGGGCAGCAGTCACATCTACTTATTTGTTCTGAACTGTGAGGTAATTGCACACAGTCCTTTTATAAATAATGCATTTCAAATATTTGCATTAGTTTAGTGACGGGAATGTTACTGACTAAGGCAAAACATCTATTTTGCCCAGTTAGGGAAAGGCAAGGCCCCTTGTACCAGTTCCTGTAATATAAATATAAATATAAAACCAAATGCAACAAAACGTGGGGCTGGAATGAGTCTCACTGGATTGGCTAATACAGTGGATTTTAACTTGTGTCCCAGTTTCCATAGGCTTTGTTAGCTGTATCTGAGGGGTCTGAGAATGTCAGGATATGGAATTTGCTTTACAGAGAGTCTGCATTTTCAGAGGAAAAATTATAGAGATCCATAAATCCTCTGTTTTTCCTGATCTAAACGACAATTAGCTATACTTGCAGTCATTCTTGACAGATGTTGACCTACACAGATATTCTACGATATTTTATGCTGTAAATATTAAAGCTGTCATACAACCATTAAATATTAGTGTTAATTAACACTGTCAAGCCAAACACTATAAACGAATTTGTTTGTGGCAAGCAGAAGGGAGGGAAAGATCTGAAGCTGCAAAGTAATAGTCACATTTGTGCTCATTAAGACAGGACAGGTGCACATTAGGTACTCTTCTGTGAGGTACAGTGTTAATGGGCCTTGGAGTAATTTGATGTGATTTTATGTGACAGAAAAGAGAAAAGAGAAAAAAATTAATTCATATCCTCATACCAAATAGTCTTCTGAATG
This sequence comes from Sitta carolinensis, assembly GCA_032173965.1. NCBI lineage: Eukaryota > Metazoa > Chordata > Aves > Passeriformes > Sittidae > Sitta > Sitta carolinensis. The sequence goes on from JAVUNC010000019.1 coordinate 129,287, forward strand.
CAGTTTTACGCCACAGCTGATTGCTTTTCCTAGTTCTGTTTTTCCCTGCTTTTTCATTTAGGTTGCTCTTGAAAAGCTGCTGTTGAGAAAGCCAGTGAGATTGAAGTGTCATCCTTTGTCAAATTACCACTATGCTGGTAGGTTTCCTTGTGATCTTTCTATCTGTTACATAGTCTAGGCCTGGCATCCCAGGCTGGAGCATGGGAACACGTTGCACTCTCTGCTGTCTGCTGCAGGGATGGCAGCATTTAGTAGAGATGATGTGGACAGTGCCAGGGGTACTCCTTTGTTCCAAGTTTAGCAGTTTTATACATGACTGACAGTGTCCAGAATCTTTGCATCCATGTTGCTATGTAGGATTCTACAGATGTAAAACTGCTTCAGGTGATTCTTTTTCTCTTTTAAACTGAAGTTCAACACTTTCATCTCCTTTTAAAACTGCTGCTATTTTTAATTTATAGTTTAGTATCACTAATGTCTTAATTTTCTGATAGATGAACAATCTGCCATCCCACCTGCTTCTTCCGAAGTGATGGTGCACAATAAATGAATATGATAATCATGAGCATTCTTCCAAAGAGGCAGTGCTGTAACTCTGACTAGGATCTTAGTGCTACTTGCAGAGCTTCTGTCTGGGGATCTAGTCAAAAAAGTCTGGGTTGGCGACTCGTTTCATAAAACACAGCAGGATCTGCATTGCGGTGTGAAACAAATGAAATACAGATGTGGTGTTAAAAGCCATTGGACTTCACTCGTGTCACCTGAGTAGAGATGGCAAATGTCTTCCCTCTGCAGCCCCCCGTGCTATCACTTAATGCTTTGCAGCGGCTAACAACTGCCAAGACACAGAACAGGGTTTTACGTAAGGCATTTAGAACTTCATCTCCAGTTCAGGCTCAGGAGGAAAGAGCCAAGAGTCTCATGATGGTCAGTCAGTCACAGTGTCCAGGGTCATGTACTCATCTCAGTTACAGTCACTGTGCAAGGTAAGTATAGGAGCAGGCTGCTTCCTGGCTGTAGCAGCCCACTGCAAAGACTTCCAAGTAACAAGAAGTCTTTGTAAAACAACTCCTTAACCCCGTGGCCTGAGAACAAGAACCGAAACACATTTGGTGGTAGCTGATAATGAATGAATAAATGCGAACATCAGGTGTTTGGTTTTGTCTGAGGGAGGAGCTTGGTGCCTGTGATAGCAGCTCTCTTGCAGGCCAAAGGGTGGATGTGGGAATGGATGGAGAAGGAGGACGTCAGCCAGGAATTGTGATCAGGGTCTCTTGCCTGAAGAGATGACACCAAATCTTACATGTGAGACAGCTCAAGGGCATGAGAGGAGGAAGATGAGGAGATACCCCACAGCTTCTTCATCAGTAAACAATTAATTAGCAGAGCAGATAAGAAATTTCTGCCTGTGTGGCAGAGTAGGACCAGTCTTTACTAAAGCAACTTCACAGTAGTTTCAGTAAGAATTCGTTGGGATTCAGGGAGGAGCCAAGAGACTGTTTTTAATCTTTCACATGAGATTAGGATAATGCTCAGTAACTATGACTGAGACCTGTGGCCACCTTTGAATCCCTATTTCTTAAGCAGGAAAGAAAGTTTGATTTTGCTTATCACAGCATGAAATAAAATCTCACCAGTCTGGATTTAAGTGCCATAAAATAACAAGACAAAGCACTGCTTTCTAATACTCTTGCATGCAACATGTGATTGCAGCTTATATTGACAGCATTACTCTAGCACTGTGCAGCAGCTCTTGAATAACAGTTTGTTTCTGATTGATAATCAGCCACTCAAGGCATATGAGAATTTTTCACAATCTAGTGCATGAATAGCTTTAATATGACTTCAAGTGGTATCAGTTTGGGATAACTTCATGTTTTCTGCTCCTTACTCAGAAATCATGGCTCTCAGGCTTTGCCGCATTTAAAGGTGGAATACATTGAAACAGAGCATGCCTCCTACTCATGAGAATTAATTCCATGTATTGGAGTACCACAAACAACAGATACCCAAATTCATCCTTAGCATTGCCTTTGAATGAGGGTACAGGCAAATAGCTCACCTTTGAAATCTGTTGGCTTGTGAAGGAAGCCACTTGTAAAACTTGAGGATTTTCTCCTGTGTGCCAAGCGAGCTGGACGTGCTGACCCAGGGCTCCTTGGAAGAGCAGCCTAATCTCCCTCCTAAGACTTTGCCATCTGTCAGGATGATGTTTTAGGAAGAGAGAGGGAGTGCATTCCTAATACAAGAGGGGCACTGTTGCAAACACTTGAATTGTTCTCCTTGGAACAGTGGAGTTTCTCAGGTCTGAAGTTCTGCAGTGAGAACTGCAGGAGAGATGGTCTCTGGCATAGGGCACTTCAGGCAGTCTGACAGCTTCTTGTATGTGCTGTGACAGGGTTGTGGGTCAGACCCAGCTTACGTTGTACGTAGTGGATTTCAGCAGCCTCTCCATGGGGTTCCTGGCTGTACACGTAGACCCCTTGAAACCCACAAGTTGGGCCCAAAGCACACGAACTAGTAGAAGATATTTAATGTCAGTTCATCAGTGCAAAACCAGTATGGCCAGTAAAACAAAATGTAGAATAAATATCTAAATATAAAGACCAGCTTTAAAATTTGATCTGTATTCTAAAGCCCCAAATTCTTTTTGCTGCATTGCAGATCTCTCTCTATGCACGTTCTCTGTATCTCCCTCAAGCTAACAAGAGCAAAAGTGGTTTCCCAGCAACCAGAGTTAAAAACAGCTTTTCTTCTGTTTCTTTTCCTACACAGGATTTATTCTATTAATTAGGTTACTTCCAATTAACCCGCATAATCTTATAAGGGTCTCTGCTAATACCACAGCTATTGGGGAAAATATGCAAGGCCCAAATTCTCCATAGGTGTACAACAAAATTAGTTCATGGAAGTGATTCCATGTTATTATTTTTATTGTGTTGTCTTTTTCAGAGGGTGGGGTAGAGGCAGGAGAGCAGAATGACTGGGAAAAAAAAAATCTCTCCTGGTATTGTCATGCTTTTTAAAGTTACCTTTTGGCATAATAGAGTAGCCTCCTGGACTGAGTGAGTGCATTTACCCCTGCACAAAGGGAGGGTAAATGCAGATGACTGACACTTGTGTAAGAAGGGAGTGATGCTGGTTCAGCATGGGAAAAGATGGAAAGGCAGTGTGTCAGCAGAAAGAACTCAGGGTGATAACAGAATAAATAAAACTCGTGGATTGAAGCCAGTGCCTTTCTCTGATGCTTAAGAGAGCTTTAAGTGTAAATCTCTGTGTAAATAAGTAATACCTGCTTCTATCCAGTACTGGAAGAGCCTACAGAAAACAGGTTGCAGAAAAGTTAATTTTGTAGTTTTCAGCGTATAGAGGAGTGATGAGATACCTGCTCTGCGCTTGTAAGCCTGGGAGGTGATGCTGAAAAACAAAACATTTGCAGTTAATAACATTGCTTATTTTTTTAGAGAAAAGTAACTTGCAGAGTTCAATACTGTGTGTGGTGCCAAGACCCAAGTTAATTGAAATCAGTGCAGAGGCAAGCATTTCTATGGAGAGTAGTAACATTGACAGGAATATTAGGGATTTCTTTTCATAAAAGTTTCAGATGTTTCAGAAATCCTTAGACTGAAGCAGAATCTTATCATAGTGTTAGTAATTTCAAAGTCATCCACTTTATGACTTCGTGCATATCCTTTCTTTAATGTATGCAATGCTGCCCACTCCTAACAAATACAACACTGCTTTGATGCAGCCCAGCAATCCTGTGTTCCTTCTGTTTGCCTAATAATTGAGAAAGCATAAATTCAGTTCAGTTTAAATGTTGATTTCACATTTTCATGTGCAGTTAGGCCAGGGGACCAAACACAGAATAACAGTATTCAGAAGTTTTATATACAGCTTCCATTAAAAGATAAAAAACACTTTGTGCATATTGCACATTGCTACAGTCTCTACCTACTTGTGATCTCTGCCACAGAGGATTTAAATATCCCAAAACATGCAAGTGAAGAACTGCAAAAGGATCTTGCCAAATGATCTTACAAAAGGAGAACAAAAGGATATACAAACTTCTGTGTCATCACATGTAAAGTGGCATGCGTGGGGATAAACAATTCAAGTCTTACATAGGAAATTATGAGCTCCGTGGTGATACTTCTTAGTTAGAATGAAAGTTTGTGATTGTAATGCTAGTTCTAAGAAAGTATCAACTGTGTTTTTCATCAGCTGAAAAAATAGTCAAGTGTTAAGAGGATAGAAAATATGGTGATGCCACTGTAAAAGTCTGGATTTTATGTGGACTTCTATGTGCCTTTCTGGTCCTCTTGTCTTTATATGAATGTTTTAGTACTGGAAAAGGTTCAGAGGGGGACAGCAGTAATGATCAAAGGTTTGGGAATGATAGAAAGGGCACACAATTCTGAGTAGCATGGAGATGGTGGTCAAGGTTGGGTTCACTTTCTCCTCCACTTGAAGAATGAAGGGTCATCCAGTGAAGCAACTGAGAGCCAGAAAACGAACAAAGGGAGATGACTCTTCATGCAGAGCGTCACCGATCTGTGAAACTCCTTGGCAAAGGATGTTTTGGGTACAAGAAGTTTAATTCTTTGAAAGGAAGAGTGGCTCAGCACTTACAAGGGTAGTTACTAAATAAGCACATTGCAACAGACTCAGGAAATCCCTTGTGCCCATCATGGTCAGAGGTTAGGAGAAATTAGGGAGAGGCATTGTATTTGCTTGCCCCGATCTTACTGTTTCCTAGGCAACTGTCACCAGTGCTGAAGACCAAATACTGATTAGATGGACTTCAGGTCTGAGTCAGTAGAGCCATGCTTATGTTTGGGCAGCAGCAATCACTCACGTGTGCTTGAGACTTCCTGGTTCTCCTTTCACATACAGCATCAGCATAAAGGTGGTGAGTTTTTATCATTCATAATCATTTCACTTTCTTTTTAAGGCTCTGACAAATGGACGCATCAAGAAAGGAGACTGTTCAAAGAGGCATTGTCCACCTACAGCAAAGATTTTATATTTGTACAGAAAATGGTAAGGTTATTTCTGTTCTGTCAATTGCTGGGTTTTTTTTTCCTTTTGCTCTGTTCTGTTCCTCTTCGTTTTCCCTCCAGTGCCAGACCAGCTGATTGCAGGCATAGAGGCAGCAGTGGTTACAAGAACAATGATAGGAGTGGTATATTCATTCATTGGATGTACATGTGCATTAGATACAAGTAAAAAGCAGTTATAAATAAATAAAAGTTGTTCCTCTTTTTATTACATGTGGAAGTTTTCACACCTGGAATCCAAATCATGGCATTTTATGTGTGGGACAAGTACGGTTTTCCATTATCATCTTGGTGTTCTCTAGCAGTTTCTTAAAAGGTACCAGAGTCACTGGCATTGAGCGTCTGGCCAGAAAGGGTTGAAACCTGTTAATAAAGAGAAAACATGTTTGGGCTTACTTTGCATGTTCTGCCACAAAGCAGAAAAGACAAGGTTAGAAATCTCAGGGCACAATACCCTACTTGTTAGCTCAGATGTTGAAAAATATGTGGATTTATGTGAGTCAAGTCTTAATTCCTAGAATTCTCAGTGGTACTGTACAACTGAGCTACAAGAGTGCATTCTGAGACATTTTCAGTCTGGAGTTTAGAGAATTCCAGAGAAATCTACTGAAGTACTGAAGTTGAAAAAAGTGCACGCAGATTTGACTGAAAAAATATTTTGTAAAAATAATTATATAATTATTCGACAAGAGTATTCCTGTTGTAGTCAAACTGCCTTTTTTTTTTTTTTTTCCCCATTTGAATGTTTGAGGAATAAAGCCTTCCTCTTGGAATATATTAAAATTGTGTGTTGAATGAAAGCAAAAAACTAAGACTGGAGTATTTCTGCAATTCCTTAACTACAGGTTAAGTCTAAGACAGTTGCACAGTGTGTGGAATACTACTATACCTGGAAGAAAATCTTGCGTTTGGGACGGAAACACAGAACGCGTTTAGAGAAGAAAAGAGATGAATGCTTGGTAAGACAAAAAGAGGATGAGAAAGTTTTATGCTTGATAATTTTTGTTTGTCCTGTTTTGAGGAGGAGGTTGAGTTAGGTGACATAGTTATCTTCCAATAGAAATTATTCCATAACTCTTAAATTTTGTTCTGTATGAACATCTTGTTACCTCACCTACACCTAGATTTGTGTGGCTGGACTGCAACCAGATAAAAGTGCATTATCTAACTGTAGTCCAGGGAAACCTCAGTAAATTATACCTGTGCCCATGTGTGCTCCTAAAGGCTGCTCTAACATTCAGTACAAATACCACTTGGGATGTGTTGATCTGTGGGTTAGGGATTTTTTGGTTGGTTGTTTGGGGGTTTTTTTAAAGTACTTTTTTTACTTTTTTTTTTTTAAGTACAGCATATGTGGTCTTTGTGATGACAGGAGGACAGCACTGTGCCTTGCATCTGTAGATCTTTGGAGCCACAGCTCCATACTACACATGGAGGCTGCCGAGCAGTGCAGAGAAGCTTTCTGTGCTATAGGTTATCCATTAAGGGGTGGTAGCTCCAGTAAGACCAGAAGTTCAATCTGGCTGGGCAGATATACTGACACTGGGAAGCACACTTGACTAAATGATGTGCTCTGCTACATCTGTATATGTCCTACTATCCAGTGCTGTCTATTTTTGACCATATTTCTAGTGTTCCTTAAATGTGCTGTCTGTTTTAGACAAGTGGAGAAGAGGAAGTGCTAGAGGAAGATGAGGAGATTGAAGAAGACAGAAAGGTAGAAAGGGACATGCAGAAGTCACCTGACCCACCAGCAATCTCTCTTGTTGGACCTATAGATCTGCCTGCCGTTCAGGGTCTTTCACTGTCTTCATCCTCCTTCATCTGTGAAATGCCAAACTGTGGTGCTGTACGTGTGTTTGGTGTATTTAAAGGGGAGAGGGTGGTGGTGATCGTCATGTGTGAACTAGTGAATTGTTATTTTGACTGCTTCTAATTCCCACCCCTCAAAATATAAGCAGTTTGATCTGTACAGAAAACTGAATTCTGAGATGATGTACCAGTTAGAAATAATACGTGGCAACAGCTCCAGTTAGGTTACACAACTTTAATAATAGGATAGCTCCCTGCTTTGTTGTATTGTAACTATCTTCAACTACAATGGCATATTGCTGAAAGCAAGCACCATTTGAGCGAGTAGATGGTGCATATTAGACGTGTATCCTTGTTCTGTGGTGGTACGCATTCAGCACCTTACTTTCTGCAGTTCCAGTGTTTTCTTGTGATTCCTTGGGGTTTATTTGTGTGTGTGTGTTGTTTTCTCTTCCCCTCCCTCCCCCTGCTCCCCACAGGTGTTCAGTTCCCGGCAGGCTCTGAACGGCCACGCTCGCGTTCACGGCGGTACGAACCCGGTGACGAAGGCTCGCTGCGCCCTGCCCGGCACCAAGCCGAAGTCTGGTACGCAGAGCGGGTACTGCTCCATCAAGAGCTCGCCTGCCCACAGCACGACCAGCGGCGAGACCGACCCAATGACAATTTTTCCTTGCAAGGAGTGTGGCAAGTAAGTGTGACTGTCTGCAGTACAGCACCGCCTTTGCCTGTCCAGATGCCAGATCAGCAGCGCTGTGAACAAACTTTGTATTTTGCTCTGATTGTCTTGGAAGAAGTTTTTCCCTCAGATGATATTTTCTCTTACCAAAACTGTCAGAGATAAGTTTGCATGACACTTTGGATGCCCCCTGCAGTATTTACTCCTATTTTCCACTTACCTGCTAGAATTTCTTCACCTGACATTCCAGCTCCCTGCTCCATCACAGACTTGGATGTGAGAGTGGGCAGCTTTTTTAGTGGTTCTGTGCTTGAGTTTGTCCCATCCTAATGCCGTAATCCTTCACTTTTTTCCAGTTGTGCAAGATGGTTGTGAAACTGATACAGGGAAAATTAGGATGTGCATAGATACTGAGGCAGGTGTGGGAGCTACAAACTACCTCTGGCAAAATCAGAGTAGTACATCCATCAGGATGTATAAATCTGGTAATATGTCCCTGAAATTCGCACCATGGCATTGCAGACTTCACTGACTTCTATTTCAGGACAAGGAAGCAAATGTACTGATAAGTCGTTGAGTCTTTTTTGGCACATTTCATCAAAAGCAGAGCATTTTAATCTGATTTTTTTTTCTTTTTACATTTAGGGTCTTTTTCAAAATCAAAAGCCGCAATGCTCATATGAAGACTCACAGACAAGAAGAACAGCAAAGGCAGAAGGCTCAGAAAGCTGCTGTGGCAGCAGAAATGGCAGCCACTATTGCAAGAACTACTGGGCCAGCTGGGCATGGTTTGATCCCCCTGGATCACATGAGTTTGGTTAAACATGTTGAAAATGTTGGTGACATTGATGATGATGTTGTTCCGGATCTGGGTGATGTCATGGAAGAGAATGAAGTCATGGATGCTGACCTCTTACTGGATGATGAAGATCCAGATCTACTGCAGGATGATGCTGAGTTGTAAATAAAGTTGTTTGATAGACAGCTACTGAGCACACCCTGAATGGATCAATCAGGAAACCTGGACTGCTTGTTTCTTCCCATTGATTGTAAACTACCTGTTGAAAATTATAATTCTTTTATCCAGGTCTAGAAAGAAAAAAAAAATCTGCATTTTTCCCTTTTTTTTTTATTAATTTGTGTTTTGGGGGAAGAAATAAATAATTGGTACAAATATTCTTATAAAGTGTTTTTATCTGAGCTCTTTTTGCTGATAACTTCCAAGGCCACTAATTACAGAAGTTCATGGTTCTGCTATCAGTTCCTACCAGATGGTCCTGGTAAGAATCTTTAGTCTTTTAAACTCTTCCAAGTTTCATTTTACCCCAATTACAAGAATAAATTTCACACACTTCTGATGAAACTTTTTTTTTCCCCCTGTATTGGATCATTTCCAGCATCTTCTAGAGAGTAAATGTCATCTCTCTTAAAGATATGATTACATTATTTGTCTTCATGCTGCCATTTTAAGCGAGATGGAGGAAAAAAAATCTGGTTTAACTGTGAAAGAGTTCGTAATATTGCAGTTCATTTTCAGTTCTGTCTTGGTTACACAGGACATTTTAGACCTTTCATTTTATCAGGGTTTTGATCTGCTGATTTTAAAATGACCCAATTTCAAGGATTGAAGAAGGAAAATGATTGTTCTGTGGTTCACATCCTCTGATGGGAGCACTGAGTCAGGAGCACTGCCTTGGTAATCAGATTGCACTGGAAGTACTGTCCCGTGGCAATAAATCACCCTGTGGAGTAGCCATCTCGGGGGTTTTAGGGGAGCGTGTGCTTGAGCAATGCTTGCTCTCTCACCAGGCAAACACAGGGAAGCACTGGAAAAGAGACAGATACACTTTCAGCACCATGTGTTATTCTTGTGCCATTTTTAGTCCTCTTCATTACATCAAATTCAGCTGTTGTTTATTATAAACATGCTGCCAAGGTGAGTTGAACTTGCTGTTTAATGACCATTTCTCCTCCCTTCAGTTCAGATCTACATGCTGGACACCTGACACAGTTTATATAAATTTAGATTTGGTTCTCTGATTAAACAGGATATTGAAAGACTTACGTTGCAGAGTAAAACAAGGAAAAAATGGAGTTAGGTTGAGTGGACCTTTAATTACAGAATATGAATGCTGATCGCAGAGCTCTCACAGGCAGCAGCACTGATTTTCTTGTGAATTTTGCACAGTAGAGGAGTATTGTTAACTTTATAAAATATTTTGTAAGACTTATTTCAGATCTTCCAGGGTTCAGGTTTGTTTGGTTTGGGTTTTTTTTATGGGTTGGGTTTTATTTTATTGGGGTTGTTTGCCATATTCCTAATACCTTCACCAGAATCTGAGGGATGGTGGGTCTTACTTTCTACTTGTTATCCTTGTTTAACTATGCAAAATGAGAGTAAATCACGGCACTTTTTTAGGAGTTACCGGACCACACAAGTTCAGAACCAGTGGGACCCACTGACAGAGAGAGATGCCTTCTCCGTCAAAGCCAAATATGTGAAGCCAAATGACCTCAAGTTTCTACTTAAGGTCAAATGTTCTGATAGTAAAGAACAACCCTTCAGGAGAATGGAAATAACTTCTCCATTTCCAGTTAATGAAGTTCCTGTGTACGTGGTTGTTTCAGTGATTTTGGGGGGTTTCCAGAGGTTTTTGCAGTAGGGTCTGACCAGTGGGTGGAATTTCATTCCAGTCACATGAGAGGTGATGTTCTCAGTCACTGTACCCTTGAGCTTCAGGAGATCAGGCAGCAGCAGCCTTTTCTTTCCCAACCTGCACATTGCCCAGCAGTTTTGTCCTTGCTGAGACATTTTACTTTTACAGGGGCCATATGCAACCCAGGTTCAGCAGACTGGGTGCTCAGCTGAGTACTGCCAGCAAGACCCACTGACAAAAAATCTCAGAGATAGTGCAAGTCTTCGTGGTTTGCAAAGTGGAGGCTTTTGTGAGCATTGAAACAGGTTGGCTTTCAGGAGCCTCTGTTAGAAACAGCCCAGCAGAGTCTACGCTTCCTCCCCCAAACTTGAATCATTTTGAGCTTGGAAGGATCTTTTTGAGAAAGGCTCTACAGTGGAAAATGAACAGGTTTGCAGGTTCTTGGTGGTTAAAAACTGTTTAAGCAAAATGATGATTGAAATAAGAGTCCTGCTTGAAGAACTGAGTGAAATACAGTAGAAACTTAGGGCTTGTTTCTGAAGAGCAGCTCTGTATTACAGAATCTACAGTGGCACTTTTTTAGTAACAATTGGACAGTACCTGTGCTAAACTTAGTATCTAGAAATATATATATACACACATATATATGCCTGGTTAAGTAACATTAATTGGGTGCTGTTTTATTGTACAGCCAAGAATATATTAGAACAACGATAACCAAAGAAGTTATTCATAAAGGAAAAAAAATCAATGCCCATTTCCTAAGCAGTACATGATGTAGGCCTCAAACACTGACTTTGTCATTATTAAGTGTTGCATTGGCTGATGTTAAATGTGCTGTTCTCCCTATTTATACATGAGTTGAACATAGTTTTGTTTCAGAAAACTTTTTTCTTGATGATGGTTGATGATGGAAAACTATACAATATTGGATTTAGTCCTCTTTGATAAAACATGTACATATAGAAAACATATTTTATGAGAAAAATCTTATTTTCAATATTTAACTGTTATTTTATTAGAAGATGGTTGTGTAAATATTTTAGGCGTTTTTAGTGTGAAAAGCGGACTGTAACTGTAGGTGGCAGAGGAAGCAACAAAATAAAAAAAATATATATATACCTTTGATAGAGCTTGTGATCTATGCTGGTTTACGTTCCCGTTGTTAGCATTTGACTTGCACACAGCTTAATTTCAGGTTAATCTCACTCTACAATGCCTTCCTGGTTGTGTGTATTTAAGGATGGTTTAGTGGCGTAAGTTAGTTCTTGTTTATTTCCCCACTCCCTTTCAAGATTTGGTACCAAAAGCTCAGAAGCTGTGTCGTATTAATAACCACTATTTGTATGTATAAAAAGGGGCTTATGTGCCATTTCCAGTCATTTTTATATTTCGGTAAAATACAGTCGGATGGGTTTTGCTCTAAGGGGCTTGTATCTCTTTTAAAAATCTTTTTAAGAGCGGGAAGAAGGTTGAAAACTACAGTTCGTGTCACTGGCTTGGTTTTTTTTCCAAGGATTTCTAGAGCCCAGGACGGGGAGCGCCGTGAGGGGAGCGGCGGCTGCCGCTGGCGGGACGCGGCCGAGGGGAAGCGGCTGAGGGGAGCCCGGGCCGAGGGGAAGCGGCTGAGGGGAGCCCGGGCCGAGGGGGACCCGGTGCTCCTGGGTGCGGCCGCAGGCAGGGCTCGGGGGAGGCGGGAGCCGAGCTGGGGGGCCGGTCCGGGGAGCCGGGCTAGGGGCCCGTGCGGCTCCTCCGGCGCCCTGCCCGCTCGCCCGAGCGCGGCGCCGGGGCCGCCGACTCGCGGGCAGCCCGGGCCGCTCCTCTGCTTCCGGGCGGCGCGGGGCGGGGCCAACATGGCGGCGCGGTGGCTGTGGCGGCGGCTCTGTCAGGTGCGCTGTGCGGCGGGAGGGATCGCGTCGTAGCCCCGTCCTCCTCCTCCTCCTCCTCCTTTTCCTTTTCCTCCTCCTTTTCCTTTTGCTCTGCGTCTTCATTCCTGAGGGGAGTGGGGAAAGGGGACGTTGCACATGCTGTCCTTCGGGCTCCGGGGGGTCGGGGCTGTACCGCGTGGGGCTGTGCACGCCATCGTCGTCGGGCGGGTCCTCGGAACTCTGCCCCTGCAGTTCTGCGGGTTTCCTGCAGTGAGTCCGGGTGGAAGGGAGAGTGAAGAATAGGTGGCCTGGATTTGGAGGCCATGTGCTAAGCGAGTTTCTAGTCTTAAAAGTTTCAAAGCTTGGAAGTTACAACGTAAAATAATAGGAGAGCATTCTGCACTGACGATGCTTGCTAGTTTGGACTTAAAAACAGTGATTGCTTTCTCTCAAATTGAGAAAATTGGATTTTTTGAAGCCCTAAACTCTTTTCTGTGTATGCAGTGTGTTCCGGCCTTGCTTTTCAGGCGTCTGTCTCGCCCTGACACTTCAGAGGCTCCCAGCCAAGCCAAGTTAAGGCTAGTTTGCACTAGGAGAGGGTTAATTATGTTTTGTGCCAAGTCTTGGTTTTGTTATGTTGCAGTCTTTGAGTGTCATTTCCACCTTCTATGGTGGCCATTAGCCAGAGCACATCATTAAATCAGACTCAAGACGGTGAAGCTGTTTACAAATTCCTGCCCACTGAATGCCATATCTACCGCCTGAGGTATTCAGTGTAATATTTTGTTAAAATTTGCATAGAGTTCCTTTATTTCAACATACAAAAACTTTTGACTTGATGCCTATCTGCTTATTTAGAAACAAAGGGAGATGGCATGTGGTAGGAATAACTTGCACAATCATAGGATATTGGAAAGGCTGTAGACCTTAGAGTATGGGTAAGACTCTACTGCTCCCTTGGGTTTTGTTCTATTCATTTTTATTGGTTGAAGACTGAAATTTTTGTATCTAAGACCACATAGCACAATACATTATGAGTGCATTTATCTTTGCATGCAAATAATAAATCCTTATTACCAGGTCAAGCAGTTATAAGTAAAAGAATACGTAGCACAGACTGCCTACACACACACAAACCCCCAAAACAGATAAAATATTCAGTTATGATTACAGTTAATAGCCTTACATTTGTCATCTGGGATCAGATTCTGTGTCATGTGCTTGCACAAACAGCTTAAGCCTCTAAGCATAGTTTTTTATGCTCATAGGCCTGTCTGCTTCCTGGAGTGGTGTCAGGTGATTGTTACTATACTTCATATTGCCATTGAATGGAAGGCAGGCAGCATTCTGACTTCAGGGAGACAAAATTGAGTTGCAAATGTCAACATAATTTTGTCATAGAATCATAGGCCTGGATTGGAAGAGACCTTAATGACCATCTATTTCCAAGCCCCTGCCATGTGTAGGGACACTTCTGCTAGGTCAGGTTGCTCAAAGCCCCATCCATCCTGTCCTTGAACACTCCCAGGGATGGGATATCCGCAGCTTCTCTGGGCAGCCTGTGCCAGTGCTTCACCACCCTCACAGTCAATAATTGCTTTCTAGTATCTACTCTAACCCTACCCTCTTAGTTTGAAGCCATTCCCCCTTGCCCTGTGCTCTTGTCCCGCTATTTTATTAGATGTCATTAGACAATTACCAGCTGTGTTTCACTAGTTTCAGGTACTAAGGTTCAGGTAGTTCCCAACATAAACTTTAAAGCTTTCTGACTTATTATCAACTACAGTGACAAATATTCAGTGTTCCCAAAATTGCCTATTTTGTTATACACTTAAGGAATGTAAGAGTAGTGCCTCTGTGAAGATCTGGATTTGAAAGGATTGCTTTAGGGGAGGCATTTGTACCATAGCCAGCTTTGTAAACGGAAACCTCCCCTGCCTCTTCCTGCAGTCATCTTCTTTATTGAAAGCAGCATTTGTAGGATAAATCGTGACTGAGGCAGAATTCAGAAAACAGCTTTGCTCAGTGCTGGTGTATAAGGAATGTATGATGCATACTGGAAAAGGTTAGGGACCTAGTAGCATCACAGTCAGTTACGCATATCCACGGGCAGCTACAGTAAGATTACCTGAAAAAGTGTAAAGTCTGTCTGTTTTCTGATGATTTGACTAGACAGTCACCTGTATAACTCTTGGGCGGGGTATCTGTCTTCTCTCCTAAAGCTATGACTCCAGCACATGTCAAAAAAGAGCATCAGGGGGCAAGATAAGTAACTAATTTGGCTAATTTGCAGCCCTGAGGTTCTGTTAAGCGAGAGTTCCTTTCCCACCCCCCCTCCCCAAGTAGCCTATAATTTTGCCAAATGAAGAATTAGTGGAAAGTAGAAGCCACATAATGTTCAGAAGGGAGCAATTATTCTAATTATTCTAGTATGAACGATAGTAATGTTACATGATTAATAACTATGTTTCTTTTCTAACAGAAAATAATCTTTTAAACATGGTTCATTTACTTGTAAGAAATATTTTTGTTTAAACGTTCACTTCAAAAGAACGAATGTTCAAAATCACAAAGAACTTTTTTTCTGAAAAAACAGTAAATTTCTAGTTAAATTCACAGACTAAATTTTTGCAATTATAGGATACTGTTTTCAGTTGATTTTTAAGTCCTGCTTAGGCTTGTCACTTGACAAAACTTTATATATATTGTACCATGAAAGTAAAACTAAAGAGGAAATATTGTATAGAGAAATAGCATCTGATGCCCCTAAAATACATTTTTCTGTTAAAAATATGCTTTGTGATTTCTATTTAGGTGCCTCAGTACTAAGTGCATACTGTTACTGTACCCTTAACGTGCTTCTTTTTTTAGGTGCTATTGTATACTGAAACACATTTCCACGTTGCTGTTTTCCAATGGAGCAAACTTCCTAGTTTGTCAAATCAGTGCCTAGGAATGTGCTGTGCTTTGGTGTGCAAAAAAAAGTAATCTTTAATAAGCTATTAACTGTCTGCTTTCTGGTTTGGGAAAAAAGCCTACAACATAACCTGTCTGTTTTTCACAGGGATCAGCTTTTCCTGTCAGTTATGCAAGCAGAATTATGCAAAAGCAGTATTTTCTTCCGTAAGTGTAACAGCCCTTCCTCCTTCTACTGCTCCTTCATAGTCCCTGAAAAAATAAAATCCAACTTTAACAACTAATTTTATGCCTTCCCCATGATTGTATTTCTAGGAGCTCCAACTTGATGGGAGTACAGCTGGCTGGATCCCATGGTGATGCACAGGAGTCTAAGACTAATCCTTTGGTGAGTGTTCTGTAACACAGTATTTTGTGTATTATCTTAGTAGACAGGACATCCAGAAAGAGGATATCCAGAAAAACTTGAATTCTTTTCTTGCAGCTTTTTGAAGGTCTGTCTTAGCGATGTCAAATTTGTCAGAGAGAAAGAAATAATTTAGATTATTGGTATTTGAGATCTTCTGGGTTTGGGGTTTTTTTCCCTACAAGATTTCTGTAGCTCAGGGTTGCCTCTCAATAACTTTCCCCCTTTTCTATGCAGCTGTAACCTGTATGAAATACCAGTTTTTTTGGCCATATTCAGTTCAATGCCTGTGGCAGCTTAGCAACCTTTTGACAAGGGCTTCACAAACATCTGACAGGCAGTATTAGATCTACAGTGCTGGTCCAGCCTTCCTGCTGTGCGGGGTACATGCTGGATATAAGGCTAAACTGCCTAGGAGTGAGCCTCTGGGTAAATCAGCACTTCTGCACTCATTAAGGCTCTTCCAGATGATCAGCGAGCCCAGACCATCAGAAATTGAAACTCTAACTGAAAATCATAAACCTGCACTTGTGCAAGCATGAGGAATAATACATCTGGGGAAGACTACTGTGTTTAAAGTAGTCTTAGAGCTGACTTAGTAAAGTGAGAATTCTGGTTGCTGTCCATAATGTTCTGTTTAATTTCCATACCCAAGCAAACTCTCAGGTATTTGCATGCTGCTATATAAAATACATATATTGCTCTAGATTTGCTTCGACAATGAGTTTTGTTCTTGCCATTTTTAGTGTTGTCCTCCTTGTATCTATCTGTCGTTCCTTTTCTGGATGAAGAAATTTTACCTAAATGTTCAGAAGTTAGCTATCTCTTCACACTTTGCCTTCCCTGGTAGAGTGAGACCTGTCAGTCAAGGTAATACAGTTAGACTCTGTTAGATGAACTAAAATAAGCAGCTCAAACAGGTTGTGGGGTGTTTTTGCTCTTCTACAAATGGGGCATGCAGGCTAAGGAAATACACAGTGCGTGCATTAATTAAGGAGAACTTGGTGGGGTAACTCTTGTCCTTTCTTCAAAAATGCAGGTATCTATTTCAGATGAGCCAGAAACACTGTACAAGAGATTGTCCATTTTAGTTAAAGGCCACGATAAAGCTGTGTTGGACAGCTATGAATATTTTGCAGTGTTTGCAGCTAAAGAACTTGGCATCTCTGTTGAAAAAGTGTAAGTAACTGATCTGCAGAATGATATGGAGTGAGATGTTTCTTTTGTCATCTATGGTAATTCAGGTCCTCTGCTTAGAAGAAGTATTTTTTTCTTTTAAGAAATGGCTATAATCTGACATTTTTTTCTCAGATTATAGACCTAACACTTCTTTGATTGCAGGATGGTGATGAGAAAGCAGCAGCAGTTCTGCACTCAGCACTGTCATAGTGGAAGTGCTTTTTATCTACATGAAAGATACTGACAGTACTTGCAGTACAGCTTGTCAGTGCTGTAGCTTCCCTGACCCAGTGCTGGTTAATACCTGCGTGCTAACCATGCCATGTGAGTTAATAACAAACTGTACCAGTGTTTCATATTTCCTTATAGAACTTCTAAATGTCAAGTAAGAGCAGAGATTTCAGCTAATCTTTCAGATAAACTTGTATTATCGTCCTTTATATAACATGAAAATTTCTTTTTCTTCTTCGCTCAGTGAAAAACTCCCAAAGACGATAGAACGATTTACACTTCTCAAATCTGTACACATCTACAAGAAGCACAGAGTTCAATATGAAATGAGAACACATTACATGTGTTTAGAGGTAAGAAAGAAGGAAACAAAATTGTTATAGGTGCACAATTCAAAGATATTACTACATACTAATGCACGAATAAAAGTGTTTTGGGGAGGAGAATGCAGGAGATTATTGGAAAACAGCTGACCTAGTTACATAAAACACAAGTTATTCTAAATGCACAGTTTGCATCATTTTTGGACTAAAAAGTTTATTTTGACCATCAACAGCTGAAAGAATGACTAAAGAAAGTAAGGTAGAATTGAGGGTTACCTTTATGTGTGTTATACTCTTGGTTTCCAAAAATCATTTGGATTAGAGTTTTCTGAGAAAGGGAGGAAGATGCAGCTAAATCATTGGCATTGCCAGTCACTAAGGGTTTTGTTCTCTGTGAATGTTTGATGTTTTTGAGCAGACATAATTTTGTCCTATGCAGCAAGATGTGGCAAACTAAAACTGCATGTAGGAAATAGAAGAAAGGAAACATAGACAAACCACCAGCTCTGTGGCCGATGACACAGACATCTGTATGGTTTAGAATGCAGCTGTGGTTGACTTTCTTAGATGAAAGGTTTACTGCCAGCATTTTGTGGCTCCTGGGTGTCTTACTCTATATTTGCACAGTGCTTAGCAAAATGGGACTTTAAGTCCCCTGACATGAGTGCAGTACAAGTGGCTGCCTGCAGACCATAAGCACTATTTTTGCCTTCCAGGAAAAACTAAGAGCTCAGTAATTCAGTAACCAGGAGAAACTAAAAAATCATTATTTCAGTGGAACTCTGAAAGTCGCAGGATTTATAACAGGCTTGAACTTCAGGAGTATAGAAAAGCTGATGATTCTTGCCTAATCTGTAATTAATTTCATCTGATACCTGCAGTGTTAGGATCCACCACTTCCACATGCTCCCAGGCAGCATGTGCAGTCCTGCGAGTGAAGTAACTTCTTCGTGCTTGCCTGAGGGTTGAATACAGATGAACTGCTTCCATTCAGAATATTATGGAAGCTGCCTTTCTGTAAGATGTTTGGTCTCATAGCAAGGGCTAAAGAAGCTAGGGCAATTTATTTTTTTAAATTGTCTTGGAAGTATTATTAATAGCAGTTCATTTGAAAAAAATTCTTTCTGTTTTAGTTAAAATACCTAACAAGCAGTACTGCTGCGGTTTACTTGGAGTACGTGCAACGGAACTTACCTGAAGGGGTTGCCATGGAAGTGAAAAAGGTCAGTTTCCCCCCACATTATTAACTGTTAGGAGTCCTGATGGAAGTACCAGTAACTACTGAAGTCTTTACAGAGTCAGTGGAGAAAATGGGTGCAGTTTGATAGGAAAATTTTCCAAAGTATTACATGGTAAAGAGACTCTTTTGCTTGGAAGTGCCACTAGGTGGCACTTTAAATCTGATTTATGTCTCACACCAGAGTAAATAAAGCAAAGTAGTTAGATGTTAGCTGACTGGTATAGTAAATGGTTGTTTTTCTTTCCTTTTAGACTAAGATGGAGAAAATACCAGAACACATTCAGAAACCTGTTTGGGATACACTACCACAAGTAGAAGAAACTGAAGTAAAGTCATGAACACACCAGGTACTTAACACCATTAGTACTGAAATTCATTACTCCTACCAACCTCATTTACTGAGACAGTCCATTGTTAAATAAAGGTTCTCTTATAAAGAAATTACATAAACTCTTGTCTCATCAAGTTATTCTTGCTCATAACTCAAGTAATGTAGACTGATGTACTATAAAGTGAAGAAGTTTGACTGTGTTCTGTGATCAGTGACTATGGTCATTTATAATAAGTTTGTAGAAAAGTGAAGTTTATTTTTACTTATATATGTAAAAGTGCATATATACATAAATATAAATTCACCATCTCCTTTTGATACTAGATGGCTTCTGAGTGCTGAAATTCTTGCAAATCCACTTCATATTTGTGTAATGTTTAATATTATGGATGCCAGATTGTTATCAATTTTGGGTAAATTAGTTCGTTGGATAAACTATTTTCCATCTTCTTTTCTCCTAATTATACAACATTTCTCCAGTTTTGTTTCCTGCCACATTTCTTAGCAAGTGCCAACAGCAATCATTGCTTTAGGTTTTGTCTCAAATAATCTTCCTTCCTACTGACCAATTCCTTTGATTTTCAGTCAGGGAATTTGTTATTGCAATAAAAGCCCCATGGTTCATACCATTTATAGACATCAGAGTTTGAGCCTGCTTTACTGTGTTCTTAGGAGTCAGACTAAAGTTTAAATGATCTGTCTGAAGTGCCCACTTTTGCATCCATTTAGCGAAACTGTCAGGATCAGCAATTTCATTCCCTTAAACAAAGGCAGTGTATGCCACATGGGATGTTCTGTGCATCTCAGCAGAGCTGTGTGCTTCACTGGAATGTGCATCACATTTCTGCCTTGCTAGAATTCCATTTTGAATATAAAAGGAGTGATGTATGGAAAGGGAAGACATGAACTCCTTTCTTACCTTTCTCTTTGCTACAAGCCAGCGTTGTAGCTTACACATCTTTCTTTTCTGTTACAAAGTGCATACAATATAAATAAATAAGCATTCAACATTATAAGCTATATACAGTGGTCCATTGTGTAATTTACACTGCCTAAGTAACTTAGGGCAAAATTATTTGAGGTTTTAGCTCTCCATTCATGAGTTTGAATAGAAAGGGTATGATCAACACATTTGTTCCAATTAAAAAATACACTGAAATGAAAAAAATCTCGCAAGGGAAAGGGCAAAACCAGAGGTAGAAAAGCAGGTATGAAGAAAGATGTGAAAGGGAGTTGCTGCGAGACAAAAGAATGAATGCAATAAGCCAGCAAAGAGGAATCTGTTCTGTTCTGTTCTGTTCTGTTCAGATTAGTAGAGTTCTCTAAAATAAAGGAAGTGGCTTTTATAAACCATCTGTCTCTGGAATGTCATGCAGATAAAAGTGCTGGAGATACACAGGTAGCAGCAGCAGACTTCTCCTGATGGGGTTTAGTTGCCATTGCTGACAGAATGGGGTCAGCAGAACAGATTTCAAATAATGCAAGCTTTTCTCCTTCCTTTTCTTTCCAATATTATTGCTGGAATCAGAGATGCTGGTGCATGAGAAATCTATAAAAAGAACATGCTGGTGATACGTTATCATGTCAGCAACTAGGAGTCCCAGGGTGATTTTACAAGATCATTTAAAATATTGATATAAAATTTTCAAATGGAGAGATCTAATTTAAGAGATTATCATATAACAGTGGTTACATGTTCGCTGGTCTATGGCATATCAGCGTCAGTGCTGCTTTACTGCCCATGCCTCACCACAGAGAAGCTGAGGTGTTCATTTCCTGGGAAACTCATCTAAGACACTCATCAATGGCAACACAACGTTTTAAGTAGTTTAATCCTAACCACCAAATACTGCCCGAGTAGGATTCTTCTCGCACGAGGAATGGGGAGGAGGAAGGAGTTGAGAAGAAGGAGGGAAACAATCCCAGGAGTATCATTGGTTCTAATGGTTAAATTGAAGTCAGGATGGAGAGAGGAAAAGGGGGAGGGAGAATAGACTTCAAACTGCAGACTGCTACTACTGGACTTGAAATCTTTAAGCTGCTGGAACAACTTCCCCATTCTGGTGAGAAGAAGTGTGAATAAGTGGCCACAGAAGCAAGTGCTGGCATTTGGAACGTTACAAAATAATGGCATCCATGCATTTTTAATTCATAAGGCAACATTAAAAAGCAGACTGAAACTCCAAAAAGTAGTGTGAAATATCATTATAGTCAGAATTTTGGAAAGAGTGTACAAATGACACTGGAGTCTGAGCCTTGGGCTTACTGTCGCCAAGGTCCTATCATTTTTCCCTTTTTAACACACAAGAATGCAATCCTTGAAGAGTTCCTAAGCTCTCCTGATTCAGCTCTGAACAGAATCAGAGCTGTCTCCCAGTGCCAAATTGTAAGTCAATAAGAAACAATTTTGCAACATAAAAATAAACTGCCTTTTTCACATTCCAAACAGAAGTGGGATTGACTGGCAATATTTTTCCTCTTACAGAGTATGGCTGCCAACTTCACCAAAAAACCCTTGTAGTTGGAAATAGTTTATTTTAGTGTTGTTACATAACATGTTGGCTTTGACAGAACCTGCCAAGGGAGTTTCTGCTGCCGCTGTCTGTGTGCTGCAGGGTACTGGGTAAAGCAGGTCGGTAGAATGATTTGGATTAAGATAATTTTCCCCAGGCCAAAGGGGTTTATTGAAGGGACAGACCATGGGATTAACAACACGCAGGAGTAACTCCTGGAGGCTTCTGTGAAACTGAAGTGCAGTTAATGTGCTTGCTTGCTTCAGTCAAATCCTTGAGCGCCCTCAGGTCAAGATAGTCAAGAAGTTACAATCCCAGTGCTAAACTCTTTTCCCCTAAAATATTCCATGCCTCTGTCCTATTTGGAATTACATTGTACTCACTTAGTTCTCGTATGCCCAGAGACAAACGGAAAGCTATTGCGTGTGCTTTGCACATTACAACACCATTTATAGCCCCTCTTTACTAAAGATTAGAGGAGTTTCAGCTAGGTTATACAGAAACCCGGGGATGTAAGGAATACAAAGAACTTTAATGCAAAGAACTGAAAATGAAATTATTTGACATAATTTATGGATGTTTCTGGAAAACTGTTAGTCTCCATACGCAGTGAAGCACACTTAAGTAAGATTCAGCAGTGACATGTTAGAAGAGCCAGAATTTAGTGGGGTTTCATTTGGAGCTTTTGATAGCACCTTTTGGAATAAGGCAGCCAAGACGTTAAGGATTTGTGTCGGGTCTCTTCCTCTAGCCCGATTGTAGAGATTTTCCCAGAAAACGCGTCGCTGTTAGCAAAGCAGCGCGGGTCACGGGTCGGCTGCAGCAGGTGCCGCAGCTGCAGCAGCGCCCGCCTGCGCCCCGCCTGCGCCCCGCCGGCCGAGAGCAGCGCCCGCCCCGCCGCCCGCCCCGGGCGGAAACGCGTCACGGCCCGCACCGCGCTCGGGGCCGCGGGCCGGCACGGCGTGGCGGCTGGACACCGTGTGGGACAAGCGTTCCGTGCCCGCGCTCTGTCTGCTCCCGCCCGGCACGGCGGCGAGGGCAGGCCCGGCCCTGAGCTCGGCCCCGCTCCGCCTCTGCCGCGGCCCCGCCACCGCCGGAGCCGGCTCCGCCCGCCGGCCGCACACGTGGAGCGGGCCGCGCCGCCATGGGCAAGCGCCGGGCCGGGCGGGAGCTGCTGCGCAGCCTGAGCAAGAGGCAGAAGAAACACCTCCGGGAGTTCGGCGAGGAGCACCCGTTCTATGACCGGTGAGTGCCGCGCTGGGCGGGCCCTTCCCCGCGGGTCGGTGCCGCGGCGCGGGGCCGAGCGGCCGCGCTCAGCCCGGGGCCCGCTCGCTCTCCGCTTCCCCTGCGCTCCAGGGAAGGAGGGCACCTGCAGCTGCTTGGCCTCTGCCGCTCGTCAGCCGGGGCTCTCGAAAGCGGAACAGAGAGCAGGAAAGCTCGGCTCCGCTTTGCTTGCAACACACGTAAACTCTGGTGGTGCAGCCCGGGGGCTGCCAGGAGGAGCGGGGAGGCGGAGAAGTGTGAGATGGGCTCCCATTTTCCTACCAGGCCGGTCTCTCGGCTTGTCCAGGGTTCCAGCTTTCCCATTGCTTACTCCGTGCTCTTTTCTGACCTCGGAAAGGGTGTGAACACAGAGCAGCAAGGATCTGTGTGCCAGGAGCCATTCCCTGCTCGGCGAGATGCCCGTCTGTCAGAATGACCACCTTCCTTTTGTACCCGCGTGTAAACCTCCGAGGAGAGAGCCGCTTAGTGCAGCCTGTGTGCTCTGCGGTGCTGCTCTAAGCGTTTAGGAGCAGGCACGCAATGTTAAGTCTGTCGTTTGTGTGTCCCCTGGAACCCCCTGGCCTGTGTGGAGTGGGATGGAAGGCTGCTGGAGGGTGTGTGTTTGTGTCACCCTGTACAGTGATGCTCAGTCCCACACAAGACTCTGCATCTTTTTGAAGGAATTGAGGTTAGTTTAAGCCTGTCTTTCTTGCACAGTGGCTTCTTTGAAGAATTGCAGTCCCAACAATGGTTAATTAATGCTGCTTTTCCTTTAGTTTGTGTCTTTTTCCCACTTCATAGACCACCAGTATTTAGCGCTAGAGTAGTCTCTGTCTCTAGTTAACTTTTACACAAACTACCTTTGTAGCTAAATTCTTTCAATTCCTTTTGAGACCTCATCTTCTGATTAACACTGGATTTTACTTCAAAATTTTTACTGATCCCTTGTAATGCCTGAGTTCTTAGGCTTCATGTAGAGAGGGTCGCATCACCTGCGAGGGTGACCCTTACAAGTAAATGCCCAGTTTGTTTTCTTAGGGAGACATGTGTGATGGTTGGTGTTAAGCTTTCTTCTAACTTTTTTAAACTTGCATAACTGATCAATTCACTCTTCCCCTCATTTCTTTTATCCTGTGTGTATTATCATTGGCAGAGTAAGGTATTTTAGTGCTTTCTTTTCAGGGTTTCTGGAAAACCAGGAGCAACTCACATATGTGAACTGGTAATGTATTTTTATTCATTACTTACTTTTATCTTTATGTAGTTCCGTGAATTGAAAAACTTAGCATTTCGTGTTTCCAGCTTATTCAGGCTGATTAAGTTGTTCCACTTAAAAAACCAGTATTTAGGAGAAAAAGATGGATGTGATTTTCATGTGGCTCTGAATAGTTCTCTGTACTAACTCAAAACTGTAATACCATCAGAGGGCAGAAGCAGCAGGAAATAGCAGTTCTTAATTTTTTTGTGCATTACTTAGTCACAGTGAAAATTAGATTGTGCTTTAAGTTGTTTTAATAACGTTGATAAACTTAGTGTTGCATGAGTTAGGAGTCTTTGTTTTCAGTTGAACAAAGAAATATGTCAATACTCATTATTCTTCTTCAGATTGCCAGTGCTTTACTTTTCTTTTAGTCAGGATTTGGTAACCTCCTTTACCATCAGATTAATAAAAGACGTCAAAGTTTTAATTTGGTAAAATTAATGACTCTGTCTCATTTGTTTCCTTTAGCAATTTTATGCATTAATATAGTAGTTATTGATTTTTTTTTCCTTTTTGGGCTAAAAGAAAGGAGTAAATGGTGTGTGCTGATACTCATGGTGTCCCTGTAGTTTTGGCTATAATCTGGACATTGGTTTGTGCAAGCCCAGGACAGAACTGGCTCAAGTCTGGCTTGCTCGAAGTGTAGAGCTGTACAGCTGAACTAAAGCTGACCGACTCCCCAGGGTACCTCTGTCCACTGACAGCTATTTCACTGACCTTCTGAGAAGCCAGAAGCATTTCCAGCATGCTCTGTCCCTTGTGTGGCTGCCTTTCTACGACTTTCAATCTGTGTGTGGCTTTTTTAGAAGAATCTGGTGCTAGTTCAGTAAATGCCTTGTCCGTGGAGTTCACATATCCTCACTCAGCTGAGACTGAAAGCACTGGGTTTTGTGATGCTTCAAGTCAAGTTGGTGCAGAAAGAGGCAATTCAGTCTGTCTCACAAGATGCTTTCAAAATCTAAATGGAGGTGCCCAGCATAATTATTGGCATAAAATGGTGGGTTTTGAAAAATTCCTTTACATCTATGAGAGGGGAAACATAATAGTGCAAGTAGAGGTAAGGGTATTTGCCTGCTGCTTCATAAGCTGTTACTGTTGTTGCTGTTTACATTTGTGTTTTCCTTTCCAGTCTGAGGATTCTGATAAATCGAGTGCAGAAAGCGATTCGGAGACTGAAGTAGAACAGGTCTCTGGGTATCATAAGCTCCTGGCTACCCTGAAAACCTCACCTGAGTCTGAGAGTGAGGAAGAGGATGATGAAACTGAATCAGAAGAAGCTGAGGAAAGTGAGGCAGAAATGGACAGTGAAGGGTCCCAGGAGACTGGAGAAGCAGAGGGACATAAAGAAGATAAGAATGATGCTCCAGAGGAGGAAGAAGGTAGTTTGTCTTTTCCCGTTTCCCATGCTACTTTGGTGAATGTTGTTTGACTCATGTTTGTTTCTAGCCAGGATCCTGGTGTAGACTGGCTTGTTGGCTGGGTGCTCTTCTGCCTTGGAGGCTCTGTTGCTCCATTGGCTCTGTGTGGGTGGGAGCAGCATCTGCTGAAGGATTTAGCAGGGGAAAGGGTAGCTGTGCTCATTTTCTGCTAGACAGCCTGCTGCTGCTCCCTCAGATGTTGTTTGTGCGGCAGCACAGGGGAAATCCACATGGAGCAGCAGACCAGGGGTTCTCACTGCTCATGGGAGATGCAAGCTGTTCTCCCGAGCAGCATCTGGCCTGGCTGTGCCACTGAGAGCAGGGAAAGGTTTGCCTCGCAGCACGGAAAGAATGTAGAAATTGGAAGGAAACCTCCGCCTTTAGGGTGAGGTATCCTCGTTCTTGAAGTCTGCAAAGAAATGCTGGGAGAGGGGAGTTGAGCTTTTATCATTTCCAGTTGTTTGGGGTCTTTGGAAACTAAAAGTTAAATTCCCCAAACAGGTTGCTTCTTTAATTTTGTCTGAGGGACCACATTTTGTGTCATGTAACATTTGGCATGCTAGCCGAAAGTCATCTTTATGGTAGAATACAAAGCCTGTTTTTATCTTTTTTGATAAGAGTTTTGGGAGAAAAGAATCAGTAAGTCAAAGGGAACAACATCTACAGACAGCAACTTTTCTAGGAGAAAATAACCTGTTTCTTTCCAACAACTGACAGCCACAGACACAGCAGAGCAGGTGCTCAGCCAGGATCAGGCTGATGGCACAGATACTTCTTGTCACCCACGTCATGGAGTAATTGAGGAGTTTACTGATGTGAAACACGAATCTGAATTTAGCTTGGAAACCAATTTCCTGGAAGAGGAGAGTGGAGATTGCAATGCAGATTGGAGAGACAGCAGTTCTTCACAAGCTCTTCTAGGAGGTAAAAGACTGTGTGTTTGTATTTGGGGATCTGTCTTTAGACAGGTATCTGTAAACACGTTTAAATTGTCCAACACCCTAGAAATAGGCTGTACAGCTTCTGAGTTCTTCCATTACATTATTCATGCTGCCCACATGTCAGCTGGTTACATAAGGGACCCTTCACACTTAAGGGTGTAGCTGATGTTGCAGATGTGTAGCTGAACCATTTTTAATTTGTAGCCCCTGGGGACTGGGATTCATGTCGGGTTTCTGCTATGACTGGTAAAGCCCCAAGTGTCAAGAACTAGAAAAGTCTGGAAGGTGTTATCTTTTTCTGCTGCTTAAAAGCCACTCTAATACAAAGACCTCTGCAAGCCTGCACGTGACTTTGAAAGATATTCTTGGCACAAACAGCACAGGAGATAATCATAAAGCTGACCTGTGAGGGCATCCTTCACATCTCAGTGGAGTTAGAGGTCAGATTCTGAGAAGCTTGGAGCAGCCACAGTAATTTAGACAAATGCTCAGCGCTCTCAGAATTTTGAAGGTTGTGCAGAGGAGTCTGGACC
Organism: Sitta carolinensis; assembly: GCA_032173965.1. Lineage (NCBI taxonomy): Eukaryota > Metazoa > Chordata > Aves > Passeriformes > Sittidae > Sitta > Sitta carolinensis. The sequence continues at coordinate 155,915 of JAVUNC010000019.1, forward strand.
AGGATCAGGAGGGAGTGAAGCATCAGCAGAGCACATGTAGTGTCTTTTAAGAGCGTATCCAGAATCTCAGTGCGCTGATGGATGCATCTGAGGCTCGGGTGTTGGAGTTGTCCCACCATATGTAACAAAATAACTGTGTTGCAGGGGTGTGCCATCCTTCAGCGACATGGCACGCACTGGCACTCGCACAGCTTCTGCTCATATTTAATGCTCCGTGCCTTTAATATCAGATGGCATAGTTTTAGAGAGAGAAATATGTTTGTAGCATCCCTAGTGATGCTGGCTTGTCATCTTGGAGCAGCAGGTGACATTAGATCTGGAAGGCAGCCTGGGTGATACATGAAATGTGTGGAAGCATCAAAGGGCCATGTGATAGAAAAAACAGCTCGTTCTTGTTACCATGAGAATATGACTTAGGCTGCTGGCATTGCATTTTAATGAGAACAGTAGCTCTCCAACTGCATGCTAAGTATCCTAACAGCTTTGTTCCATCTATAAATGATGCACTACTTCTCATTGGGTTCTTGTAACTTGGAAGTGTTTTTGTAATCTATTGCAGAAAATGAAACACCTAAGATAGCAGAAAGGGGATGAATTTCTACTCTGGTCCTGGGGTCACTAAAATTCCTGAAAATGCATCCCATCCATTACTCCCTCTACTTTATTGGGAAAATGCTGGAATCAGTAAAATGCAACTGAGGAGAGACCCTGCAACACAATTAAATGATATCCAGTTCTTTTGCATGTTTGAAAAGATTTTCTTAATATTTTTTCAATGTCATGATCAGTAAATGTCTTGACTTTTGCCTGGGTAACTTGTGTGTGGACTGGATATTTGTTGGCAAGCACCAGTGTTCCCTAATTAGTTTCCTTGATGCAGTGAATGCTGCTGTGCTGCAAGCAGGATACAGGGCTTGGCTTTCAAAATTAACTTTGCATGTGACTGTGCGTGCCAGTGTCTTTGAGTGTAATATGATTTAACAGTTCTTTGCCTCTCCTTTCCTTTCCAAAAAGAAATGCTGATTAGATAAATCAGGCTTTTTCTCACTCCAGGCAATTTTTGCCCCCTTCTCCAAAATTCACCTAGTATTTCTCTGCTTTATTACAAACTCTGTTCATATCACTGGCCAAAGCCCTGGGCAAAACTATTTGCAAATTAGGAAGGTTAGCAAGTTCACTTGGGACTTTATTATTGACATCCTTTCACCTGCAAGCAGCGGACATGTCAGAGCTTAAGGCAAAAAATTGCCACTGTTTTCCACTACATATTGTTTTCCTGTCTAGCATTTGATTAGTGCTTGAAAATTCTAGTACTTCCATAAGTGCTTCTTTTTCATTTTTAAAAGCAATCTGTCAAATCTGTTCCCTCTGTTCTTTGCAGAGAGAATTTGACATCCTTTCTCTCGTCTCCAATTGCTTTGACATAACTAGTTTTAATTGTGGTGTTGGCCAGCATGGAAACTGTTCATCTCATTTGCAGATCCATTCTGCAGCTTGATTCTACTATTAGCTTCAGTTGTTCTCAGGCTATTTCTTTTCTTGTTACTTTAAATAGATCCATTTAAACAGCACATGAACAGAGAACTTGAAGAAAAGGAAATAGAGAAAATGTCTACGCCTCCTAAAGCTTCAAGTCAAAGCCAGGTAATAATGTGTAGCCATCCAGCATTCCTGAAGATGCCTGGATTAAAGTAATCCTTTTTTTATACAGGTGAAGTAGATGGCAATTGTTATTATTAGCTGCTGGCACAAGAATTATTGAGATTTTGGCACTGTGTGGTTCTTGAACTGTTTTCTCCTTCACTTACTGCTGAGCAAGAGTTGAAATGTGAAGTCTGCTGTTCTGGAGGCATACGGTGACACATCTGAAACACGTAGCTTTAGAGTTGAAGATGTAGTCCCAAAACCTTGACAAGGGCTGGAAACAGGCCTTGTTTCTGAGTGGTGGCAGCACAATGCCAGGAATGTGCTCTGCATCTGAACTTCGGAGGTGACCATGTACACTTTTGAAAGTACGTGTGATGCACTTTCACATTCTTGCTTCAGGATGGCTCTGTCTCTGTCCACATTCACAAGCCAGTGAAGGGAAATTTATTACTTATATTACTTTATTACTTAATTCTGGCAATAATATGTGAATTACAGTACCAGAAAACCACCTCATAGCTTGACAGAGAATATTGGTTTTCAAAATACTCATTTTTAGACAAACCTTTGCTTCATAACTTTTCCACATCTGATTTTGTTTTGGAGGGTTGCCTCCCATTCTGGTCAGCCATATGCTGGGTGACATTCATTGGAAGATATCCAATGGTTAGTTAGTCAGAGAGAAAGCTGTGATTTTTTTTTTTTTTTTTAAATTCAATTTACTTTTTTGGCACATGGTGGCCAAAATAACCAGTGCCACCTGAAGCAATGCATGATATATCTTTGCTTAAATTGGTGTAGCTACTTTAAGGGGACAACTGGGGACAACTTGCATGGCAGAAGGCTTAAAGTTTAGAGTTTTCCCCTGCTACACTGATAGCTCTTCAAAATCAGACAGACACCCACCAAGAGTGCATTTAACACTGAATCACAGTTTCTGGGATTAGCCCCTAATGGGTTTATTTTCTTCTTTGATCAAAGCATCTACATCAGTGGGGCCAGTTGGTAAGCACAGTTGGACTCAGGGTTCTCATCTTGACCCTGGTGTGAGCCACTGGTTTGCTGGGCAGGTTAGGCAGAAAATTCCCCAGTTTCCTCTGGCATGGGAACAGTTACAGGCACATAATTGCAAAATCCATCCAGATCTACTGAGCTGAAATTTATTGTTATTTATCCTGGCAGACTCTAAAAGGGGTTGCCTATTGAAAAAAAGGGTTCCACTTGTATTATGAAAAGATGATTTCCTTAATTTCATAAACTTGATTAAAGTCGATATCACCTGCTGTGGTGATATGGTTTCAAATGTGTAAGGTTTGGTACATATGACTCCTCAGTGTTGTTGACTTACTTTTTTTTCAGTGGCCAAGGCTGGGTCAACTGATTTTTTCTTCCACTTTGGAGAAACATAAAACTTTGAAAGCAGACAAAGAAGTTGATGTGAAACAGCTTCATCTCCACAAGCCTTTGGAATCCACTTGGTCAAAAGTGAACAAACAATTTCTGTCTGCAATGGGTAAACCAACTGATTCCTGTTTCACCCCGTTACAAAGGGAGCTCTTCTGTGTCATGAGTTCCTACCGGGACTTGTTCTACCCGGAGCGGGATGCTGTCAGGAACGGAGAGGAGATCCGGCACGCTTACTGCCTGCACGCCCTCAACCACGTGCTCAAGGCCAACGCCCAGGTGCTCGGCAACAACGCCCGGCGCAGGGAGCGGAAGCCAGGCACGGACCCCGATGACCACAGGGATCAGGGGCTTACCAGGCCCAAGGTGAGAGAGCTCACATTCCCTCCTCCTCACCCTGAGCGCCTGCTCAGGCTGTACAAACATCCCGGTACTTAGCCACGAGTATTTCTGGTGAGTCTCTCTCAGGTCATGTGTTCCTGTGCATATGCTTTTCTGCATCCCTTTGTCATGTCTGGAGGTTATCTTCCGTGGCCAGGGAAAATGCCATGTGAGAAGCAGTGAGCTCAGGGTTGTTAGCCAGCCTGGTTCTTTGCCAAGCCATGACTTTGACTTACCTCTTTTTTTGTCCCCCTGTCACCACAGACTGACAAGCTTTCTTCCTTCCATATTTAAGTCTGCCAGTGCAAACAGGTGCCTCCACATCAATCTCCAGTATCAGTGCAGGTAGTGTAGGCTGTCATTCAAAGTGGGATGTGCCAGAAATTCTTTTGCCTTTAGGCACTTGTAAGGACTTGCCTGCATGGAAGGATCTTTCTGTACCTGGGAGTAACCAGGGAATCCCAGCCCCATTATCAAGGCTACCTGTTGTAGTTGTAGGAGTGGGCCTCAAACCAATCCTCCCTGGATTCACAGCATCCTGTAGCTGATAACCAGGTGCATTCAGCTATGGCAGCCTGTCGCCAGTGTGCCAGCTGCCTGTTGAACAGTTCCAGAGTTGGCTTGCAGTGTTTGCTGCGTGCCTGGCAAATCTTTGGTTTCTGTGTCAACTCCCCCATTAGCCATTTATATTTTGGAGTTCTGTGCAGAGACTATTGCCACCCAGCCAGCCCTTGACCCTGTCTCTGTGTCACAGGAGCTCTTGCTTGCCTGGGGGTTATGGAGGACAGGAGAATGTGCTTAGCTGCAGTTCCCCTGTACTGTACCCTGAGTGAGCTGGGGAACCAGGCTGAGCTGCTGGCCACGATCAGTTCAAGAGTGCTGCCTCCCAGTGCATCTCCCCTCCCTGCTGCTTGTCAGAATGGTTTTGTTTTGATTGTTGGGATGCCCCACAGGGGCAGATCCAAGCCAAAAGTTGAATTAATGTACCCTTAATGGTGAGTGTTTGTATTTTATGGGTTATTCCCTTGGAACTGTTGATCTCCACAGGTACTGATGATAGTGCCCTTCAGGGAATGTGCTCTGCGGATTGTGCATATTTTCATCAGTCTCCTCGAAGTGAATGACAAGAAAAAAATAGATGTGAGTAATAAAAAGCGCTTCAAAGGGGAGTTTGGCTCAGACCCAGAAGAGAAGCCCCCCAACCTGAAAAGACCTGAAGATTATGAAGCCGTGTTTGCTGGCAACATTGATGACCACTTCAGAATTGGTAATATCCTTCTGAACAGATAATTTTTAGCTTGTATAGAACTGCTAAGTAACAATTTTTCCCAAATGCCTAAGATCTATCAGGACTGGAAGTTCTGGTGAGACTCTAGGCTGTGTGGTATTCCTGCTGGTTTTGCCCTGGCAACCTGGATTTTTCTGAAAATCTTTCTTGCCTCACCAGAACTTAAAAAGGAAGAGAAAATAGAGAAGTAATTATTTTCACATCAAGTTCAGAACCATTTAAAATGCAATGACAGCCGTATTCTAGCAGGACTGCCCACACCTCAGTTTGAAGATAGCCTTGATTATGCAGCAAAATCTTTTCATTTTATAAAAAAAAGTCTTTTGGGTTTAATTAGCCTATTCACAATGTCTTGTGTAATGGTTGGAACAAAATTAAAGCTCAATACTGAGCAGTTTTCTACTGTGCTTCCCATGGTTTTCATGGAAACAAATGGGTAGCCAGCAAGTCAGAGTGTTGGACAAGCAGAAAATGTGAGACTGTTTCATATAATACTGTAAACTTATGCTATTTAGTAACTCAGTGTGCAGAGAACTAGCCAGTGGCTTGGTTCCTGGAGCTGCTAAGATGAGAAGCAGTTTCTCTAACTTGACAGATCAGAGGCTTTTGAAATACTGAACCTTGAAAGATAAATTGGCACCCCAAGAAAAGTAATGATAGAGTGGAAGATGTGAGCAGATCACACTCAGTCTTTCTTCCTTCCGCAGTGAATATCTCTCAGGCTGAGAGCATCTTACTTTTGGTAGCATCATAATTTTCCTTTTAGTCCTCTCCCGTACCACACTCTGCTTGTTCCACTTAGTAAGTGTTAAGAAGTGATTGAAAAAACTTTCAGTGCTGTTAACTTGCAGAAGCAAATTATAGAAGCAGAATAATTTCTCTTTCTTACTGTGCTGCACTCCCTGTTATTTCTGCACAAAGATCTAATTTAAAGCACATTTGTTATGCCTTACTGAAACCACTACTCTTTCACATTTTTAAACAGAAAAAAGACTTGATGTTTCTAAACTGTGGATATGCTGTGACAAGTGATATCTTCTTCCTGGAAATTCAACCAATTGAACCTTTCTTTTTTCTTTCTTTTTCCATTTTTATCCTTGGGTTGAACTAGACAGCAGGAAGGGTCCCTCCTGCTGTCTCTGACATTGTTGGAGGGGCCTTCTGCTGTCCCCATGCTATCTGCCTTCACATGGACAGGGAGGGAAGTTAGGGAGACTATGTTGGACAGATTGAAGGGCTGGTTTGAATGTGGTTTGGACTAGCTGCATTTTTAAGACCAGAAAACTGTGGGTTCTAGAAATGCTGCTGTGTAGTTATGACACAAACTCCTTTGGTCCCTTCCCTTTCATTCTATAACCTGAGAGGTGATGCATAAGCTGGTTCAGAATGTACCCTGCAACACGTGGTGTGAGAAGCAGTGTAGGTGCAAGACTTCAGTCACTGTAACATGAAGAACCTTGTCCTTTGTGGTTTAGTAGCAAATCTTTCAGCCCTGTGAAAAAAGGCAGTTGATAGTCAAAGATCCACCCCAAATCTTTCATGACAGATTAAAGTAACAGTTACTATAATACCCAAAGGCAGAGACCAAAGTTCAGGATTCAGGGAGAAAGGAGTAGTTAGTCATTTCTGCATGTCTTTTTTTCTTAAGTTGTTCAGTCTCTTCTTTCCCCTGTTCATCAGAAAATCAGAAACAATGTTTCAGTTAAAAATTTTCATTCAGATTATCAAAAGTCTTAAAAAAAATACAGAAATGCTTTGCCAAACTACATGAAAAATTTCTAAATGCTTGTCAAATGAGGGTAAGGTGGGTAAGCAGTTTTTGGGGAGAGTTTCAGACAGATGAGTTGTGTCCAGCTATATTTATCAGTGTGGAGAGAGGAAATGGGGGAAATTGCTGTTCAAGATCCTCCTGGAAGGATGTGGTTGACATGGATGTTAACTGAGAAGCTGCTGTTGGTGTTGTTGGACAGGGGTTGCGATCCTGCAGAGGAGCATGAGGCTCTATGCACCCTTCTACTCCTCTGACATCATCATTGCCTCTCCCCTGGGCATCAGGACTGTCATTGGCGCAGAGGGGGAGAAGAAGAGAGACTTCGACTTTCTGTCCTCAATAGAAATCCTCATCATTGATCAAGCAGACATTTACCTGATGCAGAACTGGGAACACGTTCTGGTGGGTTTTCCATGTGTGTATTCATTTTTGTGCTGTGCTGTGTCTCGCTGCTCTAATGTTGCCCAGTTTACTGCAGTGAGCAGTATTGCTGGTTTTTACTGATGTCGTTCTAGGCATGGATGTTCATTTCTTTTCCTCCCTCCACCCTAGCATTTTCCTTGTACTAAGAATATTCTTTCTACAGATTTTGGGTAGTATTCAGGACATGTGCTCTCTAAAACTTAGTTTGGTGCTTTGGTAGTATATTTTATCAAACATGGGTTTTTTTGACAGTTTTGGTTATCTTGCAGCATGAGAATGATTCCTTTAATCACATCTGGGAGAAATTATGCCAGCTGTCTGACTGCCCAGTGTCTCAGTCAGATTGCAGCCATGTGAGGAATCTGTGCAGCCTAATTCAGGTTCCCCCAGAAAGCAAGAGGAACTGGTACATGTCTCCACTGATTGCAGAGATACTAAGCATTCGTCATGTCCAGAGTTAAACACTATGAAGGGTTTCTTGTACATTTAATGCAAATAGAGCTCTTATGTCCAGTCTGCTTTTTGGCTTTTGGTTAATAGAAGTTTTCAAGATTGAAAAGCTAGGGTTTTCATTTCCACCCTTGAGGTACCTGGAGCAGATGTTTTGACTACATGATGTCACTGTGCATTTTGGATGAGTCCAGAAGGTCTTCTTTCTTCAGGAGTCACAGAAAGGGCACATGAGCCTACACAAATCCAAGGAATGAGTCTTGGATTTCTGCTTTCTGTTTTTCCCTTTAGGTGCAACTGCCTGCCAAGTGGTGGTAGGGATGCTAGTCTTAGGCATTGTTCCCTGAGGGCAAAATGCGGCGATTTTCTTCAAACTCTCCCTGAATGTGATGAGAACTGAGCTGTGCTTGGGCTCCTTTTAGCTCAGAAACCTTGGGCCCGTTGACTTTAACACAAACAAATCCATTATACTTGCCCCAGGAGAAGATTAGAAGGTTACTGTTCCTGGTGACTGAAGAGAAGATAGCTTTCAGTTCTGTGGCAGGAAATCAAGTAAATTACTCTTGCTGTGGTCAATAAATTCCAGACAGAGGTGTCTTGGGAAATGCTGCTTGTTTATATTCTGTGCTGCCTTGCTGGTCCCTGCCCTCTTTTCCCCCTGCAGTTAAGGCTTTTGCAGGCAGTCAGGGATGTCAGCAGTGATGTGTCTCCATCTGTCTGTGCAGCACCTGATGAAGCACATTAACCTGCTGCCTCTGGATTCCCATGGCGTGGACTTTTCCCGAGTGCGGATGCTGAATCTCAACAACTGGTCCAAGTTCTACCGGCAGACACTGCTGTTCAGTGCTCTCCAGGATCCCCAGATTAACTCTGTCTTCAACAAACACTGCTTCAATTACGCTGGGCAGGTGAGTTCACAGAGGAGCTGGAGTGCTGGTGTGGAAGGGAGAGGGGAGGAGAGGAACAGAAAACGCAACGTGTGGAAAATTTCTGTAACTCCATTGCTGAAAGACTGTGCATGCCTATCATTTCCCTCACCCAAATGTTTCAGTCTGAATCTCCATGACATACTGTGCCAGAGGCATGAAGAGCTGCTCCTCATGCAGTGATACTTATTTGATATTGTTCTTTGATAGTAGCTGCTGTTTCTCGTCAGAAATTCTATTTTGTTTTTTTTTAATTTGACAAACTCAAGTTATTTTGTTTCACTTATTTTGTTGTTAAATGGAGAGTTCATCTGCTTCCTTATTTTTTATCTCCTACTGTGTAAGATGCACGAACTGTTAGTAATTTGAAAGAAACAGGAGAAGTAAAAACTTCAGAAGACCATCTCTAATATATGGATTCAGGGCATAAGCAGTCATTGTGTATTTAACAGACTTGGTTTGTCTATCATGATTGTAGTTTTGCATTGGAGCTTTCTTAAAAGCAGCCTTGTGCTGTCAGATGTGAGCTGCAGAGTGCCTGCCTTTGGAATTGTGCTTCCCTAAACATCCTGCTTCCTTCCCACAGGTGGCTGTCCGTAACGTGCCGCACACTGGCTCCATCAGCCACGTTTTGGTCCAGCTTCCTCATGTTTTTCGGAGATTAGAAGCTGACAGTGTGACTTCTGTGATAGATGCAAGGTACTGTGTGTCTCAGACTGTTTTGCTGTGCCCTAATGACTGCAATTTCAGGTTTAGTGGAGCGTTCTGCGGAGCATGCTGGGTTCACCACAGAGGTGCATCTTCATTAGTCCTCAGGTGTGGGCTGGGCTCTGCACAGGTGGAGGAGAATACTGACCTCCTTTCAAAGGTCCTGGAGAATACACTGGGGAAGGAACACCAATCTTTACCATAATTGTGTAGTGCTGGTAAAGCCTTTTATCTTCTACCTGTGTAGAAATCCTCGGAAGTTAAAAGAAGGAAAAATGTAGTGAAAATCTTTGGCAGTCTATTTTTTGATGATATTCCTGTCTGAGCCCATATCAGTATTAGAAAGCTGAAGTGTAACCAGTTAAGACCTATTTGTTTTTTTTAATTGAGGTTTCAGTTTTTCATTGACAAAGTTCTGCCCGAGTACCGCGATGCCGTCATGTCCCACACGCTCGTTTATGTCCCGTCCTACTTCGACTACGTGCGCCTTCGAAACTACTTCAAGAAAGAGGACCTGAACTTCACTCACATCTGTGAATACACGAAAAAGGCTGCTGTCTGCAGAGCAAGGCGCTTCTTTCTCAAGGGAGAGAAGCAGTTTTTATTGTTCACTGAGCGTTTCCACTTCTACAAAAGGTGAGTTGTGGACTGAGTTTTCCCTCCGAGTTGCGTGTGTGCTGTTCTGAAGGTAGAGTCTGACCTTAGCCACAGGTGGGCTGTGCTGCTTTTTGAATCTCTTGGAGCCCTCTGAGGATTTCTTTGACAGAAGTAAGAGTTTTAAGTTTACTTTCAAGTTTTTGCCTGTTGTCAGCAGTCCCTTTGCAGAGACTTTAATAATTTCTTATGAGTAAAGGTTTATTCAGGAAGGTAGGTGCTGCCAAGTTCTAGATGTCAGGACAGGATGATACAGCCTGCAAATGGGATTCATTGGGCCTTTTATTTGTGTTCATCTGCGCCACAGTAAGTGTATAAAATTTTGGAAGGATTTTGGATTCAATAATACAATACAGCAAGCTGAGGCCACTTGGAAAATTTGCTGTGTCCTGACTGGAGCTGTTTACAAGTTCCGAATGGAACAGGATTTTTTTTCTCTTAGCAGATGTTTTGGCAAATACGAAAAGTTTCATGAGGCTTGGTCTGATCAGGCTTCACTGTATTAAAATCCAAGCTGAAGAGACTGACCACTTCATGAGTTGGTGATGGTTGGTATTTTAGAGGAAGTCATTGTGCCTGGCAGTGTGAGATTTTCCCCCTAAGTTCCACTTCTCTGTTTAGTCTTCAAACGTGACACAGGGTTTGTAAGGTTGAGTTACAGCTGATGTGATTGAGGTTGATGGAAATTGGAAGACTTGATAGAGGATTGATGTTTTAACATGCATGTTTTTTAAAATTTGCCACATTTTTTTTTGTTTGTTTGTTTGTTTGTTTTTTCTGCTACAGGTATACGATAAAAGGCATTAGGAATCTCATTTTCTATGAGTTACCAACATATTCCCACTTCTACAGTGAGATTTGTAACATGCTGAAGGCCACAGACAATGGGGTGGATGCTACTTGGACTTGTACTGTGCTCTACTCCAAGTATGATGCTCAGAAATTGGCTGCAGTGGTTGGCATAGACCGCACAGCTCAAATGCTGCAGTCCAAGAAGAACGTGCACCTCTTTGTTACAGGAGAAAATGATTAAGTGATTCACCAGACTGGATGATTGGATGGACCTGCATTTTACTCCTAATGCAGATTTTTATATTGCTTTTTAAAAAAGTGTTAAACCTTTTACTTCCTTTTATTAAATATTCTGTTGAAATTGATTGTATAGTACTAAATTTTGTATTTCTGCCCAACAAGAAACGAAGGGTGTAATTAAAGAAAGCTGGGCTTAGGAGATGTTTTCTGTGAAACAAAATCAATCCAGAACTATTTTTCTTGTATATTGAACAACTCACAGATCAGTAAAGATTCATACAGTGATAAATAACTTTTGATTGGACTGTTTCATTTCATTTTCAGGTGTAGCAAACTCCCTTCTTCTCTCAAGGGGAAATTCTTCTTCTTGTCTAGGATAAGAAAAATGCCCAAGTATTTAATGAGTCACTATTCTGTAAGCCTACACAATGGAGGTGCAGGCAAGGCCTCTATAGCACAAGTGTGTTTCTGAATGAGAGTTGGCCTTGCTTCAAGTTGACACTTGTGGGAATCCTTAAATGTGCTTGGGAAGGAGCTGTGGGTTTGTGTTTTTCCTGGAGTGACCTAAATATCTCTGCCTCCTATTTGCAGCCGACCCTCTGGCTGGTCAGTTTTACCAGGGATAGGTACAAAACCAGGGGATGCATTGTGGATGCCCATGGAAGGGTATCTGCACACACGGGGAGGGGAGGTGCTTGGTTTGTCTGGCTTTTCTCCGGATGGTTGTGTATGGTCATCATGGAAGCATCAAGGTGCTGCCTTGTTTTTTTCTTCCAGGAAACTAAGTCTAATTTAAAGGGAGCTAAAAGTAGAAGGATTAGTTTTTGTAAGCACGTGCTAGGGCTGCAGGAAGATTGTTCTCCAGAGGGGCAGGTGAGCCCTGTGTCAGCCAAATTCGAGAAAGAAACATCCTGTAATAAGCTTTGAGGGAGTTTTTGTCTAGGAGGCTTAAGTAAATACACCAAAGTGAAATATACTCCTTGAGTCAATGAGGCACATACTTTCTGCCAGTTTTTGTCAGATTCCTGATTCCTGTATTCCTCAAAGGCTGTGAACTCGAGTAATTATCATTTAGTAGACATGAAAATCCATGCAGTTTCTTGCTTTGCATTTTAAGTAGTGTCTGTTAATTTTACATACCTCAGCTGTAGCACACAAGAATTAAGAGCCAGCCCCAGCAAACTTTTCCTGGTGGACATCTGTCTCCTGTACAGCACAGAGCAGAAGTGACAATCAAGGATTTTTATTGTACAGCCCAGACTGCATGTGGGAGAATTATGGTTTTGCATATGAGAACACGCACACAAAATAGGATTAAGGAATTTCCTTTCTGCACCGGATGTACTTAGCAGAGATAATAGCTGACCTCTGAGGAACTAAAGTGGGATAGCTGCTTAGGGAGACAACATGATGCAGTGCAGCTCCTGTTTAAAGAAGCAGCAGGAGTTTTGTGCCAGAGCCTTAACTCTGCAAGGATTTTTCTGCCCACACTGAAATCAAAAGCAAAGTGCCTTGATGGGAGTAAGGCCAGACTGTAGACTGAGGCCTTCATGATTTTTTTTTTTTTTTAGCTACCTGGGTTTGTTCCTAAAACAAGCATTCTTGGAAATTTGAAATGTATATACCAGTGTCACATTTCTGATGTTGATTACTAATTATAACTCACTGGTTGCCAAAGCAGTGTGTAAATGCCTCTTCACTGCCTTCAGTAGGTGCTCGGAGCTGCCAGCACAGAGCCTTGGAGAGCTCGTGCATGAGGGGTTTGTGCCCTGACAAATTCCTACTTGCCTTAGTAGGGAGCCTCATCAGCCAGCACTGATCCTAGGCAGGAATTCTGCCTGCAGTAGTGGGTCAAACAGGTTTGCTGATATGGGGAGTTATTCTCTGTTACTGGTGTGAAGTTCTCTTTTTTATCATCTTAAATATTCCCTGGTGCAGGGGTTTGTCCAGGACTGGTTCCAGAGACAGAGAGTTCCTGGGGATGGTAAGCACCAAGGTCAGAGTTTGGCCCATCTTGGATTTGTGTTCATGGACACAAATGCTTCGTTTGCTGGGACAGCTGCTGACTCCAAATGAGTTACTTTAGAGCCAGTCCTCCTGGTGATAATGTGTCTTTCAGAGAGCTGTTGAACCTAATGCATTTTTGTGGGGACACTTAAGTTTTAGAAATGGAATTTAAAGGGTTTGTTTTTTTTTTTAAATTGTTCAACCCTTGTTCAAATTCTGACACAAATAGAGTAAGAAAGGCAGTAGCAAAGATGGTATTTTACTATTTTTACTTGACAGCATGCAGTTTCTTCAGGGTGTTTTGCTGGTTTTTTTCACCAGCATGAATGCACCGATGGTAATTACTCATCTCAACAAAACAAATGTAAAACAATTTCCTGTTTGTTTCAACCTCAGTACCATACCTTTGTGAGGGTGATGGTATTCTTAAGAATTCATTTTTTGGTCATTGTTTTAGGAGGATCTCAGAGTACTGACAATTGCTCCTGTATTTGGGAAATGTGCTGTACCACAGCGCGAGAGGAGCCTGCCTGTTCCAGGCCCTGGCTGCTAACGTGCAGTGGTGCCAAAGCATTAGCACCTAGCTCTGGGAAATTCAAACCCAAGGGTAAAAATAACCGGTGTTAAGATGTTAAGTGAGAATTTCTCCTTAGTATCTCTTCTCTGAGGAAATTTCTGAGGAAATCTTACTAATTGATGACCAAGAGAAAGACATACCTGTCTCTGTAGGAAAATTGTTCTTGCAGCTAATGAGTCCATGTTCTAGTAGATCATTTTTTCACTAGCAAAACCTAATCAGGATAAGAGGTCTATTACATTTTGTTGCTCCTTTCAAAGATGACAAAAAGACAATTTCTTTTTTTCTCTAAAAGTGTGTTTGCAGGATAGGAGCCAGCCTTCTGCTGCTGCCTGTATTAATGTGGAGGAGGGACGGAAAGGTGACTTCGGGACAGTCTGTCTCCACACTGGACAGCTGCCTCCTGTGAAGAGGCAGGTTGTTGGTTTTGCAGCCGTTATTGGGAAACACGGGACGAATCACATGAGAAAGGAATTGGAGCATTCCTGTTAACAACAGCAGAATTAACAATTACTTTACAGCTGTGCTGTCACAGGCTGCCAGGGTTTCTCAGCTCTGCATTAGTCATGCTCCATGGCCTCAGCCCCAGGAGTTACTCTCCAGGGTTTGGGGGTTTTTAGGGCTTGGTAACCAAGCGTGTCTGATGAAGCAGTTTGCGGAGAGGGCAGTTGGGAAACCATCCCGGCAGCCTGTGCAGAGAGGGAGAGGGCTGTGAGCAAGGGCAGGGTACAGGAAGAGCCTGGACACGCTCCCATCTCCACAGGGCTCAGAGCCCCCCAACTCTGCCCGGCAGGGAGCAGGGTCCCGGGCATGGTGCAGGGTCCCGGGCATGGTGCAGGGTCCCGGGCAGGGTGCAGGGTCCCGGGCAGGGTGCAGGGTCCCGGGCAGGGTGCAGGTGCAGGGTCCCGGGCAGGGTGCAGGGTCCCGGGCAGGGTGCAGGGTCCCGGGCTGGGTGCAGGGTCCCGGGCTGGTTGCAGGGTCCCGGGCAGGGTGCAGGGTCCCGGGCAGGGTGCAGGGTCCCGGGCATGGTGCAGGGTCCCGGGCAGGGTGCAGGGTCCCGGGCAGGGTCCCGGGCAGGGTGCAGGTGCAGGGTCCCGGGCAGGGTGCAGGTGCAGGGTCCCGGGCAGGGTGCAGGGTCCCGGGCAGGGTGCAGGGTCCCGGGCAGGGTGCAGGGTCCCGGGCTGGGTGCAGGGTCCCGGGCAGGGTGCAGGGTCCCGGGCTGGGTGCAGGGTCCCGGGCAGGGTGCAGGGTCCCGGGCTGGGTGCAGGGTCCCGGGCCGGGTGCAGGTGCAGGGTCCCGGGCTGGGTGCAGGGTCCCGGGCAGGGTGCAGGGTCCCGGGCATGGTGCAGGGTCCCGGGCTGGGTGCAGGGTCCCGGGCAGGGTGCAGGTGCAGGGTCCCGGGCTGGGTGCAGGGTCCCGGGCTGGTTGCAGGGTCCCGGGCAGGGTGCAGGGTCCCGGGCAGGGTGCAGGGTCCCGGGCTGGGTGCAGGGTCCCGGGCACCGCAGAGCCCGCAGTCCCCAGGGCAGGTGGAGGTGCTGCCGCTGTGCCGGGCAGGGTGCAGCCAGGCAGGGAGGCACGAAGCCAGAAGCCCGACTGGAAAACACCTCGCAGGATTTAAGATACACGTCTTGTTGGAGCCACAGCTCCTCCTGCCAACAGGGTGCTTTTGCCCACACCAGATCCAAGACATAGTTCAGTCCCTGTGGTTTGAAATCTCATCTTCTGTGCTGAGCTTGACAGTAAAGGGTAATTAAATGGCCCAGGGCTGGTTGTATTTTAATCAACCATTATCTGCAGTGGTGCTTGAGGGTTGCTTGTTTTATCGGGTGGACTGGGAGTTGGGCTGAGACCACCAGCTCTGGGATGGATAAACAGCTAACAGGTGTGAGCTGGTAATGGGAATTGATTACCTGAAATGAAGAAGCGGGAATGGCCATAACATTGAGTGGTACTTAAGGAATAAATATTTGATTATGTGAGAGAGATGCAGGAATTTCAGTAAAGTAAATAACAGAAATGAAGGTAAGGTACAGAAAAACAACATACAGGACTAAACCAGGATTGTAAACATGAAGCAGTTGACAACATAATTATGTAGCCACAACTAACACCAGGAATTTGGCCTTATTCTTTCAGAAAAAAATGGGAAAATCACACTGAAGTCCTACATGCTGTACATGACAGGGTCAAATCCTTACCACTGACAGTGGAATAAATCTAAAGAGATGTTGCCAGAATTGCTAAAGCAGAAATTTATCAGGGTGCTGTAAGGTCTCTTATTAACCCCTCCTTTAAGCTCTTACAAAAGGGGAACTTGGTAGCTGGGACCATAACTGAAAAATCATTACCAGTTCCTTGTTATTACTCATAAAGAAGCAAAAATTTCTATTTTATTTACTTGACCTGGATGTCAGATGTCAAAACTCCTCATTGACATTTAAATAATATTTTGGTAAACAATATTTAAATATGTGTATTTTTAAATAGCAATAGAAACCCATTCCAAAGCCAAGTCAAAGGCTGTATCAGCCTTTGGGCATCTCCTGTTACCTCCAGAGTAACTCAGGCATTTTTCTGTGCTGTGCTCCCTCTGCTCCCACCTCTCCCAGTTTGCAGGTGAGTTCCTGCCTGACCTGTCAGATGGGAGTGGGGATGAGGAGTCCCCGTCATTCCCAGCGAGGACAGCTCCACTCCCTGCTCGTACTGTGAGGCAATTAATGCAATTTGTGCTGTTTGGCTGAATGAACAGTTTGAAATGAACCATTGAGCCATCTGTTCCTCCAGCTGACATCAGGCATGGCAGGAGTAGCAGTCAGCCTTTGCTGGGAAAGAAACATCTCGCTGTCATTAAGGGAAGTTCTAGAAAGGGGGGCTTGGGTTTGCTTTTTTCTTCCCCTTCTACTATCTTCAAAAGAAACTCTTTCTTTCATATTTTCTTGTGGCTCAGACTATGTACCCCAGAGACTTCTCTGCCCTCTGGTCAGTGTGCTGGCACAGGCGAGTGGCTGCACCAAGCACCTTCTTTTCTTACTCCTGGCATGCATTTGATGAGAGGGAGGTGCTCAGCAGCATCTGAGTTTTACAGGATTGTTTTGCTCTTCCCTTTTTCTGTCCATCTCCATATGCTGCTTTACTGAGCTGTGGGTGTTCTAGAAACAGCATCCCTTGAAACCAGCTCTCATGAAGGTTTTCAAAAGGTCTTCTGGAGGTCATATTTCATCCCCTGAAATTATTAAAGGCTACCTGACACAAGAAAAAAAATCATTATCCCATTAGTTGTAGGAAGACAAAGGAAAATTTGACCTGTTCCTCATGGAAAAGAAGTGCTATGTACAGATGACCCTCAGGAATTGGGTGTTTGATGCTTATTCTGTGTTCATGCTCACTGAAAGAGAGCTGCAGGGAACAGATGCTCATGGAGTTAATGCTGGTGGCAAAGGGATAAGATGAGCTTAGGGCAGGGAAAGTGTAAGCAGAGACTTAAGCAGAATATTTTAAGACTAAACAGGCCTGGTGGACTGTATGTCTGAATAATACACAGAGATGTGCTGCAGTATTTCTCTTAACAGTTGTGGACAGGTAAGATACCAGCAGCCTGGGGAAAAGCCAGGACAGTGCCTGTTTTTAGAGCATCTGTGGGGAGTAGAGCAAAGTAAGGGAATTTAAAGCCTTTGCACCAGCTCAAAACTTTTAGGATGATTTCCCAAAATTCCTGAAAGCACTTACCAGAGAACTGACTGATCTAAAAATAACAACAAATCAAAAAAACCCCAGAAACTACATCGCACCAATATCATTTTGTTCCAGAAAAGCATGGCCAGAGGAGAAGCCATAGATGTGTTTTATCTTGATTTTCAAGATCCTGGCAGTGTGGTAGAACATTCTGGTTAGGAAAGCTAGGTAAACACTGAAAGGCCTGGGATGGGCTTGAGCTGATGCCCAGCTGGCTGAGAGGCATCTCTGGAAGGCAGCAGACATTACATCACAAGCTTTCCATCATTGTCTGCTCTGGAGCAGGTCTTTTAATGGGTTTGTTATTAGCCACTGCTGGGCAAAGGCCTGTGCTTATTACATCTGCAAATGATAAGAAGCATCAGGATCTGTAAAGAGCAGGGTTTGAATGCCAGATGTTATCAACAAATAGGAAAGATGACCTGGGAAAAAAAGAAAAAAAAAAGAAAAGAAAAAAAAAAATTCAACTCGGACAAGATAAAGATCATGGTCTTGGGCTGGAATAAACAAATGCATAACACAAGGTAATAAAATATGATGCTTAACAAAAAGATCTGCAAAAATACAAGGTGGTATTGTCACATGCTAAACAGGAATCTGCACTATAAGTATGCTGATAAAAAAATATTTTAGAATTCTTTACCTTTATAGGAGTATATTCAAAAATATCTATTCAAAACCACCAGATACTGGAGCATCCATGTAATCTGGGACACTGCATTCAGAGCAGGTATGGGCCAATTATACCCATACCCATACCCATTCAGTCCAGGGAAGACTGAAAAACAAAAGAAGAGACTGAGGAGTGAAATGCTTTGATCCTCAAGTGCACAAAAGCTTGTTCAGAGGGCAGGAACATCTGCTCTTTATGGTGGATAGAGTAAAAACCAGGGAAAATTAAGGATCAGAATTAGGAGAAATATTTTAATGGAGGTGGTATGAAGGCTCAGGAACTCACTGCTCAAGAAGGTGGTATTTGTATGACCTTTGCTGCCTTCTCGGCATAAATTCATGCCCTCTGCTGCGCTTTCCCAGGGGATGCCACCTCATGTTGCTGGGCTTCTCTGTTTCTAGGAAAGAAAACAAATTTTAGTAGAACAGTGTTTTCTTGGAAAAAATGAACAAGGATTCTTCCTTTACTGCAGAAAGTGTTTGTGCTAAATGGACAATAATTTTGCCAATTTTATGGTCCATTATCTCTTTTGGCAGAAGAAAGCAAAGAACAATCTTAAGCAAACAGATAACAAAATAATTTATTTTTTAATGCAGACTGAATGTTCACCAAGCCCCGTGCAGTCTTTTTTTTCATGTAGCAGGAATTGCAGCCAAACCAAGTTATGTGGCTCATCTCTGTTTTGTGATCATTTCATTTGTTCATAATTTATGTCCTACATCCTGCAAAGCCAAGCAATAGCGTCTGAGAGCTCCTTTTCTCAGCTGGTAAACAGGCATCTGGCTGAGACATGCCTGGCATTGTTTAACCAATAGACAGTTGTGTTTTATGGGAGTGTGGCACACTGGGCCAAATTCCAGTCCCACTGGAAATCCTTGGGCCTGCTCCAAGGAATTCAGGGGAAGGACAGCAGAGACATCGGGGCCCATTTTTTATTCTCGTGGGTGGATCCATCCATGCCCCATCAGTGGCTCCTCCCTGGTGTAGGGAATGTTGCTCTAGAGCTGTCAGCTGCTCTGGCAGGTGAGGTGTGGGCTTAGGTGCTCCATGCCAGGCTGTGAGACAGGAGGGTGTGAGGCAGTGACTCAACATCAGCCTGCTAAGTCATCTATTAACTAAAGATGGGGGACTGTTTCCAAAAATTGTCTAAACAGCACCCAAAGACATTTTGGCTGCCTGTGTGCTTGGTGTTTGTCATAGCACATGAAATCCTTGTACCTGTTTATTTGGCATTCCTTAATAGGCAGCACTAGATTGGAAGAGAATGAAGAGGCCAACTGTGCTGCACTTCCAACTGGAACAATTTAGGATAAAATGTCATGATTGTGTATCTATTTTAGCAGTTAAAAATTAAAATGTAAGTAATGAAAAATTAAAATGTAAGTATTAATTTTTATCCTTTGGCATAGATTTTGTTATTCGATGCACTTTGCAACGTTGCATGCTTCATTTTATCTGTTCAAGGTAAACATCCCCTTAGAATCCACACTTACTGAACAACCTTTCCAAAATCCTTTCCCTATAGCATTTTACCAGGCTCTCACAGGCAAAGCCTGTTGTTTCCGTTTGAGACAGGAATTCTCTCTTTACCTTATAAAATCCATACCCTGATAGGATTTGCTGTCCAGGTAAAGGGTGAGAATTAATAAAGTGAGAGGGTCCTTTTCCCAGAGTTAAGAAACAGGTCCCCAAAGGGTTCCTGATGGGGTCTGGGGAGGAGATCTCTGGGTTCCAGCCTGAGTGCATCCAGGGCCAGCCTGGTGACCAGGCAGGAGACCCCCGAGGGAAATGCTGCTGGAGCTGAGAGGAGCTGGAGCTGCCTCCCCTCCTTCTCTTTTCCTTTCCCTCTCCTCGCTGTTGCTTCCCACGCTTCTCCAAGTGACAGAAATTTTTCATTAAAAGGAATGCTGGATTCCAACGGTTGGCTTCCTATCCATTAATAAAACTATTTTATTTTTTGAAATTCAAATGGAAGTCATCCATTTCTCCAGAAGAAGGCTAAGAGAGAGCAGGAGATTTTTTGAATACCCAAAGTTCCTCAAGCTTTTTCAGGTTCGAGACTTTCTAGTGTGAAAATGGTGATAGGTTCTTGCCAGCTAAATATTCTTTATGTTGCAGGAACATTTTTCTGTGAGGGCAGATGGTGTTCGATTGGTAGTCAGAATAATACATGAACAGCAGAGAAGATGTGGGTTGATTAAATAATTAGCATACTGTGACATTCTATTGCTTCACTGTAACTTAAAGCTAGGTCAAAATGTTGGTCTATATTGCACCTCCCTCCCTCTTTCCTTTCTTCTGGTTGTTTTTATGCTTACTCCAAAGCAAAGACTAACAGAAATCAAACTGTTTCCTGGTAGCAGTGTTTGAATTTGTTACTCAGTCCTGTATGTTAAAAAATATTATAAAGGAAATTAAATTTTGCTAAATGAATTTCAGTTGCCCAGCAACGTATCATACCCAGTGTGGGATCCAGTCAAGCATCACTGTGGCTTCATACGTGGCACAAATCAGTGTCCAGGCCAACACGAGTGATCCTGGAAGCCAGGACTGAAGCCTGGTTTTCAGTCACCAGGTCTGCCTGAACTGCACTTTGCCTTCAGTGTTTGTTTGCAGGTCCACTAGAAGTCCAATTAGTCAATCTTGTCAACTCTTCTGCTTCCTGTCCCCCTGCTCTCACATGGTACAATAACAATAATTGCAGGCTGTTTGCCATCAGATGAGGAACTAACATAGGAAACATGCTTCTCCAAGCAAGGATGTCATTATTCACTTACTAAACACAACCCACTGAATTACTCATCCATCTCTCTAAGTCCTGCTATCTATTCTGGGATTTTGGAGACTTTCTGTGAATAAAATTTCAAGAAGTTGTCCAGCTAAGAAATCACTGTCCTCTAAGATGTTAGTGCTGACTAAAAAGAGAGCAGTATCTTTGGCTGCTGTGTAACCACTAGCCAGGGTGTAGGGGAGAAGTTGCTGTAGAACCTCACAGGTTTGGGGGTCTGAGGCTTTGGATGGTGGGTACCTCCACTAGGAATAGCAAGGCAAGAAGTGAAAGAAGTTATCTGCTACCTTCTACTGCTGTCTCTAGAGTAGGCTTCTGGATGTCCCCAGTGCTGCAGGCTCTACTGTCTTACAACATCCAGGAAGAATCCCACAAAATGGGAAAATCTCCTTTTCTTGTTTTGCTGTGAAATCAATTTTAAGGTAAGGATTAAAATGTCATGTTTGAGAACCACCATGGTAAAACTGACCAGTTCATAACCTCTGCTTGGGTGGTCTGACACAGTGAAGAAAGAGCAGTAGTGCTCCTGGAGCAGCTGGAGAGGATGTACACTCTCACTCCATCTGAAGAGTTGAAGATGTCTGTGTCAAAGTGCTGCAAACACTAAGTATACAAGAAATGCTAATGTCAATAGGTCCCCTAAGAGATTACACTTGGAAATCAAATTTCTTGGTGTTCTTTTGCTTCTTTAGAGAACAAAGGTTCAAAAGTGATGGTAAAATGATCCAGTCTATTTATGTTAAATTCTCTGGAAGACATTTTAATACAAATGCTACAGTTAGCTACTGTTATTTCTATGACCAAACACAAAGTATTTGTATAGTGTGGAAGTCGAATGTCAACCAAAAGTAAAAAAAAGAGAAATTGTGTGCTTATAATGCAAATATGCTTTGGGAAGGAGGAAACGGCTGCCCTTAATGCAAAGGGATTGATGGTGCCTTCCACTCTGCAAATCACCTTGAGGGTCATTTGCCTCCTCCTAAAGCCTGCAGAATCATTTGCTGCTCAGAACTGTGGTATAAAGACTATTCCTGAAGACACCTTCTGCCTCCTAGATTTCTGGGTGAACATGTATTTGGAAATGATGTTCCTTGATTCCTGTCCTAAATTATTAAATTCCACTGCTGTGAGAAATTATTCCAGTATACTCCTGTTTATCTTACAAAATACTATATAGCTTAATAAATGCATAATTTTAGGGTCTTTGAGTAATTACTGCTATTATTGTTTTTAATGATTCCAACCTCCTCCAGGCCAGGAGGTTGTAATTATTGATAATTTATGCCCTCCTTGTGCTTGAACTTGAAGGAATGACATGATGAAGACACTGCCTTACTCAAGTATTGAGATCCACAGCTACATTTCAAGATTCAAGATAAATTGATTTAGATCACATGCCTCACATTCATTTACTTTTTTAATTTATAAAGTGCACCTTGAAAAACATATTTGCTTAATGTAGAAGCTCAAAGTCAAATAAACAGGACCAGACTGGACAAGAACAAACATTTCAAAGCTGGCATCCCTTTAGCTCAGTGACAAGCAGCAAACTCAGAGTGTTCCTAAAGTTCTTATTCCCCAGATGAATTATGGGGTTAATTTTCTCCCTAGTCTAATGGAAGGAAGAAATCCAATTACATTCAGAACCCTCAACAAGAACAGGTAGAGCTCTTCACCTAGTTATTAATATTTATAACCATCATCAGAGGGACTGTTTAGAAACACAGCAAATTCTCTTTCCTTCTTGACCTCTGGGAGGTTTGAAAATTTGTTGTCCATAAAATATGAACAGAAATTGTCAGGTTTATACCAGGGGGCTTAGATGCAGATAGTGAAAAGGACAGGCTGTGAGTATGAACCAGATAATTTTCAAATAAGAATACTTTGGGAAAAATATGTTTATGGTATTAAAGCTGTGATTCTGAAGGTCTTGGGGGGCAGTGGATATGCAAATCTAGCTGAAAGTCAGAGGGAGTGGTGGCAGGATTAACATCCTCAAAGTTGTCTAGTGATGCTCACCTCAATTTTGTAACAGAACCCCTACCAAGCAGACTGAATTACACAGCAAAACATTGTTATCAAGCTCTAGATGTAAATATCTCTGTGCTCTCCTAACTTTGCTCTCTCTATTAACCACGCTCTCATAACCAGAGAGAGGGATCATCATCCTAGTGGGAAGTGAGGGTAGCTCAGGACTGAATGTCATCACTTGGTTTGGAGAGTCCGAAAGACAAGTCATAACTCTTATTAAACATTATTGCTATGTGTGGATCACAGTCCACATGGGTAAAATGGCAGAAGCAGGCCTAAAAACCATAAAAATTTGCTATTTGAGTGTGGAGAAGCAAAGAAGCCTGATCATGCACCATATGACATTTAGCAAACTGTGTCAGTTGTACTCCTTTAATCTGAGAATTTATCTACAGAAAAGTTCAAAGGATAAGGTAGATTGAAAAGCTAACAAAGACACCAGTTGCTGCGTATATTCATAATGATTCCTGGCTGCTTCCTTTTAGCTAAGTAAATCTGTTTTATCGGAAGCTTGATGCTGAGGTAATTTCTCAGTGGCAAAAATCCACGACCAAAGAAAAAATCTACCCAGCCCCACCCATTTTCCTTAAAACAAAGGCATAATTCTGAGGTTCCTGTGAGACTGGGACCCATGTAATGCTTTTATACATCTCTCATACCTCATGCAAATTATAGTAAAAAGGAGTTTTTTCTCCTGTATTGTATCTGCATATACTTTTCCATCATTAGTTTGGAATATTAGCATTAACTGCTGCAAAAGTTTCTTGTGTGATAGCCTCTTTCTTATTTCCAGTTGCTTGTTTGTCTGAATTATGAGGGAGAAGTTGCCGTCTGACATTACAAAATATACTCAGCCATCAGTATCAATAAAACCTGCTAAAAAAATAGGAGAATTTTTAAGGTTGCTTTGTGGATTTTAGCATCCATCTTCTGATTTACTGAGAAGGTAAATGATGTGCATGAAGCAATGGATGATGTACTGTTCTGAAAGATGCTGCACCTAGAAGTGCTGAAACACGAGATGCTGACTCAAAGGTGAATTTATATATACCATTATATTTCTTTGGGTTTGTTCCAAGTAATGTTGGAATTGATTTTAAAAGCTCCTCTTTCTATCTGGAGGAAAGAACAAAAACATTCAAAACCATCTTCAACTTGTTGCCTTTCTTTGGCATTGGCAAGCACTACTTTTTTGACAGTTAGAAATATGAAACTTCATTGTAGTTTAGTTTGTGCTGTACAAAACTAATTTTGAAACTATTTCTATGCAGGAAAGACTCGTCCAGCTTCCTCTCGGAGCTGGCCTATGGACTGCACAAGAAGAGGAGCAGGTCCTGGTGATCCAGCCCTGCCAGACTCCACGCTGGAGAGCTGTGGAAAGCCTCCAAGAGTAAATTAATGCTCCCTGGTTGTTTGTCAGCTGCACGAAGGCCTGGTCTCTCTGAATAATTTAGAGATGTTTTAAGTTACTCTCCTTACAAATGGCCTTGAAAAGGAAAACAAGTGGGGCGTGGTGGGGCCCAGAAATCCCCCGTGTCCTTCGCCTGGCTGCGCTCAGCCCCCAGGGCAGGGAAGGCTCCCTCTGCACCCTCAGCAGCAGGCAGAGTTCAGCACATCAGAGCAGACACAGCGGCGTGCAGAGGAGGGGAGACTCCCTGCAGTCATTCTGCATTCATTGCATTAACCCTGCTGCCTTCTGGAAAGTTGGTTTGGTGGGAGGGGGCGGGTCAGGTCCCACATCACAGCTGTGCTTGGTGTTTGTTGGGCTCGGTACTGCCTTTAGCCCTCCCATTTTCCATTGTGCTTTAACCATTCCTGTGGTGTTCATCCCTTTTTGGACATGTAAGTTGAACTAAAATAGCTAAAGTCTAGATGTTAAGGTTTTTTGTGACTGTGGAAAAATGAAGTGAAAGGTGTTTCATAACGATAAATACCGAAATTAATATTATATAGTTACTTTTTCAAGGTGTAATTATGAGTTTAGTGCAGTCTCAATCAATGGTATAAGTCGTGCCACAAACATAAAACAATTTTCTTATGTGAGTTTAGAGGATTTTTTTTAGATCTGTCTACGAGACTTGATATAAATGCTGTGCCGGTGCCAAATGGATGGTTGAATGTGTAGAATGTGATTGAAGGAGACAGGCTGAGGTTTTGGGGATTGGCACTACCTAAAATGAAATTTTAATTCAGTCGTACATAGTACTTAAAACATTTCATGTCAGTGGCTTCAAAATTAAACATATAACAATAAAAGCTTCCCATTAATAAAATTCCATCAATCAAAAAAAGTTGGTTTTGCTGTACTTTTCATCACCATAATCAGTTTTAACTATGATTAAAGACCTAACCTGCTGGTTTTTAAAAAGCCACCAGGATAGCAAACATATTTATTGCATGAATGAATTGCTTACAGCTTTTTGTGTTCTGCCTGTTTGAGACAAATCAAGGCAGACTCTCTGTGTCAGGGTGAATTGATTTCCAGAGCATGTATTTCAGTACCTAAAAATGACTGAAACAAACTCCATGTATGTAGAGATGAGTGCAATACGAGTCTCCAGAAAAAGATATCTTTTGCAGGGTAAAATTGGGATATTGAAAACTAATACAGATTTTTAAGACATCCCCAAAATCAATACTGGAATCTTAGTTTAGGGCTTGTGTGTTTTTTCCTCTCTGTAAAGTGTTTTTAGAGATCTGGGAGGCCTGGGACAGTTCTGTCATTGTCACTACCCGTGATATCTGTCACATGTACTGATGCCAGCAGAGCAAAAGACACAGCAGCAAACAGCCCATGGCCTGTGCTGAAAAGCAGCCATCCGATAATGAATACACATTATATGATACACGCACAGATAGATAGATATATGTATATGTGTACATGCCTTCAGTAACATTGGGAGAAGCAGCTGTGTTGGCTGCCCAGGTGATGGGAACTCAGGCACAAACGCCTTTGTAACACAGGACATGCAGATGTAAAGAAATAGGAAACTAAAAATCTCTCTCAGAAATTCTTTTATATCTCTTTTATTCTTTTATCCATCAGTTCACTGGAGCCAGCATCTCCTCAGGATCTCACCTCCACTGACTCTTTAGTGGGTTAATTTTTCCTGTGTTTTTTATGCATAATTTGGATTAGAAAATATAGGATAAGATCAAAAGGGAAAAAGTTGCTAGGAAAGAGAAGAATTCACCTGAGAATCTTTTGTCTTGTACATAAATTGTATGATGCAGCTTTGGAGGAACACATTCTCTGTTTTTCTGGTTTCTGGTTTAGACTTCATAAACTGTATTGTGCTTGTAAGCAATGCATAATTGATAGGGTGTAATACCGACCTGATAAATTCCTGGCACTGTTTGTATACAGTTGATGACTGAGATAAATTGTTTAACCAGGAGTTGGGAGGTGACAAGAGAATTGGTGCCTGCCCCAGTCACCCTGAGTCCCACAAAAGCTGGGAATTATATTTCTAAGTATTATTTCTGCACGTATGGGAATGATTCAGTCGCTCTCTCTAGCCAGGACGCTAATGGAAGAGGTTTCTGAAGAGGCCTGTACATGAACACATAAAACAGTACTATCAGGTCAAGCGGAAGATCGATTTCTAATTCAATACAAAGCTTTTATCTTAAATAAATACCTTAATTGCAATGTTAGGTGGCCTGTGGAGATCATATTGACAAATATGTTCCCTGCGTTGCAAAGTGGCTTAAATCTGGGGCAGTGCTTGCAACAAGTTATGTATGTGAAAAAAAGCTTTTTGTAAGACAGTAAATGCTGTGCATAAAAGTATTACAGAAAATGTGAAGAGTGGAAAACAGAGAAATGAGCAGGAGCAGGGCTGGAAGTGGATACCCAGGGGTTATAAGCAGAAAAAGATTGCACACGAAGAGCAAGAAGTTGAGGGAAGGATTTTTTTGCTGTCCCCAAAACAGTTTTCAGTGGCCACCGGGGTAGGGACAGGGCACCACCTCTGTCTGGGAGATAAAGATTATTGGAAACGATTTCTGCTATATCTGGTGAAATGAACCTTAAAAGCACCAAACTGTGTTGCATAGCTTACTTGTGATGTATGGGTATGTTTCTAACGTCATATTACAAACACTATTGCCTTGTGTAGCAGAGTTAGCAATGAGAATCTCATTATAGATGCATTTTACAAATGCTTCATGTTTCTTGAGCTTGAAGCCTTTGAGCACATTAATGTTTTACTGGAAGTTTTCCATTAGGAAAATATTTACCATCCTAATTCTAATATAATTAAGTGCTTTGCTTGGGAATTTTCATGGTCACTAATTAGGTTAATACTGATCATTATAACAAAACATTATTAATTTCCCATAGCAGTAAAATTAATTATGTATTTAAAGCTGAATTGGATCAGTCAACAGTGAGAATGAACAATGGTTGTGCTTCTGATTTCACTGTCTCAAGGTTTCTGAAATAAAACGTTTGCTTACATAATAGAGGAGGTGTGTGTTTCCATCGCCATCCAATAGCAGTAAACTGGAGGGAATAGAAGAACAAGGGCTGACATTCCAGGAAATGTGAGGGAATCTCTTAATCTTTTGGGGGAATGAAGAGAGAATTTGGGGTTACTTATGTGCTTTTTTTTTTTCTTTTTTTCTGACAAAAATAAGGGAGTCTGAAGAACAAACCCCCCTGACCTGTGCTCTGCAAGAGAGATTCTCTGGGTTTGTTGGCTTCCTCCTACCATTTAGGAGATAATGTTCCTCGAGGGGGCTTCTGCACATGTGGATGTGGTGTTGCCCTCTGCTTTTTTGCAGAGAAGAGAGACAGCAGTGTGCCCTTCCCTGCAGCCCTGCCAATTGCCTGCATCCTGTTTCTGCGGCAGAGTTTGGGCCCTGGGCTCTTTTTATCAGGTGTGTCAGGTGGATACATCCAGTGGATTTTCAGGGCAAAGAGGGTTAGCAAAGTTAAATATTATTGCTTCAGGACAGTTCCTATCCTGGTGCTTTCTGATTTTTCAGCTTTCTTTCAAGGGAAATAAGCAAGAAGTCAAGAGCCAGAGCTTCCTTGCCCAGGTCTTCCCCAACAGGAACTGGAGTGAGAAAACTTGAGAGATATTTTGCATTTAAGCCTCATCATGTAGTTCTTTTCACTGGAGGTGGGCAAATCACTGCCAGGATTTAATAGGAAATGTAATTAGGGTTAACCTTAATTTAAATAATTGTTAAGTTATTAAAATAGCTATTAGCATGCCCTATTATTTGCTATCAGAGAAATGCAAATATGTGTCACTGCATCAATTCACAAAAGCACAGATTGGAAGCTGATAATTGTTACTATAGTTCCCACCCCAGAGATCCAGGAGGTTTTTTGTTCTTATATGACAAACCCCAGCATTTGCAATAGCCTCTCTATCAGCAGCAGCAAGTTAAGGTGGGTGTAGGAAGAATCATAAAGGCATTTTCATCCTCCTGCATTTGCAAGACAGATTTACCTTCAGTGATGTAAAATGGAATATGCCCAGAATCAAACCTCTGTACATTTTTACAGTTTTATAGCAATGATCCCATCCTGTTTCTATTAAAGATTCAACATTTTAATGAGCAATGGATGAACAAGGTCTTTTGGCCTGGGCCCCAGAAGTGCACTACTGTCTATAAAATATGTGTTGTTAAGAGCCACTGCAGTCAAACGGAGCATTATGTAATTCTTTGGCAAATGGGCTCCCTGTGTAAGTACTTGGAAGTTTTAAGTTTGTTACCTTCCCAAGCTGTAAAAGAATCCCATAACAGCAATTTCTCTTGGCTTGCCAGGCACAGAAATTAACTCTAGAAAACAATGTAACAAAAGATTAAACAGAAAGCAGTATCTAAAGATGCATTATCCTGTTATGTGCATTATTTACCCCCAAAAGAACTGAGTATTAGGTAAATAAAAAACAGAATATTGCTTTCCTTTTTAGATGAAAATAATGTAAATTGTAGTAGTTCTAAAAAATACCTATCTTAAGAAAAAATTCAGGAGGGAGGTACGTCTAATCCATGACTATTTTTACATGGAGCAGTCCTTGTTTTTGAGAACACTGTCACCATGTACTGAGAATATGGTTTGATCTGTCTTTTTAAAAATAATTTCTTTGAATGTAGATTAAATTTCTTTTCTTGGCATTTATTCTAGTGCCACCAGTGTCAAAACAGAAATGGCAACCATTGTAATAAAAGAAAAATTATTTCATTTCCCTGCAGCTTTTGTAATTGCCTTTGTGTCCTTTTTTGAACTGCTGTTCTGCAAGTCCTCAGCCCCTTCCTTGAGCAGCAGCTCATTGTTCAGAACTTCTATGCCTACTATGGCAACAGGACTTTAAAACACAGTGGAAAAACTCAGATATCTCCAAATCGTGTGGTAGAAAAGAAACTGATTATTTCTCCACTCATATTAATAGATTCAGTTCTCAGAGCTTAATTCCGATCACTGCCCCGAGCACAGCCGAGGGTGTTCAGCAGAGAGTTCTGTGCCGGTGATGAAGCCACCCCCGAGCTTTTCCCAGGTTGGGCACGATTAGCATAAGTACTGCATGCACCCAGCTGCAGCCTCCGGCAGGCAGGAGCTCCTGCACAGCCCCCTTCCCCAGGAGGGGATTTTGCCAGTGGAATGGCCCTGGCACGGGCTCCTCAGCCGCACTCCTCCTCCTGCTCCCACGCACCCTTTGCGCTGCCAGCACGGAGCAGCGCAGGGGCAGCTGAGCAGGGCAGAGCCGGAGAGGCTCTGCTGAGCCTGCTGCTCGCCCTGTGCCCAGAGAGCACAATATCTTTCCCTGGGCAAAATGTTAGCCAGATGGGATAATGCATCTGAAAGCTTGAAAGTCAGGTCCTTTGAATTTTTTTGCTTTATGATCTTAATTTATGCACATATGAAAACGAAGCGTGGTTTTTTTCTCTCTCCTTGTCTCTTTAGTACCTAAAACATTAAAAAAACTCTTTTCCAATAACATTTTTAAAAATCAGTTTTAGAATTAAAAAAATTTGGAAAGATGACTTATGAAAAACTGTTCCAGCAAACCATCATAAAACAAACCATGAGCTTTATTTTTAATTTTCCCTTATCAGCTGCACAAGGAACACCAAAAAAAGGTGTTTTGCTGTAACTTCCAGGGGGCCACATAAGCGAGTTGAATTTAGACTTTGACTTTCTACAAGTCCCAATACTGACTCAAGGAAATAATACAGTCAATAGGCACCAAAATGTAACCATTAATAAGTAAACTTAATTGAAATGATCTTTCACCCTAAGCATGCTCTCACAAACAGCAAAAGTTTTGTCTAAGCTTTCCAGGCTGAGGCAAAAAATGGGAAATATTGGGCAAGTGTTTAAATTTGACAACTGTATAGTGAATTGAAAACTAGATGATAAAATCTGGCAACTGAAATAATGCCACGCTGAAAGGGTCACCCCATTAGAGTCATTAGTAAAAAGCCTCTATGGTCATTCACAGGCAGCAAAGGCAAATGTTTATTTCCTGTCCAGAGGCACAAAGTTTCAGAGGGTTAGCAGTTAGCTTTGATGTTACAGCTCAGGGTATTTTTTAGTACAATGAGGCATTTATCACTGGAGTCACTCAGGACTATTCTCTGCCTACTGAACATCAGCACATAATTGCATACTCTCTGTTCAATCACATATTGCTGCTCATTTGGGACACAGAGCAGTATATTATCTTTAAATATAAATGTCTGATTATTAACTTGGAAGATAAATGATATCCACTTTTCTGATCTGGCTCATCTGATACAGATGTAATATGCTGGCTTGGAACAAATGCAGACTTTTAGAAGACCAGTATAGTTTGTGGCAAAGCCTGCGAGTGGGACACGTGTAGCATGGATCTTATTCTGCATAAAGCTGGTTTATCTCTACTCCTGCGGCCTTAATCATATCATGTGGGCATATAATTCTGCTAAAATTCCCCAGTATAAATACCTGCAGACAAGGCATAATGCAGTTAAGGACTTTCAGCTGTTGAAAGTGGAAACCTACCACCAAATTCTGCAGGATTTTTCTATATAAACAGGATGTTTTATTCACAGATAATAGTTGAAGCCTTGCTCTCTAAGGTGTGCCCACAGATAGCTGATTACCAGCTCAAAGAAACTGAGATAGAGACATCCAGTATCTTGCTCATGGTCAGACAGCAGATTAGTAGCAGCAGTGGGAACATCAAGTCTTATGACTCCAACCTTGTGCTCAGTGCACTAGATCACAGTTGTCTTGTTTATATCACTGTATTTTCTGAAAGGCTGCTTTTTTGGTGGTTTTCCTTTTTTTTTTTTTTTTTTTTTTTTTTTTTTTTTTTTTTCTTCTAATCAGATGCTTGTAAATTAAGTTCCTGACTGCAATCACAAATGTATTTATCACTGACTCTGGCTCACAACCAAGCACACTCCTATTTTTGAAACAGGACAGCATGTTCCTCTCATTACAAGGAAAAGTTAATTATGAGTTGCAGGAGACTATGTCGTGATTTTGTTGTGGCCATTTGTCCTCTATTATGTCACTATTGCAAAAGACAACTAATTTCCTAATTCTCATTTGGTGCAACAGCATTGCCTCCAGTGAGCTGAAGTTTTAATATGCTAACAAAACGAAGCAGGGTAATTTTATAAAATTGGTGACAATGGGAGGAAATAATCTTAATGGACATGTTTTATAAGTGAGGGAGGATGGAAAGACAAAAATCCCTTACTGCTTTTATAGTTTAGTAATCATCAGGTACCCTAGTGTCTTGGTTTGAATGACAGGTGTCTGCTGAGGAGGGCAGGAGCCTCCCTTGAAATGGAAAATGTAAACCCCCTTTCCCCAAATAATTGTCATTTTGAAATTAAGGGCTCTCAGGCAAAGATATGGGAGTAGGAATAACAGGTCTTTATTAGGAGAAATAAAATTAAAATGCAGTAATACAAAACCCAAGCCCCACTGACAGAGTCAGAATCCAAAATGACACCCTGGGGGTCAGGGTGTTGGTATTAGCCTGATTAAATGGTGGCTGCAGTCCCCCTGAAGTGGCAGATGTGGTTCTGTTGAAGCAATTCAACAAGGGCCAACAAGAACTGCCAAGGCAAAGCAATTCTGTAGATTGGGATCAGCAGTGGAGGGGTTCCAGCGCAGGTAACATGTAGCTGGAAAGAATGAAAAGAAAGTTTAATACTGGAAAGGGACAAAGAAGGCAGAAAGTTAGAAAACACCATTCTAGACAGCTGTTGCCCCACACTTTTAACAATATTATAATGATAAATCCAACTCAGTAACTTGGGATTTAGGATAAATATTTTTGAAGTTCCGTGGTGGGTTTGTGAATATTTTTCACATATACTTTGAATTTTCCATTACATTTTTTTCCCAAAGGTACTCGTGTATCTACAGCTCTTAAAAAAGACACAAATACTAGGTGGTCATTTAACACATCTGAAATGAAAGTTTTTTATTTTATTATGTCTGCATAGAGCTTTTTGAAAAGTAGAAAAGTTAAGATACATCTTTTTGGGAAAAACATTTAGATAGGTGAAGTAAATTTATGACTAAGTCAAACTCACACCAAACAGAAATAGAGGTTGTAAAGCCATATGACTAATACCTTACTGCCCCTTCATACGGCTGCCTTCTCTACAAATGCAATTCATCCTTCCCCTACCAAACCAGTCCTGCTCTAGTGGCATCATGCCCAGGAGGAATCATGTTTACTTATCTACTCTTCTAGGATAGAAGATACTTCTCCATGGACAACCTCCTCATTTAAATGTAAGTCTTCAATATTCAAATCCTTTATTACCATGAGGTATCCGTAGGACAATTAAGGGAATTAAGGAGGACAGGCTGGAATATATATCAGTTTATTTCTTTTAATTGAAGAAGCTGGGTCTCAGTGAAGGAGAAAGCAGGTTGATCAGCTTTAGAAGTTCATTTTAAGTACTCGAGTAGCAAACTAACTTCAGTTTAATTTGTTACCAAGTTTTCTTTTTATTTATTAAATCGTTTCTGCCTCTGCACAGTTCCTCATTTATAAGTATTTGTATTTCAGAAATCTTTGTGAAAGTTTTTGCTAAATCACAGCTAAATTCCAGACTGGAAATTGGGTGATTTTTGAAAGCACATACTTAAGCTAGCAAATATAAAATGGTTTTAATGAACTAATTAGGTAGCTTTCTTATTAATTACCTTAAAAATGAAGATTAAGCCTGAGTACTTCATATACATAGTACTTTAACTTTGTGACTTTCTAGCTCTTCTACAGAATTCTTAACCTTGATGTAGCTGTATAAAAGAGCAACATTTTAAAAAATCAGCACTATACTTCCAGTTTGTGTATAATTTGATTCTTTTTCATGGAGGGAGATGTTTTAATAAGGCAATAGAAATATAAATAAAAAAATGCATTTAAATAGGTTCCTGCATTTAACAGTGACTAACAATTCTGCAAGTCTCACATTTTTAGTAAATATTTTTCTTTAGATTCAGAAATGTCATTAATGCATCAATAGAATATTTGTGGTGCCATCAGAATGAACGACATATTCTGGTAGTTATTTTAAATATAAGAACAGAATGTATGTTCAGAAACAGCATTAAGAACAACTCTGCTAGGTCCAAAAATCAGAGTAGATCATATGTTGCTGTATGACTTTGAAATATTTTAAGTAATTAAAAGGCAGGCCAAAGCTTTTATCAGTAAAAAGAAACATGAAATTAGATGGATGCAGCCTTTGGAAGCCTTATTTCTTTTAAAAATATTTTTACAATGCTGCTCCTGGGGACTAAGTTCAGTGGGAAAGGAAGTAACAAGTACTCCACAGGCTCGGGCTCTTAGCTGGCAGGAGCATATACAAAACAAGTTGCTGCAATTAGAGAGAAACGAAATGCAGATTATATACTTAGCACAAGCCTGACAGCAGGATGGTTAAGGATACCATTTTGTTCCAGCGAGACCCTAAGAGGTCTGGCTGCAGCTACAGCCTTGTCGTTGCTAAGGGGACAGTGTTTGTCAAGCACTTTCTTTTGCTGCTAGACACTGTCGCCCTCCTCTACAGAGATCGGTTCCGCCTCCTTTGCATGCAGAGCAGCGACACAAAAGAACTCAGAGCAATCCAGGAGTGGTGCCTGGAGCGAACCGGGATGCAGGTGGGAGGGCAGAGAAGCAAAGCACGGAAGCAGAGAGTGCACTAAAGGCAATTAGAGGGAGATGAAGAGTGGGAGCGAAGGAAGCTGTTTCATGGCAACAGGAGTGACTTTGTCAAGGTTAGCCAAGAACAGCAACTGTGGGTAGGTTTGGCCAGGGCTAGTCAATAAACCAGGACTGGCATACATGCTGTGGGTAACTGATGCTGTAAACCACCTTGTGAATCTCTTATCACTTCCCCTTCCTCGGGAGTGTGATTAACTCCCTGCGCTGACACCACCTATGCATGCGCCACTTTCCTGGGTGCCTGGGCTCCAGGGAAGAGTCTCTCCCACTCTTGGATTCGCGGTGCCAGTTGGTGAGCAACCGGCTTTAAGAACACCCTGACAGGAAAACTTCTGTACCGTTGCCGATCTGAGATTTAAATGTTTTAATAACCAAGACTGTGACGGCTTTAACTCTGCCTCTGTGTACGCTGTGGTTTTACAGCTTGTTGCAGCTCAGACTCTGTTCACACCATTCCCAGCCTCTCCTCTCTATCAGATGAGGTTGTGACAGCAAGGTCATTCATTTTATGCTGACATGAACCAGGCCAATAGGCCGTTAGCATCCAGGAACTTGTTCTTTCTAAAAATAGCCCTTCAGGAGAACTGGATCATATTTTTCAATACCCTTTTAATATTTTAAGTATGAATAACAGAGATTGAATTTGATTTTGTTCCATGGTATTACCTTTGATGGCTTTTTGATGAAGAAGAACTTTTCCATAAAAAAATTAGCTGTGACTTTCTGAATGGCTGGCTGTTCATACCATGTATGTGCCTGTTTTCATATCATTGTTTTATACTATGGCTTCTCTAAATAGAAGTTCACATAGCTCTTCTGTAAGAAAGCACAGTAATCCCCATCCATTTCAGTGTTGGGATATTCATATACAATACCTGCCTTTGCAAGAACACAGGGGCTTTTTGTTGGAAATTTGCATTAAAATGTATGCTTTTTTTTTAAGTATAGCCAAATAGTTCATTTTTCATATTTTGCTGGAGTTGCAGAGGCCATTTTCTGGGCTTTGAGATTTCTAATGTTATTTTCCAAGCAGATTAGGCTTATGTGAACATGTTCTCTTTGTCAAAGGCTTCTGCCTTGGAAAGCTGAGGGAATTCTCTGCTTAAGAACAGTTGGTCAAGTTCATCAAGATCCCAGAAATATTTGGGTTCCTTCCAGTTTCAGGGAAACTAACTTCTGTGTAAAGGGAAGAAACTGGTACCCTCACTGAAGAAAGGGTCAGGAGAATTGAGAAATTATGACAATTCATCATTTGTACTTTTCATTTGACAGCTTCTCAACCATTCAAAGAGCCTGTGCAAAGCTCCAGAATAATTGCAATAATTGCAACATATCCTGTTAACACTGGAAATGTAGCAGAGGATAACATGGGTGTCCCTAGAGGTGTCCCCCTGGGGAGGGATGGAGATAAGGGGTACAGAAGTGGTACAGTCTGCAGGACACCCATTTCAGTTGTTCAGCTCCTCATGGAAAACTGGTATGTCTGAATGGATTGTATGTGAATTTGGCATGTGACTTTTCTTGCACATTTTGGTTTACCGTGTCTGTAGTTTGTGTGAGCACGTGTTCCATGATTGGCACATTTCTTTGGAATTGCATTTAATAGTCCTAGCTGTATCTTCACTAGGTTTTTGTTTGGAACAGAGCAAGGCAACACAGTGGCATAATATTAACTTTGGTTGCTTGAGCCTGTTAAGATTTAAATCAGTGTATCAGTGAGAGTCATTATGTTATTCATCCAGCTCTGAAGTTTGCATGTGACTTATGGCTAATTAAACATCCACTAGAATGAATAGGCATTAAAAATCACATTTTTGTTTATGTTTTCAGTTTTTATTTCTGTAGCAGATGCATTAGCCATGGATTAACAATGAATCTGAACAAAAATATTTTCATTTTGATTTAGCTCATAGGACCTTTCCCAACTGTATCCCAGTTGGAAATCCAACATTGTAAAGTCCCAGATTTGGCAGAAGGAAGGCGCTGCTGGAAACACTATTTTCCAGTTTCTCAATAATTTATTCTTGAATATGAAGTTACACATTGAGTATTATTTGGCCAAATCATTTGCTTCAATAGCCAGGTTTATGTTTCTTTTCCAAGAAGCAGAGACTTCAGTGTATCTGGTATATCACTCTTACCACATGTAGCTCTGCTATTCCAGAGGGCTCAGGTTGTCTTTCCTAGCTTTCAAAAGCTTTGAGAAGCTGAATAAGAGTCACAGGTTATTTACTTAGTGCCAAAAAACTTGATAATGCAAACCTTCATATTGAAAGGTCAGGTATTTAATGTCCTAATAAAGAACACTGTGCATGCAAAACTAATCTGATTGTAAATCTGATTGGCAGTGTTCACAAAATTGCTGCCAAAAATCCTTACGGGAAGTTGTAAATTGATATCCCAAATCAATTAGGACGCAGCACTGTATTACAGTTCTTAGCCATCTTTTCATCTGCTGAAGTAATAATATCTTTGGAGATCTTTCTTGAAGATGTTTCAGAGGTCATGTTTTAACTTAAATATTATGGGTTAGAAATTTTGTCTGTTTGTCTCTTCGATACGGCTGCACCAGTTTTTTTTGCATTCCTATAAATAATCTGCAAGGAGAGAACACCCTGGAGCTGCATATCATCGTGCTTCTTGCTGGAACTTCTTTAAGGCTCCTGGTCAAAACCCCAGAATTTCAGTTTTGTGGGAGTTTTGATCCCTTCTTTAAAAATCTGTTTTCTTTCCAGAGAGAAATACACAGGGAGGTGTGGCTGCATGCACACAGTTTTGGAATGCCCCATTAAGTGAAATTTCAACAAAAGACTGAGTTTTCTAACTGATAGGTTTTGTATTGGTAAAATCAAGATGTTTCATTCTAATGTCATTATTATGTTAAAATATAGTATGTAGGAAAAAGTATTGAGAGTAAAAGATTTTATCTGTAATGCAAGACCTTGGACATTTCACTGCCTTCCTCAATGGTATGCCAGTGAAATCACTGTGTTTCTGCAGAGTACCTACAGCTGAATGAAATGGCAAAATACCACTGGAAAATTTACATCCAGCTCTTGGAATTTTTCTTCCACTATTTGTTCAATCATGAACTCACTTTGTTCGCATCGTGACAATTATAGATACCTTAGCTGTCTGGCATCTTAATTAGCAGATTACTAATCCAGTGCTTCAACCTTTCTGCTTACTGATAGTCTGTGTTTTCTAACACTTCAGTTAGTCTTTTCATTTACACATGCCATGGTTTACATATATTCTAAGTTTTAATGAAGCACAGACTTAAATCATATCTGGTTTAATACTAAGATTATGGCTGAAAAAGAAGAGAAAATCCAAAAAGGTCTGGCAAGGATCAGGCCTTAAATGGATCTTTAATGTATTTCTCCTCCTAGGGTACTCATGCCAAAGTTTCCAGCAGCTTTTGGTTTTAATTGCCAAAGCAGCTTCACATCAGTGCAGTGGGAGAAATTTCTCCTGTGTAGGTAGTTTGTTGAAAAGTTTAGGGCTTATGGGATTAAATTTATCTTGTTGCTGTCAGAAAATCTGTTGTCAAAATAGGTTTTTCCCTATGACAGGGAACTCTTGATAACCTATAAATTGCTTGTACATTAAGGATTTATCACCTTTACTTAAGGTCTGGAGTTGAGCTGCAGTCATGATTGTGTTCAGCTGTGCTATTCTGCAAAGGGCAGACTTGTGGGATCACATGGAAATGCTTCCAGAGGAATGAATTGCCCACTGGATTCAGTAGAAAATTTCTGACACATCCAAACTGACCAGCTGTGCTCCTCTTGTGCAGGGAATGGATGAAGCTATGGCTTAGACTGTCTCAATTACACCAAAGAACAAAACTAAAATAGTTGAATTTTGGAAGTGTGTTCAAGATTTGTCACTCCTGGTAACATTGAAAAAAATGAGACTGTTATGGTGGTGGGCAGGAGTATCTGCTGTTTGAATAAAGCTTAGAAATTTTAAACACGTACTTGTGAAACTTAAGCACAAATAGAACAGATTTGATTCAGCATAGCTCTGAAAAGTCGTGTTTTAGTTCCTTACATGTACATTTCACACATTTCTTTATTGATGCGGAATTATGTTTGTCCTGAAACTTTTTTTTCCAAAATGAGCTTTAATTTCTTTCGTGGAAATTATGTGTTTCTTTTATGTTTTGAAAACCAAACCCCTGGAACAAGAGATGCAATCATAGTGTCACTAATTCACAAACATAGGTTCATTTCTCAACCTCAAAAAGAATTTGTTCAATGACATGAACTTCTGAATCCTATTATGGTAATTGCATACATGAATCATAGAATTGTGATGACATATGAGGCTCTCCAAAAATTTTGGATGACTTTTTCAACTTCTCAAAAACTGTATACTGGATTCTGTATGGGTGGATGTCTGTGCCCCAGAGGGATTTGATGACATCAGACTGGTAGTTCCTTCATAGTGGGGATGCTGCCAAAAGCAGGGGGAGAAATAAAAAACAGAGCAGAGAAGGGTAATAACTCTAACTATGTACTCGATCCCCAGGAAGCTTCATCCCCATACTCAGTACAGTATCACCAGAAAGATGGCCATCAACATGAATTGTATGGAAAGCTTGGGGGCTGGAACATTTTCTAGGAGCAGGAGAGCTGAGGAAAGGCAGGGAAGGAAGAGGAAGAACAGCAAATCCTCAGGGTATTTGAGGTAAATGTCAGTGCTGGTACAGAGAAATATATTTGCCATTAAGCTCTGCTGACATTTTCTCTTTGAAGATCTTTTTTACAGTTGCTTCTGTTCTGGACGTATGTCTATCATTTGGGACTTGTGTTTTCCAAGACAGCCATTTTGCTCTGGCTGACTGTGCTTTTAAATGCCTCACTTTTAAGGCTGTTATTTTTTTTTTCCTGAGGTGAAGAACAAATTTGAGAAAACACATTGATTTTTCTATATGACAAAAGATTTCTGAAGGCTGTGAGGCTGAAGGGGATTAATGCTTCCAGGATTTGAACAGTGACTAAACATTTGGCAGAAGGATGATACTGGTACAAAAGGTATTCCTCCTTACCATCTTGTGAAAATTTTCGTATGTTTGGCCAGTCTACCCATGTATGAAAAACCTGTTTTCATGTAGCAATGTGTTCCTTTATAGCTCAAAATGCTACCAGGACTTTCTGTCACAGTAAAAGAATTTTATGTACATCCTAAATCCTGTAAAAGATTATATATGAAATCCATAATACAAGCTTGGCTGTTTTCTCCCTTGGTTGCAGAAGCCATGAATGGTTTGCCTCAGATGTCCTGGATCCTTGTGGTAAATACTGCAGGGCCTTGCAAAACCCTGTTCTCTTTGCTCACTGTGATGTTCCTTTTGCTACTTCTGGGAGGTGAGGAAGAGACTGTAGAAGAAGCATATCCTCCTGGGACAACAACTGCAGAACTCCAGGGAAAGAGAGGCTGGTACAAATGCAAGCATGTTGAGGAAAAGGCATGGAAGGGAGAGGAAGAACCTGTGGTGGGTAGGACAGAGCAAGGAGTAGCAACAGAGGCTTCAACACCTCCTGACCAGCTCCGACAGGTGCCCAGCCTTCTTACGCTGGTGGCCCTAGAGCTGGATGTGGCACTCCATGTATGTTCTCATGAGAGTGAAATAGAGGGGGAGAATCCACTCCCTTTAAACTTACTTCCACAAGACAGTTTCAGCATGATATTTTAAAAGCCACAAGCAGTTTTGTGCAGTTATGGGTGTGATTAGTCACTGTAATGAACCAAGCTGTTTTTCTCTCGACCGTGAGTTAGGAGTGCTGAGGTCAGTGGCTCAGTTCGGCCCGGAGGAGGCTGAGGGGATCTCACTGCAGTCACAAGAGCCTGGTGAGGGCGAGAGGAGGGGCAGCCGCCGAGCTCTGCTCGCTGGGACAGTGACAGCCCCGAGGGAATGGCCTGGAGCTGGGTCAGGCAGGGCTGGGTATCAGGAAAAGGTTCCTCACCCAGAGGGTCCCAGCTGGACACTGGCACAGGTTCCCCAGGGAAGTGGCCACAGCCCCAGCCTGGCAGAGCTCAGGGAGCATTTGGACAGTGCTCTCAGGCACGTGGTGTGAGTTTTGGGATGTCCTGTGCGGGGCCAGGGCGTGGACTCGATGATCCTTTTGGGTCGCTTCCAACTCAGGGGATTCTGTGAAGCACGGCTTTGCTGACACTTAGCGCCCTCAGAGCTGTGGGTTTTATTTCAGCTACTCTCTTCGGGAAAAGAACCGAGGCACAGGGGGCCGGGCGGGGCCGTGAGGGGCCGGGCGGGGCCGTGAGGGGCCGGGCGGGGCCGGGCGGGGCCGTGAGGGGCCGGGTGGGGCCGGGCGGGGCCGGGCGGCCCGGGCGGGGCCGGGCGGGGCGTGAGGGGCCGGGCGGGGCCGGGCGGGCCGGAGGGGCCGGGCGGGGCCGGGGGCCCGGGCG
Source organism: Sitta carolinensis (assembly GCA_032173965.1). Classification (NCBI taxonomy): domain Eukaryota; kingdom Metazoa; phylum Chordata; class Aves; order Passeriformes; family Sittidae; genus Sitta; species Sitta carolinensis. Next base: position 196,046 of record JAVUNC010000019.1, read on the forward strand.
GGCCGGGCGGGCCGTGAGGGGCCGGGCGGGGCCGTGAGGGGCCGGGCGGGGCCGGGCGGCCCGGGCGGGGCCGGGCGGGGCCCTGAGGGGCCGGGCGGCCCGGGCGGGGCCGGGCGGGGCCGTGAGGGGCCGGGCGGGGCCGGGCGGGGCCGGGCGGGGCCGTGAGGGGCCGGGCGGGGCCGGGCGGGGCCGGGCGGGGCCGTGAGGGGCCGGGCGGGGCCGGGCGGCGGCGGGCGGAGTGACGCGCCCCGGGCCCGCCCCGCTCCCCTCCCGCCCCGCCCCTGCCGCCGCTCCCGCCCGGCAGCCGCGGCGCCCGGCAGCGCCTGTGCTGCGTGCGTTCCCTGCGCTTGGTACGGCCCACCCCGCCGGGGATCATGGCGATTGATGGTAAGTAGGCCAATAACGGGCTCCTCTCTCTCGCCTCGAACCGCTCCCCTCCCCCAGCCCCTCCTCTCCCTCTCCTCCCCCGGGCACGGGGAGAGGGGCGGCTCCGGGGGGAGGGTGGGCTCCCACCGCGGCGGGAGGTAGGGGCGCACCGAGCCCGAGCGGGACCCCAGCCGAGGAGGACGGCGGGGGGGCGCCTCCTCTGCTCCCCGTCCCCTCGGCCCGGCTGCGGGGGCTGCGGGTCAAGGGCTCTTTGATGATGGGGGAGAGGTGAGTGTGGTGCTCCCTCCTCTCGTTTCCTTGCCCAGGAGCCGGGCGGGGTAAATAAATCCCTGGCACGGTGGCCAGCATTCTTCCTTCTCCTCCTCCTCCGCCGCCGCCGCCTGCCCCGGGGATGCCGGGCGTGCGCCCGTGGGTGTCGCGGAGGGGACCCGAGGAGGACGGAGCCATCCATCCCCCGTGCCGCGAGCCGCCCTTGCTCCGGCGGGGAGGCGGGGGCGGGCGCGCTGCCCCCCTGGCCGGGCTCTGCCGCCCCCCTGGCCGGGCTCTGCCGCCCCCCGGGCCGGGCTCTGCTCCCCCCGGGCCGGGCTCTGCCGCCCCCCGGGCCGGGCTCTGCTCCCCCCGGGCCGGGCTCTGCTCCCCCCGGGCCGGGCTCTGCCGCCCCCCGGGCGGGGCTCTGCCGCCCCCCGGGCCGGGCTCTGCCGCCCCCCGGGCCGGGCTCTGCCGCCCCCCGGGCCGGGCTCTGCTCCCCCCGGGCCGGGCTCTGCTCCCCCCGGGCGGGGCTCTGCCGCCCCCCGGGCCGGGCTCTGCTCCCCCCGGGCCGGGCTCTGCCGCCCCCCGGGCCGGGCTCTGCTCCCCCCGGGCCGGGCTCTGCCGCCCCCCGGGCCGGGCTCTGCTCCCCCCGGGCCGGGCTCTGCTCCCCCCGGGCCGGGCTCTGCCGCTCCTGCTCGCCGCCGGGTCCCGGACCCCGGGCCGGGAAGGTCGGTGCTGGAGGTGCGCAGCTCTGTCCATCCTCCCCGCAGGGACTTTGCCAACTGCTCTAAAGCTCGTTGTCACTCTCCTGGCCCCGGAGTCTCTGAAAACTGCGTCCCCAGGCGAGGGATGCTCGCTACTCTCCGCCGGTTGCTGGGCGCTAACAGGCTTCACAGGAGCTGCTGTCCGCAGATCTTTCTAGTCATCACTTAGAAACAACAACAACAAAGGAGCGAGATGTACTAGACACTTGTTGGGTTTGTTTGGAGATGCTCATCTTTAAAGGCAGGGCTTCTGAGCTTTGCTTTGAAACCTCTCCTCTTGACTCTGAGAGTAATTTTACACCCCGTTAAAAATCCTTAAAAAACCCCAAACCAACAAGCAGAACTTTATTTCTAGCCAGACCAGGACCTAAGGTGTACGGTTTCCTCAGCCGAGCTGTTTCTTTCTGAAAGCATCTGTTGTTACAGCTTAAAGGATTTAGGAAACAGTGTGTATGTGGGGGAATCAAAGTGTTCTGGTGTGTTTCACACGTGGGATGCTTCTCTGTCGTCAATTTCCCGGGATTAGTAATTCAGGCCTCTGTATGCAGAAGTTGCACTGATCAAGTAAAGCTGCGTGTTCACCCTGTCTTGGAAGCTGTGCATACCAGGAGTCTAAGGAGTCTAAGCTGGCCAGCTTTGTGTTGGCTGGGTTCTTTTCTGCTGAAAAGTCCCTCTTAATATTATCAAGAAGATAGAAAAAAAAAAAAAAATTCTGCTGGGTCCGGACATTTTACATAACTTGAGCTCAGAAAAAAAAAAATCCTTCAAAATCTGTCTCTGTTTTCATTTTAGGAACATTATCCCAGAAATCTGTGAGGATCTGTTAGATCTGAAAATATTCACAATATGTGAAATTCATGTGTAATATTTTCAGAGGATTTAGGGTATTATTTCTTTAAAGTTAAAGCAAATAGTCATGGATGAATAAAGCAATCTAGCCTTTGAAAAGAATGCAATACTTATTATGGCCAGACTTCAGAAATAGCTCAACTGTCTTATGGACGTTTATTTGAAATATCCAAAATGGGACTTAAGCTCTCGAGAAAATTGGGTGCATAGTTTACATTTAAATGTGAGGTGGGATTAAAAATCATTCCAGTTGTGAGAGTGGTCTGCTAGGTTTTGATTTAGGACTCTCCCTGAAGACAGCAAATGCAATGTATTTTTCCACTGTAGCCTGTAGCAGGCATGCTTCCTCCTCTTTCTTTTCGACTGACTGGCTAATTGCTGTAGAGTTGTGGGAAGGTGTTGTAGTCTTTATTCCCTACCTTGATGATCTCTCCCTCCTGTTTGTGCAACAGTACCCTGCCTCGACTGTACTTTATAGCAGTCCTGTGTTCTGGCCAGCAGTGCTTAAAAATATGAGTTTGGTTGGGTTGAATATTAGCTCTTGAAGGCAGCATCATGGGATTTCTAGTCCAAACTGTGAAAAATACAGAACTTGCATACTGTCAAAGTAAATTTGTGAATGTATTTACATTTAGTAAACAGAAAAAGTAAGTAAACAAATACTTTGTTCGGTTTTAAGGACACTGCATTTGGCCAGATTTTCTTTTTTTTTCTTTTTTTTTTTAAAGAACATAAGCAAGATTGACAACTTCTCTTTGAAGAATAAATATAAAATAGTTCAAAACTCCTTCAAAGCAGGACATAGATGGGAAGAGTACACAAAATTAAAAAGCTCGAATTAATATAGAATTTGTTAGCTGCTTTTGCCTGTTCTTAAAAATCTTTTTAAGTACCATTTCCAGTGTCACTTTCTCAGCATACCAGCTTCCAGTGGTTCTGACGCTAAACCCCAAAGTTCTGGCGAAGTGAGGCATTTTGTGTGAAGTGTTACAGAGAACCAGGGTGCCACTGGCCATGGCCAGTGACTCTTTTGGACAATGTTAGTGCTTTGTTACGCTCACTGACAGACATTTAAAACACAAGTATTCTTCATGTGACCAAGTTCAAAGCCCTAATCTAGTGATTGGAGGAACTGTTACATCCTTTTCTTTAGAAAGTTCATGTCATGTTGAAACATGTTGCATTTGCATATCTTTATAAAGACATCCAATTAGAGTTTGCATAGGTCAGTCAATTGTAGATTTGTGAGGAAGCAACAGAGAGCAACTCTATTGGAAAAATTCTGTCTCAAATGAATTTAAATAATTGTGTTTGAAGTTCTTATTTTCTGTATAGTTACCTTTCAAAACACAATTAGTATTTATTAGGAGTTCTGTTTTATGATGCAGGGTTATATATTGCTTAGTATTTCCACTTTCTCATAGGGCAGGATTAATATGGAGAATATCAGAACAGAGAGCTGTTAAATATGGTAAAGAGTAAGGCCAAACTGAGAGCAGTAGTAAAAGCAGACTAGTGGGCAGTCTGAGGTTAAAATCCTCCCATATGCTGCTGCCCAGGCCTGCGGTCTTGTGGCAGTTTGCTGGAAGTGGGGAAGAAAGTTGAGGTGTGCCTTCTGAGAATCCTTCAGCACTGCTGTGGGGATGTTCCTCATGGCAGCATTCACTTGGTCTCTCTGTGCTGCTTCTCCTTTGAGCAATAGCAAAGCTTTGGTGCCTGCCTTAAGAGAAGTCTGTTGAGTTGAGGTCTGGGTGAGGACTCAGCAATGGAAACCACAGTACATTGCGTAGAGGCCAGGAAAAGAAATGTTAGCAGTCACAGGTGGCATGTTTTATAACCTAAGGCAGAATTGTGTGTGTTGTATATCCTCATGAATCTACTTTTACCAGATTTTTGGGCCACACTTCAACATGCTGTAATCTAGCATGGGCTGTACAAGTTTACATTTCTCAATGAGGGGAATACATCTAGAGATGAACCTTCTCAGACTGAGCTAAATCTTTTTTACTTTAGACTCTTTCATATAGTTTCCGTTGTGAGGAGTTTAGTGCTAAGAAATGAGAAGTAGTATTGAAGAGAATAATGAGCTGTACAGACAAAAAGAATCTGGTAGAAGAGAAAGAATTACAGTGTGGTGTTGGTGTTGTCATCTAATAAGATCTTGATAGTTAATGAGCCTAATGAACATGGCTTCCCCTATTTTCCCCCTGTGCTCCTATCAGTTTAACACTTCTCCTTCCTGATGTAGAGGTCAAAGTCTTTACCAAGTATGTACCTTTTTGATCATTTTGTTCTTGAGTGTCTGTGAAGTGTCCTGGTCTCTCTGAAGTTTCTGAGAAGGTCGTCTCCTCCTTTTCCCCATCCTCTAGCTGCTGGGTTTGGAGCAGGCAGCTGCACCTGTGTGTTGTGCAGGGGTTTATTAGCTGGTGGGCGGTCCTTGTGTTCGGTGGGGTTTGCGTTTGTGTTGAATTTGACTGCTGATTTTTATGAAATGTTACATTAGGTTTTTAAAACTTTCTCACAATTTTGTCTTAAATTAGCCAGAGAATTTGTAAACAATATGAGGATGAGGCAGGAAGTGAACCGTTTAATTATATAACCCTCATTTCCTTGTGAAACAAGACAAAAATTATGGAATGAACCTGCTTTTTGTGTATGGATACAAAAAGAGAGAGTATTTAGAACACTGCTTCATATAGGTCACATGAAAACTATGTCTAGTTACAAATTTCCAGAATCTAGAAAAGGAAACAACAGAGCAATGAGCTGCTTACAGAGCTTAAGTAGGAGTATCATGTGTAGCTTGTAGGTTGAATCTGGCCTGGGGAAAAGTTTTGTCTTGACTTCCCCATTACCCAGGCTCTGCAGGTGTCACTGCAGGCTGCACTAGTAGTGTAAGGTGACATGGAGATCCTCAAGTTAGCGCTGATCTGAAATGACAGTAGGGCTACTGAATCCAAGTTGGCATGGCCAGGGCAGGGCTTGAGCAGCAGCATCAGTATTTAATGAAGCCTAAATATAAGAAGACATATTTTATACTTAGGCCCACTTCTAAACACATTTGTCAACTGTGTGGTGGATCACATGTCAAGGTATCATATTGGATCATCCACACAGAATTGGTTTAATGCTGCTGCCTTATGCTTAGTCAGTCAGTGACTGGTGGAAACTATTCAGTGAATGTTGCCCAGTATTGTCATTTTAAGGATGATTTCCTGCATTATTTGCTGATGACACTGAAACTCTGTTCCATAGGCAAAATCACCAGTTTCTTGGTTGGTTGTCTTATACCATCATCGCTGTAGTATTGAATCTATGGAAATAAAGCAAGTTGGTTGGTCTCTTATCTTTTACATAACAAAGGGGCAACCTTTTTTTTTAAAACCCCACCTAATCTCTAATGTTTTACAGACTTCTTTTTGACAAGTTCCCGTGGGCTGAGATAAAGCTATCATACTTAATATAAGAACAGTTGATGTGTTCAGAGTGAATTTTTTCTTGAATTCTCTTTATTTTTAATGCCGAGCACTTCTGCAGTTTGGAATTCTTCGCTTTCAAGATGGGCATGCAGGAAAATAAGCACACAGTCACTAGCTGATTAAAAATGTTTGCCAATGTTGCCATCCAAATACAGGAAACCTCTTAGAAATGAGTTTTGCTGCCTTCCAAGGAACTTCCAGCTGTTTTAACCATTAGGTCTTATTTTCTCTTCAGCCTGATTCGGTTATACCTCTTCCAGCTTTTGTAATGAATCTTTTCGTCATTTTCAGTGAAGTTGTTTTCTGGTTTCCTTTCTATTTTTAGTAAAAAGATTATAGGTTTTAGGTCAGATTTGAACCATTTATACTGTATGTTTCTATTGCTAGTTATATTTACTGTATTTTTTTTCATTTCCACCAGTAAGGCTTATCTGAAGTAGTACTGAGAACAAGGTGAAATAAAGAACTTACTAATATATTTTTAGTGCTAATTATATTTCAGTTGTCAGAAGAGTAGGGAAAGAGAAGTTTGTCATTCTGGATAGGAAGGAAGCAGAGATAATACTATTTTCATGATGAGGGGAGAAGGTCCCAAATAACCTCTCTGCTTTCTGGCTTAGCTGAGCAAATCCATCTCTTTAGCTGCTTTCAGTCCATATAGATGCTTCCATTTATTTCAGTGTGGGTAGGATTGGATGCAAAATTTGTTTGAGAAACAGAAATGGCTATGCTGTTCCTGATCAATTGTCACTGATTGCTAAGTCATTGATCAATGTCATTGGTTCTGTTGATTAAAAATATAGTTAAAAAGAAAATCTTCTCCATGAAAAAAATATCTTTAGGTTTGTCATTACTTTTATAGTTGGATAACAAACCCCAAAATATTCTTAGAACCATGTAGATAACCTATCCTTAGGCTAAAATTACTAAATGGTGCAAGCAAAGAAGACAGTCTTTACGGTAGGAGTTTGTATAATAAAGTCAGAACATATATTTCTGACTTTTCTAGTCTTGAGCATGTCTGCTGCTAATTTACTCTGATAGTTATTTCACTAGTTCCTGGGTTAGACAGTGAATAATTGTTCTATATTCACCTGTTTATGTCCACCATCTGTTGTGGGGGTTTTTCAGGTCCAAGAGTCTTAGTCTATTAAGTCACTCATATGGAAACCATTTGTATTTTAACCATTTTTATTGACTTTTTTTTTTTTTTTTTCTTTCTCTGTGTCTTCTGTGGTTCCATTTTATTCTTTGAGGTTGTGGGATCAAGAGGAGACCAAAACTGTACAAAATGTAAAAGATATAAACACATAAATAAGTATATAAAGTAGCAATTTTTTTTAAACCTTGCTGTCTCTTTCCTTATAATTTCAGATGTTGTTTGCATCTTAGTTTGCTTTGTGACTAGTTCTCAGCATTCAGCTTTAAACATTTCAGTTTTTATGTATGCAGTATTATTTGTAGACTAAACTTGTGAGAAAGGATGAGTGAGTGAGGATGGGCTAATGATTGTATGTAACCTTTTCAGGAAAAACACCGACAGAAACTGTAAGGTTGCTGTTGTGTGAAAGCCTTCAGCTTTGTTTATTTTCCATTACAGTTGGCTGGCTGTTCATCCAGGCCCAGATTCTTCCTTAAATGCAGCTTGTGGTGTGAGGCAGTTTTTCAAGTAGATTTGTTGGTTTATGGAACCCAGAAGTCTTTCACTATAGCTTTTAAAATAAATTTGTAGCATGTTGTATAAAACTCTTAACATAAGAATAGTTTTCCTGATTCTCTTGCATTCCTTGCAGAAGCATTTCCACGTGCAAAGACATGGTAATGTGAACTTTGTGTTAGGTTTTATCACTTGTGTCCTGTTTCGTGTTTCTACACTATAGCACCCTGTTCCTGCTACTCAACCTGCTCAGTGTTCTGTGTGGGAATGTTGTGGGCTTGCCAAGGGGAAAAATAGTTGTCTATTGTTGAATAAAATGTTGAGTAAACGTTTGTTGAATGTGATCCAAATTTATGAAAATGCTAATTAAAAAACAATTCTCAGCAGGAAAGTAATTTGTCATGTAAAAAGTGCATCCGAAAAATTACACCTGCTGGCAAAAGGCTTTTGCGATACAGTGTAATGTTCTGCTGCAGCTACGAACATGGATTTTTTGCTGAACTGAGGAATAATGAATTTTATACGTGGCAGCCTAAGTCGCATCACATTTTTGGTGCTGGAACTGGGACTGTGCACCGTGTTTGTTGGTGGGATGGAACGTACCCTGGCTGGGTTTATGGATGGTGCCGGGACAGGAGTGGTTACTAAACTGGCGGGCAGGGCTGCCCCTGGCAGGCTCCGGGCACAGGGCGCTCAGCATTCCCACAGGCACTGGGCAGGGCTGTCCCTGGCAGGCTCCGGGCACAGGGCACTCAGACCTTTCACAGACACTGAGCAGGGCTGTCCCTGGCAGGCTCCGGGCACAGGGCACTCAGACCTTTCCCAGGCACTGGGCAGGGCTGTCCCTGGCAGGCTCCGGGCACAGGGCGCTCAGCATTCCCACAGGCACTGGGCAGGGCTGTCCCTGGCAGGCTCCGGGCACAGGGCGCTCAGCATTCCCACAGGCACTGGGCAGGGCTGTCCCTGGCAGGCTCCGGGCACAGGGCACTCAGACCTTTCACAGACACTGAGCAGGGCTGTCCCTGGCAGGCTCCGGGCACAGGGCACTCAGACCTTTCACAGGCACTGAGAAGGGCTGCCCCTGGCAGGCTCCGGGCACAGGGCGCTCTGCGCTCCCCCAGGCACTGGGCAGGGCTGTCCCTGGCAGGCTCCGGGCACAGGGCGCTCAGCATTCCCGCAGGCACCGAGCCCAGCCCGCAGTGCCGGCTGCAGGCGGGCCGGGCAGCGCTCCGCACACGGCGCCGGGCACAGGGCACTCAGACCTTTCACAGACACTGAGCAGGGCTGTCCGTGGCAGGCTCCGGGCACAGGGCGCTCAGCATTCCCACAGGCACCGAGCCCAGCCCGCAGTGCCGGCTGCAGGCGGGCCGGGCAGCGCTCCGCACACGGCGCCGGGCTCGGCTCACAGCGCGCTGGGCAGGGATCGGCCGCGGGTGTGCGGCCCGCGTCCGGCCGAGTTCATCCGGCACGGGAGGCTGACCCTGGCGACACCTCAGCACAGCGCCACTGAGCTGGGAGGGAGCTCCGAGTCGCTGGCACATGGGGAGAGGCTTAGGAAATAGCTTGGTGTGGTCTGGGGCCGTCTGTGAGGCAGTCTTCGAGCCTGTGGTTGTGCCGGGGTCTGAGGGATGCAGAGGGGCTCCGAAGGTGCCCAGGGAACGCCCGAGGGGCAGTGGGTGTGAGCCGTGTCAGGGCAGTCCTGGCTGGCTCTAAGGGACAGGGGTGACAGGGGTGACACCTTCCCCCGAGCAGCGCTGAGAGGAGCCCGGACAGGTCGTGGAATTGTGCTCAGGTCTGAGGCTCGGAGGAACTTTCTCGGGCGCTGGTCCTGGTCCTGCTCTGAAGTCTTTGAGAACATCAGATGTCATTCGTTCCCAACCTAAATCACTTTACAGTAATGCCTGTGCTAAATTTCCTTGACAATTTTTATCAGCATCTAGTGGTGAAGTTCCAGCGAAATTCTGAACATGGTAGAACTTCGAGTTTTGAATTGCACTAGTTCGGAAAGAATTGAAATTTTCAGTTAATACAAAATTCCGTATTCATCTTCTTTGATATAGATCTTGTCATCTCGTTGCTGCCATAGTCATCTTGGCAAATAGAGACTTGGTACACAAATTAAATTAAACTTCGTCAGGTGTTTTAGCTACCTCTGGAAAACATCTGGCCATTCCTTTTGTGTTAAATGTTTGAATGATTTAGATTTTTAGAACCCCCTAGGTGGTTCTTCTTGCTCAAGAAAATGAAAATGTTTTGTTGAATGTGCAGGACTAAAATTATTTGATCTTTCATTATTTTTCATTTTACTTCCATTGTCTGACATTATCAAAAGCTCTGTGTACCCAAGTGGGTTTCTTTCTGTTCTCAGATTACATTTTGGACAGAGTATTATGTATTTTATATGCAAACTCACTTAAAACCTTAAAGTCTTAAATAGGAGATCGTATTCATAGTCAAGATGGAATGGAACTAATAATAATTTGTGTCTAAATCAAGCTTGAATTTTAATTAACCATAACATTATGGTGAACTAACACTATACTATGATAAATTACCTAAAAATACCATTTAAAGAATAAAATTTAAGTGTGTCATTCCACTGAACCTTTGAGATTTGTGGGCTAACCAACAGAAACCCCCTATTTTCAGACTGAAATGCTAAATTAATGGTTGGCATCTTGTTGTCATGCAAAATGTTTCCATATTTTCAGTTTGGTTTCTTTCAGTAACTGCTTTATCAAAAGCTGAGAGAATTCTGGGGAGTTGTAAAGATGGAAAAACTTGCGTTTATTTGTTAATCCATGAATAAAGACAAGGTGTGAATAATGTATTAGTTCCACAGTTTTGAGGACTACAGGGGAAAAGAAGAATCTGTCTGGGTCAATTGAGGATAAAATTTCAAGTCTTTAATGCATTGGTTAATTTAAAATATAAAATATGCTTCCTTTAACTTTTATATCACTTGATGTATTTTTATTTAACAGTTGATTTCCATCCAAAAGCAGTTTGAAAAGAAAACGTAATAAATTATTCACTATTAAAAAAAGAAATAATATTCTAGCATTTTATAGGAAAATGAAAAGGAATAAAATCCTGACTGTATGCCTGTTAAATAGGATAAATTTATTTTATACCTTGTGGTCAATAAAAAGTAACATGTTGATTAATATAAAGGCTTTATTTGGTGGAACACCATCTTATATTATAAATTAAATGTTTGAGTAAAGATGTCTTGCTTTATAAAACACTAGGTAGCAGTGCAGAATCCGAATCTAGAATTAGTATTTTGTGATACGATTTCAAACTGGATGATTTCACTGAGAGCAGTGAATAGAATTAAAATCTATTGCTGCTCTCTTCCCTCAGCCAATTCTAGGTGAATCTTTATTTTTAACTGTCTGGCATCTGTGTAGTGAAAAACCCTTTAATTTTTTGCCGTAGCTTTTATTTTTTTTTTTTTTTTTGCTGCTGAATTTTAAACTAACAGGGGAAAAATTCTAGGGAGAAGATTTTCAGTCACTCTTCTGGTTTATCTTTGGTACCCTGAAGATGATTGCAGTGAATCTTTTTCTTTAAAAAAGTTGTAAACTTCCTCTGTCTGGTTTTGGGGTTTGTTTGTTTGTTCTTTAATGCCTTGTTATTATAAAAGAGGATTATATTTTTAATTTAGTTTTTCTTATGTTTTCCTTCCAAAATCCTTTCTGAATGAAAATGATGTTGCCCAGCTTCTAGAACGCTCTGAAGATTAGGAATTATATTGCTATCACAACTGGCTTTTGTTATGGTGATGACTCTACAAAACTCCTGGGATCCTCAGACTCGCTGATACTTGATTTCCCATTCAAGAGTGTATTTGAAGCTTGTATTTCAGATTTCTGAATATGTTGACACAAAATGAGGATTCATTTTACTTTCACAGACATTTAATTTTATTTTAAAAGAGTTATGTTTTATTCCATGTATTTGATCCCTTTTATTCTTTCTCACTTCAATATATGGATTTTCTATATTTATTTCTTTAAAGTGTAAATTTAAGTAGAAATAAAGGTATTTCCTAAAAGCTTTACAATACCATCTGCTAGTGTTACAATTAAGAGTTTGAAGTATTGGTTGATATCATTACATGCTGTGTTGTGTGTCATCATTAATTTATTATGGAATGGAGGAGAGTAATAAGTGCTATATAATGTATTTCCATATTTTTGAGTTGGGGAGAATTTTGTTACCTAAAGTTTGTTTTCGTGCGCTTTGAAGTGTCTGGGGCTAAGGAGTGATTAATGCATATGAAATAGATGCTTTGTGAGGTTTTGGAACTCTGTTTTGTATTTTCATGAGATTGAAAATCTCATACCTGTGAGAACTGGGTATGAAAACCCTGGCAGTTCCCCTCAGTTCTGTGTTCATATCCGTGACAACTTTTGCTGTCAGTGGAAAAAGGCTGAGTGGGTTGGGGTATACTTAAGAGAAGCCATAGCTTGATGTAGTGTGGAATTTCAAGGTTTGATCATGGGGCATATCACTCCAAAATACTTTTAATTTAGATATTATGTGTTGGTGTTTTGTTTACAAGTTGTAATTCCAATTTAAATGGTCCTAATTAAAATGTAAAAAAAAAAAATTCTAGCAACAATTTCATTATTCTTGAATAAATATCTCAAGTTTTATACAGCTGGGTTTTTAATTTTAAAAAATATCTAAAGGAGAAATTCTAGGCAAACCAAGTCTTTGTTATTAGGTTTGGTTTTTTTGGTTTTTTTTTTTTTTTTTTTTTGGATGGAGGGTTGTTAGGTTTTTTTATAATGGAAGATAATCATAATGTTATTTTATCATTGTATTATATTAGAAGTTTTTTTACATTTTCACAAATGTACAAATTCTTCTGTAGATGCCATTGTATAGGGTAGTTCTCTCCAAACAGGAAATTATGTTTATACTTGAGAAACATTAGTGTGGCTTCAGTTAAGATGCTGGTTTTTGTAATTTCATCTGTATAAATTCAGCATAAAGCTTTTCAGGCCATACCACTATTGGCGATATTAAGCCAAAGGTATATTTATTGTTTTCTCCAAAGGATTTAATGTATAATTTGAAAATTTGTTAAGTCAATCTTCTGCATTTTTATTAATTGACAGAGTTTTGGAACTTTCTTTTTCACTTTTTATCAGCCTTATTAAGAAATTAAGTACATTTTATTTGTTACTGTTTTCTAACTGTGTGTTTCCACACAGGTGGAGAACGAACTTGTGGTGTACATGAACTGATCTGCATTAGAAAAGGTAAGCAATGACTTGTGAAAGTGAACTCCTTAGCTTGTGAATATTCCTGAGAAATCTGCTGCCCACTGTTATGGGCCTGACTTTGTGGATCTTAGTGTTGCACCTTTGTGTTGCAGAATCTCTTGATGCTGATAGTGTCAATAGGAAAAAAACAGTGAAATTATAAAATAAAATTTGATTTTTCACAAGAGGGAAAAATGTGCTCCTCCAAAATGCACTGAGTTACATGTAATTTGTTAATGCTTGGCTTTGATGGGTAACCTTGAAAACTTTGATCTTTGCTTTATCCAGATATTTGTAGAATGATATGGTTTTTAGTAGTAATAGAAAGTTGTGAGGATGTTTAATAAACCTATGTAATGAACTGCCAGTTCATCTGTGCTTCTGATTTCAGGTGAGATCCTAATAAGTCAAACTTCTCTGAAAACAGCTGCCACAATAGTGAGAGCAGCAACTGAGAGAGCACAGAGCAGAGCTGTGCTCCAGGGAGGGCAGTGGCAGCCTAAAGCTGACCTGCAGTGGCTGAAGGTGGAGCTGGGCAGAGCAGCTCAGTGATGGAAAGGCTGCATGCAGCTCTGTTCTGTTCCTTTTGGCAGCCCTAGGCTCCTTCCTGCAGCATTGCTATTGAATTCCTGCCTTCTCATCTCAAATCTAATTTCAAAAAATTAGTTTCTTCAAGGGTTAGTTCCTCGAATTGAGTCTCGGTTAGGTCAGAAGAGTCCCAGTGCTTTCAAAAGGAAGGAGTAAGAAGATGTGGTAGGAGAGGAGCAAAGCTGCAACTCTCTTTTGACAGCAGCCGAGTGTTAGACTGGCTCAACGGCATTGTCACCCCACATCATACTCTGTGGGAAGGAATTTTGTTTGTCCTCTTAGTTTCTGTTGCATTCACTGAGACATTTTGGTAAAATTGTTTGGGTTTATTGAAACATTTATTTAACAATGCCTAACATCAGAATTAAGTCTACCAGTTAAAGTCAAAATAGTTTTATGGTCACAAGCCATCTTTTCCAAATATCTGTTGAAAGAATTTTTGAGTGTGTATGTGTTACAGTACTGTAATTAAGAACATTTCTCTGCATTTCTAAACTGTGAGTCATTTAGATCTTGCTCTTTTGAAGCAAGAGGAGAGGTGATTTTTTTCTTTTTTATTGCTGTCTCTGTTTTTCTATTGATGGATAAGTTGGTACATACAGTGCTCTGTATTGCTTCTGTAATAGGATCTGTTTATCTTTCTGAATTGTGAAACTCATTGGAATTTCAGAAAGCTTTCTGATAAACTTTCAAGATCTTTTACTCTTGCTAATCCTTATTTATTTTAGGATGCTATACTGATTTTAAGAAAAATCTCCTGCGTTCTTGGAGACAGTGCTGTACGGTTTTAATGTTAATTGCTGGGAAGTTAAATTGAAAATATTTCTTGGGGGTTTTTTAAGATTCTGTGTTATATTTGAGCATTGTTAGCGATTGAGACAATAAATTAAATAACAATAGCATGGAACTTGTGTTTTAGCATTGGTGGTTATAAATTAGCCTAGGGGTAAGTGTGATTAAAAGAGAAATATCCTCTTAGTGCTGTTTATACTTGCATCATGTTAGGTTCCTTTTTAGTTCCTGTGAGTTTCCATGTATATTCTAACCTTGTGTGTCCCATGTTACTGATGAATTTCTTGTGGTGCACAGATCTGATGCATTCTTGTCTGTCTCTTCTCCCTACTCAACTTGTACCTTTAAAGCAGAAGGTGCTTCCCATTGTACTGCAGATCTTCCAGTCACCTGGAGTTTTGGTTACTTTATCTAAGGTTTGACATCTTCTGATGCACATTCAAGATGCTTTTATTGTCTGACCAGGGCCAGGCTCCTAAGGGTTACTTTATTTGTCAGTTGTCCAGCTCTGCTTACTTGCCAGGATGAGAGTGCAGACTCAAGATCTCTGCTGCCATCCTCAGAATAGGAAGGCTGAGAATTTCCAAGCTGAGAATTCCTGGTTGCCAGCAATCTCGAGCTGGTCAAATCAGCCTTGTCCTTAATGTCACCGAGTGCTCATGTCAAGCTTATACAGGATGGAGTTTCCCATCTCCTGGCTCTGCCCTGAATGCCAAGGCATTTTTTCATCTGTGAGCTCACAGTAGAAGTTGAATGGACAGACTAAGTGTTCACATTGACACATGGGTAATTCCCTGCAGTCTTGTCTGGTGCTGGGTAAGGTTGCAGTGTGCCCTTCTCCTTTTTCTCTGATGTCTCTGTGACTGTGGCACCAGGAGAGTACATTCCAGTACTCCTGGCATTCATCCACTCCCTCATTTTCATTGACTGCTGTCTGTGAGACTTTGAGAGCTGGTGGTGTGTGACAAAATGGTTCTGCATTTGCTATTTGCCTGAAAGCCTCTTAAGCTTTCTGCCAGGGGGTGGTGGGTAGCTGTGACTGCCCTGTGACTGGAGTTGGAATGCCCATGTGGAACCTCTGAAAGAAACATAAGTAGTAAATAGCCTGCATTAAATAACTGGAGTTCCTCCAGTGTACACTTGTGCTTTGCTTGTCTGTCCATCTTTCTTACAGTCCTTCTAAGAACATGGGTGTTGAGAAGCAACTGATAGGATAAACACCTATCCTTCCACCTTGTTTTTCCTGCACTGAAAAGGGAAAAGTAAGCATGCAAGCAAGCATGTGTCTTCCATGAATAATGCATGGGAAAACTTTCCGGTTTCAAGTGATGGAATGTAATTACAATTTATATGGGGATTATATGACTTTAAGAACACCTGTTGCTGGTGGTTAATTTTTCTTTCTAATCAGCAAAGTAATGCATTTCTAAATTATATTTTCATTTTTTCCTAGGAAAATAGGAACCTTGGAGTATCATATGATGAATTGTGAAAAGGGACCAGAAAGGTCTGCAAAGCTATATGTGACTACACCATTTAGCTCAAATAACATAATGGAAACATCTTAGCTGTAGTTGAAAGAATAGCTGTAAAAGCAAAACCTAAGCCTTAAAAAGGAAATGTCTGCTCTAAGATTATTTATCTGTAAAAATGAAAATAACTGGAAACCTCACTTTTCCTATGTTTTAGGTGTTGTATTTCTCAGCTGAGTTAAAATGATAGACTCAAAGGTTTGCAAGTACCAGTTATACAGTTATAATGTTCATTGACTATCTGAGATCCCGTTAGTTCTGGTGTAAATATGATCCCAGCATGGTATCCATACAGGACTCAGATTTGCCACCCAAAGCTGTAGCAGTTGTCTGGCACAGGCCTCCTCCTGTGTCACATTGGTGTTGTGGTAGTTTTGTAGTTGCCCAAGAGAGACTGTGGTGGGTCCCCCACTAGGCTGCACAAGAAGGATTGCAGTACTTTTGTAGGTGTTTTTTACTTGCTTTCCTTTTAGCAGATTCATACATTTTTGAGAAGAATCTGCAGAGAGCTGATCAGAAGTAAGGGGACTAATAAGCTTTTCTGGAAAGCCTTAAAAAATCATTCTTATGTATTTTTAAAGAGGCTTCCTCTAAATGCATAAATATAGCGTGTGTGTGTCCTGAAAATGGGACTTTTGTGGCTGTTATGTAACATCTAATAACTACAAAATACTGAACAAGTCACTTCCCAGCTTGTAAAACGAACTTGAAAGATGTATGGTCAGCTATTAGGGAATCACTGAAATACGTGTCTCCTATGTTTAACATAGTTAAGTAGGTGAAGTGTTTGTACAGTTTTATATTTACACATTGTTGAAATCCAGATATTGGAGAAAAGGAAAAATAGATTCTTGTTTTTATTATAAATTTACTTCTTGTTTACCTCTATTATTAAATGCAAGTTAGTGTTCACGCATTTATTCGGTGTCTGACAATACAAATTGAAGACTTGGCTGCAGAAAGAAGAGTCCTGCTTAATTTTTGACAGCAGAAGGTGACAGTTTCTCTGAAACTACTCAGTTAACAGTTTGTGTTTTTGCTGGACATCTTCCTAGTATCCAGCTGTTTTTGAGAGAGTCTGGATATTTGTGTTATGTTATTCCTTTGGTTGTTTGCTATGGACATAAAAGTAGTCAGGGAACTTGAGATTAGACTTGAGAAAAATATTTATTTTTTAGCTGTATCATGCAGCTGCAAGTCTAACTTGGAATTAGCTGTTGTTAGATTCAGTAATATTTTAATTAACAGAACCTTTTTCAGGTTCTGTTTGTACAAACAAGACAGATTTGTGATGAGTGTTTATGATACTGAGCTATAACTGAAGAAACTCCTCTTTAATATATTCTGCTGTGTATTCACTGTGTGATATGGAAGTGACATTAAAGGAGAAAATATTATTTTCCATATTATTTTTGTGTTTCTTTCACCCAACATTTTTCACTTGTTTATTTTTGAAGTAGTGCAAAGTGATACTTCTAACTCAGGAGCATGTTTTGTATTTAATTCATGGAAATGTTGATTGAGTATCCGGGTAAGGGCTGAGTTGCACAGAGGTTTAAAAATTATTTTTAAACCCCTTTTTCCTTTTACAAGATGTTCTTTCCTTTCTATTGTTGTGGCAGTCTTGCATACAAAGGAAATTATTCAGCAAACTGACTTTGTGACTAAGAATGGAACAGAAGTGCTCTCTTTAATATGCAAAAGAGAAGTTGCAAAAAGACAATGTCTTCGTCTGACAATGAAAAATGTCACTTGTAATAATAATTTGGAAAAGATAAGATGTGAATTTTTGCTTTGTCAGAAGTATGTTTTAAGTAGAACTATTCCTGTTTAATGTTCTGGTCAACTATCCTTATCCATTTGCATGTGTCTGAATATTAAGCTGCCAACTGCATTTAATCCAAGTGGAAAAAAAAATAACATTTATTCACTAGTTTCACTTTACAGTAGAAATATTATTATGTTGAAAGTCAACTGCATCTGATACTCAAGCTCTCTTACACTGTTTGTGATAGTCTACACTAACTGCTTCTGAGAAAGAATTAAAATGATTTTCCCCTTTCTTCCTGCTGTCATCCAATTGGTAGAACTACTTGTTCTTCATCAAGAGAAGAGTGATGCCACAGATGGCAGCAAATTTCTTTAAATTAGATAACCTCACATTCATGTAAAATGTAAATATATGTTGTTTCTGTACTCATTTAGAAGTTCAGTTATGGACAGTAAAAGTAAAGTGCACTTTCTTTTTTTTACAAAGATGAATAAAAACTCTTCATTTAGAAAGTATAATCAGCTAAAGCTACTTCTAGAATATATGAAAAAAATGGTAATTAATACTTTCTTTTAAAGGCTTGAAAAAAATTTTTATCATGGCTACTAAACTTCATAGACTTGGGAGCTATTTAGACATATTGCTACATGTTAAAAAAAAAAAATTAGCAATGTTGAAATTCACACCACCAGAATATATATTCTGTCTTTGCACTCTGTTGGAAAAGTAATCTGTGTGCACATGTTTTGGATTAGAGAAAAATCAGTACAAAGTACTGAAGTTTTGTACTTTGTTTGAACTGAGTTTTTTCTTTGAGCTTAGTGATGCCCATACAGAAGCAGAATATTATTTCTGTGTGTTCTCCTGTGCTTGGAGTCTTCTGGAAAGCAGCAGCTACTGGGGTCACTTAATTCCAGCTATGGGAGTATCTTTTCTTCTATGGCAGGTTTTGTGTGTAAGAACTTCGCTATATCCAAACCCTGGCATTTCTTCACTCAAGTTCTTGTGTTGATGTAATCATTTTTACCATGCAGTACTTTGCTGTATATCCTGGTTAATTACTGTTGGATTACATGGATTGTCTCATGCTTTGTTGTTAATTGTAGTGTCCGATAGGGAAAAATGAGGTTTTAAAGTATTCTTATTATGTAGATTATTTTTCTTTTCCTGTAGTGGAGAAATACTTTGTGATGGGTATGAACTTTTAAATCACAAGTCTCTAGACCCCTGTGGGTCTTAAATACTTTTGCTTTGGGAGGATTATTTGAGAATACCATTAAAAATTATAATCACTGCTGTTCTCTTACCCACTGCGTGGATAATAGTCATGTAATACGCCATGTAATTGCAACAGATTATTGGGATTTGGAGGTAATCAAGATGATTTCATGATCACTGTCTATTCCAACGGGTAAATGTGATGCTTCCTTCACTGTTTCTTTTCAGAGATTTCTGTTCTGAGATACTATTTAATCAGAGATGAATTCCATGTAAGAGAGAAAAGGCACTGGGGGACTGGTAAATCAGCAGGGATGCCAGACTGACAACATTTTCAGCACATAAGGATTTAGGAATTAAAAGATTTTTGTCAAAAGTTTAAATCTCCATCTCAGAGTATGGCTTCAGCTATTCCTGAATTCTTTCTTAGATCAGTGGTATTTTGGAGCCAAGGGTCCTCTTCTTCCTGTAATTAAATTTATCAGCAAAGGACAGTTTCAGCACGGTATTTTAAAATAAAGGGAAAAGAATCCTGGCAAAGACAGTCTCTAGAGGCAGTACTAGAGCTGCCACGTGCAGTTTTGTGCAGTTATGGGTGTGATTAGTCACTGTAATGAACCAAGCTGTTTTTCTCTCGACCGTGAGTTAGGAGTGCTGAGGTCAGTGGCTCAGTTCGGCCCGGAGGAGGCTGAGGGGATCTCACTGCAGTCACAAGAGCCTGGTGAGGGCGAGAGGAGGGGCAGCCGCCGAGCTCTGCTCGCTGGGACAGTGACAGCCCCGAGGGAATGGCCTGGAGCTGGGTCAGGCAGGGCTGGGTATCAGGAAAAGGTTCCTCACCCAGAGGGTCCCAGCTGGACACTGGCACAGGTTCCCCAGGGAAGTGGCCACAGCCCCAGCCTGGCAGAGCTCAGGGAGCATTTGGACAGTGCTCTTGTATGGGGCTGAGAAGTAGACTTTGATCCTTTTGGGTCGCTTCCAACTCAGGATATTCTATGGTTTGAGAATTGTATTTTATGAACTAAATAAACTCTATTTGATGTAATTATTTAATCAAGTAATTTAAACGATTGTGATAAAATCAAATAAATGGAATTTGTTAATTAAAATACACTCTAGAATTTCTTCCTGTGTGTAAGAATTCCTGGAATCTAGATGTTAAAATGTATTTTTCTTATTAGTCCTTGTAATTAGATATTAAGTAAACAAAGGGAAAAAGAAGTTCTGCTTTGTCTCTGTAGCAGTGCTTCATATCCCTCAGCCAGGGTGAAGTGACAAACTGAATGCTAAGTAAAATTCTTATTATTTCTGAAAAGTTTCCGCTGGAGTAGGAGTGACAGTGGAGGCAGACCAGTGTAGCTTTCATGATACACTAATTCTGGTAGACTTTTCATATAAACAAATGCATTTATTTTTTGCTTCATGTGACTATTTTTAGAAATAAACCCAAAAGTGGCATCCTGTATCACTTCAGACATTATAAGTTTTGTGTGTTCCTCAGTATTTCTTTGAAAGGTCTATTTGAAGAGCACTATTATTTCAAATAGAAACACTTTCATTCTCATTTCATTCTGTCAGTCTTAAAAAACTTCTGAGAGGTTCATGTTGCTAAAATTGTTTATAATTTTCTTATCTGGGAGATGCAGCGCTCTTTTCTGTTTTGTGTTGAAATTCGATGGAGCTGTCACTTCAAGTTCATGCTCGTTTGAAATTGCTGCTGCTCAGGGTTGTATCCTGGATGTCGATACTTACAAGTGTTGAAGTACAGGTAGCTCATGTTGCAGGGGCTTGTACTTTGTACTGGAGAGCGTGTAAACTTGCTGTACAACAAAGGGCAAGATGCAGGAGCAGCAAGCCGGAGGAAGGAACATCATTAGACTGGCAGAATAAAATGTATTTAGCATAGTGTGCTGAGAGATGTAGCCATCAGTAGTGGGCCAGGTAAGAAATCTGCTGCATAAGTAAAGGCAAAAAGTGAGTTTGAATTGGAGGGAGCAGCATCTTTATACGGAAAAGCTTCAGTTTTAATGTTACCTAAATGTAACAAAGAAATTTAAAACATTGATATATGAGATGTGTGTGTTTTAAGTTGAGCTAAAAGACTTCCTGATGTTTGTTTTGGCAAAACATAGAAGATATAGGTAAATTTTTAGAAGAGAATTACATAGTCCAGTGCTTTGTATGGGAGATAGAAGAAAGAATAAAACAGGAATCATAGGATATATGTTTGGAATTTTATATTTTGAAGAGTCCAATAAAGTGTTTAGGGTTCATTGTCTATGACTGACTTTTAACAACAACATCAGCTAGTCAGTTTGTGTGGTACAGCTGCTTTTGTGTTTTATATGGGAAAGCATTCGAATAGTGATTCTGCCACGTAGAGTTCATGTTTGTGAAACAGTGCAGGTAGCCAGGATTTAATGTTTTAAGTCAGAATTCTAAGGTAACAGTGTATAAACTATTACCCCTGTAGGTGTAGCATTTTGTTTAGATAAAAAATGTTCTATTCACTTACGGCTTTTTCAACTACTCCAGCAAACAGAAAGATACAAATTATGTATGAATTCACAAATTGCTGTGGAACTTTGTATATTGAGTTTCCATTGTCAAAGAAAAGCTGTTTAGAAAGAGCATGAAATCTTAGGTAGACCTCAAGTTCAGTTACTTACTTTGAAAGAAGAGACAATCCTATGTAATTAGTAAAATAAAAATTTACATGTAAATTGACACATATGAAAGTACAGTCCCTACCCGTGTTGAGTAATCAGACTAAAGTATTTCACTTGTGAGCAGACTCAGATGTAGAGGGATCTGTTTGGTTTTTTCTGTTACCACATAAATTGTCTGTGAGAAATGAATACATCCTGTTTGGTCATAAATAATTCAAGCATGGAGAAAAGGCAATCAAAGAACAAATCTTGTTTTGTTCAGTAACCTGCTCAGCTTTCTAAAAATATATTAATTTCTTGTGCAAGTGGCAAAGTTGGAAATAAGTGACAAGCAGCAGTGAATGGCATTTGGATTAAAATGTTTTGAGCTGGACAGCACAGATTATTTTCATGGAATGTCAAGATGTAACGGTGTAAAAAATGAATAGGATTAAATCATTCTTCTTCAGGACTAAATACAAAACAGTCCTGTATATTTAAAAGAATTTAAAGGGCTAAAGTATCTGAGATGGAGTTGTATAAAAACCCCCCAAACCCAAGTTATAAATAAAAACAAACTTACATATTAAATTTTTTTTTTTTTTTTTTTTTTTTTTTTTTTTTTTTTTTTTTTTTTGTGCTAGGATCCTAAAGGTAATTGGCATTTTTCAGATCATGCCCCCTAGTTGTTTAATGTGTGTACAGCAGAGATAGTGTTGCATTTGTAAGTGAATAATTGAAACATCACTATGATAACTCTGTGGCTTTGTACATTACTAGCTAAGTGAGTGGTATGATGTAGACTGTGAAAGCTCCAAAAATAATTGACTGGATATTAAATAAAGTTTGGGGCTAGATACATATTAAAATACTAAATGCTTTTAAATTTCATATAGAAACCATTTCATCTTTTTAAAATGTCTGAGGATTTTTGTTGTTTTGATGGTATATATTTGAAGATGTCATTATTTTCTGAAGAGTTTGAAACATCTTTTGGTAATGAAAAATTATATCATAACAAGGAAGTTATTATTTGAGAGAGGTGCTAATTTGATATTTAAGATGAAGAGATGGTAAATTTCTGTGTTCTAATACTTCTGATTCTAGCGATGATAACAACAAAATGGAATTAAAGTGATGTTAAGGTAATAATTCTGTAATGACTATGACTTTCTATGCCACTTCCCTAGCTAACAATTCAATTAGTCGTGGTAACTTTGTACAAAGACGTTTGTTCTTTTAGTATTTCTAGAACTGCCTTATATTATAATGAATTTCATACATAAATTCAGAATTGCATTTTTTTTTCCTTAAGAACCAAAAATAATTATGAATTTATACAAGTAGGACCTTTTAATTTAAAGTATGACTTTGAGAAAATACTGTTTTCTACTGGTTTCTGATAGTAGAAGAAACCACTGGGAACCTCTGAGAGTTTTGAAAATGCTTTTCATGGTACAGTTAATTCTCAGACAACTCAGAATTTATTGCAATATGTTTTGAATCAAAATAATTCTGGTGGTGAATGTGGTGTAGGTGTATTTTTTATGCAAAAAAGAACTTTTAATTTTTTCTGTCTACAAAGTACACCTGCTTGACACTTAAGCTGTGAGAAACTGAAAGATTAATGTGATGTATAAAACCTGTACTCATAGATGGGAATCTGTACACATTTCATGTGGAAAATTGAAGTACATGGGTTTTTTTCTCTTGGCTTTATAATGGTAATACTTTACAGGATTTCAGCTTGATAATTTACCTAATCTGTGAACAAGTATTCTAAGACTCTTTACATGAGTGAAAATTGATACAGAAATATAATTTTCAAGTCCTATGTTCACACTGAATTACATAAATAATTAATTAGTTTTGCTGCAGCTAAAGTTTCATTCTTTTTGTAAGGTATCAGCCAATGTTTCTTTTTTCACTCCAGAAAAATGTCATCAGATACTCTGTTTCCATAGAGAACTATAAGGCTTTCAGTCAGTGCCTTTTTTTAACTATTTAGTATCCAGCAAACACTGGAGAAAAAAACACCAAAGTACTCAACTTTCAGTTCCTTTTGTGTTATGGTTAACTTCCTTAAGCACACATTTTGATGACTCTAAGAAGTTTGATTGCTGAACAATATAAGCATAAGTAAAAATTTAAAAATTGCAGTTTAAACCTACAGTTTGAAAAGATCAGACGTGACATATGTGAGTGTTTTTCCCCAAAGGTGTTGTATAGTTAATATATCCTATTAGAAGGAGACTGTCAGTGCCCTTTGTTGGGAATCATTGTGTGACTGGCAGTCAGTTAAATCTCCTCCTCAAAGCATTGTGGACACTGAATTCAGGCAAAGTTCCTTAGGACGGCCTGCTCAAGTAATAAAGCAGTCATTCTCATAGTTCATTCAAAGGTCCCATGAGCTGTATCTGCCTTCTCACCTGTCTTCCTTTTTGCCTCTCGTTGCTTTCTGACTTGTTCCATGTGCCCTAAATTGGTGTCACACCTTCATATCTCACACTGATTTCCTCCATGAGCATCGTTAACCTGTGCCACCTTCTCTGCTCTCTCACTTCTGCTGGTCCCTGTGTTTTGGTCAGTCGTGGGTCCCTCTTGCTGCCTTTTCTGACACTGCCTCTGTGTTCGATAGGTGTTATGACTGGAAGTTATTGGAAATGAAGGGTTTCTGTTCTGGGCCCAGTCTCTCATTTGGGTGAGGATCAATAACTCAGAGAAAACTGGGTGTTCCAATAGTCTCAGATGGTCTCAGTTATCCATATGAAGTCTTGGAAGAGGTGGGAGTATACCTACTGCCAGCAGAACTTTGAGGGATGTCATCTGTTAAGCTTTGAGGTCAAAAATTAATATATATGAACTGAGGCTTTTGTCAAATCTCATATTCCTGTGTCTGGGAAGACTCCATGAAATTAGTAATGGTAAATAGACATCTGACAAACAATAAGTGAATGCCTGACACATGCCAAAGTTCACAATAATTAAAATATTAATTAAAAAAAAAATAGCTGCCTTTCCTCTCTGTTCCAGAATAGAAATCCACTTTTCTCACCTTGTTACCCCTCTTGATGCAGCAGGATGTCTCATTTGAAGTTGTTGGCAAGTTCCTTTACATGGGAAAATTTTCACGGGTGGTTTAGGCAAAATGTTGCAGGATCACTTCTGGTCAGAGGTAAGAAATGAAGCAAAATAATTGTCAGTTTTAGCTAAGTGTGGATGTCCAGTTCCAAACAGAAGTGCAAATCTGTCCAATTTGTTTTTCACAGTGCAAAGCACATTTCTTTGGATCTTTCTTTGTTTGTCAGATTTAAAGGACACCTGTATAATAATTTAAGAACAGCACCACAGACACAAATGTTCCCTGTCATCCTGCAAAGCGAGCTGAGGAGGTTGTGGAGCTGCATGAGTTTCTCAGTCAGTACTTGTACAGAGATGTGTGAGCCCAGATTTACAAAGGGCATATGTCGAATCAAAGAATGATTTCATTTGGAAGGCTCCTGGGAAAGTAATTTGCAGTTCAGTCCCCTGCTCAAAGCAGAGATAACATTGGAGTTGGATTCTATAACTGATTTAGGCAATCTGTTCCAGTGATAAACTCCTCTCATTCTGGGTTTTTCCCGCCTCATCTCCAACTGGAACTTTTCTTGTAGTTATTTCGGACTCCTGTGTCTTGTCCTTTTGTAATGCGTCTCTGAGGATGCTGAGTCTGTTGCCAATTTTTTGTTACCATGCAGCATTATAGTCCTAAAGTGAAGTGCCAAGATCTTGGCAAAGATTACAGAATTTGTAAATCTGATAAAACTTCATAAATCTTTATTAAATAGAAAAAAAGTCAACCCCCATGAACAGGATGTGTAGAGTCTCATAAAGTCAGGAGGAAGAAAAGGGAGATGTGAAATCCCAGCTTTCATCCAGATTAGTGCAGTGGTGTTCATTCTGAAAGATGTGTTGTCTGTGTGCTGTGGCCACAAAATCCACTCTTAGGTGTTACTCTTCCTGTTTAGAATTCAGGTTTATAACTGAACCTAGAATGTTTTTTAATTATCAGTACACTACTAATAAACCAGTTAACAGATTAATTAATGTTATATATCACTAGGAATCACAGTTCTGTGATGCTTTGCACAGTTGTTAGTTGCATGTAGTTATTGAATTCTGTCAAATTTTTGCCTATAAATTGTACCCAAATATTATTGAATTTTATAACCCTTCACTTTAACCTTCCACCCTACTTCATAATAAATTTGCAATCCTGTCTCCATTTTAACTTCTCGCTTCAGGTTTTTTGGATATTGACCTTGTGGAGAGTCCACTGGGTTTCCTAAGGGTTCCCTCTGACATCCTGGCACCTTTATTATTGAAGCAGCTCAGCTTCATTATAGTCTGTGGGCATCTGCACTCCTTTCAAAAGATCTGCCCTCTCTTGGTCTTGAACTGCCTTTATAAGTTGTTTCTAGACTTTTGTTTTTGCCACTCTTTTATATCCCTTTTTCTGCCCACTCCTTTCAAATAAACAAGCTGCCCTTCAAATACACTTTCCCCATTGCTTCAATTTGCCACAAACATTTGCAGATCTCATATTTATAAAACCTGCTTCTTGACAATCTTGGTCTTAAATGGTATAATTGATGTTAAGTACTGAGTGACTTCAAAGATTCTACGTGTGCCAAAGATCCGCAACACTGCCTTTTGGTTATCTGTTTAATAGCTGTCATATATTCTGTATTTTACATAGCCTTACTCTCTAAGAAATGTCAATCTACTTTGGCCTTTTTTCCCCTCAACCTGATTTTGGTTTTGGGCTTTATTCCACTTAGCTCTTTCTTGGTTCATGCGCAAGTGAACATACATGATTTTTCTCATTCTGTTTTTTGTTCATTAAGTATCTTGCTTGCCAGGGGGCAGGGTGGGCCAGCTGGTCCCTGAGGGAAGAGGAGCCAGTGCTAACCATAGCAAGGTGGACATGCCAGGGGCTCAGTGCCTCCTGGGCAGCACTGTCTCAGAGCTGGGCAGCCAAGCCTCCAGAGATGGGGCGCTCTTGGCTCTTTCCAGTGCTGCCTCTCAGGTGTTCCATCTGTCGCTGAGTTTGGCAACCTCTGATAATGTCCCCGTTCTTCTGCAGAGTCTGTCCAGTCCTCCATCAGAACCTCTTGCTTGCCATGCCAGTCCCTCTCAGATTAGGACCAGATGCCTTTCTGTTCTTTGAAAAGATGATTAAACATTAACTCATATTTAAACGGTGGGGTTTTAATTATATCTGGCATACATATTTGCATCTTTCGGGGTATTTGTTAATGATCAATTCTGATAATATTACAACTTTGCAAACTTTTACAAGGTTTTTAAAAATGTGTTTCTTTCTGTTTCTTTTAGTATCTCCTGAAGCAATTGGATTCCTGTCTGCAGTTGGGGTGTTCATTATTCTCATGTTGCTACTTTTCCTATATATTAATAAGAAGATGTGTATTGAAAATGTTAGTGGTTTCCCAGATCTCGATTCAGGATACACTACGAGAAAGAGTTCACAAGATAAACTTTGTAAGTATCTGACATACAGTGTACTAAACTTAATTATAAGAATGCACATTTTTATAAGGATGCAGCAACACAACACTGGCTTTTCCTCTGACTGCAGTACTTGAAAGGAGCAAACCTTTGTATCCACAAGCCACAGAAATTCAATACCTATATAACCAAAGAGTTTGCATTTACTTATGGGAGATACTTCTCTTGACTCTGAGAATACTCTTGAACTTATTTTAAACATTCCATAATTTTATGTAATTAAATCTTTTCAGGTAAATTTGTGAATGGGATTATTGGATTTTCACTCATCGTGTTAAAATCCTTAGCCATACTTTTGGAGAAGGTCTTGCTTTTATTCACCTGGAAAATAATTTTAAAGAATAATTTTAGTGATATCTTATATCTGACTAACACATTATTAAATATTTTTTAATACAACGAGATCTTTAAGGATCATATGTAATGAAAGAGATTAGACCTTGAAAGAGATATTGAAGGTTGGTTAAAACAACCTCTTTTTACTTTTGTACTGTGAAAATTGAACTGGCTTTGTTAGTTGACTTGAGAGACAGAGTCAGGTACCAGAGAACAGAATGTGAAATTGAAGAGGCCTTCTTCCCCTCTACCTCTCTAAAAGGATGGAGCTAAATTTTTATTTTCAATTTTCCAGGAAGCCAAATAAATTTTCTCCCCAGAAATTGTCTGTCATATTAACTTTCTTTTTTGCTACAAAACAAGTCTTGATATTCCAAAATATCTTACCTTATGTAAAAGACATCAAATATTTAGGGGTGAAGAAGTCTCCACGATGTGTGTGGTGTTATGTTAAAGCTTACTTTAGTGTGACATTGATGAAAATTTAAACGTCTCACAACTTCTTCTTCGCAGGTTAGAATAAAAAAGCAATTCCACCTCACACAGTTGT
Organism: Sitta carolinensis; assembly: GCA_032173965.1. Lineage (NCBI taxonomy): Eukaryota > Metazoa > Chordata > Aves > Passeriformes > Sittidae > Sitta > Sitta carolinensis. The sequence continues at coordinate 223,710 of JAVUNC010000019.1, forward strand.
CTTGTTTTTGAAAATAATGAATTTTATTATGGCTAGTTGGTGCAGCAGTTGATGAAAGACTATGGTTTGTCTGGTTGATTCGTTTCAAGATATTTATTTAGCTGTTTTCTTATTGTTTTCAATGATTATCAAATGAAAAGAGAAAAGCTGCAACTGCCCCTGGTAAATGTATTGATTTTTGAGATAGCAAAGGCAAATAGCTCTGAAATTGAAGGTGGAGAAACAGAGCTGCTCGATTTGTGGAACAGAGGACCTCCCAGAATTGAGAGCTGTTGCTGAGCAGGCTGGACAAATGGCCTTTTTTAGAAACCTTCCCCAAAACCTGAGCCTTCCCTCTGTGTCTGCCCTGGTGGGCACGCTCAGCAGCGCCGTGGATGAGCTGGCCAGCGCCGTTGGCGAGGTTGGCTGCGCCGTGGCCGGCTCGGTGACAGAGCAAGTGGCGAGCATGATCAGCAGCCTGCGCACAGAGGACGAGAGTCCCGGGCACAGGGTGACAGCCCCGTGGAGGGCAGAGAGGAGCACGCAGCAGCATGGACTCGTTCTCAGGAAATGGATATGAAAGCAAGGAGAGGTGCTGCAGAGCACAAAGACACTCATAACTCTGATTCGCTAGGTTTTGTACAAAAAGGTTCAAATCAAGTTGGAGTATCTGACCACGTCTCGAACAGAAATCTGTGCCAGTTAGGAGGCACAGATCTTAATAATTCTCTCAGTGATACAGAAGGACCACAGGATTTGAAGACTGTAGGAGGACCTTTTAAAAGGGAAGTAGTAGGGGAAAATGAGTGTTTTGTAAATGATAAGTTCTCAAAAGATAGTAACCTGAAAAGTAAAAAACTTACAGTAGAGCAATCTATTGAGGAGCAAGATAATTGTTTATATGCAGTATCAGATAATTCTAAGAATTGCGAGCATAAAAAAATCAAACCACAGTCACCTGGTTTTAAAGATCATGATAAAGTGCACAGTATGAGTGTTCCCCAAGATTTAGAGACACAACTTTTTGAAGTACAGAAGGAGAAATTATCAGACTCCAGCTTGAAGAAGCACAATGACCATCCCAATTGCCTTAATGAAATCAAAGAAAAGAAATCTGAAGCCTTCTTTGACAGAAAAAGAAAACCCATCTCAAAGGATGAAGGCCATGTGTCAACTACAATTGTAAATGAGGGTAAAAGGAAAAACTCAAAGAAATTAGAAAGAGAGCTATGTAATAAGAAGACAGCAGGAAAAGGTGAGGAGTCTCTCAGCAAACTGCATTCTTCAGCCTTTCCTGAAACTTATGATATTCCTACTTTTTTCACCTAATTTACACATTTAATAATAGTATTTCCTGTGAGTGAAAGTAGGTTTGTTTCAGTGCTTCATTTTCTAATTACGTTGATATTTCTTGGAAGTTAATTATTTTCCAAAATATTATTTAAAGGAACTGATTAATAAATGCCTTTTTTATGTTCTAACTTTACTCTTTCTCTACTCAGTTTTTCTTGCCTTCTCTGCCTTGTGTGATTTCTGCTGAAAACTGAACTAATTGATACTGGAAATTAATACTTGTTCTGTGAAAATGATTTTTATTTTGTTTCTTTTAAAAGCATTGCATAAGATATGCTGTGATGATAAAAGGAATAACTTCTTTTACATTTACATTACAGTAGATCTTCAGAACATTTCTGGGATATGTAAGATAGTGATTTCAAGACACAATGAGAAACTCAATAAGAAATGACAATTAAGTGATTTTAGGTAGAGAAAGAAGTGAATGAGGCTTGTCTTAAAGTTGTAGTCTTAAAACAAAACCTGTGTATTGTTGGTATGGATACTTTGTGTGTTGTCTGCAACATCCAGTGTTAGTGTGATAAGGGAATTGCAATAACAATTTGTGAGTAGGAAATAAAACCTTGCAATTTTACATACTTTTTCAGGCTGCATAGTAAATTTTAGAAGGCAGTACATGCTTTTCTAGATGTGCTGTTCCTTTAAAGAAATGAATGATTTCCTAATAGAAACCCATTTCTTTTCTTCAGTTTTGTGTGTTTTCCTTATCTGAATATATCAGTTATCTGCTTTGTTGAGTTTTGGTTTCGTTTGTTTGTTCGTTTTTTCAGTTTGAATTAGGAGTGTTTTCCATGTTTGTATGATAAACTATGATCTTATCTATTTCTTTATATAGTAATATATTTATAAGGTATAGTCTCTCAAAAATGGCATTTAGGTCCCATAATAAGCAAATTTATAGCTTTCAATAGGTTAATAATTGCTCGTGACCCACATCAGCCAAATAAAGGAAAGGTTTTGCTAAGAACATAAATTCTCTTTGACCAGTTCCCAAATAAGGTATAAAAACCAAAGGAGAAGTAGCAAGAAAAGGCATAAAACTCTGAGATTTTTTTGATTTTTCTTAATGTACAGGAGGCTCTTTTTTTCCCAATAAACTGAAACTGCTCTGCTTTGTAATTTAAAAGAAAATATTTGCATGGGTTGCTTATGTTTAAACTTTCAGGAGGTTTTTAAGTCCTCTGAAGAGGTCTTGCTTCATGACTTATAATAATGGTATACATTCTCATCCTTCTATGATAGGTACTAGAGAAAAAAAAAATAAAAACTGCTGTCACTGAGAACTTCTGGATGCTTACAAAAGTCAGTGTACTATTAGACGTAACTCTTCTTTCAAACATGTTGCTGCCATGTTTTATACTATTCCATTCTTTATGCAGGCTGATTAATGAACCTGATTTCATATGTGTGGATACATTTCTTGTAATGTTAAAGGATGCACCTAATACTGATGTCTGGCTCTGTATTTTAGGCAGGTATGCTCTGCTTCAGTGACAGTTGTGGAAATCCGTGGCAGTTTCATTGTGGCAAGTTTCAAGCCCTGGAGGGCTGTATGAGATACAGATTTTTACTCTGTGTTACAGCTAAGGAGATTCCTTTTTCTGGGCAGCCTCTTGCAGTGAACCTGTTAGGCAGAATGTATCCTGCTTGGTGTGATATTTTCAGTAAATGATCACTGAAATTGAACTTGCTTTATAGCCATCCATAAATGGGAAGAACCATATCTGCTGGACTTGTATTAATAGTCTAGAATTGAAATATCTGGTTGCTTCTTAGAAGTCTTTTAGGGCACCATTTTTCCTATAAATAGAAAATTAAGCTGATGTACACATTGTGTGTAGAGCTGGTAGCCCCACATCCAATTAAGGTTTTCTGACAGTTTCTATTTCAAGACCTTATTATGAGTCTCCTAAATTGTGTGCCAAATTTGAAAGAATTATGAGGAAATTAGGCATTCTTTCTCTCTGAGATCCTATTGTTTGGGGTTTTTTTCCTAAGTTATAGTTTAAAATCTTCAACTGTTTCCAAAAACAGGTTATGGGAAAAACATGCTGGATATTTATGGAAAAAAAAAATAAAAAAAAATGGGAGGATGTAGATTTCACCTCGGCTTTACAAAGATGCTGTGGCACCTTTGTCTACTGGAATGTGTGCTTGAAACGTGGGAGAGCACTTCTCCCATGTCAGAGATGACCATGTTCTTCTATGAAGAAACACCTAAGTTTGAGAAAGTTTTAAATTTTTGGAAAGTTTGCTTTTTGAAAAGACATGGTAAACACTTCTTATACTTTGCTTGTTAAATTCACTGACCATCCCATTTGCACTCATATGCTTCATTGTAGGGACTGAAGAATGGAGCAGGTCTTACCCTGCCTATGATGCTTATGGTCACTGATGAACTTATCAGAAGAATTGAGAATAAACATATTCTGTGTAAGGACAGAAACTTCCTGAACAAATAGGACCTGATGCACATGGTAGATTGGGATTTGAACTAGGAAGGGTGACAGATGTGGAGAGAACTGGTGACTTCCTGTAAAGGTGGAGAGTCTAAAGGTGAAAGACCGAGGTTACATGAGTAGTTGGTTAGTTGCAAGTAAAGAGAATTTGGGATTGAATAGCCAAAGTGAAGAGAGGAAATCACCATAAGAAACCAAAAGTAGTTGCTGCTTGGAGCGAGAACTTGGAGTATGGGGCTGGGAGGCAGGAACTTTGCATAGGATTCTACTTGAATAAATGTAACTTTCCAAAAGATTTCTTACCTAAACTTGCAACAGAGGTTTTTCTATATGAGTACCAGGGAGAACAAGACCTCTATGGGAAGCAATTCCTAAAAGTAGGAAGGATGGACCTCTGTAGTACTAAGAGGCAAACACTTCACTGTAAAAGAGGCCTAGATAGCAAGCAAACATTGAGTTAATTTAATTTTAACTGGCTGAATTTTGAATAAGCTAAATCTCTCCTTTAATGGGAATCCTCAGCCAGAGGAGTGAGGCTGACTGGGCACGAAGACAGACACTAATGGGAATGGAAATGCAGATCTGGAGCTGGGGGCATAAAAGCAGGGAGGGGAGAAGCAGCTGAGCGTGGCTGGATAGCATGTTAGACAGCATTCCCTCAGATTCAGGAGCTGAGAAACAGCATTATGGGCATCTCCAAGCTCTGCTGGCAATGGAAATGCACTGACAAATCATATACCACAGGTTTGCTCTCAGAGTAGAGGCAATGCTGACTTCTGAGTTTACATGAACTCTTAATGCCTATCAGAGCCTGAGATCTACAGAACCTCTGCAAGGCATGTTCAATTTGGGCAGAATCCATTTGAACTTTGGAAAAAGGGAGGAGAAAATTTTCCCTTTAAAGAAACAAAAATACAGCTAATCTTTGATTTGTGGGAGGAAATCATGCTTGAGATGTAGCTGGAAAACGTTAGCCACAGGAGTGGGCACTACAGAACTGCTATAAAAGAATTAACTAGATGAATTTTTTTTCCCCCATGTAATTTTTGCTGTTGCCAGATGTCTGCAGTAAAAATCTGCATTAATTTCAGTTATTGAACAAGGAGCTGTTTATTGTAAGTTAAATAAAATTGTGCATGCAAACATCTTTCACTAGCATTTTCCCATGTGTTATGTGAGTTTAAGCACTACTGACATAAGTATCCTAAAGATGATTTTGTTGTAGGCTTCTTTTTGTAAATCAGTTTCATTTCTATGCTATGCTACGTGCTCACAGCAAAAATCAGCTGGGAATACAGGATCAGGAGCTGCTTGCTTGATATGTTAGGTATCCAAATGTAATATTGCAGGAGTGTTGGATTTACTTTACATAAATTATTTTAAGCATTTTCCTACTTAATGAAGGGTTTCAAGAATGTCTATGTGCCACCTTACATGAATTGATCTATTTTCTGTTGAATAAGTGTTAGTATGGTTTTTTGGGGCTTAATGATCTTTCAGGTCTTCTAGAAAATGAGAACAGCTCTCAGCAATTACAAAATCACAATGCTTGTAATTACAAGATATTTTTAAATATTGCAGACATTTTAATTGAAATGGCTTAAATATCTTCAATGATAACCTCTTATGGTTATTTTCTTGTATTCTATTTTGAGCTGTAGTCGATTTGCTTTATTTTATTCAAACAGACAATTCTTATATGAGTAAAGACCAGCATGGTTCATCATCTGAGAGTGAAGATGAAGCACTGGGTAAATATCATGAGGCCTTGTCTAGAACCCAGAGTTCCAGGCTGCCAGTGGTGGATGGCAGACAGCAAAAAAACTATGTATGGGAAACCAGACAAAAATATAGTCCCCTGTCTGCAGAATATGATGGATACAGTAGTGAAGCCTCAATAGATGAAGGTAAGAGTGATTTAAAAGCCTTCCTTTTATTCCAAATTTCAGAATTGTGTTCTGGATAAGTAAGTCCTAGACAAGAGCAGATTGGCTAGCAAATAGTCAGTCTGCAAAAAATATCCAGACACTTTTTATATTAGTGCATGCTCAAAAAAAAACCCAAAAAGAAGTAAAGCACACACTTTTGTACATTCTTCCAGAAATACTGCAAATGATACAGTATCTTGTAATATTAAGTTTCATTTGATTTTATCATTATTCATTTAATTTTGGGGGCAATTTAAGCTGTTTTGTTTAGGAAAGAAGCATGGCAGCTCTCGTTGAATTTGTGGTATTATAAATACAAAGAACATGTTATTTTTGTATTGATAATATTGATAAACTGTTCTAACAGCAAAGTAAATGAAATTGGGTATTGGCTACAATGCATATAGTCATTGCAGTGTGCATTGCTGGAATGTTCTGTATCTTTTCTTCTCTTGAAATGACAGAAAGGAATTGCTACAGAAATTAGATTACTGTATTTTTCCATGGTGCTAAAAGTTGGATTTAAACAGTGGATGTTTTCTTACATGCTATATATTTCTTGATTTTAATTTGGGGTGACAGTTTGACGTAGAGGCTGAGAATTCTGCTGTCAATATTTTGTCAATATGCTTTTAGTATTTGAAAATAGTTGTGTGAGAACTGTGTCTGTAGCCAGTTTCAAGCATGAAAAGCAAACTTTTCTGGGAGTTAGGTAAAAGTCAGATTCTGATACATGTGCTGTATTATAGTAAGGTGGTTTTGGTCTTCATTTAGTATGTTGAAATGCAAAAGTTGTTTAGTGTTTGATGTTTTCTAATAGAAAGTGGATACATGTAATTGCAAGATATTTCACCTTAAATGTTCTGTACAGAAGGGCTTGAAGAAATTTAGAATGTCTAAAATTCAATATAATTAAATTATATAAAAGTCTATTTGCTGTTGAAATTTGAAATTAGTACATGGTCATTCATGACTCCAAGCTAAGACTTGAAGGACAGGAAAGCCGTTGTTCAAGTAAGTTGTAGAGTAAAAGGATTCGCTTTTGATCATCTGAAAATTCACTTCTTTCCTTTGCTGTTAAATTGTAGGAAGGCAGGCAGTCTGAGTTCCAGCAAATAATGAAGGAGGTGCAGAGGTGAGGTCAGGTGGTAAAAACTGATCCTTGAACACTTTGGTGGAGAAGAAATAGGGATAGTAAAAGCATGTTTGTTTTGGTATCTACTGAGATCTCTCAACAGTGTTGGTGAGGGGAATATGAAGGATGAGATACTCAGGGTTTTTTTGGGGTGTCTGTTACTGTTGGGAAAGAATGATGATGTATATTAACAGGAGATGGAAAAATTATTAGCAAATAATACCAGATATGAATTATACAAGAATTGCACAGGAAGCCTCATTTCAGATATCTAGAATAAGATACTTCTCGCTCTGCAGGCTACTGAGGCTAGTTGTTGAAATAGTTACAGCCATAGTTATATGACATTCCTCTTTTTATTTTGTAATTGCTCAGATATTTTTATCCAATCTAATTCATCTTCTCATTGAAAAGTCCTGCGTTCATCTGAGCTTTTTGCTTTGGCCCTATAGGATTTAAGCTTCAAAGGTATTGGGCTAGCCTGTATCCAATTTTTTTTAATTTTTATTTTTATAATTATGCTCTTTATCACCCTTTTAATTCAGAAGAATTTACAGTTACTGATTTTTATCCTGGGGAGTGATAGTTTCCAGTGGGGAAATCTGTATCAGGATTACAATCCAAGACAAAAGAACCTTTTTGAGAAGTCCAAATATTGCATCCAGAAAGTTACAGTTGTTACTCCCTCCTCGTTTTTGTTATTGTTCTATTGCTAAATATATCTGTCACCAGGTGCTATTCCTTTTCTTTCCATTCTGAAAGTAGGCTGGATATGCACATCATTTTAAAATTTATTGTATTGGAAGAACATTCAGGGCTTGAAAGCAAAAACCTTCTAAAACAAAAGCTATCAAAACATTCTAACTTAAAAACTTAATTTTTTTAACCACGTTCTTCTACTTGCACAAAAACTTTGATAATGTCAGTATTTTGCTTTTACTGCTGCTTATGAGAGCACTCTCTTCCCACATATTAAAAGGAATGGCGAATAAAAAGTGTTATTTTTTTGACAGCTTGCAGTCATTCTACATTACTGTAATGCAATCATTCTACACTGTGTGTTTAGTAAAATGCTTTAAATTAGAGTGAGGAGTTTGTCTCATTTTATTAATCCATTATTCTCAAAAAAATTATGTTCAATAGTATTATAAAAAAAGTTTTGGACATGGTAGTGGATTAAAAACCTAGCATTTTTCACTTCTCAGTGACCTGAAGGTGGCATACTAGAATAATTAGTGTTAGTACTTCTTATGGTCTTCCTAAATAACTTCAAAGAATCTTTGCACAATCATAAAAATGTTTTAGAATAGATGGAGAGACAGCGTATGCCTTATATGATGATCATTACAGAGGGAACACTACCCGACATAGAACTTTGATGAAAAGAGGTGGAAATCTCATGAAGAAGGCGTGCAATCAGAAATAAAGGAGATATTATTATTACCAAGCTGTTCATATATGTTCAGAGAAGCAGTTCACTTAACAGATAATGTTAAAAATCATTGAATCCAAGGGGGAAGCATCAGCATCCTAGATGTTTCAGAGTGATTTTTAAAAATGCAAAGCTTTACTGTTCTTTCAATTTGAAAAAAAAAATCTGTAGGAGGCTTGATGCCATAGGAATGCTGAATTTTTTTGTAAAATATTTGGCTTTTATGAGTATTGAATTATTTTTATAAAAAGCGTAAAGACATATGATAGAACCATTCCTTGATTCTTCTGTGGAACAAGTGGTGTGTTCCTATATACTTTGTTTAATATGAGAAAGAACTGTCAGTGTATTTGGCTTTGTGTGCTTCTGTTTCCTTTGATATGTGCTTTATCATTTCTCCCTCTGAGATTTCGGCTGTGCTCCGTTGTGAGGCACTGAGCACTCCATATGCTGAGCGTGTAACATCGGATAGTGTTAAAGGCAAGTGACGAGGGGACAGAATTAAGTTTTGTCTCAGCACTGTTTTCCTCCTGCTCGTTGCCAGTAAAGCAGCTCCTGATCATTAAGAATAAGGACAAGGGGCAGTGGTTTCAGGGAGACCTGGAAGGTGTACTGAGAGTAGATTTAGATTAGGTCTTAGGAAGGGAATTGTTTTCTGTGCGGGTGGCCAGGCAGTGGAACAGGGTGCCCAGAGAAGCTGTGGATGCTGATCTCCAGCAGGGTCGCAGGCCAGGCTGGATGGGTTTTGGAGCATCCTGGTCTGGTGGAAGGTGTCTGTGTCCAGGGTAGAGAGGCTGGGATGAGAGGCTGTAAAGCCCCTTCCAGCACAAACCATCCCCTGAGTCCATGACTATGAATTCCATCAAAGATAGAGTAGGACGAGTAATGAAAATGAGACTGAATTTTCAGAAAATTTTGTATTTCTCTGCTGAATTTTCTCTTCAGCAGCTAATCTCCCTCACATGTTCTATTTTGCAATAGTGAGCTGTGTGTTTTCAAAGAAGTCAATAAACAGTTTTACCTATAACTGTTTACTCTGAACTTCAATCTTTTTAAATTCATTTGTTTTAGAAGTATATATACTTAACTCTTCATACACACAATTTAACAAAGAGACAAAAATATAATAGTTTCTTTATTAAACCCCATGGTTTTTTGCTTTTTTGCTGAAAACATGTATAGTATTAATGTTTGCATCATTCAGACCACCAAATTGTCTGAACATATTATTTTAAGGTTTGTTTATTATCAATTCCATGATTAGTTTATTACATCCATTTTCTGGCTGCCTGCCTCTAAAAGCATCATATTCTGAAGCCTGAAAATTTGTGTTGTATGTTTTCATAGCTTTCTTTTCTCCTCTAGATGGCCATATTAATCTTTCTTTTCTACATATTTGTATAGAACTCACATGGCATTTTGTATAATGTTTTTAATACTGAAACGAAGAAAGCTATGTGCTCTGCAGGCTTTGTTGGTGTATTTTCATGATGGAATGTTCTAGTAGCACTTTTGGTAATTCTGTGCAGGTCAGGGGTTTAAATTTTTATTCACAAATATCCGCTTATGGCCAGTGTTTGACCTACTTTATATATTCGTGTTGCACTTTTGATGCATTTAGATTTTTACATGCATTACATATAGTTACTTGCATCCAAGCACAGCAGTAATATATTTTTTCATTTTGTGTATTTCTACAGACTGTAAGCCATTGTAAATATGAAACTTTTGAGTGAACTCCTCATGGACAGGCTTAATTCCAGAGTATCACTAAAGGAAAACCTAATTCAATAGAAAATGAGGTTGATGAGAAATGGCAACATTAAAAGTAAAATGGTACAGAGGTTTACACCTGAAATTTTCAACTCTTGCACAAAAGACCATAAGTTTTTAATCTAAGAAAAGAGAAACCTGTGTAACTACAGAATGTGTGGCTCAATCTCTGTGCTTCGGTCCAGAGTTCCAGGGTCAGCTTGAAATTTGAAGTCTTAATTTTGCCAATAATATTATTTTTGTATTTTCTAATATTATCCTATAAAATATGGATACTTACTGAAGTGACATCTTTTTCCTGACAAAACTTCCTTTTAGTTTTTTGCCATGTGTATCCTACTTCTTATATTATTTCCTACCATTTCAGTGTTAATTATATAGTATTATCTTTATGTGCTCCGATTATTTGTAGTATTTTGGAAAAGGGGATTATTATAGACTGTAATATTACATGTTTATTTCAGAAAATAAAGAATAAAAAATAAGGGGGGGGGGAGAGCAAGCAAAAACCAGCACCATAAGATATTTCTGCTAACGAAGAGTTTATGAATTGAAATAATGATGTAAATAAGGAAGTGTAAAAATTTTGTATTTAAAATTGGCATTAAAATTAAAATCGGCAATCTTTGTATTTCATAATAGAAATATTTTTTAGTATCTATATTGTGATCTTAAATGGACCATGCCTTCTTAATAACTTGAATTTCAAAAAAACATACAGTGTTATACTGAATTGGCCTCTCTGTCTCCTGTAGTGGCTGCTTCCTCAACTTTGAAAAGTCAAGCATTATCCTGACAAGTTGTTGTGTTTTTAACTGTCTCCCTGAGTTTCATAGGCAATGTATTTTCTCTAAGGAAATCGTCCCCTAAATTCCTAAAAATTCAAGCTTTTAAACTTAAAAATGTTAGGATAAATATATTGAAATTACAGTTTTGCAGGCAGATGTCAAAAACATCTGTCTTGGTGGCTCTTTGCTTCTGAAATCAAGATTCTCTGAATCCCCTGAGAAGAGAAAGGTGGAAGTAGAGAAGAAAACAGTTTGGGTTTTTTCATAGTTAATTTGTGATATGCTTAAAGCATTACCTCTTTAACAGCTGTGCAAAATTCCTGATTAGGAGCAAGCAAGGAGAATTGATCCCATTTTGAGGCAAAATAAGTCACATCATGAAGGAAAAAAGGAGTAAGCTCACTTGCTTATTGAGCATACTTAGATGTACTTTATTTAGGTATTGTTTACCAGTTCAGTACAACCACAGGTTCCATCTCCAGCCTGTTTTAAAATCTTTTTATAACTTCTCAATTGGTAAAGCCCCCTGGCTGAAGACATGTTATTTCTGAGATTGGCCCAAGTGCCTTACATTTCACAAGGTTTTTTTTAAACATATGGAAGCACTAAAAGACTGCAGCGAGAAAGCATAAGTTCTCTTAAATGAGAATCTGCTGCTCTAGCAGGCATATGCTACTGGATTTTATCCATCTTTTCCATATTGTGAAGGTAGAATATGGTTATTTTTGTAGTTTGTCTTCTCCCTTGTATTCTTCTCCATGGTTTCGGCACTTGATGTTGCTGTGTCTGTGGACATATTTTTGCCTCGTTCCTCAGTGTCAATCTCTGCACGTGAAGGCGACTGTTCTTCTGGAATCCCTTGGGTCTCATTCTTTATGCAGCTTTTTGCCTTTTCCTTCTCTCTCCTTAGTTTTCATGTCTCAGGAAGAGTCTCCTCACTGAATTACTTAAAGTATAAATGGAGATTTCCCCTCAGAGTCTTTCCAGTGTAAACACTAAAAGCTCTTTCACGAGCATCTCAGAAGTGGCATTGAGGTGAATCTCCCCAGTCTGTTTAAGCAACCTGTCGAGTTTGCATTAGTAAATATATTCTGTGGAGCAGGGTCCTACTTCTTCAGACTTACCAAGCTCAGCTGAAAGCCTTTGGACAGGCTGAGAGAGGAACAATGGATCAGTCAGTGAATTCCATGATAACCATATGTTTTGTGGTTTAGTTTCTCTCATTATTCCTTGCATGTAAGTAGATCTGTTTTCAAGCCAAGTGTGAATGAAAACTTACTCTTTTGAAATTATAGAGTGAGGGCCTCTGTATGGCTGTATTATGCTCAGCAAAATAAGGCAAAAAAATTCTCTCAAAATTGGTCTCACTGTAAATTTCAGATACTAAGAATTACAGGCAAAAAAGATGTCTGACATGGAAAAGAACTGTGTAGTGGTATTCACAATGGAGGACAGAAAACTCAGTTGAATACTCACAGTTATTTCCCTTCTTTTTTTCTCTAATGGGCCTTAAATAAATAAATAAATTCAATGGAAAGAGTACTTAGGAAAAAGGTGACCACCCACTTTTTTCTGACATGTCTTTATCAGCTTACCTGTGAGATTTCTCTGGTGTAACACCTATTGGAAGTAAATACTCCTTTTGTCCTGCAACTTTAGATAGGCTTAGGGCTTCAAATAGTCCATTCAAGGTACTTTGAAAGGGTCTTTCTTGAAGAGATTTAAGACAAGTCTTACAACGCCTTCAGAGCAGTATTTCTAAACGCTTCAGAGTGTATTTTGAAGGCCAAGTCATGTTGCAGCTTTGAATACTCCAGATATTCATACTTGTGTATCTTATCTGATAGTACTTTTGTACCATCAATTGGTGTACTTGTGTACTTTCTTGGAGATTTTGGGGGATTTTTTAGTTACGGTATTCCTTAATTGGTCCGGTTTCCTGATTCTTATTTTTTTATTATGTGAGCATCTACTCCTGATTTTTTTTTTTTTTATTCTGGGAGTAATTAAAAATCATCTTGTAGTACAGGAGAGTGCAGTGATGCAATACTAATGATACAAAGTTCTGATTCCTGATCATGTGTGTCTGCCTCCTCTGGTTAATTGAAATGAGTCTTCATTGGCTCCAAGCCCTTAAAAATAATAGATTAATGGTCTCTTGTGATTTTGAAGCTTCTGGGGAGTGTGTTTTTTGAATCCATTGCTATATCAAGGGAATATTTAAGGATAGTTTTGTAAAAGAGATGCTTTTGCAATTCAAGGACCTGCAGAATAGTGTCTAGAACTAACCTGATTTGCAATGCTTTCTACTTAGTGTCTGTGATGCTGTGAGTTTGGGTTTTCTTATGGTTTTTCTTTAGTCAGGTTTTTGCTTGGGGTTAAGTGGGATTTTTTTGAGTTCCAAAGTAGCTTCCTAGTGCATTATGACAGACCTCTATTGTTCTTCTGTAATAGTGGAAGGCAGTTCTCTTAAGTGCTTGAAATTATGATGCGTGTTTCCACAAAATATACTCAACTGAGCATTGCAGAGACTAAGGTGATTTAAAGATTAACTCTTGCTCTGTCTTTTATTCAGTTTTACAGAACTCATATCTTTTTTTTTCCTTCCCAAGAAAATATAACCCCTTGTCTTGTGAGAAGTTCCTGATAGAAAGGAAATTCTGTTGTAAGTAATTTGGCTATGATCATGTTGAGGTTAGCTCCTTTATGTGTGTGATTAGCAGACATGCATAATGTTTACAAATTCTTGAGTCCTGGAATAGGCTGGATTCACAGATGGGGGTAGAAAGTACATGTGCAATTCAGTATTACTCATGTAATTTTCTTGAGCAATATTACGGAGGAGGCAAGACATAAACAGGGGATTTAAATGCAAAGGAGATCCATGTCTGGATTGAAACACAGTTTGGAAGAGAATGAATTTACATTGAGGACTTGAGAGTTTAAAAGCCGGATAGATGGTATCAAAGTTGTGCACAGTCTTTCCAACCAAAGGAAGCATACGAAAGTGCTTGGTAGAATGAATTTGGGTAATTCTGAAATCAGGGGTTTACCCTGTGATGAGTGGCAGAGATGCTGGGGAAAAAAAAAAGATGCTGTTTAAGTATTGTATCATCTACTGCTGAGAGAAGAAACCTAGTAACAAAACTCAGTTAGGGATGATGACAAGATTTTCCACAGAAAAATTCCTTTTCCAGCTAGACCAACTCCATAGTGGAGAAAAAATTGTCTTCCAATGGGAAGGGCTTTTTTTTGTGATGTGCACAAGTGAGCAAAGCAATCTCTCAAAATAGGTTCCTCCTGCCAGCATCTTGAAGTCTTTGAAGAAATACCCTTTGCATTGATGTGAAGGCTTTGAAGAAAGTCACCCTTAGCAATGTGATATCTCTGAAGTGATGCAAATCATACATTAATGATAACAGGAAAGTTTCCATTTTATTGTAAACTTACTCTTTTAATAGCTCTCTTACCTATTTAATCTGGAATTTATGAGAAGATCATTAAGTTGAAAAAGTTCACAGACTGAAATAGTTCGTAGTTAAAATAGATGCTCTGCATTCATAAAATGTAGAACTGTTTTGGGATATAAACATGAGAGATAGTACTATATCAGCAGTAAAGATCATTTCCTTGATGAACCAAATGCTTTTGCTGGTTCTATGCGTTCATGGCTCTATCATGGAAGAGGGACTAAGAAACGAGATTGAACAGTAGACTGGGAATCTCTGTAGACATTATTAGGTACATTGGAAAAAGGAATTTTACTCGGTACTCTCCTTACCTCCTGAGAACAGTCATGCTGCTTGATTAGCACAATGGAGCAGTTCAGGTAAATATGAGAACTAAAAACTAGACCAGCTTTCATAGAATGGGATCATAGAATGTTTGGTTTTGGAAGGGACCTTAAAGATCTTGTAATTCCAAACCCCTGCCATGGGCAGGGATTCCACCCACTAGATCAGGTAGCCCAAGGCCCCATCCAACCTGATCTTGAACTTGACATAAGAATATTGCAAAAGAATGGCTTACCAGTTCTTTCTCCATGGCAGCTGTGGATAAATGGAGCGTTTTTCTTACCCATAAAGGTTTAAACCAAAGGATTTTTAACTCTAGTCTGAAACTAAAGTTTGCCTCCTAGTTGTGCATTCTCCCTGTAGGTTAAGGACAGGTTACCATGTGGACAGTTTGTTTATATTCTGAGCACATTACATTTTAAACTTTTCTTTGGTAAAAGAAGAACATTAGGGATTTTTTGGTAACTGAACTCTTTTACTGTTTTGTTACCTAATGTAGATTATTTTCCTTATGCATATGTATCAGTTTCATAGACAGGCAGTAACTCTCTTGTAAGCATTCTCTTGGAATGGTTTAATGAATATTTTGTCCTTACACAAGTTGAACAATGTTACCATTTTAATCCGATATCATGTATTTTATTGTTAGGATAACTATTTTCATAGCTACTTTGCATATATTATTGTAGACCCTATTGTATCTGAGTAAACAATATAAAATTGTGTCTGTAGCTTCTGTGGTGGAAAGATAGGTAATTTGTTTTCTTGCAAAATGAGTTCTTATTTGCTATTTGGAACACTTTTGTCTTATAAAATTATCTTAAATTTTAGGAATTATCGGAGTGTTTTCTGTGGGGAAAGGCTAAACGTGATATGTTGTACAACTTAAAGTAATTTTTTTCTGTTTTTTAGTTTGGGACAAGCTTTTGGTTTTGGTTTTTTAGGGGGTAGGGTTGGTTTATTGCAATTACCTTTCTGTATAAATACACTGTATTTACAAGCTTAGCTAATGTCATTGCCGTGCTTCTGGTCATTTCGGTGCAGCTGAAGATTATCTGCTATGAAGGAATCATGGTCTCATGAAAACACATAGGAAAACTTAAAGGAAAAATTAGTTTATTATGGAAATTCTGATTCTGGTTCTTTGAGAGAAGCTAGCAGACATGCTTAACTGGGTATAAGATTTTCTGTGTGGTCACCTATGCCCAATTCAATTAAAGCTTGATGTTTAAATTTGTAAACAGGAAATCTTGCTGCATTCACCTTCTCACCACTTAGTAGTTCAGCAGCATGTGGTTTGGTGTATATATCTGTACAATTTGCTTGAAAAAAAAAAATACTAGTGACCCAGCTCTCCATTTTGACCTTTGGTTTTAGTCTTGCTGAACCATTCTAAATATTGTCTTTAAAAGTATTTTGTAAAAGATTTCCAATTATCATGATTTCCTAATTGTTTTAATTTTTAAAGACGTTTTATTGCATTCCTTTGCAAATATATTGATTTGTTAGATAAAGGTTAAAAATTAGATAAATTTTATTCATGTTAAAGTCACACCCAGCTTATTTAAAGGCAGCTTTGACTTAGAGTTGCAAGCCTGAGGATATTGATTTGAATTATGCATGACTGTCTGGTATTCAGTTCCATTAGCCTGCTGGATGGATAATGTAAACATGTTCAGAATTTTAAGTATCCTATATGAGCGGCAGGTTAAAAATAGAGCTGATAAGAGCATGTGTATCTGAAAAATCCAAATCTGAGAGAATGAAACTACAAAAGGTTCATGTCTTCAAGAGGCTGACTTCAGGTGTGAATTTCTTTCCTTTGAAACTCCTGGGCCCGAACAAATACAGCTGATGTGCTTGATTTGAACAGGTGACACGGTTGCTGTTGGCTGCTGCAGAGCATTGACATCTGTGCCAGAAAACACACTCCCACCCAAGGCCAGGACCAGCTCTGCCACTGATGGTGAAAAAAGAGGGGCTGTGTCTGTTCTGCTTTAAATTGGTCAAGGTTTACTCTAGGGATCAGGCTAATTTCTTCATATCCTCAAGGGAGATGTGGTTTGCAGTGGTTGATTTTGCTCACACCTCTGTGGCCTTCGTTCATTGTTATATCTGATCAGTTGCTCGGTTATCCCTGTGTTTTGCTCAGTCGGTTGTTTGATAGTAGAAATAATGACTTCTGAAACTTTGTTTTTAAATCCGAAGCACTGTGCTTGTAAGATTTAAAAATAATCTTTTTAGAATTTTGTCCAAGTTCCTGTGAATTTTAATAGGAAAAACCCCACTACTCTGGAGTGAAAAGTACGATGTCATCTATGTTACATTTTATAAAGGTTTACTATATTTCCTAGAGTTTCTGTTGTACCTGTAGCATATGTGGCAATTTGATGAGTTAAATGAAAATTAAAAAAAAAAATACTATTGCACTTATTTTCAACATCTGATGGATACAAACCAGAAAACTAGTCTAATTTTGTATTAATTTTTACCCACCTTCTCAAAAATCTTTTCCTTGGAATCCTTTGTATTTGGCTTTGTTAAGTGCTATACATGATGCCAGAATGGAACTATTTTTAGATTATAAGAATGAGAAAGAATAATGATGTTTTTTCCTTGGACTTTACAATTTTCACTTACTTACATGTTAATATAGCAATAATCCCATGAAAATGTATGACTTAAATGCTGTTCTTGTTGATGTTGATTATACTGCTCTGATATATTTTTTCCTTTTCCTCTCAACTCTTGGTTCATGAACTGTATATCCATACAAAAATTTGGCCAGCAGAAAATTCTTAGGTAGTACTGGTAAAATTTGAGAAGCTGCTTTGTGTTAATGGGCATTTTGTCTGTTAACTGAGGAACAGTTCATCTGTTAGAAGATGGGCATCTAATGCTCTCCTTCAGAGAAGTTTATCATCCTGCAATTTGCTAATAGCTGTTATCTTGACTGTTTTCAGAGCAAAATTCCTTCCACTGGCAATAAGAAGCACTGCTCTCAGTCATCTGCTTGTCCTGCTGCCATTTCTTTCCTCTTAAGAGAAGGCACTTTAGAAGAAGAAAATCTTTTGAAATAGCAACAGTAGTTGTCGTGTTAAAGGCAATCTGTTGGCCACAGAAGTCTAGGGAACTACAGTGGCAATTTCCAGAGAACTTCAATATTTCAAAAAGGAAGAACTTTAAAGGGATGGTAACAATGGTAGTTGTTTCTCAAAAAAAAAAAAAAAAAAAGAGACTACTTTGTGCTTTAACTCTTCTCAAAGAGGACTGGGAGAATATCTTGTGTGTTTTTGTGCCCAGTGAAGATAATCCAGGAGAATATTATACAGAGGAGAAATAATAATACCATGTGTAACAGTGAATGTAATGGCCTGAGTAGTGAGCCGTTCTGTAAATATCTCCACTGTTCCAGATGCTCTTTTTTTGTAAGTGTTTCCGACATTAAAACTGCAGAACTGTAATATTTTGGTAGCACAGACGACTTAGCACAAATGCCACAATGTAGCAGTCAATTTTGTTCATTTTACTTGTTCTCTAGCTTTCAGTTACTTTTAAAAGAAATTTTCAGGTGACAAAAAAAAAGAAGTGAGATTTAATTTTAGTTGAAAGTTCACAGTAAAAGCATAACGTGGATTTTTTTGTCCTCAAAAGGAAGTTTGAGACCCTTAGAAGTTAAAGGTTAAAAGAAATCCCGGGAAATATAAGTCTAGCCTACATTGACGCTGTTAGGAAAATGAACGTATTTAATATTTCTTTTCTTCATAAAGTAAAGAACTTTGTGGAAAACTTGTGGAAAACTTGCAGAATGATACAGTTATCTCCTAATACAGGCAAGGATAAGAATCTGGGGTTTATGCATCAGTGTCTCTGGCTCATATATTGTATTTCAAATTCTCTGTATTTTAAAGCAGGGTTTTGCCTGTGGATGTGAGGAAGCCAAGTGTGGGTTTTTTGTTGTAATACTTAGCGAAGTTTAGATAACTGAGGAAAAGAGGCAAGAGTGGCATTTGTCTACTCTGTTTTCACTGCCTTTCTTGCTCCTAGTTGCTGTGATGACACCTATTTGTGCAGGCAGTGCTTTCCAATGATTTAATGCATTGAAAGGCAGGAGACAGTTCTGAGTCTCTATCAAGTACGTATTACAATAATTTGTTTTTCCTTCTGGTTATTCCCCTTTACTTTTCACACATAAATTCAGATTATGCTATCCACACTTGGGTTTTGAATACTATGTAGATTTTGCTCTCTCAGTGAGAGTCTTTTGTTTTTAAGAAGAGGTCAGAATACAAAAAGCATAATGGGAAAAATCTGCTTAACTGCCCTCTTCTACACTGAATAAGTACAAATTATTCCCAGCTTGTTGGAAAGCAATCTGCATTTGAAAATGTCCACAAGAAATTGGTATAAAGAGGGAGTTTAAGGGACTTCTATTTACTCTAGTTGATGCATAATCTCAGAGTTGCATGCACTGTTTCTGTGACTCCTTTCAGAAATGCTTATCGAGATTTGCTGTGTTTTACATCTTCTGTGGATATATTGATGTAGAAACACTTAAACTCTCTAAACTCAAAATAAGCAGCAAACTCAGAATGATTGTGTACTCCCATTTTCATTTCAACACTGTTTCAGTGTTGGTCAGATTAAATTAATTTATGTCTGCATCTTTTTTCCTTTTGTTTTCCCTGAGCAAAAGTCCTGGATTTCAGACAGAAAAGAACCTGCTTGTTTATTTCATTATGAATAGTAGTATATGGCATACTTGAATTTTTTAAATTTTTTTTGGGGTGGGAAATAGGAAGACAAGCACTTGAAGGGTTAGATATTCATCCTGTATAGATGGCTTAGATTCCTACTGTGCCAGTTTTCTGGTGTTTGATAAGGCACACAAAGCAGTTGTGGGAGAAAGCATATCACTTGTATCCATGGTAACTCGCAAGATACTTTGGAACTCAAAAGGATGGAATAAGCCAGAGTAATAGGTCTCATTATAAGGGCAAAATACATAAAAGGTTCAGGCATATGCTTTTAATTAGTTGCCAAAAATAGCTGGAATCAGGGATGATGCAATGAAACAATAATTCATGGTGTTAGAAATGAGCAACACTTGAATTCTAAAAGATGTGCTCAGATGAAAGGCTTTATCCTACCATCTTATGGGTATTCAGTCCATGAATACTAACAGGTTTGCAGTGGTTTCTTAATCATGCTTAGGACATGAGAGCACACGCTGATAAAAGCTCCTGCAAGTCTCCTATGACTGTGAGTTTCTGAAGTTCCATAGTGATGTTAATTCTCATGGCTGTGGTGCGTCTTCTTATGAATAGTATGTGCAAGGCAATCTCTCCTGTCTCACAAGGGCACTGCTGGAAAAGTAAATGTAATGTGTGCTTCTGTGTAGGGTAACAAACAGGTTGCTAAAAATGAAGATTAATTTGAGGTTAAAGATCCAGTATTTTTCAGAATAAGTCACTTTAAGTAATTTTAAAATAGGAAGGTAAGCAGTGGTGAGAAGTGTGAAAACTTGAATAGATGGACTAGGATTGAATACCAGAGAACACGAATAGTGCAATATATGAAGTACAAGATAAAATGAATAAACATTTTAATAAAAATATTTTAATACAGTGAATAATTTTGAAGTTTTCTATTTGAACATCAGTGTTTGTAAGGAATCCATCTTGTATTGCAGTGCAGTTCTCCACATTATTTCCTCTGTTGCTATAGAAACTAATTCTAGTGCAGCTGTGATCTCTTATCAAAATTCTAATGTTTCAATAACCATTTCTTATTTTGAGTTATTTAAATAGCCTTGTCTTTGAATCAAACTGCACATTTCATCACTGCTGAATTGTTGACTGGTCAAAATGTTAATGCAAAGTGATGGCAAATGCTGTGGGGTTATGGTTTGTTGGGTTTTTTTTCTTTTTGCTATCTAAGCTATCATACTTATTGTTAAAGTTTGAATAACAAGCAAATTAAGGCTCTTTTCACTTGTTAAATTTTAAAGGTCAATATTTGCTGTCTAACATCAGCATTTTGAAATGCACATGACTTCCTCACTGTAATCTTAATTATATTTAATATTTCATAAACCTTAAATGATTCCTGTTACTGGTACGTAGCCGTGGGGGCGTGACTTTGTACGTACATACATACATACATATATATATATATATATATATATGTTTTTACATATATGTGTGTGTGTGTGTGAACTATTTTTAGGATGCTTTTAGCCTAAAAGTATATGTCTTGATTTTTTCATTTTGTTGAAATAAAATTTTCAGTGATACTACAGTAGAATGCCACCAGTTAGCAAAGTATTCTGGATCTCTTTTGCTCCTTGTATTATTTCTTTCTTTGGGATTGTGTTTGGGGTTATTTTTGTAGTGTTGGCAGTGGAGGGTTTTGGGGGTTTTTTGTGATTTTTTTCTGGTTGGTGGTTTTGTTTGTCTGTTTGTTTCTAACAATGGAAGTGCTATGCTGGTAGGTCATGCGTTTTTAATGCGGGATGCAGCAATGTTCTAATTGTGAACCGTGTTAAACATCATTCTGCTGAATATGTTTTCAACTGTAAGGCTAAGATCTAAAAACTTCACTGACACCAAATTATGAGGAAGAGTATGATGGTAATTGGCCTGGAGACATATATGGTGTCCCTTCTGCTGCTGTAGTACAACTACCAAAATGTTCTTGTAGTGCTTTTCAGGATAATCACTGACTTTCTAATGAGCGTACACTAATTTCATGTGGAGTGAAATAAATAAATTTCAATTTTGAAATTATCATACAAACATTTTGCAGCTGTAGCTGTCAGACTTTGATTACTAATTAGCTGCAGTGCACCACCTTTAAGTCCCTTTTTCAGCAAACAGCATCAAACAGTAATTTCAAATGAGGTATATAATATTTTTCTAGTATAAGAAAAGTCTGTGAGAAAAAAATTCGTTGGATAGGCATATTTTCTCTCTGTGGCAATGGCTAGTAGGTTTATTTTTGTGAGTATAAGACCGTGACGACGCAGTTTTCCAGACACTGCTTTGGGAGGTCGAGTGTGTGGGGCATGCCTGTCCCTGGGTGGGTCAGTGCTGCTGTCAGTCTGCGTGGGGACATGGAAGGGCAGGGTCTCTGTGCCCTTTGCTCGGGGGCTGCCAGCGCTCCTGCAGCTCGGCCACTCTTCTCTCATCCTCATCAGCTCTTGCTTAGCTCTTGTGGCTGCATGGAAATATCTTTGCCAGCCAGACTCGTATTCATTTAGTCTTGTCAAAATGCAGAAAATTACCTATTTTGTGAGTGGTGTGACAGCTATGGAAACATAGCAACACCTACATCATGCATTTCATGTAAGCCTAGTGAACCAGCTCATCGGTGACAGTGGGAGGCCTCAGAAGCGCCGCAAAGAAGTGCAAGAAATTTAGTTTTGAATAATTATGTTTCTTTATGCCTGGAGAAACTTGTTTGAGGCCTTGCTGGAGTGAGCAGAATGGACTGACATGCTCCCCGCTGCTTAATCTGTGCCTTGTCTGTGAATTCTTTGCCCTCTTACTGGGTGTGTGAAGGAAAGATACCTTGGTTTTGAAGCATATACATTTCTTATGTTTTCACAGTGCCTATTTTGCCTTTCTTTTTCTGGAGAGTTGGCTCTGTAAATGCGAACAGAAGTATTCCTAAGCATACTTTCTGCTGACACTAATATCTAAAATGTTTTAAGGGAGTTCTTGAGCACTCGTAGACAATTTTCTTCTATTGTTGACCTATTATGTGCTCCTGCAAACTGAGATCATAGTAGATTTTTTTTTCTGGGTTCTAGCTGTATTTTATTTGGGAAATTTCCCAAAACAAATAAAAAAAAAATCTGATTTTTCTAGAATGCTTTTTACAGGAGTACTTTAATATACTGCAGGAAAGGCAGTCTGTTTTACTAGAGCAAGCCACTGAGCCAGTGTGTCAAGGAGAGAATGTGCCCGAATAGATCAGAGAAATCAAGGTCTTTTGGAATTGCAGGGTCTGAATAAATAATTTCCACTCTCTTTCCACCTCGTGGGAAAATAACAATAAATCTAAAATATAAATGTAAAAATAAGTGTTTATTGTGGGAAGTGTCTTGCCTCTCCTCGAATGTAACTAGTTGTGTTCTCCAGGTTGTGCAGATTTTCACCTACAAATATGGATATTCCCACCCATCAGACATCAGTGATTTCTCTTTTATCTCTTTGCTCTGTTGACATTGCTTTTTTCTCAGATCTGAACTACTTTTTTGCATGTCATATGTTGTTTTGTTTTCCCATTCCTCCACCTTTCTTCCTCTGTCATTTTTGCTTTGTTATTTTACCTATTTGTATATTTTCATTCCTCCTTGCATCTTGTCTGTTCTTTATTTCTGTCTTTGCACTTTTTCCTCATTTTCTATACAGATCTACTAAACTTCTCTCCCTTTATTTCTTTTCTTTGTTCATTTGACAACAAGCCTTTCTTTTTCTGAATTATTGCACTACTTTTGCTTTTTTTTTTTTTTTTCCTTATTCCCTGTACTTTTTTTCCTCACCTGCATGATTTACTTTTTATTTTCTGTTCCTTCTCTTCCACTGATGTTATTGGAAAATTCTGCAGAGGTATATATATGGGTTTTTTGTGTTGATGGTGTTACATTTATGGGAGTTTTTCATGTTGGTGGTGTTATTAATTTCAAGTGAATTTAAGATTAATAATAATTTAAAAGCTTGAGGTATAAATAAATAAAAATTTAAAAAACCCAAACCCTCAAAAAACAACAGATGAAATGGCTAGAGTACTAGTTGTAAAATACTTGGTTTCTGTTTTTCTGTTCCACAGTTCTCTGAAAGCTTTCTGTGATGAGGAACACTTCTGAGCTAGATTCACAGCAATCTTTGTTATCTCATTTTCACCCTGTACGTCAGTTCTCCACCTGTAAAATGCCAAACATGTCAACTTCTACTCTTATAATACTACTACTATCCACCATAATATATATTTCACTTATATCTGTATTAACACCTGTGAGATAGCCAAATTGTGACCATATAGCTATCTGAAGTAGATGGGCAGAAAATGTAAGTCATGTCCTACTGACATAGTTCATGCATAATCCTCGTAGTGCTGCTTTGTTAGTGACTCACCCCAACAGATCTTCCTTTGCAGTCAAAATTGCTGTGAGCACAAGGCAAAGGAATCAAGCTTTGTGTGCCTATTCTGTAAGCTAGTCTTGATGGAAAGTCTCTTTTATGGTTCATTTTCACCTGTTAGGGTGAAGTAATAAATAGAAAGCTTAAATGGTAGGGAACTTCATAATTTATTTTTTTTTAATGTTGCAAAATGCAGCTACCAGGGTAAAGGGGTAAAGGTATTTTTAAGAAACCATGAAGTTACTGCATTTTAAGTTGCAGAAGGAGTTCTCAATAAAAGAGTCGTTTTATTTTACTTAAAAGTATGGAAAAAGAATGGTGGAATTCTGATAGTTAAGTACTGTAAGTAATGCATAAACTGCTGAATGGATCTTGTTTATATCAGCAAATGAATTAAGATCTTGAAAGGAGAGTTTTGTATCACTTAGAAAACTTGGTATTTTTTTTGTTTTTGTCAAGTATAAAACCAAATGTGCCTGAAATGAGCTGCAAAAACATTAAAATGCTCAAGAAAATTATCCACACAACACATTAATCTCTCTTTCTAATCATGCTTTGTTTCCTCATTTGAGACAGAGCAGAGTGAGAGCAGGAACATTACAAGAATATTAGCTGTGTGTTACAATCCTTCACTGGGAATTGATTTTAGGCCTCTGTGGGATCTTTTTCACCTTTTCAGTACTTCATTGCTGCTCAGCTCCTGTGCTCTGTACCTCAGCTGTAGTAGAATTAAACTGGACTGGAATTCAAGCTTTAATTTAAGGTGATAACTGTACTCAAAAGAAATATAGCAATGACAGGAAAATATTTCCTAAGCCCACATCCTGCTGCTACTGTTCAGAGGTGTGAGGGGAATGCTCCTGTGCACACACTGGTGACAAATTGGGGTTCTCAGGGGCTTGGGATGCTTTACAGTGGGGGAAGTTTTCAAAGCTTTTAGCTGTTAAGCTCTGAGTTTCCCTTAAGCATCTATAAATGCTGGTGAGAGAGCTGAATTTGGGAGAATTTCCACAGAGATGATAAAAGGCATTTCCTTGTCACCAAGATACTCCTAAGATTTCAAAGCTGGTTGTCAATCACCCTCAGCAAGCAGGACTTCTAGCATATTTTAAAAGAGGGAAGGATAAATAAAAGGAAGATTCTATGAATTCATTTAACTTACTACCTTTTTGGAAGTGATATTTTTCTAACAATTTTGATAACTTGGAAAAAACAGTAAGCAGAGGTGCATAGGAATACCTGTTCATTTATTAAGTTAGCCAACATAGTGATCTGAAAAGTAGTTTAAAAGAAAGTTGGCTGCTTATAAAAATAGTAAAAGTGTAACCAGCATCTAAATGGAACAGAAAATACATTTTCCTACCTGGCATGTATAGTACATATGAACATACTTAGTACATATGCTTTACCTAAGAAATATAACTGCAGAAGGGAAAGCAAACAATTTTACTTCTTCAAGATCCCAGCTTACAAAAAGCTTTAGAGCTGGATGGGGTCTCAGAAAAGTGTTCTGGAGCTTTGGAGCTTGTTAACTTGATGTATTAATACTCACATCAATAAAAGATTAAAAATATTGAACCATTAGATTTAAGCATAATTTAGATGTATTCTGGACAACTGAAAAGTAGAAATACAGAACCAGGTAGCAGAACTCCTGCCTATTCCAATTAATATCAATGCTGTATAAGGAACCAGACAATGATACTTAAATTGAAAACAAATTAATTCAATAGATGGCAATGTATAATTTTCATTGAAAGGCAACCAAAATATTTGGGAAGGAAACAAAAGAATGTCTTTGACAGCTAGTTCATGATAATGCTTTTAATAATGTATCTGTAGTTAAAATGTTATAAATAGGGCTAATTTTGGAAGGAGACTTTTTTTCACTAGTGCTGGGCTTTTCTGTATTGCTCTGTAAAACAGACCACAAATTCTTACAAATAAGAAGTGCTCTAGTAAGTACAGAGAGCAAAGAGCAAAAGAACAACATTTCTTTTTTAGGGAAACAAAACCAAGCTGTAGTTCTACAGGCTCAATATATAAACAGACACGGTAAAAAAAAAAAGAGACGTACCATGTGTGTTTCAACAATTTCAGTTGGTCTTAGACCTTTCTTGTGGAAGAAAATTGAAGTTTTAAGGACTGGACATAAAGATAATTCTATCATTTTGAATTACTTTTATTTAAAAAGCAAAAGAGAACCTTTTTATTACATGAATGGCCAGTAGCATTAGCTTGAGAAAGTGAGGAAAATGTAGTGCTGAAAGCATTGTGTGACATCAGGTGTAAATGACAGCAACACTCTTGATTTCCGTAGGTCTGGGATTCAGCTCATAGTGTATGGAATTTTCTAAATATTAGGAAACAGAGTTGTCTGTTATTGGAGAAACCCCCCCAGTCAAACAGATACAATGCTTCTTGTTTACAGTGAATTGCCTAATGTAGAAGATAGCTCAACTGTGAATAGTAGTCTAAAAAGTGGCAAATGCAAGAGGAAAGCAAATACAAACCCCATTTTTTTCAACTGTCCATAATGACCCTATGCCTCTCCTATATTCCCTCTTTTTCATTAAGCATGACTCATGCCATAATTCTTTTGCAAAAGAAATAGAATAATACCAAGATAATTTGTTGTTCTGTGAAATAATTTGTGTTTTGTCCTAACAAAAATGCATGTAAGCTTTAATTTTAAAGGAAGGAGAGGCCTAAGGTTTCATTTAGTATTTAATGTTTATATTTTATACTCCCTGTAATGTGGGATAGTTCAGTCAACATAGTATTTTTGGATGGTAAAAAAGTTCAAACATGAAAATTCCATTTGGACTGTCTGTGCTGCCTATCAGAAATCTCTAAGGGTATTTAATCATTCAGAATAAGAAAGGTTTCTTTAATTTTTAAACATGTATTTCATTTTATGTTTTATTTAAATTGTCTTAACATTTACATAGAACCCCTTGAAGGCTTGAAAACTTGAAATTTACGTTTGATTAAAAAAAATTATGTAGCAGAGTGTGAGCAGAGATATATTAGAGAAAGGAAAGGTACCATTTGAGTATGAAGATGTTCTGACAATTACAAAATATGACTTGCAAAAATTACTGTTTTATGAAGTGATTATTTATTTTAAAGGAACTGGAAGGCAGATTCCTGTAGGGGTGTTGTGGTACTGTTGCCTCCCACAACAATGTGAATTTTTCAAGAAGTACTGTTACATGAGAAACTGGAAGCTGCAGAAGTGGAGTTAATGATGGCTTATGAGAGGGGAATTAAAGGCACAAGGTTGGGGGTTTTTTCCATGTTAAGAGATGGGTGTTCTTGGAATTACTCAGGAAATACGGGCTAAGGGAGGCTGGGTTGGTGCTGCTGCTGTGAACCTCTGGAAGAAATAATTTACAGTAGGAAAAGTCTCAATGCTGTAAACATGGGGAAAGGACATCACCAGCTGCATGGTGAAATGTGCAGCCCAGTCCTGTCCACAAGAGACCAGAACAGAGAGGAGAAATGAGCAGCATTATAAGAAGCAATTCCAAGTAGTAACTGAAAACCTTAAGTATTTCTTATTATAAACTTCTGCATCTTTAAACTTTGATTTCCCCCAACAAAATGACTGAAAATTTTCTGGATTTTCTCATAGTTATCAATTGTGTGCTCCAGGAATGCTCAGTTTGTCCTAGGTTGCTGTGTCAGATTTAACTCGTGAGTCTCTTGAGGTTGATGGCAAGGTATTTATCATCCCCCTCTGACTTGCAACCTGTCCTAAGGGGGCATATGAAAACAGGTGAGCCTTCACTGCTTAACAAACAGCACTGAAAAGAAGGTATTTATTTACTTCTGACTTAAATGTGCTAATGGCAGTTTACATGCTGTAATTTCTGAGTGTACCAGGAAAATGCTCATCTTCTCATGTTTGTCAGGTATTTCATTTATGGTTCTGGTTTATTCAGCTATTAAGCAAGGTCCTTACTATCACCACTAAGTGAGTGTTTTCCCAGCCAACTAAGGGAGGATGAAAACTTTTATTAGAGCATTTACCCCTTTAAAAAGCATTTATTCATATCTGTCTGTTGACACCAATACACTGTATTCTCAATTTAGAATTTACCAAATACTCATTACTAAACAAATTTAGTTTCACTCATATCATGGGAATGCCAAGTACTTCCACATAGTTTGGCTGGAGAACTGAATGTGAGGTCTAATCTTTCCATTTGTCTTTTCTGTTATTCCATTTTCTGGCTGGTAGGAACCTCAGACCTGATTTGATTTCTTCGTGTTTGAATCCTTATCCCACTTTTGGGACATATGTTGGCTTGGTTTTTACCCTGTCTATCTAGTCCAAGGTGGCCATTTAATATGATTAATTTAATTTACAAATGAATTTACAAAAAGTGTTTTCTCTGTGATTTGAAACTTGCATAGAAGCAATGCAATGATTAATTTTACATTTTCAGTGTAACTATTTGCCTATAACTCCTTAGGAGATGTTATTAGCCACGTTCAGTGGTCTTTGGGAGGTATTCTTTGCCTTTGTCACAGTACAGAGGTATACATAGCTGTGTCTGAAATTTACACCTTAAATAAATAAAATAAATATAATAAAAGGTAAAATAAATAAAATAAAAGGTACGAGGTATGTAACACACAGGGCTTTCATGTGTGAACTGCACACACTTCAGATCAACTTACCTTTCAGCTCCAAATGTTCTTCTCCAATACAATTAGTGATAAGCCAGCAAGCACTAACAGTGGTTTTGTATTTTAAACTTTGATATGTATGCAAAATTTTGTTAGACAGATTGTCAGTTAGTGTCTACTTCTGAGTAATTTTTAAGGAAAATATGCAGCATTAGATATTTAGTATTGCTGTGTTCACTACTGTCTGTGATGTCATTTGGCTTTGATATCATCAGTCATTAGAATGCCTCGATGGAATACAAATCATGGTTTCCAAGGATCTGTAACAAAAAAAAAAATTCATTTTATTACATCATTTACAGTGGGGAGGGGAAAATTAGAATGAGACATTTTCACCTTGAGAATTAATTTAAAACTTAGATATCTTTTTATGTAGAGAAAGCTGAAGTTCAAAACCAGTTTATACCTCTCTAGGCAGAGGTAATCTAGATTTTTAATCCCAGATCTTTGTTTTAGGAATTTACATGCTATTTCAGTTTGTTAAACTGCAATTTGAAAAATTGTTAATTGAAACCTGCTCCAGTGCTTTATCTTTTTTTTCTGACATTTTTGAATCACAGTCGGTTAACAAGAATTTTGTCTTTATTTCTTCCACACCTACATTGAAAGCACATTTTCTGTCACACAGCCTGTACAGTTTTCCCATAGGGACATATAATGGAGTTCATCAAAGTGAAAAGAGTGAGTCACCCAGTCGTTTGTTTACTCATGTAAGACAATGATGGTGTTGATAGTTACCTGGACACGCTTTCATTTCATTAGACTGTGCAGAAGCTGGGTGTTAAAAATTCTTAGCAGACTTGATGACAAGTGAGCAGAAAGAAACTCAGGGCTGCCAGGTGGTTACTCTCTCATTTAATGCTCTTTGTTGCCTTTTGGCAATAATGCACAGAAATGCTGCTTTTCTGAATTTTCCAGAATATTTAATGATATAAATTATGACAAGGAAGTCCCGTTTTTCATGGTATTGACAGTCAAATGATACATATTATTGTTTTATTATTATTAAAATATCAGTTTAGATTCTAAAGCATGTCTAGTTTCATGGGCACAAGTTGTCTGATATTCATAGGTAAGGGTTTGTGTTTATCTGCTAGACAGATGACTACAATTCAAGTATAGGACTCCCTGCTGCCTGTTTCGTTTTCCAGCCCTGTGGGACTGGATTTTCAAGAGTTAGTAGCACTGGCTCACTAACAGCAGATGACCTTTTGCAGGAGTGTTGGAAGAGCACTTTGGAATTACTCTGAATTGCAGGCTGGCTCTGATGGGTTTGTCAGAGACGAGAGGGTTCCTGACAGTAGTTTCAGCTTCTATGAGTGTTTTAATTACTTGCTTGCCATGGTTCTTTTAGGAGCTGTTGAAATAGAGAAGAGCCCTGCATTACCCAGTTAGTACTTTCTTTACCTTGCTTGTTTGGTAGGTTTTTCTGTGAGTGAAATGGTATGTTTGACACCAGAAAACATTTTTGCCTTGAAATCTTTATGTATAAGGTGATTCTTTATGTCAGGGGCATTGAAATCTTCATTGAAACCTCTACAGAAAATGTAAATGAAATATGAGACAGTTCTTTACCTGTCCTTGATATTCCTTTCATTTCAGCTGCTGCACATTTTGCTGTCTTTCCACAATTCTATTCAACTGAGTAATGCTGCACAGTAAAATATGAGATGAGATAAAAAATTGAAATGTAATTATTTTGAATTAACTTTCTGTGTCTGTAGCCATGCATCAGGTTTAATTTCTGAGATGTATAACCACATTTCTTTCTTTTCTTTCTTTTCTTTCTTTCTTTCTTTCTCTCTTTCTCTCTCTCTCTCTTTCTTTCTCTCTCTCTCTCTCTCTTTCTTTCTTTCTTTCTTTTTCTTTCTTTCTTTTCTTTCTTTCTTTCTTTCTGTCTTTCTGTCTTTCTGTCTTTCTGTCTTTCTGTCTTTCTCTCTCTCTTTCTTTCTCTCTCTCTCTCTTTCTTTCTTTCTGTCTTTCTGTCTTTCTGTCTTTCTGTCTTTCTGTCTTTCTGTCTTTCTTTCTGTCTTTCTTTCATCTATCCGTCTCTCTGTCTATCTAGTGTGAAAAGCAAAGATGGTCAGCATCAAGTATTCATCCCAAGCACAAGATCACTCATGATCCTTTTTCCACTGTCTTTAGTGGCTAGAGGTAGTGTGTAACTTCCAGACAATGGATACATACCCTTTAGTTATCCTTAACAAGGAATAAAGAATCTGAGACACTGCTTCACTTTTTAAATTCACTGGTGAGCAGAGTTCACTTGAGTGAAGGGTTGTCTCTTTTAGTACCCTACTTGTCTTCAGAGTTTAATTTAGTATCTCCCTGGTGGGCAACTGTATGGGAGGTAATCAGCTTGATATCATGGCTTCAGGGAGTGCATTTTGTTTCCATAATTGGCCTACATTCCATCTGCACAGAATCTGACTTAAGGTTTTTGCAAGGTAAGCATCCCTGAAATTCAAGCCTAGAATTTTTGTCATGTCATATCTGTGCTATATTTATTTACGTATGGTTTGCACAATCCATTTTGACTATACACTTAAAACTTTGCTTTCATCTAAATTTCTTTCATCTGAGAGATCACTCATTTCCTTTCTTTAACCAATTTTTTTCAGTAGTATTTTTCATCTGATTTGAAATGTGAAGTTAAAAAAAAAAAAAAAAGACATACATAGATTTTTAAATTCTCTGTCCAGCCATTTAGATTTACATTTTGCACAGTACTGTTTGACCAGTGAATAATCAGAAAGTAAGTAAAGCCTTTTCACTTCTTCTCAGCAAACTGCATTCAGAGGATGAGAAGAACCCCTCCGCTGGACGAGCTGCAGCCGCCGCCGTACCAGGACGACAGCGGCTCCCCTCACCTTTCCTGTACACCTTCCGAAGTGGGAGACAGCAAATGTGAATATTCCCAGTGCAGCAACAGCCCGAGGTGTTCGTACAAGTGCCCGAGCGAGGGGAGCACGGGACACGAAATAGAAAGCTTTCACAACAAGGGATACGAGGAGGATGTTCCCAGTGATAGCACAGCAGTTCTTAGTCCAGAGGTAAATGAAAGTAGCTGAGTGTGGTGACGCACTTTTTTAATCTAAAGATCAATGCACAGTTATATGGGCATTAATACTGCAGCTCATTTAATTTAAAAAGAAAAAAATTGTCAGAAAAAATGCTAATAGGATTTCAGATTGTTCAGATTGCTGTAGTTATTTTTATGGCACCTTAACTTTCAAATCAGCTCTCAGTAAGAGTGCATTATTTTTAAACCATTTTAAACCAGTCAGAAAATTTCATCACACTGTAAGAACTGTAGTAAAATTCATCCATTCGATTTTTCAGGCAACCCAAATAAAGGTTCTGTTAATGCTTTTTCAAACTGAACACCCCATAATGTAAAACAAGTGTTATAAAAAAAAATTACAAAGGTTTTTTTTTTTTCAGTTGTTGGTATGTTACAATGATTTGGGCACTTAATGTTCCTATTTTCCTGCTATAAGTTGTGATGATATATATGTACTTTTTTCTGGGAAGAAATCATCTTTTCTGACACATATTTCATTGAAATGCCTTTAACAATCAGTTACTGCACTGACATCTATGGGTAAGTCTAATTAGTGATGCCATGTGCAGAGGAGCTCTTTTGGTACAGATTTGTCTTCGTTGGTACCAGAAGTTTTGAAGTGCATGTTGGAGCTCAGTCCTGATGTTTCTGTCTAAGGAGCCCTTTCTGCAAGTGGATGTCGTGTTCCTGGGGTGTTGGTGCAAGGTCTGCAAGGCCCAGGTGCAAGGCCTTCCCTTTTTGTGTCACTCCAGTCGTTAATGTAGGCACATTCAGTAAGAACTGAGAATGCTGCCAGCTTTTTTTTTATAGCCACTCAAAGCCTCAGGAGTGAAGCCTTTAGAGGAATGCATTCCCACAGCTATGTGGCAGCCAGGTTAAAATAAGGACATTTCTTAGCCCAGAAGGCTTTGTTTTGGCATCTGTTTGTTCATGTGAACAAGCTTATCTTTGGTAATATGAAGACACACTTGAAATACCTTTGTTTTACATTCTTAGAATAATTTACTGTATGAGCAGTAGGTCGACCTGTACTTGTAAGTATTTTCTGTTTCAGTATCCCTATCAAACTGGCTGTTGTATGTTTATAGGAGATCAATATTTTATTCAAAATTTGAAGTGACAATAAACCATCTGAATTTTAAGATACAATTTTAGGACTGATGTGGTTTACAGAGAATTCAGAAGGTGAGTTCAAAACAGATGCATTTTCTACAGTTCCAGTAAAATTACATGAAGAAAGCCACAATAGTGACATCCTTGGCCATAGCAGAGGGGTTGGAATTAAAAGATCCTTAAGGTCCCTTCCAACCCAAAATCTTCTGTGATTCTATGTTTCTATGGTAATTTTTGGTAATTCATATAACTCTTGTGGACTGCAACAGGAGCTGTGTGTGCAAGTAGGTAATTCCTGTATTCTTTACTGGCATCTCACTGTGCTCTCAATCATTAGCTATCTCTTCAAGCAATGAAATGTGAAATACGTGGAATAAGGTGGTTTTGCCTTGTAACAAATGTATGTACTTTTTAACATGGGGCACAGAAGAAGAGATCATTACAGGTTAATTCAATCTGAGATCAGGCTGATTGGCTTCTGGCTTTTGGTGGTATTGGCCAGGTGATTTCATCTTGACTGCAAGTAAACCATCTCCTTGGGCTTTCAGTGCTTCGTAACCTTGTTTATGAAATGAACAGATAGATCATAGTGCCTTCATATTGTCTAGAGTAAGCCATGTATTTCCATGCTATATTTAATAATAGAATACATTAAATAAATAAATAATTGTCTTTTTTTCTCTCTCTTTCTTCAGGATATGTCAGCTCGAGGATCATCTTCACAGCTTCCTAAACCTTTTGATCCTGAGCCAGTAGCTAAATATGGCACACTGGATGTGACTTTTGACTATGACTCACAGGAACAGAAGCTTTTGGTGACAGTGACAGCTGTCACAGACATTCCAACATACAGCAGGACAGGTGGAAGCTCGTGGCAGGTACACCTAGTTCTTCTCCCTATAAAGAAGCAGAGAGCAAAAACCAGCATCCAGCGGGGACCGTGCCCTGTGTTCACAGAGACATTCAAATTTAATCACGTCGAGTCAGAGATGATCGGGAATTACGCCGTTCGCTTTCGCCTGTACAGCGTGCGGCGCATGAAAAAGGAGAGGATTGTGGGAGAGAAGGTTTTTTACCTGACAAAATTGAATCTTCAAGGGAAGATGTCAGTGCCAGTGATACTGGAACCTTCTTACAGTCTGCCTGTGAGTATTAAATGAGGCAGAATAAGAATGCAGTGAGATACAGTGTCCTGAATTCTGAATAAGAATAATGTGTATATTCATAGAGTCATCACATGCACTCAGTTTTTTGAACACTGCATTATCACAATGAGAATTTCCTTAGAGCTTCTATATGTACATTCACTTCCCACCTGCAAAAGCTGTCCATATTTTTTCCTTTTAATTACTTAGAAACTTCCATCCATAAATAGGGATGTAGTGGTGAATTTATGTATCCATGCATATAGATATGTATATGTGTTTAATAGTATTATCTTTACCACCTGCAGCACTTCAATTTAAAAAGAAAAACACACCAGAGTGGAAGAAAAAGGAAGCTATACTAGCAAATGTCCTCCATCTGTTGCGATTACGTCTTGGTTGCAAATAGGTGTTTTCCTTGAAAGGAAAAAGAAAGATAGGAAAGAGGAATTTTGAGAGCATAAAGCCATTTTTAATAAATTCACATTAGAACTTTGTTAATAATTGATTTCTGGCTCAGTCTGAAGTGAAAACTAGTTGAAACTGAACAGGATTTAAAAAAAAAAAAACAAACCAAAAAAAACCCTCTGATGAACAAAATTATTTGTCCCCCAAACAATATTTCTAATAATGCAAAGCAACAGTAGTAAAGGATAAACATAGGTATCATTATCAATAAACAGAGATCACTAAACTGGCAATGATCCCCATCTTCTTTTTTGTTTTTGTAAGAATTTAAGTATGCTTTTGCCCAGAAATAGAATATTTGTCATGTTGTGGTCTGGGCATCCTAGACTAGGAGTGCTTGAGTATTCCTTGCTTTAAGAGTTGCACGTGTCCTATATTACAGATATTTTTTGGGGGAAAAAAATTATGATTATCAAGGACATCCATATTTGGTCATTGTATGTATTTTGTGGGGTTTTTTTAAAACAGTCAATAAAAGAGGAGGAGAAGGAAAAGAAAGAAAAGTATTTTTTTAGGTGAAGCAAAGCAATTAATTTGTTCTGCATTTTGAAAAAAAGTTTAAATCGATCAAAATGGCATCTCTGATGAACATGAGACTCAAAATAAAAGGCTGTTGTATTTAATGCCTGAAAATACATTTATTAGTAAAAGCTGAGGTTAAATCATGGATCTGGTGGAGGATCAACTGACAATAGAGCAGATTTCTCATGGTTCCCTAGGAAGCACAAATCAGTCTAATCTAAGGATGAAATGGTTCACCTCTCTAGAGCAAACTTTCTTTGCTAGTTTCACAGCTTGGAAGAAAGCACCCCATGACTCAAAACATTGAATATTCTAAAGGTATTTGCTTAATTTGTATGTTTTCAATAGGTTTGTGTATAAAATTTACAGAAGTCAGTGAAAAAGGCAGTGAATGGGCCAGGTTTGTGATTGACATCCCATATGTTCACTGATTATTCTTCAGTATTATTTTCTTGAGGTTTTGTGATAGGCAGAATTAAAACAAGTTTCATGAGGCATGGAAGTTGATAAGGTTGTTCCTTGTTTTCTATTACGGTAAGGCATGTTGTGTCAGCATTTTTCACTCAATTCTTGGGGGTTGGAACAAGAATAAGGAATATTGGTAGAAAGTGAAGGGATCTTCCAGAGTTTGTTGCTGTAATGGGATTTAAGCAGCTCTACCTGTTGCTGGAACAGTCATGATAGCTTGAATGAAGATCCATGGTCTTCTGGAGGTATGCAAATCAGTTTTTAAACCTCTGGGAATTCATTCACTTCTGAGTTTATGGGTATTTTTATCTTGTCATTTTTAGCAAAGATAATATTGTTTTCAGTGAGCAGACCTATTGCAGGATTTAATATCTATTTGTAGTGCAAGAGTCTTAAAATTGATTGTGTTTTTAAGATGCATGACTGAAGTGAGGGGCATCCTGTGGGCTCTTGAGCTCAAGCCGTGGTTACTCAAAACAGCCAGGTCATCTTGATCACAAAATTGTGAATTTTCATCTGAAAATATCAGGTTGTTTTGTTTGTAACCTGAATTTCTTCATGGCCAAGTTATTACCATTTGTTCTGCTGTCAGCATTGGCCTTGAGCTTAATTAGTTCCTACCCTTCTCAGGTGTTTGCCTCTGGGTGTATGTATATACATTGATTGTATCCCTTTTTAACTGTCCTTTTGCTAGAATAAACCAACAGTCTTTATGTGCAACTAATCATAAATGTGAGGCAAGAGTTATTTAACAGGAAAAGGTAAGTGCTGTTTGAATTTGGAGATATCCAGTTGCTCAAGGATATTAGTAATTATAAGATCCACGATGAGGCACATTGTACATTCAGAATTAAATTTGCCTTGTTCTGTTGCAGAGGGTTTTGTTGCTGAGAAGTGTTTATATGTGACAGCTTTTTTATGAAGCTATTTCTTGGACACATGACAGTTGTCCTATTTTTTCAACTGCTTCTCATTATATGGATTTTATATATTAAATATACCTTCTGTCACTGACACTTCCTAATCCATTGAAATATCTATGCTAATCTCTTCTGCAGAGATGTATTTTATTTCTTTCTGTCTGTGCCTGATATTATATTAATGTATTTTATTAACTAATCATATGCCTTCTGATTGAATAAAAACAGTTTGTATCCTGGGAAGTTCAGTATTTTTCAGTGATACCTTAAAGCTGTACACAAGGGAATCTGGCTAAAGGTAGATCAGCAAGTTCAGTGCCTTTCAAACGCAGTGACATGTTGATGTGAGTGGGGCCTGCAAGTCTCTGGTTATTGTTAAAATGGGAACAAGTGCATGTTGTGGTGAGGACATGATACTAGTATGTTCCTTAAATAGGTTTCAAAGCTACACATAGCTTCGAATTTACAAATATATTCACAAAATATCATTTTCACCCAAGATTTCACCCGTTTCTCTCCTTCCCACATTGTGTATGTCTTGCATTAGCAGCTATTATCCCCAGTCCCGTTGCCATTTGTCTTTAACAGCCCTGTGTTGCTGCAGTCCTCCCACGTAACAGGGAACTCCTCCTCAGCCCCCTTATTTATCACACGTTTTCTCCCCAGTTCAGTGGATGTTTGAATGAGGAGGAAGCAGCAGAGCCAGTATGAGTTGGGCAGAATGCAGTTGTCACTGTTATCTGAGTCTGTCCCTTTCAGATTAGAAATTGTCCATTGCATCAAATGTTTAACAGCAGGGGTGTACGTTGTGGTTTTGTCAGAGTATAGTTTGTTGATGCTTTCAGAGAAATTTTCCCTTTAGTGTAGCGGAAGACAAATTTTTTGTCACCCATCTTGGAGTTTAGAAAAGCTGTTTATTCCTCTTCAGGAAATCCCTGTGGACCTGTTTTTAGTTACTCTTTGTTCTCACCCAGAGAAATTTTCCTGACAGTGAAAAACAGCCTCTAGTATGGTGTGATTATAAAAACATATAAGCAGTTTATTGAGTGAAATCTGTTTGGAAAAGATCAAAGAAACATTCGTAATCTCCTTCACCATCCCGTAGGTTGCTTTTTTGGTGTAAAATGACAACAACCAATCACGGCTTTTATTTTGTGCTTGATTTGGGAAGTACTGTTTGGGTGACCGAAGCACACCTCTTGCTGCTAGGCAAATCTAGTAATCATTCATTATGTATCATCAAATTACAAGGTGTTTACTGGGAAGAATTCAATTTATTTTTCTTTCTTTCTGTAGTATTCTCCATTCCTAATGTCTTGAGCTCCCAGTGTGATTCCTGTAACAAAGAACCGATGGTGTAGGCAATCATAGGCATTTAAAAGATTATTTTGTACATCTTTACTATAAAGATCCAGAGTGTCTGGATAATTATTTTAATTAAGTTTTTGAGTGAAGGCATTTATGCATGCAGTGTATAAAGGTGCTCCCTCTTGCACACACACACAAATGCCCTCCACTACGAGGGCAGTGGTTAATTGTTCAGTCTGCACTGGTTATGCACTGTGCTTAAGGCCTTTATTTCATCTTGCCTTTCATGTGTGGTGTGTCTTCAGCATTCCTTGAAATGTTTGTCAGCTCATAAACTTTGCAGGAATAAATGATTTTAGAGTGGCATTTCTTATTTTGGGAATTCTTGTCCATTATAGAGTCAAGCTGTCAGGTTTTGTGCAAACAAAGTAGAAGAGTCACTGCTAGTGACTTTATGACTGTGTTCTTATGGCATGATCTATCCAGGATTGTATTTGGAAAGCTAAATACTAAAATTCGTATGTATAAACAGAGCTTTATTAGATACCAGTATGATACTTTAAGCTGTTAATAAGAAAAATGGCTAAGACTTGTCTGGGGAAGAAACAGAAAGACAAAATATTTTGTGATTAGTATTTTAACTGAAATTCTATCTAAAACAAAGACTTCCTGTGTGATGATATATAAATGCTCTGATTAGCTTGTATAATTTATATCCGTCAAAGTAAGGGGAAATTCTGTTTAAGCCCTGAGCACGTTTTATCTCAGGAATAACTGACTCAGTTCATCTGATTTAATGGTAGTAAAATTCTGCAGAAAAGCAGAATCGATCCTTTGCTACAGTACAAAAGATGAGTCCTGCCGATTCCTTCGAAGAAAGTTATTGTGTGATTGGAAGATGGTGATAATGTTAGTGAGGCTGCAGGAGAACCTGACAGTGCTTGGCAAACAAAGCATTCTCCCTGTGTTTGGCTGCTCAGGTGACATTTCCTGGCAGTACCAGCAAACAGCAGCCACTGTCTTCTCGGAGTTGTGGCCGGGGTAAAACATTGACTTTCATCTCCTTTGCTGATGCACTGATGGGAAGCAAGTTCCTACATGGGTAGCCAGATCTGTTACCATAACCCTGAATGTAGGATACTGAGAGGGTTTTCTGAAGTTGGCAATGTAAAGAATTTAATCTAGTGGTCAAAATCATCACTTGGTTACACAGAGTAAAATAACAATTTAAAAGCAGGCATGCTTTACCTTTAATTAATGAATTGCTTCAAAGAACTTACTTGCTCAACTTGGTCCCCACAACCTTTGACTTTTGCAAATAATTGAAGCTATGTTTCAGACATGGTATTACTATTTTGAGTGTATGATGATGCTTTTCAGTCTCTAAAGTGCCTCCAGCCAAATGATAGGCTGCAAATGACTGTTCTAGATTAACTCAAAATAATCCTCTTGAGCAATACTCTCAATCAGAAAAGCCAGTCTGTCAGTGGCAAATGTATTGTCTAGGATTCTGTGTCTCATTTTGATCATCTTAAAAGAAATTAAATAGAGAAATCTTATCAATACCTAAAGCTAAAAAAGGGAAGTAACTTTGAGATTCTGTCATTCTCTGTAGTAAAGGTATGGTTGTGATTGTGATTTCTAAGAGCAGTAAGGAAAATAGTCATACTGTAAATGTCCCAGAAGTGACTTTTTAGAAGTTAAAAGTTAAGATTATCAATGTTGTATGAAATTTCCACTTTTAAAGACTATGAACTGCTGCTTAAACCTTCCTCAAGCAACTCTTTCAGTGGAGGCACATTCTTTAACTTATCAATCCAAGTGAAATTTCTGGTTCCCTTAGAGATGCTCATTTTCCCAAATATTTTGTTTCCTTATAATATTGACTCTTCTTGTTTGCATGTATATGTACACAAAAACATCATCTCACATTTGTTATGGTCTTTCAAGAAGCCCAGGAAAGGTCAAAACACAGAATTAGTTCTATTTGCAGTTTTGGGCACCCTTCAGCAAAAGCATGTGCACCATTTCCCTTTGACTTATTTCCATTGAGGGAAGTCCTAATCAGAGATTTTGCACAAGCAGATGAAGTCACCTAGTCTGCAAATTCATAATGTACATGGTTATGGAACTTTTGAATTAGTTTTTGATTTATTTACTGGATGATTCTTTGTATTACCCTGCTGGGCTTTGCAGTATAACATAAATCTTCTTCATTAGCATTCTTCATTTCAGACTTGAGGACCTCCAGGTAATCACTTCTTTGGTCCATCCAAGCAGCCTGCATTTGGTATCAGCTAAGCGTTTCTGTTCCTAGGGTGCCTTTAGCAAGGGATCCTTTTAGTGGTGGTGTGTCAGCCTCTTGTCAGGTTTGCCCTTTACATCATCTGACCTTGAGCTGAAGCTTTCACAGCTCCTGTCTTTCTGTTGGGCTTAATCAGCTGTCAGCTGGCCCCAGGAGAATCCAAGTTTCTCTTTTCCTTTTCTTTTTTGTGTGTAAGATAGCTCTAAGAACTGAAGAAGATCCCTTCTGACTGGAAGCACCTGGT
The DNA here is from genome assembly GCA_032173965.1 of Sitta carolinensis. Taxonomy (NCBI): domain Eukaryota; kingdom Metazoa; phylum Chordata; class Aves; order Passeriformes; family Sittidae; genus Sitta; species Sitta carolinensis. The sequence continues at coordinate 263,755 of JAVUNC010000019.1, forward strand.
GGTCCCCTGATCATGAGATTAAATGTGACCTGAGCAAACCAAAAGAGCACCACTAGCAATTGTTAATCACAAAGAGTTTACCTGGCAAATACATTCTAAATGTACAATTAATAATATGGGTTTGTTCTTTGTGAAAAATAATTGCGTGTATGTTTATGCAATCAAATACTAATCCATAGATTGACTACCCATAAATTGTGCTTACTGTTTGATTGCTGAATCGTTCTCTTTTTCCAGACTGAAAGGGTGTAATCAAGAGAAAAATGAAATTATTTGCCATTGATCTCTCCAGTGAGCATAGACTCAGTCCAGCTGGACAGAGCATTGTCAATAAAAGAAGTCTGTGGTCTTGGAAGCTGTCCCACAGTAGCATCTCCATGCTCTTACAAATGTGACAGGGAGTAAGAGAGGGGGAGGTGTGAGTGGATCTGGGTGGGAGCTGTTAGCTTCATCAGGAATGCAGGTAAAATATCTGCACTTTGTGTCAGATACTCTTACCTAAATTGCTAACACGAATATCTAACAGCTTTTAATGCTTGAATGTTTCTTTGTGTACCTGTCTTATCTCAGAAAACAGAATTTGATAATAAAAGGCCTCTTGCCTCTTTTCCTCTTGCCCTGGCCCATAGCTGGATAAAAAGCTGCTAGTCTTCTGCAGTGTAAAAACAGTACTTTTGCAAATGCTGTCAATTCCATTATGGGTTCATTTCCAATTGCCTCCTCCAGCTGCTGCTTGGGTTTGCTCTGCAAATTTCAAGCCAGTTATGTCTGTGGAACAACCAGGTGACCTTTTGTCATCTGCCAAGGGTGTAATTTCAGTACAGACCAATAGAAGTTACAGAAAACTCCAAATGTTTCCCTTTCAGGAGAAAATTAATGTTTTGTTCTGCAGAGCTGATAATTTAAAAAAATTTCATGCACAAAGTACTAATAACAAATTCTCATGAAACAGGGAAAACAACACAGAAATCTCTCTGTGAACTTGTTCAAAATCTTTCAGAAAAGTTGAGTGTTCATTTGCCATTATTAAGAATATATACATTTTGTAACTTTAATATTACTACTAAATTATAGTATCTTAAATATGCCTTCCTTTATCAATACAGTATTCTTATTAGCAATCCCACTAAGTTTTTAATTTTTTTAAATTGATTATTTAAAATTATTTTTAAATGGAAATTTGTGTGCTATCGTAATGTATCTTAGAAGGTTTGTTGTAGTGTCTGTGGTAAATTAAAGCTGTGTATAGAATTTTTAAGGTTTTAGTCCTTTGAATCTAGCAAACCAAAAAATTTTAATTTTATCTCAATTTTTTCAGTGTTCCATCTGTGTGAAAACAGTGTGTTTTTTAGAATTCTGCATCCAGAAGTTTTTCTCTCTTGAGAGTAAAAAATAGGCTAGAGCAGAAGCTTTTGATGAGAAATGGGAATATTATAATTTCAGATAGTCTGATTTTCAACTACATTAACAGTGTTTAATAATCAAAACAATCCATATTTGATGTGAATACCATTGATGTTGAGTGGATTTATTTGCTAAAATTGGAATTTTTGACTAGGAAGTCTTGGTAGTATTTAAAGCATGCCATTTTACCCAAAATAAATGGTTTTTTTCCCTAAGATCCAGTTGCGTAATGGAAAGATTATTAGACTATTTAGTTTCATGTTTGTGATTTAAGTTGACTTAGTAATGCTGTAAAGTGTTAAGTACATGAATAAAAATGCACATTATACTTAATTGGAACGTGCTTCAAGGAAGCTATTAAGCAAAAAAGCCCAAATAATTACCTGTCATAGATAATGATACTTTCCTAAACTTGAATCTTTGTGAGATGCTTAAAACTATATGTTTCAATGTTTGCAAGTTCTGGTTATAAAATACCAATAATACCGATAACTATGTATTCTCCAAATTTTGCACTACAGGACAGCTGGCTTTAAACTTTGACATTCCTGATGATTTTACATCCCGCCGTGTTCAGGGCTGGTTCATCAGGTGGTTTAAGTTCTCTTTCCCAGGAGTGAGCGTGACATTTTTCCAGCAGTGTCTTAGCTTTGGAAGGTGTTTTTATGGAGTGCTGAAGGCACTGCTGGAGGATGTGGAGCCCCTGCGTTGGTGTCCTCCTCCTGGGAGCTGCTCTGGAGCACCCCTGGGTGCTCTCCTCACCTCAGCAGCTCAGGAGGGAGCGGGGGCTTCGGGGTTCAGCCCGGGGCTGGTGAGCGAGGGAGAGGAATGCGTTCATCCAAAAACGGTTGGAGACCTGCACTGAGGGCCCTCCTTGCCTGCTCGAGTCCCATTTCCTTCCCTAACCTCTCAGTTGTACTGATCGAGAAGGAGAAGTAATGTGCAAAGAAGTTCTTTAAGAGATTAGTGGTATAACATTAACATTTAAAATTGGAGAGAGACATTTTGACAAGTAACATGCTGTGAATCAGATTTTTGTTGCTGAAGGATTGTCAGCAAGGTTTCATCTTTTCTGTGTATATTTTGAAAAGCCAAAAGAATCAGATGCTCTTGTTTCGTAAGCCTACAGAGACATGATTTTAACCTGTGCATTGAGGAAAATTAACTTTTAACTGCCTTCAGAGCATGGCCACATTATTCCCTGTTGTTAACTGCAGTTGGCTTAAGAGCAGAATTTATAAGCAGAACTTCAGGGTATAGAAAAATAACAGTAGGAGATGAATATGTAAGTAACAAATACTGTGTTTCCATGGAATTGTGGGGAAGGAAGACAAATAATTACGTTTTACATATATTACCATGGATGCAAATAGATGATTCTCTGTGTTGTAAGAGGGGAGAGAAAAACACTATTGAAAATGCTTCTCAGGGATTGAAGTCTGACATGTGCATTCTATGTGTTCATGTCCATTGGTATCAGGAGGGAAAAAAGGGTGTTCTTTTTCTGATTGCCAACTTTTGTAGAATAGGAACATGAGAAACACAAAGCCTGCTTAATGGGAATGTTTTTATTATATATTTATTAAGAAGTAATGTCTTTCCCCCAGATAATATATGCAAAGAAGTCATCAAGGACAATAGTTTGGAGAATTAGTAATTAAGTTTTTGTAGAATATGACACATACTACTTTTACAATCCAGTGGAAAGCAGCAGTTCTTGTAAGTGTTGATCAAATAAAATCAGACTATTACAAAGTGCTGTCCTGTGGTGTATATAGGAAAGGTTTAGGTCCTTTGTGTTAGACAATTCAAAAGCTGAACATTTTTTTTTTTACTGCAGTAAGACAGATATATGAACCAAATATTTGGAATTGACTTCATTTTTTTGCAGTGCTTACTGTTAATAATGTATTTATGGCTAAATTGACAAAAAAGGTTCAGGATTTAGTATTAATATCCTGGAGACAACCTCAAGAGACAATTTCTTGCACTGTGGGCAGATCAGTATCACTTTGACTGTTCATCTTAAAAATCCACATACAGGGTTTTGTGACAATTCTCACTAGGCTCTTCTGGTGCTTCACTGACCTTGAAAACCCTTTGCTCTTATGGAACCTTAGTCCTTTTCTTTGCTTGTTAAAGCACACAGAGTGTTTATAGAGGATGAGAGGGAAGGTTTATGAAAATAAACTTACAGAGACATTATTTCAAACAAATAGTAACTTTTGGTCTGAATTTTAAGTTTCCCCCAGGGAAGCAATAGTATCAAAGTGGGCTGTGGGTAGCTTGACAGACAGATTGAATGCAGACCTGCATGGACATGAAAAGCATCTGGTTGCACCGTAATGTTGTCATTGGAGATCCATCTATATTCATGTTGTATCAATGAGCAATTTCAGTGTTAATATTTTAAAATTTGGCACTCAATTTTGAAGGTTATACTTTGAGCAGCTAAAAGCATAACTTCTTGTCTGGCTTTGTTCTTGATGAGTTTGTTAGCGCTCTTTTAGAATTTTGACTTGTGTAAACTAAAGAGAAACTTTAATAAAACTGCTATTTCAGTTCTAGTGCAGCATGTGGCTTAGCACAAAGCCAGGTTACTTACCCACGGATGTCATTATCATGGAATATGTTCCTTAAAACAATGGATTTCTACAATGTGAACAATAACTGTGCTGGAGAAAATACTTTTGAGAAGACGCCTAATAATGCTCAGTATCTCTGCTTTTAACATTTTTCCTGTAGTGGAAAGACTTTGTGCAGTTGTTGGTCTGAGTCCAATAATCTCAGCTGTCTCTTACCATCCCTGATTCTGGTTTCTTCTCTTCCTCATAACATTCTTATGCTTTGTTTCAAAAGAAAAACTGACAAAATGCAACCTCACCCTCCCCTTTTCCTTGGGTCTTTTACATACTTGTGTCCAAATCCTCTGTTTTTCCCTTATTATAGCCACAGAAAGTATACTTTAATTTATGTTGTTTAATCTTTTTTTACCCAGTAACATCATTCTTTCTTCTAATCTGCTTCATTTTCATTCTTAACATTTCACTTTTTCTTTTATTAGGACTTTCCAGTTTGTAACTAAAAAGCAGAGTATTTTTAAAATCAATTTGGGTCAGCATGAAACAAAATTAATTGAAGTTGAGGTTCTTTTAGAGTGAAAGGAAAACGAAGTACTATTTAAATTTTTACTTCAGTTAATTTGATTGGTATTTTTTTAATGTCTTGTTCCCACAGTTTTGTAGGAAGGAGATACATAAGTTCATTATAAAATAAGGATTAAGCAACATTCATTTGTTTTTCTCAAACCTGCAACAATATTTTGGTTTAGAAAATATTGTAGCAGAATATTTAAGTTAGATGCTCTCTCCAGATTTTCATCTAGCTTACATCTACCTGTTCTTTCTGTGCAGCACTTCTAAGGTAAAGTCATTTACTTGCATTTTCCTGAAGTATCACTTTGGTCTTCTCAGCCCACCGTTTGGCTGGTGAGATCCTTTTGCCTGGCCTTGACAAAGGCACTCTGTCCTTCTCCTGTCCACTCAGGATTCTGCTCTGAAGGAATGGTATCTGTAGCCCATGCTTACGTAACGTTGTAGTACTGCACCTTGAAATTTTTGGTTGTTTTCCTTCTCCTCTGCTATTCCACTCAGAAGCTGCTTGTCTTCTCTTTCCTGATACTTCAGGAGTCATTTACACTCAGTAGTCACTCATTTACTATTCACTGTTTCTGATGGGCTTTCTTACTCTGATACCCATTGTAGTGAGTTTGACTGTCATAAACTGATTTCTAAGTCCCTCTTAGGACATCAGGAAACTGTACACATAAATCCCAGTTTAGGAAAATGCACTATCATCACCTTCTCTCAGCATCTCAAAGCCCTTTGAGGATTTGGGGACAGTGTTACTCAGCTGCCTGCTTTGTGTTACATCTATTTTTTGTGGGCTTGCAGCATGATCTCAATCGAATTTGAGACCTAAGCTTTGAACAGTGTCAGGTGGTCTACGCTTAAATTCCTGGCTCAAGAAAACAAAAAGGTGAATAAACACCATGGGGATAATGTTTTACAATGTTAAAAGACCCAAAAGCTTAAGTAATAGCTGCAGTTTTTACAGGCTGAGGCTTTCAAGTGTGCAGTGTATACTGTGACTGCTGAATCAAGTCATCTTTCTTTTAAACTTTCCATTTTGTTCCTTCTGTTGAAGTTAGGAATCAAAAGTTTTCTGTTCTATGAATGACAAGAATCAGAGAATGAATGTATACTTGTAATTAATTTTCAGCAATTAACAATTTGCAAGCAGTTTGAAATTTATTCTTGGCAATGAATAAAGAGCTTTTGGAGAAATAACTGAAGATTTAAAATTCTGAATTTGCAGCTTGGGAGAGGGGAGTCAGAGAAATTTGTTGAGGTCCTTCTTCAGTAGTAAGAATAAATTTGCTAACAACAGTGAATGTTTATAAATGAGGGCCTGGATTGCTACTTGAAACTTCTGCTAGACTTTTGGGAAATGTTCTGTTGAAAAGAAGTAATTAAAAGAGGGATTTTATTGTAGGTATCATGTCTTCTGTAATTTGAGATTCTATAGTGCATGTGGGCTTTATATGTCAGCTGAAGTTACTTGCTTATAAAGTTAACATTTATCTTGATGAGAATTTATGCTATTTAGGTTTTAGGTCTGATCTTATGCCCATGTCAGCTGTTGCTGGAAATGATAGAGACATTTGGAATCTGGAAGAATCAGCTTCACAATATCATCATGGCTCCTTGAAAGAGTGATGCCAGGTTCCCAAACGAGTCAAGCCAGATTTGAAAAATCTGTGGACCCAATTTATATTTTTTTCGGAGTGAATCATAAAGGGATGTGCTGATAATTCAAAAGTCTCTCCTCAGCTACCAAGTACATTGCCATTCCATTGGCTATTTGCCATCCAGTTTTTTGTTTTCTGTGGTACTACTCTTACGTGCCAGTGCAAATAAATTATGGGAACAACCATGGTGTGATTAGCATGGCAGCATAAAGAGTGGGGTTTTTTTCCTTCGTTTAAGGCCAATAATGAGGAGTTAAAATGATAAAAATCAGTATTAGAAACTCCCCTTAAAGATGTGATGTAGTCAGAATGCATGAAAGATCTAAATTTTTGGAAGCTTTCAGGGTGGAAATTAAAGAATTGCTTCCTGAGCTTTGGATGGCACTCTTCCTTTCCCACCCAAGACAAAGGGACTATTGCAGGTCTGTATCCCTGGATCAGTTAAATTCCTTGCAAGATATTTTATGCAAGACAGAGCATTTTACTAATTGCATGTCTTCTGTTATTTTGCAACTCATAAATTCTCAGTCTAAAGAATAACCTTTACACAGGATGAATAAGAATCTTCTGCATTTTATTATCTTCAAGGTTCCACTGGTGTTCTCCATGTTTTGGAAAGTAAAAGACCCAAGGTTTAATGCTTTCCAGGATGCAGACAAATTATGTTACTGGTCTTACCTTAGAAATTGAAGTAAATAGGGACCATAAAGGCTGTTCTGCATCTGCTATTATTTCTCCTTAATCATGAGGCAGTGGAAGCACCTAAGAATTGTTTTCATTTCAGACCACTTTATGTTACCTCTAACATGTGCAAATTAAGTATTATTAAGAATGTGCATTTCTTATTGGGTGATTGAATGGAACTTATTATTGTCGCTAAGTTGCTTTCAGAATTTTCTATGCATTTTTCTAAAAATTGACTTCCCAGTAACATCATTCCATAAGACACACAGAACTTTTTGTCTGTTTTATAGGGTTGTGACTCTCAAATGAGCATGTCAGAAGTGTCCTGCAGTGAAAGTACCTCCTCTTGTCAGTCTCTGGTACATGGCTCAGCTCCAGAAATCCTCATTGGCCTCCTTTATAATGCTACAACTGGAAGATTATCAGCAGAAGTGATAAAAGGCAGCCACTTCAAAAACTTGGCAGCGAACAGACCACCCAGTGAGTGAAAATCTTTTCTCATCCTAATGCTTCTGTACTGGTGGGGCTCTTGGTAGCAAGGACTTCAATCCTATCACTTAGTCTTACCCAATCAAAATGAAATAGAGCAATCATCAACTAATCTGTTTCATGTTTTATATTTCTTCTCAGTTGGGAAATAGCAAAAATCTAAAATTCAAAATATTAATTGTAAGTTGACAAGCCTGTTTTAATTTTTCATGATGACTGACTAATAAATTACCTTTATCATAATGATTAATTGCTAAATTACTAATGCCTCACATCACAGGCCAAGAATAAAAAAGTCAGTGTTTAAAGAGAAAGTACATGCCAGTTAATATTAATATAAACATTCTGAACAGTTATTGCTGTTCCTAGAGGGGTTGATACTGCAGTCTTTAATTGCTTATGTGCCTGAATATATGTGGTAATATATGTAATTTGGGAATGTCAGTAAAGACAAGAAGCAACCACTTGAGACCTTTGGCATATTTACTGTACAGGAGGAATGTTCACCATCAGAAAGGATTTGAATTGTGTCTTCAAGCATTTGTTCAAAAATACATGTCTGAAATATCTGTGAACTTTATATACTTCATAAGTGGAGCCAGATGGAATGTCACAGGGAGAGAATGTTATTACTGTCTCTAGCTCTTTGACATAGCTTGAGAAAGTCCAGTAACAAACTTCTTAAAAGATATTTTTATTGGTTTTTAAGATGCTGTGTCTGATTTATGTTAAGTATTAATAAGAAATACCTACCTGTTCCTTTTGATTTTGTCTGGAGGCTCAGGTTTTAGCTACTCTTTCTGTTTTTAAAGACCCGGATTAGTACGACATTAGCAGATTATCTGGTACTGGATTATGTATTAGGCTGCCAACATTCTGAAAGTGATTTGCACATCTCACTTTGACTTCAGAAAGTAAGCCAGTCTTGATACTGATGCTCTCTCCTCTTTCTCATTTTCTTGACCCATGTTTATTCCATTCATAATTGACTTGCCTTACTCTGCTTTGCTTTCTCTATTCCTTTTCACACTGATGGAGTCAGACTTTGTTAACCTGGTCAGAGAAGGAAGGTGATAGATGAATCTCTAATACTTTTATATAATTGGGTAGCTGCCCCAGAGTCACCTCTTTGGAGACGAAATATAGAAAGAGATGGGGAAAGCCAAAGAGGACGCTGGGGTGTGGGAAGAAATGAAAGGGAGAGAAGAGACCATGTGTTCCCATAAAGCAAAACCAGATGCTTATCTTTCTGGAATCTCAGAGATGGACAGTTTTTATTTAATATTTAGGATACCCAAGTTAGGAGAGATTCAGTACCTGCTTTGAAAAAAGAGATGCTCATTCCCTAGTATGTAAATTCCCAAAATGTGCTCAGTGGGCCCATGCTGTGTAGCTAACATTTGTGTGTCACTGGGGTCAAAAATCTGTTTCAGATTACAAAAAATGAGCATAGAACATGGCATGTAGCCCTGTAAAGCCAGGTTCTGTCTAACCTTTTTGGAGGGAAGAGCTTCCATGTTACCTTTTGTCCCTGTGAAGGATAGCAGGAAGATTTGATATTCATAATAGCAATAGTCCAGTTCTGTTTAGGCAAATGTGGGTTTGGATTTCTGTTGTTTCTAGAAAGCTGGAAACCAATGAGCTTTCTGGGTCTGGTAAATCCATGCACAGAATATTGTGGAATCCAGATGTCCCCTTTGGGCTGTTTTGTGCCATCCCCCTCCGCTCTCCCCAGCAGTGGTGGGCACCTTTTAAACTCCTGGACCCAGGTCCATGCCACTGCCAAATCCTAACTCCCTGTTGAGTACATCATGGACATCTGCCAGCCTCAGTCTGTGCCATCATTCCCACAAAAAGGAAACTAAGGCACATAGGGATGATGAGGATGATGAAGAAATGTCTTGGGCACATTTGTTGTTTGGACTATCAGTGGTCCAAAATCCTAAGAAGTGCTGAATACTAAATTTCTATTTCTTGCTAGTACATGCTCCTCTACTGCATATTTATTTTACATATAAGCTCATTTAGCAATTGAGTACAGGCAAATAGGCCAAATCCTCCAGGCAGTAACAGTGGATGTCTTCTTTGTTTCTCTGTGTGACATTTAATATTTTGTCTGAGAAAAAGATGCTTCTCAGTTTTCCTTAAGGTTTAGTTGAAACAGGGAATGAGCTTTTGCATATTAAATGCATGTGTGTGTATGCATGCACACACACACATTAAATCCATAAATATGTGGATTTTAATAAGCAAGATCTTTACATCCTAAATAGAGACCCATTGCTGAATTTCAGATATATGTGTCCCTCAGCTCGTTTTAGTGATTACATCAGTCATTCTTGTGCCCAAATTCATCACTACTCAAGAACTGAAGTATTACAATCAAATATCAGTAACTAGAAAAGCTAAGGGCAAAACCAGCTTGGTTTTCAGTTCAATGGTTTTTCATTTTATTGCTTTTAATAAATGAAGTTTAATTACTTTAATGTGCAGTTCTTCTAAATATGCTGGAGTTTGCATGAAAAAGCATAAGGTTTGATAAGGATATAGTGGTTTTTACCCAATCTGCTACAACTTAATCAATTGCATGATTCTTGCTATGGTAAGTGTGGCTTAGAATCTAGTGTCTATTATAAGATAATGTAAGGTAACCCATTATGTAAGCAATGTAATTCTTGTTAAAGATTACACAAAAACTGCACAAAATTTTCATTTCATTAAATTTTACCTAACAATTCTTTTGTTCAGTCCTTTTCCTGATCTATGCTGCTAAGGTATCATGTTCTTCCACTCCAGTGAATAGTGTTTCCTTTTAAACTTTAACCTTTGATCCTCTCTCACCCAACTATTGACATCTGGTCATTATTTCTTTTACTGCTTTCCACCCCCTGTTGTCAGATGGACTGTTCTGTTGTCTAAAACACTTGATAGGTGGACAGGTTTATATAATCCGAGGTGAGTTCCTGTAGAAACTAATTGGATGTTGTCTTTTTCATGCAAAAGAAACCTGCCAGCAGTAAAATATCCACAGCTGCCTCCCATACCAGTTTATAAAAGTATATGTTTATTTTTTGTGGCACTCTCTAATGCAAAAGTTGCTTTTATCTCTGATTATGGATGTTGGGGTTTCAGTGTACCCGCAAAGTAAAAATACTCAATGTGGGTTTTTAAAACATAAATTCCAAACTTTGATTGATATTGTCCATTAACATGAAAAGACAGGAATAAAAATTAAATACAAGATTGTTTTATAAAGTTTCATTTTTCCTATAATTAGTTAACTTCTTGAAATGTGCATCCTTCTGCAGGAGCACGGTTTGTGCATTTGGTCCAATGAAAATAGACATTTAAAAATAAGGGTTTATACCCAAATGCTAACCCATCATGTGTGCTAACTTCTTTACTTGCATCAGCTTCTTAAGCGTATGCTTAAAAGCACCATACAAGCTACTTTTTGAACAATCATCTTGAATTTTGCAAAAACTTGCTTTTCTTTAAATATGCAGTAACTGCTGTCTTTGAATGCACTGTTCTACGTTTTGGTTTTCAAAATAAATAAAACTGAAAAGCCCAAAATGAGAACCACATCCATGCAGAGATTATTCTTCAGCATTTTATCCTGGCTGTTTTGATATCATTGCTGCATATTGACATAATTTTTTTCCCCTCTTCATTAATTGCTTTTATTCCACTCCATTTATCCATATTTGAAATTTCAGTGGTATGCTTTACAGTGTTGTGGCTAGTTGGAGCTTGCTAAGTGTTAATGCAATTTAAGTTTTTTTAGACTTAACAAGGGGGGTCAATGGGAAGAGGATTATGAGGTATACCTTTAACTTTCCCCATGTGCATAGTACTGGAGCCAGTTCATTTGTTAGTTTGTTTGTAATATTTTGTGGTCGTCTCTCCACGTGTGTAAACTAAGCCGTGCTCAGCCATCCTGGTATACACCATGTCCTTGTTCTTTGTAAATGCCTCATTCCCCAGTTCTTGGGTGCCGAGGTGTCTGACAGTGTGACTCCTTTTGTAGATACCTACGTTAAGCTGACGCTGCTCAACTCGATGGGGCAGGAGATGTCCAAGTGCAAAACCTCGATCCGCCGAGGGCAGCCGAACCCCGTGTACAAGGAGACGTTCGTTTTCCAGGTGGCTCTGTTCCAGCTCTCGGACGTGACGCTCATCCTCTCCGTGTACAACAAGCGCAGCATGAAGCGCAAGGAGATGATAGGCTGGATTTCCTTGGGGCTCAACAGCTCAGGAGAGGACGAGCTCAATCACTGGACTGAAATGAAGGAATCTAAAGGACAGCAAGTGTGTAGGTGGCACACTTTGCTGGAATCGTAGCGGGGGGAGCAGGCGCTGCCGTGGCTCCGAGGGAGCTGCCCTCCCGGGAAGATGAACACCCCGGTCACAGCCAGCACAGTCGTGGTGGGAGAGGAAACTGGAAACTGCAGTCAACATCCCATCGTAAAGGGTGCACAGCCTGCAGCGTGGTGGGGTTTAACACAGAATCTTCACTCGGCGTCATGAGCTTCCTTGGTGTGAGAGGAACCTCGCTGTACACAGATACGATAGCGATCCCTTCCCCATCCACCTGATGCTGTATTTGTTTGGGTTCGTTCTGTGGTTTTCAATTCAGAAACGTTTTGTGCAAGGTTCTCCAAATTAATGTGATCTCCTCCTCCTTGTGTACCTTTTGTATTGCTTTAATACTGTAGCTTCTGACCTGCCTGCATTCAGATTTAAGGTCAATAAGTTCGCACTTTGAGAAAGAGTTAATGGTCTGTAAAGCAAAAGCAAAAAAAAAAAAAGTAAAACCACTGGTGAAAGAACACTTAATAATATAGCAAATAGAAATATACTGTTGTTTTGCACTGACTTTCTTTCCAGGAGCTTGGTAAAATAAGTTTTCATTTTTTGATATGCAGTTGGTTTGAAAAATACTAACATTTGGGCATCAGGTGAACTTTGACATCAAGCTAATGTTTCTTCAATCTGTGACAGGAACAAGCTCTATATATGGCAAAAATTGGGGGTTTCCCTCTTGCCTGTACTTCTGCCTAATCCAAAGAGACCAGATCATTAGTTTGGTCCCTTCCAAAACTCCTTAGACAGGTTGTACTGTAAAACTATGTAACTTTCTGTTGAAAGCACTTCCTCTATTCATGTATTCCAATGTAGGAAGCTCATAGAGCACGACTTTACTAAAATATATTTTCATTAAACAAATTGATACAGGTTGCTTTAAAATGTCAGCAGTTGGAAGGTAGGTTGAAAGACTGTGAAGGAAGTGGCAGCAGTTGAACTACTCTGAATGAATGCAAAATACTATGGCTTTGAAACAGGTATCCTTTCTGGTCTCTTGTGAGCTGTTTTAGGCATTTCCATATGCTGCTGGTTGAAGCAGAGAGCAGACCAGGAGATTTTACCTTTCTTCTTGAAGAAGAGAATGTCAGTAAGTTATTTTGCTAGTGATTTGCCAGCAATTGAACGAATGCTCACACACAAAATAGAAGTTTGCTTTGCTTATGTTCAGGTTGGGAAACACAGCTTTCTAACAATGCAGTTGAGAAGCTGCAGTATCGCCAGATAAACACTCACGGCACACACCGAAATTGAGGAAATATCAGTGCTTCTGAGGTTTCTATTTGTCCCAAAGCCTTCAGCCAGACTCACATTAATTTATTGACTGTTGAATCTAATTCATATTACTAAAATTATGCATTACTGAGTAAATGTATTTTTAAAAAGCTTCCCAATTTAAATATTCTTTTTGCCTGTTATTACAAGTTTTGGGTTTTTTTAATTGTTCCTGTAAAGAAAGCAAGAAATTTCTTTTTCCTTACAAATGATGGTGGTGTCTTACTAATATGAGACCTCACTGACTGTTGTAGCACTTGGTGGGTAGAAGAGTAAAGGGTTGGATTTTGTTGAGACATTTGGTGTGAGGCTAAGTGTTCTCATTAGGACAGATGTGTTCCTCTTGAATTCCTTTGTAATACCTTTGAACAATCCTGGCTTTGGGGTGTACAGACAGTCAGGTACTGCGAGACTGGTGATGGTGCATATGCTGTAATAAAGATATTTCACATGGTTCTCGAATTCACACACTATTTAGCAATTTCATTAATTTCATTAAGTCCTTTTGAAAGGATTTTGTAATTCCACATCTTGGTTTATTTGGTGTCTTTAGAGGGATTTATTTGCAGAGCCAGGCTTTCAGTTTTTGTTGATTTAAAGATTTAAACATTATTAAAGACCTTTGGCTTGGGTTTTTTTAACTCCTGATATTGTGCTGCTGCTTCATTTACAGAAGCTTTATTTACTAAATACAAATAATGCAAAAACTTTATTTAAACAGGAATGGTCTTGCAGTAATACAATGCAGGTTGTCTCTCTCAGTTATTTTTGTTAGTCCAGTTTGAAAAATGTAATGTTGAGTGTAGAATTTAATAAAAAATCAGCATTAATTTTATATGCATAAGGAAAATACTCAGATTTTCACAATCTTCTCAGCTTTCCATATAATAGAAGCAATGACGTAGAAGCTGTTGTGAAGCAACATTGGTTGTGGAAGTGGTTTTATCTATTCTGTTTGTGGATATTTAGATGCTCTTTCCTAAAACTGAAAATCGTCTCTTGATTGTTGTCTCTTTGTACAGGTTTTGCTATTTAACATTATGTACAATACTGAACAGCAAGAACTGGGTCAGGTAATTCCAGTGGAGAACATACTCAACATCATCACTGAACAAATGAAGGAGTCAGTTTGGAAGGTGCAGCAAATAACCTCTTACAGACCCAAGCTAAACTAAACTGTGTCTTGATTTGGGTTCCTGTTTGTAGGTTGCATTGCTTCAGCTTTGCATTTCATCATTTAGATTTCTAAGGCACTGAAATCTTAATTTAGACACAACAGAGTTTGGTTGTTGGGCTCCATTTGGGAAGAGGAATCTCTCTCTTGGACTTTTCCTAAAGTATCTGGGACCAGTCTATACTTCACAGAAGAAGGATTGGTTTACTTGGATTTACACTGTACAAAGTCTAGGAACTGAATGTATAAAGAATGGAAATGAATCTTTAATTTTGGTGCAGTAGAATATGAATCTGCCGTGCAAAACCAGTCACATCAATAATTGGATTCACCTTGGGACTTTTGTGAGTTAACTGTAGTACCAATAGCTGTCGTGTTGTTTTTTTCTTCCCAGAACCTATTCTTATTATTTGATTTCTTTGTAATTTTGTTTTCATTGCTTATGCAAACCTACACCTTTGTATTTGAAATCTGCCTTCAGCTATTGTGGGTTTTTTAAACCCTACATAAGGGCTTGCACACACAATGTGGTTTTGTGCATTTAGTTAGGTCTTAAGCACGGAACAGAATTGCTGAAGAACAAAGTACCAGTAACAAATTAGAGGCACTTGTATTTTCCCCACTGTTGGCTGTGATTTTTTCATAGCTTTTTGTTGTTTGCCCTTGTTCAAAAGTACAGTAAGTACTTGAAAAAGTGTATCAAATTAATTACTTTTCTGTGTGCCAGCAAACCATATAGAAATTGCAGATCTTGAATTGAATCTGTTTCCCGTCAGTGTAGCCTTAAATAATTGTAGAACAGTGACGTTCTACAGATTCTATTCCTGGAAGTATTGCATCCTTTCTGTATGTGATCTGTTTGGCTTAGAGCTTAGAACATTTCACATAGGTCATCTTAAAGTGTTATGAATGTGAAGACGTCTTTCTGTGAGGGGCGGGCTGTGAGGGGCAGGAGAGGCAGCAGGAGTCCCTGCTCTGGAGGAGGAGAGGCTGTGCAGTGCCTCGGGGCATGGCTGTCCCGCATCCCCGTGCAGCCAGGGGCAAGGGACACCTGCAAAGCTTGGTGCCCCTGCTGCTGCCTCGTGCCCAGCACCTGTGTCCACGGTGTAGCCATGTGAGCTCTGACTGCAAAGGCAAAGCAAGGCAAGGTGTATGCTCTAGTATGGGAGAAAAAGGACACAATTTCTAAATGAAATGAAAGTCTACTGAGCTCCTTAATAATTAGATTCCAAAATTTGGGAGCCCTTGGAATGAACATATGTGCTTTTGTGGGAGCTAACATTGTAATTAATTTAGAAAATACTTGAGCTGAAAACAAGATTTTATGGCATTTACTGTCAGAAATATTTTTACCTGTAAATTTCTGCAATGACTTTTGATGTCAGGTGCAGTGTCAGCATCAGTACCTTCTCATTGGAGCAATTCTTTTGTTGTCTAAAATTTGTGTTTGTGTTCTTGATTTATTGTCTTTTATCCCCAATGGCTCACTCCTGCAAACTCCCCACGGCCCTGAAAATCTGCCTATGGCAGCCACTGGACCTTAGAGGTCAGGGACACTCTGTACTTTAACTTACTTGTGCAAAATATCTGTCACCTCTCTAACTCCCAAAGATTTCTGAAATGCAAACCATCAGTTTTAATATAATGAACCAGAAGAAGAAAACTTCGAGGGAGACATTTTCATGTAGGAATTGAGTACAGATCGCTCTTACACATCCCAATTCTAACAAAAATCTGGGGTAAGATCAGGGAAGGAGGTTTGAGAGAAGGCCGCCTGGCCTGAGCTGTTCCAGCCTGAAACTAGTAACAGAATGCCCTTTCATTGAACTCAGAGTTGTATTGAGCCCTCTACTTAAGACACTTTTCTGGAGGAAAAAAAGCTGTCCTGTTTATAGCAGTCTTTAAAATCCTGGCTTGTCACTTGTTTGTAAGGCAGACTGACTTCCTGAAGCTGAATTCTCAGTAACAGTTAAACATCCTTTCAATTTTCCTGCTGATGTGCATACCTGCCTACCATTAATGTTAGTGAAAGGAGTCCATGGGCTCCAAGAGGAGAGCAGACCTCATCCTGAAGGTGTGAAGAGCAATAGGGTTGGTAGGTTAGAGTTGTGGTACAGCCTGCCACCTGCAACACAGTCAAATATGATTTCAATTATGAATGGAGGCAAACCCCCAAACATCCAGATACTGTCGCAAACTTGTTATTCAATCATTATCTCTTATTTTTGTTTCTTTTTCTCAGCATTTGAAATATTTTTAAAATTTATTATTAAAAATGTTAAAGCAGTCCTTAAACATTTTGATTGTTTTACCCGGAACATTCAGCATTGTTTATTGTTAGAAGGAACCATCAAGAATGTTCTGATTTCTTGGGTTCTAACTCAACTACTAGATTTTGTAGTACATCACAGCTGGATTTCAAACTCCTTTATTCAGATGGTAGTTCTTGAGGGAAAAGTCACAGGAGCATTTCCTTGTCAGTGAATCACCAACACCCATTGAAGAGATGTCATCTGAGAGCAAGAGCATTGAAATAAGAGATGGCTCCTTACAGTAGCAGCAGCAGTGACCCCTCTTCCTCTCTTGGAGGGCCCTGCTCAGACAAACTGTGACATGGGAGTTGTGGGTTCATGCATTCAGAGCAGTGCTGGTCTATGTGCACTTTGTGTGGCCTCTAAACCAGTGTGTTTTACAGAGGGTAGATGTTTTTTTATTTGCCTTGGATGAGTAGGGCAAGTGTCAACTGGCCTACAGTGACATGGATTAGTTTAGCCTTAAGAACTTATCACTGCCCCTCCTTAAATTCAAGCAGGGTTTCTTCCTTTCTGCAGACTATGCAGAAATCTTATGCACCAGTATCTGCTTATATTATGTCTACCTGAATATGGCACAATTATTAGTGCTGGCAAGCTTAGTTCTTAGGTGGTGTGACTGAAGTAATGGCTGCTCAGGTTTTGCTGGATCAAGGTTTGCTGTTCAGGCTTCTGCTGGATCAATACAGAAACTGGTCCTTATGCAGAGGAGTGTGCCAGGAGTCAGGAAGTTGGGTGGTACTGCTCCTGCAGGAATGAAGATCAGGAGACAGCCCTGCCCAGA
Source organism: Sitta carolinensis (assembly GCA_032173965.1). Taxonomy (NCBI): domain Eukaryota; kingdom Metazoa; phylum Chordata; class Aves; order Passeriformes; family Sittidae; genus Sitta; species Sitta carolinensis. The sequence continues at coordinate 281,052 of JAVUNC010000019.1, forward strand.
AAAAGGGCAAAGCTGTCTTATAGCAAGAAGGATTAATTCACTTCCTTGGAAGCATCTGCTGGTTGAGCTGGCATAAAGGCCCTTCTCAGGAGAGTGGGGGCAGTAATACCATACCACTGAAGGAATACCTCATGGACATTCAGGGATCTAATTGGTGTCAGCCTTTTCTCTCTTGTATCTGAGGACAAGAGTCGTGCCCATTGCATCAATATGATTTTTTTCTGTGTTTTGCAAACCCTGTGGACACTGACTGCATGCTGAGAGTCTAAAGTGGATTGCTGTTTAACTTTTGGTTCATTTCCAGAGGATGAATTTGAAAGAATTTGCAGAATTAAGTAGAAGCATTCTCATAGCTTCGAGATGTAATCTCTAGGCCATAGTACAAGCAAGGAGCAGGGCTTTGAACCAGTTTGGATTGTCTATTTTGCAAATGGCTTACTATGATATTTTAAGAAAATTTCTAAGCAGTTGAATGTGTTAGGGAATATTTACAGAAAAGGAGGTAGAGCAATGATCTTTTTTTACTATACAGCTAGTTTGCTGTCCTTTCCAGTAAACCACAAGGTTCATTAGTGCTCAGTACTGTTTCCTTTACGATAAATGTTTTTAATGTGATTTTCATGACGAAGTGTAATTAGTGAAACCTTTTATTCAATTTTTCCCTTTATTTGCTTTTTTTAAGGAGAGATTTCTCCTTATATAGTATTATATACTTTCTTACAGAGCTTTCTTACCTATTTTTATATAAGATGATTTAACAATGTAAAATTAAATGCTCTATGAGCAAGCTATATCACTGTTAACAAAATCAAAAGTGCTAATATAATGACTAAGGGCCTGAACCTTCTGCCTTTTACTCAGGTCCTGGGTTAACCAGATGTCTTTCATGCTGTGTAGGACCTTTCCCTGAAAGCATTTCCATCTATTCCTGGGGATGTCTCAGGGAAAGGCACTATTAACATGAATAACAGTGGTAAAACTGAGCCTCCTCTCCATTCTTAGTGGGACATCTCTCATGAGTAAAGGCTGCTGGCTCTGTCCCAAAGTATAGTTTTAGATTATAGTTCCCTTGACCTTAAGTGATTTTGAACTTGTTTTTCTGGTGACTATAAGCTAATAACTGATCTTAGTGAATGCAAATATTGAATTGCGCTGTTACCAGCAAGATTATTAAAATGTGTTTCACATTTTAATTCATTCTTTCATCGGGCTATAAGGAGTTGGATTTGTGAAGCATTATATTGCATAGAGATAGCACACATTCACCACATTTCTAAAAGGTATGAAATATACAGTATGTAGCATTTTCTTGCATACTTTTATACTGCCTGTATGTCACCGATGCACTCGGTGCCTTCCTTCTTTTGTATAAAACTTAATATGTAGAGAAACTGAAGTTATGGTGTGTAAGCAATGTCACTGCAACCGAAGAGATGTCTTAAACTGATTATTCCTAGTCCATGAGGTTTCTAAGAGCAGTTCAGTTTAACACAATGCATTTCTTTGAATTTCAAGTTTTCCCCTTTCCTTCCTCCCCCCGTCCAGAAAAATTCCTCATATGGCTGTTTATTCTTAATTGATTCCTGTGTCTGATGTAAGTCACATGGTGTTAACCAAAGAACCAAGCCTGTTTCTAATTATTCGGGCAAATAATGTTTGGACTTACAATTACTTATAGACAAAAATTATATGATGGATCTCTGTTAACAAATATAATATAGGCTTCTGTAAATGTGACTCCCAGCTGAGAATTCCAAATACCTCTTTTCTGACTGGGTGTGCGTTGTATCAGTAGCAAAGTGTTTGGGTTGTGTTTCTTGGTGCATTTTAATCAAAATCCTGTAACAAACAAAAATATCAGTCAGTAAGTGCTGTCAGATTAGCTTGGTTTACCATGTTATACCTGTATCTGAAGTGTGCTACTTTGAGAACAGATTTGGCTTTCCTGTGTCTGAAGTCCTGATGCTGTACAATAATTTTCTGGTGTATGCTGGACTCACAGGAACAGACTGATGCTGCATCATATATACGTTTCCTACCAGTGTCCCTTCATTGTACAACTTCTGTAAGATAACACAGTTTTCAACTACTGTTTCAGCCTGAAATTCCTTAAATTTCAATGCATGTATAGCCTTAAACATCTAAGACACCAAGCACAGTTTTAACAGGAATAGGTTATATTTGCAAGTCCTGTTTGTCTCAGAAGTCATAGAATTATTTTTATATATCAGTCAAAGATTGTAGAAAATGGATACATTGCAGTTGTGTTATCTACCATGCTCCTAATTATATGCACTAAAAAAAAAGGCATTTTTGCTAAATGTTTTAGAAGTGAAGTATCAGTGCTCATTTCTTTTCTTGAATTTGTTTTTGTTTTTACACTTTTATTTCTGTACAGAACCTTGGTGCCCTTATGTAATACCTGTGACTGAATTCACAGATTTTCAGTATTCCTTGAGCTGCTTTGTTTTTTTGTTCCTTTTCTAAATTGAATAAGCAGTAATTAAAATTCCCCTAAAAAAAATCTTTTCTTTTTTTTTTTTTTTTTTTTTTTACATTTTGACAGTAACATAATTAGAGCAAATGACTGTTTGCAGCTGTTTATGCAGCTTATTAAAGCTTGAGAACTTTGTTTGAAACTGTCATTATAATCCAGATGAAGACATACATTCCCTGGATTTCAGTCCACATCAGGTGGAAGCAGGAGCTCTGGCAGGGGATGTGCAGCTCTGCACATGGCGTGGCAGACTCTGCAGCCCAGAGGGATTTTTAATTAAGTGTCACACTGTATCTCCAGTATCTCCAGTTGTGCGTTGTCAGATACTTGTTGTTTTGGTTTCTTTCTTACTACCCAGCAAAAAACTACTTTTATCATTTTTGTGCTACTGTATATTAACCTTGAGGGTTTCCAGTGTGCAAGATCAGTTTAAATTTGTCAGTTCTCTTTCTGTAAAAAAACCCTGGACTTTCAGCATACACATCCCGTTCCTGTTCTGGGGAGAGCCAGAATGCCACCAGCTGGTTTTGGCTATACTGACCTGTACAGCACAGGTAACTTCAGTCCCATGTTAGTTTGATTCCTGTAGTATATTTTCAAACCTTGGGTCTGTCACAACATTAAAATAGTCATTTTGCATATCTGAAACTTTGCAGCTGTGGATTTGTATTTTGTTTACTCTATCTCTGTGAAATGTATTTTTGTCAGTTTGAGGACTTTGGATATTTCAAAGTATTTTCTGTACATGAAATCAGCTTTTTGCATGTGAATTTAATTGCTGGAAAGTATTTGAAAAAAAAAAAAAAAAGGAAAAATCACTTAAAATCTGTTGATGTCGCTTTCCTTTGGAATTCATTACCTTGTAAACAAAAACAGACTTCACTGTTCAGGAGATAGTAACGCTTAGTCAACCATTGGAACTTCTGTCTGCATTAAAGAAAAAAATCTTTTTTAATTTTGGCAAGGTAATCGTAGCCCTTACACATATTTTGGCTCTGTTTACAAATTTCCTAAGTTTCCCTGATTCCCTTTCTGTTCCCCACAGTCTTTGTTGATGTCATGAACCTTCTGCTTAGAGAACTTTAAATTAACCAGTGTGACAATGTTCTAACAAATATGATGTGTGTACTGGCAAATAAAGACACGCTCAGGTGATCGTTCTGTTTGACTTGATACAGTTTCCTTCTGGGGTCAGCTGTGGTTCTTTGCTTCTTTGTCCTACATGCATTTCTCAGAAGAGATCTCATCTAACATATTTATGCTTAACTTCTGCTTTCTAAAGAGTAAGTAGGATGAAATAATTGAGGTGTGATTTAAACATGAAAGAACACTTGCCATAAGTAACAATGATAGTTTTACTGTGACCCAGCTTAGATCTTCTGTGCTATCCTCTGATGATTTCTGTGATGCCTATTAGAAAAAAAAAGCTTTCTGGGCTTTCGTGGCTGCTCAGCTTTAGGAGGTGTCTGAATATATGTATGTTTTAATACCTACTAGCATGCACGAAGAAAGAATTGTTAGAACAATTAAAGCATTTTTTCCTATCCTAAACGTGGGAACGCTTAGTATAAAAAGCTTTTCTTTTTTTTTTTCCCATTTCTGCAGATGAAAGGAGCATAGCCAGTGACTTTTACCAGATGAAAATGGAGAGAGGGGTGCATTTCTTTGCCATATGATCCTGACTCTCTGGACCATCACCATCTGTGCAAATCCTAGAACTCCTGCAAATAACATAAAGTTTATAAAATAAAGTACTTGCTGCTGTTAAGGCTCGCATTTTCCAAAGGCTGTACAGCTAAAAATAACGTAGCATTCCATATGCAGACAGTTATGTATTTGTTGTTTAAGGAATTTTGAATGGAGCACTTGGACCATATTCTCTAGAGGATGTGCAAGACCTTTCCTATCCTTGTCTGTCAGAAAAAAATAGCAGCCTAGGAATGTCTTCCTCTAGATTATATAAGATCTGTTAACAGGTGATAGTATGAGACATATTCACTTTAAAATGAGGATTTGTGAAGCTATGAAAACATAGCAGAATATGTGAAATAGAATCTGTTGATTGGTAGTTGGTCACCAATTATGAACAGCCAGTTTCTACCCAAAGATCACAGAAGAAGGAGTTATTACACAGCTTCAGCTGCCTGTGTGGTACCTTACAGTCACCCATGTTTCATACAAGGAACTGAGCAGAATTATGTGTAATGCTCATAGTTGATAATTAGTTTGTTATGGAACAGTAATTGCTTCAGACAGGTAGAGCCAAGTTACATCACTTTTAGGCAGACATTCCTTTACCTGTTGAAGGTTTTCTCTGAGTCATTGCCTTCATGTGGCAAATTCCACATTAGATAGTATTTAAAATCCTTTGGAAGTCACTGCTTACTTGGTTCTGAAGGTTCCTGTGGGCAAGAGCTATTTAGCATTTTTCCAGAAGAAATTTGTAATTTTTTTTTGTCTAGTATTTTTGTTTTTACAGTAGCAGTGCAGTTCTAATTTAGTGTTCTATTCATATTAGACATTTCATTTTACTTGTAAATTAGCCTTCCCAAATGGATGAGACTCTTGCTAAGGCATTTTGTTACCTGATAATTGTATTGAGTAGCTGCATTTTAGCATAGGGATTCAAAAACCAAACTTACTGTTGCTTTGACATAAGAATAGTAAAGATAGAAGGAAGAAAAATTGCAGAAATAAAATAAACCCTCATCAAGTAATGCAACAAATCAGCTGGGCTTTAGATAAATGATTCATTATTAAATTTAAAACCTAATAGGTTTGTGTGTTCTGAGTGTGGTTTACACTGGTTTGTTTTCTGCTTAATTAGAAGCCTTGCATTTCATCTTATTAATAATGAAAATCCTCTTGTCAAATTCTGTAAGATCATGTTGAACTAATATGTATATTTTAGAGGCAGAATAAAATTTCCCATCATAGCCTTCCATATTATTTCATTGCATTATGCAAAAATTATACTCTGCTTCTAATTTTGCTAGTGTGAAGTAAGAAAACTTCATCTTCCATTCCTGTCTGAGGAAGTCCTAGTTTCAAGAACTGTGATGAAGAGAGTCCAATCACTATGGCCCACTGTTTGCAATTAAGGTTAACTGCAAACAGAAATTCAGAATACCAGGCCAACTGAGCTTTACAAACATAATGAATGTGGGTATAAGAGATAATAGTAATAAAATCTAAAGTTATATCCTGTGATACCAGTTCTTGTTGCAGTGGTTCAGCAGTTCAGAGAAGGAGCAGGCTTAAACATGCCAAAGGAGACCAGAGTTGTACTCCATTTGCTGCTAGAGATAAGTACACGTTTCCCACAATACCGCAGCATTTTCATCCTCAGAGACCTAAAGTGCCAATAGACTAAAACATCAGTCACACAAGCCTTTGCTAATTAATGCCTTCACTGGAAAATGCCTGGCATTCTTAGGAAATCAGGGAGATACAGAATGCAGAATTCATATTTATATTTTTTCGAAAAAAAATAGGCAAGAGAAGGACAAGTCTCATAATCAGCTGTTTGATAAAGCTCCAAATCAGTCAGCTAGGCTAAGGGTCATGAATATGTAGCTAGATCTTAGTAAGCCTCAGTGGCAAATCATCACACACGCTGCAGTTTCCTGAGACCTTATAAAACACTTGGGAGCACAAGCCAGGCCAGTAGGCTGAGAAATGGCATTAACCATTCAGCCTTTGCCATCTGTCACCGTGCAGCCAAGCAGACACTTCTGATGGAGTCGTTCTGGGTCTCCTCAGCTGGGTTTTTAACTGAACTTCTGCACACGGGGCTTGCCAGCAAATACAAAGTACTGTCACCCACAGTACTGCCATTCTTACTCTCTTTGCTAAAATTCCTGTTTTCCTCCACGTCATTGATATATCCAGGCAGTAAATGACCTGTCATGCTAGTAATCAGTGAAACCGATCTTTGAAAGATAGTATGAAATACTTTGTAAAGTCTTACTATGTAGGAATTGCAGCCCATGGTATTATATCCAGAAGAATGCTTTTCTGCTTATGCTTAAACATGCCAAACACATTTGCTGAATGCCTCAGTTCTGTAGTCTTTCAGTTACCCTTACTATCAGCAAGAGTCACTGAAGGATCGGGATAAAACCTAGAAAGACTGTTTTAGTTTTCAGTGAGATCAGTTCCCCCATGTGACTGAATTTGAACCTAAATGAGTGCCAGCACAGGGAGGGGGGCAGAAGTGCACAGCTGGAGCTGAGCTGTCCTTCCCCAGCAATCTGTGCTTCTCTCAGCTAAATATGACATGGATCTCTCAGCTAAATATGACAGGGAAATGACTACCTGAGGAAGCTGTTATGAGCTTGGACATTTTACACTGCTGACTGTTGCCTGTTGGAAAATAAACATTTCTCATCTTATTTTGAAAAAAAAAATCTTGTAAAAGTTGGTTTAAAAAAAAAAAAAAAAAAAAGCCTAGAAAGCTCTTCACAGTTCAAGCCATGGCTGCTCACCAGTTTAAGGGAGGAGACAAATCCATCAATCCTAATTTAATGGGAGAATTTTCAGGTAGACAGTAATTGAGTTGGAATTTGGCCAAAGCCTTGGGGTTAAAGAACCTACTGTTATGAAATGTGTTAGAGGATCTCTAATGAATACAAACCATTGAGATCACGGTTTCGTCTCTTCTGCAAGGGGCAGCAGAAAATGCTCGTTTGCCTCCAGAAGTATTTTGGTACCTGTTATCAGGCTGGGCATTGAAAAAAACATGCCACCTTCTGAAACACCAGAACCATTCTCTTCCCAATGAAGATCTCAGTGTGTTGACCTGTAGGAGGAGTAGCTGGCCCGTGTATTTCAGTAATAACCCTCACATCAGTACTGGGAAATAACCACTAAGAAAGTAAAGAAATCCTTGACTAACTCGAATTGACTTATATTAGATTCAGCTGAATTGGGGATTTCTTCCCTGTATTTTAGTCTCAGAAAATCTGCTGGTTTGCAGAACAATTTCAAACAAATTTATTAAGCCCTTCAGTTAGGCTGTAGGAGAAGAAGGTCTCCAGACTTGCTGTTTTCTATAGATAGGTATATCCATATCCATAAATTCTTCTGGTTTTCTTACACATATTTGTTTCTAAATATAGCTAATGGTTGGAAAAAGGGGCATGACTGGAAAAGTTTTTGGCAGCCTAAACATGAGGGAAAATTGATGGCTTACAGATACTAGAATTGTTTGCCTTTGAAGCTCTCCAGGTGAAAAGAATTGTGTCAGCCAGCTGAAGCCCAAATGTCAGTTACTGTGTGCACGGAGGGGGCTGCATTTTGTTATTTTAAACCACATTTAGTGTGGGATACTCCGTCAGCTGAATCAGAAAAGTCCCTTAAAAGCAACAGCATTTAAGATGCCTATGAAGGTATTTACTTCAGAGATTAAAAAAATATGCAAGTCAAACTTTATATGGGTGCTTGAATTTTTCAATGTAGGAGTTGAAATGCCGGATGCATTGTGCTGCCTTGCATCAGGACAGCGCCCGGAGCAGCAGTGATTTTGTAATGCTACCTGTTAAAGCTCAATTCTTGCTAAACTAGCAGTGATAATGGTTCATTTGTACCTTCTTTAAGTATGCATTTACTTTTCATTTAAAGCTCCTAGTGGGTGTGTAGTTCCCAGCAGACTGACAGAGAAGGACCTGACATAGCAAGTATCTCCAGGAACTCTGGCATTATTACAAGCTGTAACATTTACAGGTCTCTGTGTGTAATGGCTCGAGTGGTACTGGGTGAATCATACTTAGGCCAACCAGTGCCCTGCTACAGAGTATAGTGGGCCTGACAGTGAACCTCCACTCCAAATTTGCATTAAAATTTATACATTTAACTTTGGGCTTCTATTAAAGAGAGTATTTCCTTTGTACAAGCATACTTTGAAACACAGTATGTGTTCTGTTTTACCAGGATTAGATTTTGGAAGGTAAAATCAACTTTATTTAAAAACATACACAGTATGTAAACTGAGTAAGTAACTCAATTTTAGTGCCCTCTCTGAGATTCCCTGCATTCCCCCAATGCTTTTCTCTCCAGTCTCAGTCCTTAGAAACAAATAGCAAAACCTGGGCAAGTTGTTAATTCCTTCAAGATGACATGGACTTGGAATCCAATGAAATATTATTCTTCCTTTTGTATTTGATTTTTGGTTTGGGTTATTCCAGGGTATTTATCCTTCTCTTTTGGAATAATTTTGCTTTTGGAATAATTCCAGACAAGAAACAGTACACAGTTTAACTTACTGCGACCCACTGGCTCCCAGAATAACTTCTACTGACTTATTTCTCAACTGTTGGCTACTCTCTGCTGGTTTTAAACTCTTTTGTGCCCCTCAGTCCTGGTATTGCTGCTAAGATATTTTTCTTGAGGACCTTTTATTTCTGATTTACCATGTGCTTCTCTAAGTAAAGGAATTACTCTCATGGCTGTACAATAGTAGGAAGCTGCTGATGGTTTTTGAGAGCAGAGCCACACACAGGAGACCCATATAATTTGCTCAGTAATTCAGTGGTACATTTCTCAGCATCCAGATTTTTAGCTGATGGGATTTCTCTTTCGAGATGATAAATCCTTCAAAGGTTGCAATGCATTCCTATTAAAGACAACTAGGCTGTATTTCCCAAGCTCATAATAATAAGTTACCTGAGCACAGAATTGCCAGAGAATCTCCCTCAGTTTTGTGTAATCATCCAGTAACCTTGGCAAACTTCTGCTGGGATGGAACAGAACCTTGGCACCTTCTTCTGGCTGTGCCCAGGCTGGGCTGGTGCCTCTCGGAGCTGTGCCCTGCACCATTGCTGTGAGCTCGTTTTTGTCTTTGGACTGATTGGATCTTTCTTCTGGAGGCCAGGTCGTGCCAGCTTTATTCAGGCTGAGCAGTCCCACTGTGCTCAGTGAAACTATTCATGGAGAGAGGTGAGCTTGAGGAACTGCTCAATGGGAGCTGGGCTGGCACCGTCTGGCCTTGGAAGCAGAGAGAGGGAAGTCTTTTCCTCCTTTTGTGAAAAGCAGAGAGCATGTGTAACTGAGAGGGATGGTGAGCAGGAATGTGTCAAGAAGTAGACATGGGAAGGAAATGAATCTTTGATTCATTATCATGGAACAGCATCTAAGCTGGAGCCAAAAAATACTTGAGAGATTTAACATGAGATCTAAATTTTATTTTAGAGTTCATGCTGCAATTTCATTGCAATGACAAAAATGATTCAACTGAATAATTGAACTGAAGCTGATCATTATTCAGTTTTTCTTGGTGTTTTGATGGATTAACTGATACTGAAATTTAAAAATCTCTCTCCTTTTAGCAAAAAAAAAAGAGTCACTGTTCTACTCCAGAGTGCATGCTTGAGAAGGACTGGATATACAGTGGCTTTGCTGTTGCTGCTGCAGCTGTAGGTGAATGTGGATATGGACACTGGATTGAGTATCAATATACTGTACAAACCTTGAAAATATAAAGGAATACACAACTGCTTCTCCATATCTTCTTTTTTCTGGGTTTTTTGGTTGTTTTTGTTTTTGTTTTTGTTTTTAATTTGGGCAGTAGTGCATTTCATTGATACCATGAGTACTGCTGCACAGGTTTGTTTAAACCAAAGTAATTGCCTGTCCCTAGCCATTACTCATAGCAGTGAGAAAACTTCACGGGACTTAGCTGAGGCATCTCTGAGTCTCTGGGGCTTAGATATAGTCCAGGACACACCGTGTGGATAAACGAGAGGGTTGACACAGCTGTGAGGAGGATTTGGAACAGGCAGGCAGGAACAGCTTTGGGTAATTGCCATTGCACCAGAGCCTGCTCTGAAGATGCTGTCCCTCCCACACATTGCACTGTCTCCCTTTCTGAAACTGCAGAGTACCCGGGTCTGGGGCAGAGGAGAGCGAATTCTCATCACCAGTGTGGGGCCCAGCTCTTGGTTTCCTGTGCCCCTTTCACCCGTGTGGGGCAGGGGAACATCCTCCAGGGAGCCGGGCTGCTCCAGCTGGAGCACGCCCGTGTGTTCCCCTTCACACAGCCCTGGTGCTGCCCTTCCTACCCAGAGCATGCACTGGAGGCTGCCAGGACACCTGGTCCTTCCTGGAGAGTCATCCACACTGGACTGCACTGTCCTCATGAACAGACCCTGCTCGTGGCAGTGAAAGTGCTCCTAAAAAAGGAAGTGTTAACCAACCCCAAGTGGGAGCGCTGGGGAAGAACGACTGGTGTGGATCAGAGAGCTGGGAATGGAATCCCAGCCTCCAGGAGGACACACGCCTCAAAACGGTTCTCTAATTGAAAATTAATCCTCAGAACAACTTCAAGTTTTTTTAAGCTACTGCTCATGTAAAAGGAATAATCACTTTCTGTAGCACCAGCTAAATAATTGAATGCAGATCTTAACAGAATATTATCCGTCCAAGGACAGTGGTTGCATAATTATTTCATATGATATAAATATTTAGAGATTACTTTTCCCTTAGCAATTAAATCAATAGATTGGACTTGAAATCAAAACTAAATTTAAAATGCTTGGATTTTAAAAAAACTTAGTATTTTTGGGTCTGCAGTGAAAATTGAAACATAAAAAAAGGCCTGTTATATTTTCATTAAATGCATCTTTTTTTGCTTGCTCTGATAGGTAGTAAAAGTTGAAGTCTGAAAACAGGCATGCTGGCAAGGAGACTGAGAAATGAATAGGCAAAGTCATGTAAGTAAGAATCGATCTGAATGCTGAAATTCTAAAAAAATTAATTCAGTCAAATACGAAGTTCTGCATCAAAATTTTTTATGTTCTCTTAGCACTGTTGCTTGTGAAGTTACCCCAGAAAACCTTTCTCTGAGGAGATGTCCCCAGAGCACAGGGGTGAGTGACTAATCCATCCTGCCAAAAGCATCTCCCGCTGATTACAGGTCATGTGTGCTGCCTGGTTGCCTCATGAGCTACATTGTGCATAAAAAATAGATGCTCAACAGCACTGGTATCATAATTTTATAATCTTTTCATTACCTAGACAATTCTCTTTTTCTAAGGTGCTTTATGGGCATTGCAAGTATTCACTACGGAACGAAAACATTTTAAAATCTGTTTTTAAATCAATCCCACATGTCCCATAGCAAGGTGGGCTCTCTCCACTCTCTTTCCTTTCCAGCTCCTCACTGCAGTTGTGCCATGTTGTGGCTGGGAGATTTTTATCCTGTAACTAAAGTTATTGTGCCTAATCTTTACAAACTGTGTGAGAGTCATTCCTGGAAGGTGCTCCCTGCAGATGCCTCAGCCCAGGCAGACGATCAGGGCTCTTTTCCCTTCTCCAGAGACAAACGTTACATAGAGGGGCAGAAGCAGTGGAGCCCGAGCAGGATTGGATCCTGGCTGGTCTCTTGTGGCTGTGGCTGCTCTGGCTGCTTCAGGAGGATTCCGGAAAGTGGAAAAAGCTGAGCACAACAAAAGGCTGAGAAGGAGGGTAGCCAAAGCGATTAGAGCAATTTTTGACTTGTGAATCTCTAAATGTTTTCTATCATGTGCTTGGCTTTATCCCTCTGCATTGCCTTCCCTGCAGCGCTGCCACTTCCCAGCTGATCCCTCCTTTCTGTCACTAAAATGAGCAGCCTTGCAATGATGAATATTAAAATTCACCCACTAACGCTGCAGTGAGGTGGGGTCCGAGCAGCTCCTACCTCCCAGCCTGCTGTGCCACCCTGCCAGCAGATTCGGGAAGGCGACACCACACTGGTTTATCCTGGTTTCCTTCCCAACCCTGACAGCTGGTTATAACTGGTTGAGCGATGGCTGGAGTTCAGCACAATTCAAATGCCTCAGACAGTCTATATAAACATCTTTCCTTACTTAGAGGTCCTGTTGGAAGCTGTTTCTGTTGGACACTTAGTGAACTACAGGCTTTAGAAACTACCTGGCAATGCCTTGAACCAGGCGCAAAACTTCCACTAATGCGACCTTTAGAGTCTTAAGTAGGTACTTGGCTGCCAGTTTTTTCAGGCACGCTGTAAAGAGACTTTCTAAAAAAAAAAAAAAAAATTAAAAAAACTGACTCTGGACCAGCATCACTGTTTGTTTCATCTCGATTTGGAGTGGTTAAATAGGAATTTGCAAAGGAAATGAATGAGGGAACCAGCTTCTTTCATTTAATAGGCTTGTCTAAGTAAAACCAAGCAACAAAGGAATTCTGTGTAAGGTTTGCAATTTCTGTTGCTCTTGTCTAACCAGATTTAAATCATTAAAAACAAAACAAACAAACAACCCCCCCAAACCAACATGAGCGAGTGCAAGCGATTTAGACTGTATGCATTACAAGTGATACAGAATATGCATTTATGATTCAAAATTTTAAACAGCTGAGAAATAAATATGCAAAGTAGATTGTTCTGTTTGCAGATGGTAATCCTGCCGCACTGATTTTGCTCAGCTGTCTGATTTTTCAGTGTCTGCATTCCTGGTTCCTGGGATTCCTGATTAAGAAATAAAATATGAGTCACGGTGCATGGTTACCTTCTGCTCATCTGAAAGGCTAACTCAGTGACTGAAAACAGATTATTAGAGGCTGATCTTGCCCTGCTGAATTCGATTCAGTGTCAGGGGATTGGGAAGAAAAATCCTTTCTCTGCTCTGCCTTCATTTTTACAGCTGTAGGATAAATGTTCCTGCCAGTTCCTGTCGCCTGGCCTGCAGGATCGTCTGCCCGGCCCTCTCTGCCGGGGGTCCCGGGGGGCGAAGGCCGGCGGGCAGCTCGGCAAGGGGAGGCACATCCCTCTCCCTGCCTCTGCCGAGCATGACTCAGTCGGTTATTAAAGATTTCCAGCTTCCAGCTAAAAACGGCATCAGCAGCGGTGCCCCCGAGGGAGGAAGGGGAGACATGAGAAATGGGTTCTGTTCCTGTCTCCGAGTGCTAACACTCACACACACTCACACTCACACACTCGCAGAGCTGATGTGGAGCTCATCTGGGAAAAGTTTATTTTGCAATAAGAGGGTTTAGTATTCTGCTAAAGGCTTTTGCGAAGACTGGATCCAATTTTCAGAGCCTGTTGCCAATATTTGTGAGTCATTTCCTTGGAATCCTACCTTCGGTGTTTATTTCCCTTAGAAGGAAACTTGTAAAAGAATAACAATAGCTCTCATTCTTCGCGGAAAGTAGCACACAGCAAAGTGGGAGACAACTCGCTCTTTGTTCCAAAACACTCTTGTGTTTGTTTTGTTTACTTTCTTCAGCAGACAAAAAGTGAAGAATGCAATATAATTAACGCCATAAAGCATCTCATTTACAGTGCCAGTGACATGCATGTGCTGTGCACCGGAGTGAAAGTTAAGTGGGGAAGCGGTTTTAATTGGTACCTCCCTTCCAGAACAAGTGATGAGAACTGCCTGGTGATTTGAGATGTCTCCTTATGTAACAGCAGGGCTTTGCTTCTTCTCAGCCCCGCCTGAGCACCGGGACTCCTTCTCCTCTCTGCCTCCAGTCCCAATAGTAACACTGGCAGCATCTATACCGCGTTAAAGCCCCTCTCAAAGGTTAACGTATGGGAAAGGCTGTCGGGCACAGTTTGCAGCAAGAGGAGCACCTTTTGCCCTCAGGATACTGAAGCGTTTTCAAAACTAAACCCCCACTGAGCTAAGTGGATCCTGGACAGAGTTTTTTATGTCGATCAAGGCCACGCAGCCACCAGCGGGGTGGAGGCAGAGAGCATATGAGACATTTTGGCCAAGAAAACTGGAAAAAATACTTATGCTTACTGAAATGAATACCATGGGGCTTTATTGTTCTCCCAGACCAGGCAGGCAAAACAGCCTTAGGGAGATGGCTGCAGTAAATGTGGTGGCACCTTTTCTTGTATCTGCCAGAGCCCTGTGGCAAAATAAATTGCAATTTTGCTTGCATTTTCATATATTTGCATAAATTCTGGGGAAAACTTTAACTGTTAGAACTGGCATTTAAGAGTTAGTTGCATATTGGCTATCAGGACTTCTGGTAGGTGATGTACACCTACAAAGAAATAAGAGAGGAAACATCTTTTTTGTCAGAACAGAAACTTTCTCTTGTTCTGCCTCATAGGAACCAAGAGCAGGAGAAAGCACAAGTGTTAAGAATCCAAAAGGACATTTTATTTTAAATCTTTTTTTTTTTTTTTTTTTTTTTTCTGAAACCCAGGGGACTCTGACAGACTAGTCCAGAGTAACTCCATAAAGTCTTTCTGGGAACAATTCAACTGAAAAGTATGTAAGGAAAAAAAAATAGCATGTGGGAATTAGAGAAATATTTGCTTTGAATGCTGTCTGGAGAAAGAGACATTTAAGCATCTGGAGTTATATAATATAAATTAGAATAGAAGTTAAGTGAAGATACCTTTGAAAAACTTCCACAAAAGGGCTGTATCTTGACTGCAAAATCAATTTCTGATTTTGACTTTATTCCTTTTCCACCAAACAGTAAGTCCAGCTCTAGAAAAAGGAGGGGGGAAAAAAAGAAAGCAAAGGAAAAAAACCCAGTGGATTCCTTGAAATTCCCTGAAGTAAGAGCCAAGAAATACAGGGGAAACACTAGACTTGGCAGGCCTAGAGTTTATCTATACCTCCGAAGGATGAAAAGCTGAATTGACCCTGTTGGCACACAGACCTGTTGTTCTACCAGTCTAGTTATTTCAGCCAGCCTTAACCCTTTCATTTTGCCCTTGGATCCTGCTTCTGTTAGATGTTGTTTGTATACATTCCTGGTAGAGATATAGCTGAAGAAACAGAAAATCATCATTGCCATCTCGCTGCACCTGTCCCTGTTTCCCTCTTCCCCCTGCTGCCTCTGATAGCTCTGGCTTGAAGAGTCTCTCTCACCACAGACCAGGGACTGCTCTGCACTGGCATGATGCAGTTCTCCTCAGCTATCTTATATCAGCAAGAGAAGGAAGAAGTCTTCCTGTCTGCTGCCAACCATGGGCTGTCTCTTGGAAGTCCAGTTTTCAATTTAGATCCATCATGGCCAATGGCTTTTCCACTTCTTGCAGCCTCGCTGCTCAGCTTGCCCCAAAGCCCTGAGTGCAGGGATTGTCTTTGATCCTTTGCTTTCATTTCCTGTGACTGGGCTGCCCCAGTGTGCTGTGATCAGGTGTCCCCTACGCTTACACTGCTTCATTCAAAGCTTTACTAGAACTCCACATATATCCCTCCAAACAATAAACATTTTAATCAAGGCCCTCATTATCTCCCATCTCTGTTTGTAGCTTCCTCCTCCTTGAACCTGTGACATATCAGCCAGTTTGATCTAGTTAAACACAAGCTCCCAACATCCTTTTCCCTGTCTGCTGCTGTGGTCAGAGCCAAGCCACCTCCTGCCTGTCCTCCTCATTTGCCTCCATCTAGTCTTTTATTTTCCCAGGTGAGGTTGTCACAGTTCTGCCGTAGCTGTCATCACTCCACCATTGTCTCTACACCGATGTCTCTGCTCTCTTTGCCAGTGATGCTGGCGTCCCCATGCCTTTATCTGCTGCTCCCAGGGGAGCCTTTATGCCCTTTTCCATGATGCTCTTGTCCACAGGTTGCCCTGCCTCCCTCAGCTAAGTTGAGGACACCAAACTTTGTTGCATCAACCCTAACGAGCAGATAGTTTACAATGAGGTTAGCCTGGCCTCGATTATAGGTGATATGGACGGGTTGTTTTTTTTTGAGGGAGGTGCATCAGTCTGGGTATGTGTTTGTGCCTTTCCACTTCTTCTCACCAAGCTGTCATTGCTTCCTTAGACAGTGGCTCTGCACAGCCTGTGTGCACTGAGGTTCCTTGTTGCTTCTACATTGTAAATTTTCTGAAACGCCAGAAAGGTAACAGCTACCAAAATGATGGCAGTTTTGTTTTCTAAGCACTGCAGTCCAGATGTTAACAGTGGTACAGCACAGCTAAGAACTGCTATTCTCTCCTCAAGCCATGTTGTTATGCAATTGAAACGCTCTTCACTGTGTGAGAAAGACTGAACCCACTCCAGTACTTGGATACAAACCCAGGGCTAAACAAGGAATAGCCATCTTAAGTCTATTCCCTTGTTTTTATTGGTCTCAGTGAGACTTGCAGCTTTATAGTCATGGGCATTTTATATTTAAGTTTGGGTTTTTAGAGGCATTCTGGAACTGTATAAAAAGCCCCTTTCTCTGACATCGCATCAGGCTTTTTGTGATGTGAATGGCATCATTACAGTTCTCTCATTAACATCATAATGGCTCTGGAGGAATAGGGAGTGAAAACCCCAGCAAATGGAGTAGCGTGGCAATGTATAGTAGTCTTACTGTGTGAAACTGAACACAGGAAAAGTTTGACATTTTAACCTTCAGGCTGCTGCAGATGCCTCGGGGTGTCCTCACACTGAATGCATTTGGCTGACAAAATGGAAAAATTGTGGTAGCCTAAGGACGGAGGGCTGGGTTCAATAAAAACTGTGCCTGGCTTCCATGCCACTGAAGCCCACACAAGGCTCCCAAATGGATTTTTCAAAATTGAATCCAGCCCTAAGTGTCAACCTTTTGCTGTAATTTTGTATAGTAAATGTATTGTATGCTCAAATGTACATCTTTCATCCTTTATTTCCAGAGGCGCTAATGGAAATGTAACAATGTGTGTGCTGTTCTGCAAAGTCTCATTGAAACCAACGGGATTTTGGATGAAATCCCTCCATTGCATAAGATAATGTAATAGAAACAGGTTGGGCTTACGGCTGGAGGACGATGAGATCTGGTTCTATTTCTGGCGCTGACACTGATTTGCTGTGTGACTTCTGGCAAGATGCTCAGGAATGGATTTTGCCACCCTCGATGAGGAAAACCAGTAGGCTGGCTCTTTGGGAGCAGTGCCAGAGGTGCCGTTTGCAGAGCTGGGCCCGGCAGCGCCTCCTCAGTGAACACTGGGATACAGTTCTGCTGGGGCCAGCCCTGCCTTCGAGGAGGCCAGCTTCTCCCGTCTGCTGCGGGCTTGCAGCTCTCTTCCCACTCCTTTGCAGCAGCTGTAAACCAGTGCTTCTGAACATCCAAGGGGAACAAATAGCACGCCCAGAGTCATGAGCCCTTTTAAAAGCCTGGTTCTCAGCTTCTCGAGGCTGAAGCAATTCCTCTGCCACAAAATAGGACTTAATTTGTAGCTGAGAGCCACCTCTAAATCTTTGTAACGCATGCTGAGGCCTACAAGCTTTGTATGGGGCTTTGGTTTTCTGGTAATTTGGTTTCTTTTCTTCCAGGGAAGCTGTATTATTTATGCCTTGTTTTTGTACAGTTTGGAAACATGGAGAATGTGCATGGACAGTAGCTGTTTATGGAAGTGAACTGGCCTGCCTCTATTAATTTTGCATATATTTACAAATAGCAGAAGCAGTTAATTTACTTTTGTGGCTGTCCAGAGAACTCAGTTTTTCAAGATAAATTAGCAGCACTGTGCAGAAGGCATCTCTACACTTCCTTCCTTCCCTCCTGCATGTTTCTGCTTGAGCTTAGAAAGACCTATTTGTGATGAAATACGGTAAGAAAAAGATGCAGACTTTAAATCTCCAACTCTCATTAAGAAAAATAAATTCACAAAGAAATGCTGAATTCATTATGAGGAAAGGAATCCTGACTTTCAGAAGCAGCAGTGAGTTTCTTCCAACCTTTATTCTCCCAGGACAAACACTGAGCATTGCCTTCTTGCCAATGTGAGAAGATTGATGTGCCCCTGTGAATGATTCCTCCATCTGGATTAATGAGAAGCGTCCATTGCTGCTTTCTAATGATAGTGTAATCTTTTCAGACACAAAACATATGACTTTTTAGCTGGTTCTTGGGTCACTTCTTGGATCTGCTGTTAGGTCAGCAGACTGACTCGCTTGTTTTGACTGCTCCTTCCATGTACTAGTACTCAGCTGGTAAGAAAAGGTGTGGGGAATAAATAATAGATATTGTCCACGTCCGGGATAATTTTCAATGGGCCAGCCCAGTGGTTAGCCATTCCCTGTGCTGTTTCTTGATCCGAGAAAAGCAAGATGGCAAGAAAAACGACCGAGGGCTATATGCAGTGCATTAGCAGTAAATTGGCTCTGAGGAAGGGGTTTAGGCACCTGGCAGTCCGACTGCAGTGAGGCTGGTGGCCTTTACTGAGGCAAACTGCTTGGGGACCTCAGCTGCCCGTGCCTTCAGCTCCCGTTTTTGCCCCGGCGAGGAGGCTAGGCAGATCCATGCACGCAGGCATCCAAGACACACACAGCGCACGCTGGAAGCCGTTTCTTAATAAAGTAGCAGTCTTGTGCTAGGATTTAAGAAAACAACTGGCAGATGTGAACGATTTATTTTTCCTCCCTCTTCTGCTGCGGTTTATTTTTTCCTCTTGTTCGAGAGCGCTCAGCTGCTAACACAAACAATTGCTGAAATTCCACCTGCCCACCTGCAGCCCCTCCTTCCCGCCGCCTGCTCGGGCCGTCGTCTTCCTCCGGGAGGGCTGCGCAGAGGGGAAACTACATCCCGCTTTCTTAGAGAGAGGAGGAGGAAGGAGAGGGAGGGGCCGGGCCGTGTCTGGGCGCATTGTTCCGCGCTCCTCTGCCAAGAAGTAGGTGACTATGAACTCATCCCTCGCCCCTCGCAGAAAGTTTGCCGCCTTCCCCCACTGCTCCCCTCCCCTCCCGCCCGCTGGCGCGGCAGGAGGCAGCTCGCAGCCCGGCGCTGGCCCCGGAGTCCCCGCTCCTGCTTAATATTCCGCCCGCTCCGCCGATGTTGTGCTTGGCTCCGGTGGGACCGCAACTCACGGCGTGAAACCGGAGCCAATTTTCTGTCTTAGTCTCGCAGTGTTTTGACTGGAGGCAGATCCAGTTCAGTCCGATCGGGGCTAGTGGAAACAACTACCTAAGTCTCCGCTGTCTGTGTCGTTTGGGAGGGAAGAAAGAAGAAAGGAACGCGATCCCGGACTGCTGGGCGCGCTCTCTCTCTCGCTCGCACACGCACACACACACGCACCGCAGACACACGCACCCAGACAGGCAGACTCGCACCCCGGCGGTGCCGAGCGCGCCGTGCCACCGGCGCCGGGAGGAGATGGGAAGCCAGTGAGCGGATCCGTGCCGGTGTGTGAGCGCCGCCGGGGCCGGGAAGGGGCGGCGGGGGAGCGGGAGCGCGGCCGGGGCGGCCTGGGGGCAGCGCGCCCCAACTCCCGGGGACCCCGCGCCCTTTGTGGCAGAGGGCTCCGCTCTTTCTCCTGCCATAGGAAGCGGGGGGTGGGGGCAAGCCCCAAACGCGTGTCTGTGCGAGCTCGGTATGCGTATGTTGTTAATATACGTGTGCGCAGAGGTCTGGCTGCCGGGGGCCGCGGGGGGCGGGCCGAGCGGGGCGGGGGGCAGGTGAGGGCGGCGGGCGCTCACCGCGCTGCTTCGCTTCCAGGTGCCGGCGCCCGCGATGACCCTGGTGCTGCCCATGCAGCGGCTGGGCCGCCCCATCGCCGCCGAGGGAGCCGCCGACCTCGCCGCCTACCGCGCCCTCTGGGAGCCGCCCTGCTGCGGCCGCCCCGGCCCCGCCGCCCCGCCGGCCCCGGCCCCGGGGCCCCCCGCCGCAGGTAGGCACGGCTCGGCCGCGGGCAGGCACGGCTCGGCCGCGGGCAGGCACGGCTCCGCCGCGGGCAGGCACGGCTCCGCCGCGGGTAGGCACGGCTCCGCCGCGGGTAGGCACGGCTCGGCCGCGGGCAGGCACGGCTCCGCCGCGGGCAGGCACGGCTCCGCCGCGGGTAGGCACGGCTCCGCCGCGGTGGCAGTGAGCACGGCTCCGCCGCGGGCAGGCACGGCTCGGCCGCGGGCAGGCACGGCTCCGCCGCGGGCAGGCACGGCTCCGCCGCGGGCAGGCACGGCTCGGCCGCGGGTAGGCACGGCTCGGCCGCGGGTAGGCACGGCTCGGCCGCGGGCAGGCACGGCTCCGCCGCGGGCAGGCACGGCTCGGCCGCGGGTAGGCACGGCTCCGCCGCGGGCAGGCACCGGGCGGCCCCGGCGGGGCGCGGGGCTGTCCGCGGAGCGCGGCGGGCGGGGGTCGGGGGTCTGCCGCGGGCAGCGGGGCCGCAGGTGCGCGGGGCGGCGGGGCCGGAGAGCCGGAGTGTCCGAGTGTCCGAGTGTCCGCGCCCAGCCCCGGCCGCGGCCCCCGCTGCCCGCACCGCCGCTCGCACCGGCCCCGCGGCGGGCGCTGCTCGGGAGAGGGCTCATTGCTGATCGCCGCGAAGAGATGCGAAAATATGCGGCGGCGTTCTCCTGTAGCGCGAAGGGAAATGAAAAGTATTTTGTTTGGAGAACCTCCGGCAAACCGCATGTCATTTGTCATATCTGATTTATTACCCGCAGGATCACATTACAGGGGAATTTCAAATCCTGTAACAACATCCAAGATCACATACTTTAAAAGGAAATATGTGGAAGAAGAGGATTTTCATCCGCCGCTCAGCAGCTGCACACATAAAGTATGTTTTCTAATAGTCATTATTTTTACTCTGAGTTTCGGATGCTTAGTAACACTCGATTGACCCATTTCCAGAAGGCTGAAATACTCTGCTGAAATTAGGAGAATGATCCAGCTGTTTGCTCAGAAACAAACAGTTGTCACTTCTTCACATTTATTGTTGTGTTGTCATCAATTGCAAAAGAAGCAAAAGCGTTTCGGCATTTGAAACAACTGCAAATGGAAATGCTGAGAATAACTTCTTTTTTGCAGATTATTTTGTTCTTAGCTAGTTCATGTCATGCTTACAGAAACAGATCCTTAACAGCATTCTAACAACTGAAAGGAAGAACATAAGTAAAAGATTTCACACTCATATAAAACTTTTCTTCCAGGGAAGAAAATAGTAAGAGGTTCCATTACCCCACACTCGTGGGGTCTTCTAAAAAAAACCAGAATGACTTGGAAAACGAGTACAAGTTCCTTCAGTATTTAATCGGGTTTATTAGAAAGCTAATAACTCCCCAAAAACAGATTAGTAAATGAAAGGATATTTTTTAATGAAGGTTGTCAGGGGAGTGATTTTAGCAAATGTTTCCCAGGCCAGTAAATACATAAATTGAAATCTGACTTTTTTTGTGATATTTTATGCTCCTCTTCATTAAGGGCTGGGCTCAGTTCTGTATGGAACTGAATGCCTGGGGTGAAGTGCTTAAGGATAGCTCATGCCTTGAGACACCATCCTTACATTGTGGAATCCTGCCTGGCCCAGGGAGGTCCAGTGCTATCCACGTTCTGCTGGCAGTGGGGGAGCAATTTCTGTGGAGGAGAAGCAAGCATTAATGTCAAGCTCCGTTCCCGAGGACCTTAGAGTAGCTGAAGGAATTTTCAGCTACAAATAGAGTTGTCTGGAAATAAGTACCCGGACCAGGAAGGTGAAGGATTGTCCCACTGTCGGTTTCAGAAGATATCCAGTCTGCTGTCAGAGCAGTGAATAAACAGCACCAAGGGTGTTGAAAAATGAGCTCTGGTGAGTGAGTGTCACACATGTCACATCACTCTCCCAATTTTCAGCCAGTTTTTGGGTTTTTTTTTAAAAGATTGTTGGATTTTTTTGTATCAGTGATTCATTTCCTCACAAAGAAGGGAAGGAGGAATGGTTATTTAGTCTTTTCTAACAGCAATAAAAAGCAGTTATAGAGGTATTGGTTAGCTAGACCCAGCCTACAGAGGTAGAACGTGTCAGAAACCCTGGGTCACCAATTTCTCCCGTTGAGCCCAAATACCTTTTCTGCTTTGCAGCACTGAGCTCTGGCAGAGGGAGGATGCCCACCAGGTTTTCTGGAATTTCTTACCTGTTTATACCTCTGGTGCCAAGGAAAGATTTATGTTCTGAGATTACTTGTCCCATAGAGGGAATGATGGTAGGGCCTGAGGCCCTCTCCAGAGGGATGCTGGCAAACATGGAGAAGAAAGCCTTTGACAACTTGTTCCTACTAGCGTCCCTCCAGTACTTATCTCCAGGAGAATCCCAGTTCAAGGCTTACTGGTTTGCTCCAGGCTTTTATGGCTTCACTGACTGTTGCTGCAGCAGGTACAAAGGACGCAAATGAACCTATAGGCTTAATATAATTTAAAATGAGTCACTTATTATAGAAAATTACTCTCTCTAACAAAGAGCTTCAGCTGTGAACTCATATGAAATTATGGCCAATTTTTGTTTTTATGAGGCACTGTGCTGCTTCTAAGCCTTGCAGACATGACCAGGCTGTGGAAAGAGCTAGAGGGCTGAGGAGAGCTGAATGGATGTGAAAAGCAGCTGTGCTTTAAGCTCTTTCAGTCCTCATAGCTACGACTTCCACTCTGCAAAAATGCTGTAACCATGTGGGAAAGGGAAGAATGATCAAGCCACAGATGGGGGGATTTAGAGCAGTCTCTCTTTGTGCTGTGCTGCTCTCCTCCTACGCAAACCAAATTCTTACTAAAAATGAAAATTAGGTAATAGTGCTGACAGTAGTAGCATGCATTGCCCCCTCTCTTATTTTGATTCCCAGGGTAGCGGTTACAGTGCAGAACCCGGGGCCTCCCCGGGGCAGTAACCTGCTCCTGCTGCCTGTGCTGAAAAAGGGAGTCCTGGAAGGACCATGGAAGAGAGAACAAATCCGTGGGCATAGAGCCAGGATTTCTGCAAATCCCTATCCTCCCTTCGTTTCCTGACCCTCTCCCTTGCCTCTCTGCGTTCCCACCGGTCCCGTAGAGCACAGGGCGGAGTGTGCAGCCCAGCAGCTGCTCTCCAGATGCTGGGATGCGTTGAGATGGGTTTCTCCCTGCCTCCCTCCCTGCATGCTCTGTGCACAAGAGCAGTGTAAGAGCCTGGCAAATGGAGACCTCCTCGCTGGAGGGCCTCTTGCCCTGGCAGCAGATGAAGTGCTCCAGCACTTGCTGTGTGAGGCGATGGCTGCTGGCTGCCTCTTGCAGACCTTGGCGCTACAGGCAGGACCTTGCTTGGCTTCAGAGCTTTGCAGAAGGCCCACAGGGGATGATGGAATTGGGTCCCTTTGCAACAAAAGGCCCCCCTAGCCATTACTGGAGCAAAACTGCACAACAATTTAATGTTCTAATCCCAAATGTAATTAAAGAGCCAGATGTGTGCATCTGGATTTCACTCTCCCCCCTTGGATTTATGCCCTGCAATTGCCTCTGTGGTGTAATGCTCAGCTGCTTGCCTCCTAAGCTCAGCTGCTTACCCCTAAACTTGGGGGAATGCTGTGGCCAAGAAAAAGCAGGTCCCCAGCTACACAAATATGCAGAATGAGAAAAAGCCAGTTTTAGATGCCTCAGAAAAAGAACAGAAAAGTAATGACACGGAGGGAATACTTTGCTTCATTTCCTTCCTCCTTGTCTGGAACAAAACTGGTTGCCTTCAGTTCCATATCTTGTGTGTTTTGCATTTTCAGACAATCTCCGTGTTTGAGGAGCGCGCCCATATTCTTTACATGTCTTTGGAAAAGCTGAAATTCATTGATGATCCTGAGGTCTACCTGCGGAGATCCGTCCTCATCAACAATCTCATGAAGAGAATCCACGGAGAGATCATCATGCAAAACAACTGGTGCTTCTCCACCTGCTCCTTCAGTGGCACCTCCCCACAAGAGTGGTTTGTGCCTCAGGACTGTCCGTACAGAAAACGCCTTCGGATGGCAAAGGAGGAGTATGAGAAGCTCCACATGTGCTGCTTCTACCAAGAATGTGGCAGTCACTATTTAAATCTACCCTACTCTGTTAATGCTAGTACAGAAAGTAATTCCTCTTCTTCCTCCTCCTCCTCTTCCTCCTCCTCCTCCTCCCCTCCCATTTCTTTGCCAAGCTGTTCCCAGCAGGTGGATTATGAAGTTGGCAGTGCACCTTCTTACAGAAGTGATGACCAGATACCTGCTAATGAAATATTCATCACTAATGGCAGGTCTCACAGTAACCAGGAAAAGGCAAAATTTAATGACGAGAAAGGAGGTAATGAACCTGAGAGAGAAAGCATCACCCTTAACTGTGAATCTGTAAGAGGCACCCATGCTCTTGAATGTAAAGGCAAATTTTATGACTATTTTGAGACTGGATGTAATGACAAGAGCAACATAAGTGAATCTTGGAAAAAATCCTTAAGGAAAAAGGAATCTTTACCAAGTAATAAAATCTGCTGCAACAAAGGAAGTAAAATATGAGGCATCTTTCTTGCTCTATTGAAGCATGCACAGCATGTTCCTTCTCTATCAAATTTTTATTTTGAATGGATTTTTTATAGTTTTCTACGAATGGTACAATCATGCCACAAACATGACGTGTAAAGTGGAGAGCAGATTGCGTAAAGTGTCTCTGCCATCCTCATCAGTGGCTATTTATAAACGTGGAGACTTCAGAAAGAACACAGTTGCATTACTGCTGAGCACTGTAGTCTGTGCAGCTATGGTGGAGCTTTCGTTGCTGAAAATGCCAATCAGCCAGATGGGGAAAACATACCGTTTTACATATCCCCGCCCCAAGAAGTCTGCCATTAATTAAGAAGACCTCCATTATGTTTACCAAGGAATTAGAAGTCTGGTAAACAAATTGATGCTACCAGCAAGGATGATATGCTCCTTGTAACTCAGTATTCATTCTGATAAAGGACTGTCTTCATGGATTGGGAATAAACCATCCTTACCTTTTGTAATGATACTCTTGAATTCCTGTATTCAGCGTCTCGTCCAACTGACAAAATAGGACATAGCATAAAGAAATAACCTGTTTATGGAATCTTAATCAGAATCAAACATGCAGCTCAAGTACTTGCATGTTTTCACCTCAGCTGTAATAACTAATGAGGTTTGTTGTTACACAGGGCAGGTTTTTTTTTTGGTGCCTTACTTTTTGTCTTAATTTTTGCCAGTGTGAAAATTAAGTATGAATCTGATACAGCAGGGATTTAACCTAAACAGAGATTAAAAAAGAAACCCAGAGGGTGGATCAATATTATTAGAAACCTTTAACCTTTGAAGTACTGAGTTCAACTTCCTATTCAAACATCTCTGTTCTTCCTTTTTGATGCTCAATTGCTTTTTGATTTGCCATCCTTAGGAAGGGATTTAAGAAACAATAGAGAGATGTCTCTTGTAAACAAGCATTCGATGCTTGAGTGTTTCTATGGCAACTGTCTGTTGCTGGGGCTCTTTTTTTTCTTCTTTGTATAATGAAGTTCATGACCCAGTGGCATGTTTTATACTTTATTCTGTTTCACATAATTTCTCTCTTTTAGATTGCAAAAGCATGCGGGAGTTTTCTATGACTTTTGCCGTTGATTTAAGAAAAGACAAGAAGGCAAAAAGCACAATGTTAATTAATAATGTGGCGATAAACACGGTTTTTTCTGAATGAATGTAAGGGGTTTAATTTTAAAAAAAGA
Source organism: Sitta carolinensis (assembly GCA_032173965.1). Taxonomy (NCBI): domain Eukaryota; kingdom Metazoa; phylum Chordata; class Aves; order Passeriformes; family Sittidae; genus Sitta; species Sitta carolinensis. The sequence goes on from JAVUNC010000019.1 coordinate 306,901, forward strand.
ACATTTTGGAGATTTCAGTGGCAGAGGACAACACTTAGTCATCCCTAGGTAGATCGATTACAAAAGTGTGCTGTGTAAAATGCCCAGAAGACATTAATTGGGGTTGGACCAAGAGTGAGTCTTAGATCCACCAAATTAATTAGTTCCCACAGTCCCCATAACAACTGGCAGGATGTGCTCAGGAAAATAGCCACATCCAGGCCACAGCTGACTCATAAATAGCTGCCTGATCCCACAGCATCTTGCACTCAAGTGACATCTCTGCGTGCTTCTCGCCCCAGGGGTGGAAATCCCCTCTGTGCTGGGGGAGCAGCAGCTGGGAGCGGGGCAGGAGAGTGCCCAGGGGACACGGCCAGGCCTGGCACTGCAGCACGTGGCTCTGGGACCTCCTGCTTTGGGTCTCATGGGTTCAGCTGGAGGAGTCCTGGGCCGTGCTTGTTTTGGGGAGCAAAATACATTTGCAAACTGTATGGTCTTTCTCAGAGAGCCCAGTGATCGCAGTAAAAACTCCCCCCCCAGCCAAGGTGACCACAAACACAGCAGGATATGAATCAATGATAACCTTTATGAAGTCAAGTGAGTTTAAACTGAGAAGTTTGTAAGGGTTATTGTTGTGAAAAGTGACAAATAAAGTACAAGTCCCACCTGATTTCTCCAAGACAGAAGCTTTTTTATTAATAATAATAATAATAATAATATTAAATATAGATCTCATTCATACAGTGTATGAGTAGGATCATCATTTAGACATTTGTCCACAAGGACCAATTTTTTAAAAAACCTGATTTTCTTGTGTTATATCCAGATAGTCTAGTAATGTCTGCTTTTTTCCAATATTTGATAAACGCTTGATGTTTTAAGCTTAAATATTAGATGCTTGTATACTAATGTGTTGTTGTAGTAAAGTGAAATTTCCTTGATATATATTTATTAAAATGACCAAAATTCATTTTAATTTTCCAATGGCTACTGGGTCCTTTCCCCCACGTTCCCCTCCCTCACCAAAGAGAACGCTGTTTCATCAAACAGCTCCCTGCTCTAGAGATTGCCCAGTAGCTGGGTGTGCACTGAGGGAGCTCAGCCTTGCCAGGGCTTCAGGAGCATTTAGAACAGTCTGAAGGGGCACTGAGCAGCAGCAGATTCTCTGTAGACTTGCACAGACAGCCAAGGCAAACACCTGGCCCAGTGCTGCCCAGACCACAAATCAGCTAACACTTCTGGGGGGCTGAAAGCTTTTTGACCTGAGAGGGCTCCTTGGGCTTCCAGAACAAGCCTGCACACACAACCTATGGCAGAGGCTTCTCAGCTGAACTTGCACAAGCTGAAGTGATGGATCAGCAGATCTTTCTCTACTCTGGCTTCTCTAATGGTTTCTTTAGTTCCAGAGACATCTGGAAGTTAACCCCTTCCAGCTCTGGACAGCCTTACTGTCATCAGGGTCTGTAAGGGAGGAAATGCCATCCAACCAAAGCTGGCTATGGATAAGTGGGGGTTTATGCCTTTCTCTGGACCTTGCCTCACAAAATAATAGCAAACACCGAAAGCAGAGTATTGGATCCAGGAGTCCACTGAGTTATCCTGCTGGCCTCACAAAAGGCAGAAGCATTCCGCAGTGGAAAAGGGAGGTGGAAACACACTTGTCCCATTCCCAGAAATGCGACAGACCTTGGTAGGATTTCCAGCCTGGGCTGGACTGAATGGACTCCCTGGTTTAAATTCTATTTGATTTACAGCATGTGAAGACTGTAAGCCTGATAGGCCTTTTCCCCATTTTGCTGGTACCAAAAATTTTCAAGAAATAGTTCTTTTACAAGATTATACGAATACCTTTCATCCATTTGTCCCCTGCATAACTGCTAAATGAATGCTTCTGAACTTGATCCTGGCCTACCTGCCAGGAAGAACTGGACAGAAGTGCTTCTCTAGGAAGATTGTTTTTCTCTCTATTGTAAGACACTTTGCTTCTAGTGTGTAAAACTAAAAAGTACTGTACCTTTCAGCACATGCCAAACAGCAACAGAAAAAGATGTTTCTGTTGTCACATTAATTTTGCTGTCACTAGGAACAGAAGTGTCATTTTATCTTCAGAATCCAGGTAATACATTTCCCTTGGAAATGCACAGTTCATTTGAGTTTAAAAAATCATGTTTCTTTTTCAGAGACGTGGCATAATATCATTGTGCTTCATATATATTCACTACTTCTGGTAAAAAATTTTACTATTTTTACTGTATTAGCTAATCTGTTGAAACAGCTCAACATGGGTACTTAAGCATCCTCAGCACTCAGACAGCCTCAGCTGGCAGTGATGTGCAGTGCCAGCAGAGCAGCTGGTTCTGCAGGGAAAACACACAGCCTGAGCCACAGAAATGAAGTGCTTCTTTCAGTCCTGAAGGTGTTACGCCCCTAAGCAAAGTTGTAGCAGAGACTTTTTTCACATTTCATCTTCCTGCATGCCCTCCATCCTCCTTTTACACCCTTCATCTGCCATCTGTCCCTTTGTGCCCTGCCATCCTGATGACCATGACGCGCTGCCAGAGTGCTATGGTGTGTGCCACCACCCTTTGGATTTGTGCAGGGGAAGCAGGGAGCTGGTTCAGAGCCACAGCATGAACTAAAGAGGTGTTTCAACAAAGGAACCAGGTGGCTGCTCTGTGGTGCCTCTGGAGTCTTGTGCCAGTTGTGACCCCCCAAACATAAATGACTTTTCCAGCTGCCTGTAGCTCATATTGCCACTATGGAGTGATCTGGTGATTAGAGAGTTATAGCTGAAGCAAAGAGGTGAAGCTGATTTCTAGGCTGCACTTCACTTGTGTCTTTTCATTGCCTTCTGGAGATAAAGGCATACTGAGAGGTGTAGAAAGTGCAATGGCTTCTTACTCATGCCCTCATGCCAAAGGACCCTTGACAAAAGAAGTTTCTTAAGCTTTATCACAAAATACACCCCAAAAACAAACGAGTCAGTCACATCAGGGAAAGGTTTAAACTGCTGTGAGGTAAAGGATTTCATCTGGTGTTGTACTCAGTGAATGTAACTCTCACATGAAGGCCTCCCAAAAGGACCTGACCTTTTACATTGTCCACCCCTTGCTTTGCAACCTCTAAGACAGGGGCTGCCCTGGCTTTCTGCAGGTCACCATTTGGGCTTCTCAGTACTGGTACGAGCTTTTCCACAGCTGCACGAAGCACCCCAGAGGCTTTTCCTGGCACGGTGTGCAGAGCCTGCTAAAATATCGTAGCCAGGGAAGCGTTTCAAAGGATCCTGTTGGAAATGTTAGGAGATGTGAATCTTCCACAAGGCATCCCATATAACAGCCAAGCTGCTCAGTCACGACTACTTGGAATACACAGTAATTTCCTGTGTTTTTTCAATCTCACTTAAACTTCTCTGACAGATGGGGAAAGATGACTAAACCAAGGGAGTTTACAAAAGTTCGTCTTGTGGTGTTTGCAAACTGTCTCTGTGAGGTCCATTTTCTCTAATGTAAACACAGCCGTGGCTGGGTGCCGAGTGCCTTTGCAGCAGCTAATCCTGCTCAGCTTAAGGCTGCTGAAACAAGGAGTACCCAGCCAGCCAGTCCACTCTGGGGGCTGAACATGAACCAGCCATGGGGCTGAGGGCTGTTAGGGGCAGACTTTCACTCTCTGGGCTTTGCACAGCAGAAGGCAAAGCAGCTGCGGCTCTAAGACCAGACCAAATTTACTATGCTGGGTCAGAGGCTTTCCAAGGGGCCTCGGATCAGGTGTGGAAGGTTAGATAAAACTCCAAGGCTGTAATCATGTGAAAGCCTTTGGGACTGTAGTCAGCCTATTGGTGCTCTCTGTAGTCTTTAAATCACCACCAGGAAGGGATTGCACCTGGGGAAAGTGGAGTTTCTGTTCCTTACTTTGCAGAGGACACAAAGCTTTTTCATCAGCTCCAGCTGAAAGGCCAGGTAGGCAAATGTTTTAACTTCTTTTATTGCTCAAGTTCCCTTGCTGAGGAATGCAGGGAGTGTGAGGAGGAGCTACAGATGGGTGGTCTGTGTACACTCAGAGTATGCATGAGCAGAACACCCCAAACACCAACAAAAACCCCAAAGCAGACATATACTGAATTTGAAAAGTATCTCATCTTCTGTGGCTAGTAATTCTTCTCCATTAACCCAGCACCATTCTCCAGTTCATTGTGGAGAGCTTTATTCTGTCATACTGGGATTGCAGCAGGACAATGAATGGTCTGTCGGCTCAAAGCCAGCCCATTTACAGCTACCTCCTGCAGTGGTGCTTTCCCTGTGGAATACCCCCCGAGGCTCATCCTTCTGGACACCGAGTCTGCTCCTGGAGCAGCTGGAGTCTCAGGTCCTCGCAGAGGAGGATGATGGACTGCCAGTAGCTGATGCTCTCCTCCATGATACTGGCCTGTAGCTGCCACAGTTACACTCAGCAAGCTCAGAAGGACCCCACAACATCCTTCTGCCATCTCCTCCCTGCCTTATATTTCTAATGCAGTACTTTTCGTCGTGAACTATGACTGGTATCAATGGTCTCTAGCAATTTGCTGGCTGGTATTTCAGAGATTTTTGCAGCTGGGTGATGGGAATTGAGACCCTTAGCTGGCATGAGATGATGCTGTGCTATTGATTTTTGGAGAAATTGTGCCTGGTCCTATATGATGACCACCCACACCTGTGGTTATTGTTGGTTTTGTCTTTTCCCCTTTCCTCATTTTCTTAATTAGAATAAGTTTTAAAAGACAATCCCTCTCTTCCACCTCACATTTTGTGGGACGGGCTAGTCTGTATTTATCTCTTTTAGTTACGAAAAAAACTCTGCTGGTGGGAGCTGAAGTTGTGCAGCAGATTGTTTTCAAATCCAGTTTTATTCTCAAATTCTAAAATGGTTTGTGTCTCTCGGTATATGTGTAAAATCTGGGCTCTAGTCCTTCATAAATGTTAAAAGCCCTTGTAATTATTTTTTCCCACTCCATCCATTGCTTTTTGAGGGCAAAATCCTCTGTACTTTGGTCTATGAGTAGGTCCCACTAACCAGACTCATTGTTCTCTTAGTGATATGGCTGCCATGGGGCCATTTATTTATTTGAGTACAATCGTGTGTGTTTGGTTCAAAATGCAGTTGTTCTTTATCTTTCTTAGAAACCATCAGACAGTGAATGTAAATCTAAGTGTTGCTACATTCTAAGTATAATGTACTTTCAGCATTGTTTTCTTCAAACTTATCTTCTGTGAGTCTCAAAAGTATGGCTAAAGCCACCTGCATTTTCCAATTTCTGTTAATATTGCAATTAGCATTATCCTGAAAATAAAATTTGACTGTTAAATCTTGAGCAGCCTATGTTTTACCTGTGGAGGCAAAATATGTATTATTCCTTCTTTGACCCCTTCCTCTGTGTAACAGATTGGTTTCTGGTTTACCAGCAGACTAACTGGCATGATGATAAATCTCATTTTGGCTTTGCTATAAGAAGTAAGGCACAGAGTGTTAATGCAATCCTGTATCTCCACTGAAAGATTGCTCCAATACTGAAACTTTAAAATAACCTGTATAGGCAACACAGGCATGAAGAAAATCTTAAAATACAAGTAGGGCATCAGCTACTGTCAGCTCACTTTCCTCACTCTGCATGCAGGCTGAGACAGGGATTTTCACTGTGTGTATTTACCCACCCATTGGAAATGCTTGTTTGCTAATACTGAGGCTCAAAGATAATGGTGTGATGTCGGCTTTGGAGGTATTTCACTGGTGACCATTATAAAAAAGGCATTTAGCTAACAGGCTTGCCCTCCATTCCCAGAGATCCTCTGAGCCTCTCAAGCTGCTGGTGGACCCCAGTAGTATCCTTCCAGCTGCCAAAGCTCCTCTTCCCCCTTTGGATATTTCCATATGCTATCACTAAGAAATATTTCTAGGCTCTAGAAACACAGGGCCATGACAAACTGTCTTTTAACTGAATATCATCATGAATAATGGAAAGGCAACCAGGCTGATAATTTTATTATTTTAATTGTGAATATAGAAAATATATATTTTTTTAATTACTATTATTTGGGAACTTAATTTATATAACGCAACCCCAGAATTTTCTGGCTGTCGTGAATCTGACGCCCATGCACTAAAAATCCTTCATGATCACACAGCCCTACCCTGGTGGGTGCCAAAATCAGAATCCCAGCAGAGCCTCTGAGCTTTGACTGGATGTTTTCCCACACTGCCTCATTTTTCCCCTCTGCACAGAAGTGCTGGGAAGATGCATGTGGAGGGGGATGGTACCTGAGAGAAAAATGTAAATCATAGCAACCTGACTGTCAAGAGGGTATCACTTTTTATTTCCTAGCTCATGTTCCCAGCAACAGCGGAACTGCAATATTAAATTGTTTTGTTTTACCTCTCGGCTTGGTTTACTGGTGCCAGAATAGTTGCAGCCCCTTGAGCACAGAGGTAAGGGGACCTTGCAACTGAAAGCTTGCCTGGAGGTTTTGTTCCCCTTTGGTAGGTCGGGCTGACTCTCATTGCAGGAGCAGCTGGGAAGGAATAATTAGCATAACAAAGAGCTATATTATAGTATTGCATTGTGCATTTGGAGCCTTCACATACCTTCACAAGTTCGGTTACATGCTACATAAATCTGAATTCTGGGTAGAAATAGAAAAACACAAACTGAAAAGGAACTCAACCTTTAAAGTGAAAATAATTGGAATACTCTAACTGCAAATGCAGGACCCCTCAGTGTTCTGGGCACAGCCACACTGCGAGTGCCAGCGGTCACCGAGGAAAAGCTGGGGTGCAAGCACTTGGTGCTTTGCTGTTTTCATTGTCGGCCAACAGCAAAGCTGTGCTGCGGGAGCGTTGGCGATTGGTATGAATTTAGTTGCACAAGAGGTTACAAACCCTGCAGAAATCTCCCGTACTTGTCCAGGGGCCTCCCCTGGGAGTTGCCAGGCGCTGTGCCCTCTCCTCCTGGCTCGCTCACAGCACACCCGTCCCTCGTGTCCATCACTGCCCCACGGCAGAGGCTGCACGGAGCGGGCTGGGGCATTTGCAAAGCCCCTGGTTCCTACCTTGGCTCATTGTGAAATGAACTTACACACACCATGCCTGCCCAGCTGCCCACTCACTGCAGCATATTTTTCTCCTCCCTTTCCCCGCCCGTTTCGACTGCTTTTTTGCTGAGGAAAATTACCCATCCTGGGATTTAGAAGAAATGCAGAGAGTGAAGTAAAAGGAGCAAAAATTTCCCAGGGAAGGTTTTTCAGAGCTGATCCTCCCCTGGGTCCAATATCTGTCAGACGTGCTTGCAGCACACAGCTGCATCACGCTGTCAGAAAGAGGGATTTAAAATCTAACCCGCATATGCAACTCTTTCTCTTGTTCTCTTGGATTGAGAATCCCTGGCAGGGCAGAAGAGTAAATCCCAGTTGAGGAGGGCGGCTCTGTCAGCCCTGCAGGCACGAGGGAGCTGAAAGCTCCAGCTGTAGTGGTAATAGCAGTGATTTCTGTAAACCCTGAATGTCCTTTACCAGATATTTGTATCTGTGCTTTCCCCAGACATACCTATTTGCAATGACTCCTCAAGCAAGGAGATGCGATTGAGCAAAGACCCTGGAAGACCCCAGTGTTCTGTCCTGGTTGTACAGGAGATAGCTTGCTGTGCCTCTGACTGAGGCAACTTGAGGGAAGAGCCAGAGGAAGGACTTAAGGACAAGACCAGAGCATTGCAATAGCACTTGATGGTTCTTAAATGGTTGTGGTAGTTTAGGGAGCAAAAACTCTCGAACAGTTACTAAGGACACAATGTGGTTCAGGCTTTATGGTTGTGATAGTGATAATAAAATTTATGAGAAAAACAAATTTGTCAAAACTAATGGGACTTTTTACTTTTAAAACACACTGACATTGTGTTGTGCTTTTCTTCACAAGTAATGTCTAAAATAAGAGTTGTAGTTGAAAAAGATTCGTGAGAAAAAATTAAGCAGATCTATTCTTTTGTTTATTTGGTGCACTTGACAGCCCTGAACAAAGTCAGGTTCTCTGCTTTGCCTGTACAGTCTGTCAGTCAATTTTCTGACATTTGTTTGAGCCTTTACATTGCAGCAGAGAAGACAGAACTGGATTTATAAGGAAAATATGTCCACAGAAACACAAAGGGTGTTAATGGATTCAGTGGTAGGGAGTGTCATTGGGTGATACTTTGCATTCATCCATTTCAGGGAAAAAAAATTCAGCAGACTGTTAGGTTTGGGGTTTTGGGGTGGGGTTGTGGGGTTTTTTTGTATTGTTATGGTTTTTGGGGGGGTTTTGTGTGTTGGGCTTTTTTTTTTTTTTTTGCTTTTTTTTTTTTTTGGTTTTTTTTTTTTGTTTGTTTGTTTGTTTTTTGGGTGTTGTTTTTTTTTTTTTCTTTAAGTGGAGATTGCTTCTTTGCAGCCAGAGAGCATAAAACACCACACATAAGCACTGGTGAAATTTAGAAAAGCAAGAGTTGAAAAAATAATCTCAGCTAAGCTTCTGGCAGGTGTGGGAGCCCACAGGGCTTGCAGTGTACAGCCATGTACAGCTGCAGACCCTGGGACAGTCTTCTTTGTCCATGATAAATGCAGTGTATCCCACATGTGAAAAATCTTTTTTCTAGGCTCTGCAATGGTAGTTACTCTGAGTCTTGTGGAGGCACCACCAGGTCTCTTTGCTCTCAGCCTGTTTCTAACACTTCAGATGCTCTGTTGTTTCTTTCTGTAACAACCAGGTAGCTTCATCAGCCACATCCATCCACAGTGTCCATTTCCTACAGCTCACAGTACTTAGAAAAACAGGCTCTATGACTTCTCTTACCCTTCGCTCTTTCATAAGAAGTGTGGTCAGTTTTAGCAAATGTTGTCAGACTGAGCACAGGAAGGCATGTACAGCTCCAGTGGTATCAGTAACCCAGCACAGGGGCAGACCCTTTGGGAAAGGCTTCTCAGAGGAGCTCTGCTGGGCCACATACCATTCCAGGACACCCATGTAGTTATTTCCTCCTCCTCACAAAGATTGACTGAAGAAACAGAAATTGAGCAGGATTGAAAAGTTTCTGAGGCCAGTGAGAGCAGTTGGCTGCAGTGCTACATACCCTTGATGCTTGCCAGACCCGCTGTGCTTCCTTCAGGCCAGTACTGCAGAGAGTCTGTAAGGCATGAAAACTTTCCTTGAGAAACGGGAGATTAGAAAAACCAGAGAGTTCTGTATGTGGACTTTTTGGTAGGTATATCTGTATGCATCTTCTTGCACCTCCAAGGCTTGGCAAATATTTGGGATTGTTTGGTGATTGCCAAGCCTGTACATTATGAAGGACCTCTATGTCCAGCCTCATGTGTGGCTAAGTGGTCTTCTCTGACTATCCATTTGTCCTGGGATCTGACTTGCCTGAGACATGGAGATTCTGCTTGAAGGATCTGCTCCTGTTTGAATAAGCCTTATTGGGGAAGCTGCCTTATAGCTCTCATCTGGTTGTCTGGAGAAGAGCTGCAGGCTTGCTAAGGCTCCCAGAGGTGCAGCTACACAGCATCCATAGCTGACTGATCTGACAGGAAGATGCATCTTTGGCACAGCCCTCTGCTGCAGATGATCCCAGCCTCCTGCCCCTGGTTCTGCTCATCCGAAATTCTCTCTGAATTTAGGTGCTCAGAGGCTGTTAAGGAGCATCTCCCATGCCTTGGAACCTGGGAAACAGAGGTGATTTGTGGTGTCAAAGGCCTGAACACTTTATTTTTTTATTTTGCTTCGCATCCACACTGCTTTGACTCATTCTTTCAGACTCCACATTGTTGGACAAGAACTGCTGCCAGACTTTCTGCTTTGAAGAAGAAGAGAAACACCTCCATTATTTGCTTAGCCAGTGCCAGAATATGGAGGAAGTCTGCCACGGTGCATGCCCTGATCCTGCTTTGGGGGAATCACTTAGAGCTGTTCCTGTTTTGACAGAGCTCATTTACCTCTCCCTAACTGCTCTAATCTCTTAAGAGTGCAATTGAGGTTGTTAATGAGAGTACCTTCATAAAGAATTTCCATATGCAAATTCCCAGTCTGAACTTTACTACAACAAAGTCTGTGTTGCTGGAATGTATTTCTCTGCACCCACAACCATCATCTTTTATTCTCTGTGCACCATACCCTCTGCTACCTGCTCCGAGCTGCTCTCCGCAAGCTGGAAGTTGTGAGCGTGAGTCTAATTTCACCCTTCAGTAAGCAGGGAATTCAGAAAATTTAGAAGTGCTGGGATCAACACCAGGCACTCACATCTGCGATGGCTTTCGAGTTCAAGCTGTGTGCGTAGCTGCTGCAGCGTCACTTGCTCGGGGTGGGACCCTGGATCCTGTGCGGAGCCGCCTGCCCGCAGGCAGCGGGAGGCTCCGTTTGATGCGCGGAGGAGGCTGGGCGTAGCTTCTTGGAGGACATGCACGTGTGTGTGCACATTCTGTGCTGCGCTCTTTCCTGGAGCCCTGCTCTTGTTCTGTCTTGTCTCCGGGCTCCTTAACGCGAGGGTCATTAGGACTGTTCGCTCTGGCATTTGTTCAGCCACATCCTTCTCTATATTAGACAATGTCTACCTTGTAGCGTTTGATCCTGATCCAGCAGAAAATCTTCCATTAACGTGACTTCAAGAGGGGAACTTATTTTTCCCGGCCTCGGTCTGTTGGAGTTAATGGTGGTGTGCTGCTTTGTACATTACAACCGAATTAAAGTTCCTTTCATCGGCACCAGCTGTGGTGCTTTATGCCTAAGCCTGGGATGCAGAGTAAAAATCTCAGGGATCCCAGTCAGAGCAGGAGCTGACCCGAAGTCATCATGCAGCCTCAGGTCGAGGCTGCATCTATTGCCTGCTGAACTAAGCTGTCAAAGACGATTATCTCAAGAAAGCCTTTCTTGTATCTTTATATCCCATTAATTGGTGGGTCCTGCTCTCTGTCATGCTGGCACCTCTGGAGCAGGAAATGACATGATGAGTCAAACAGCATAAATTCAATGTCATCTCTCAAAGAAAGACTAGATTGGTTTAACAAAGGTTGGAGAGGGCATAGCATACATGAAAGTATGCTATTTAATCTCTGCTGATCTTGATCTCGGGAAATGAAAACAGAAAAACAGATGTGAATTTATGAAGTGGCATAAGGGTGGAAAACAGCAACACAAAGGCACAGTGGAAAAGAAGACTATTTAAGATGGCTCTTGGCTATAGAATGGAGCAAGATGAAATTAAGTAAATATCAGCAAGATCTGCTGAAGTGGGGAACAGCCTCCAGAAAAAACCTGTGAGAGCCTTTACTTGAGCCACCCAACTAGCCTGAACAAGGTGTTGGAAGAGAGGCACTACAGTGAACTATTCTGCAACTGCCATAGGGCTGTAATGATCTAATACTTCTCTTCCATCTTTAATCTCTGTGATCCTACAGTTAATCATCCCATATTCATTGTGAAATCTCTGCTCAGAGCATTTGTTAAGCCTCTATGTAACTAGTGAGAATTTCATACTTTCTAGAAAAGGACAAATATAGGAGTTTTCATCCAAAATTACACCAGACAGTGGGATTGGAGCCATAAGCTTGCCGGCAGGAATTTGGAGCTAAGTCCAAATTTTGAGTCTCTGCAATGGGCAGATCTGAAACACACAGCTTCTTTGTTTCTGTCTTGTGCCACTCTAGTAGCTGCTGCCAAGAAATATAGATAGTGAATCAGAGATGGGTGCTCTCCCCAGAGCAGTGACAGCAACTAGCAGTTGCAAAGAGCTTTGGACTTTTGAATGTAAGGATGTGAACAGAGGCTGTTTTTTCCTTATGCTGTTTTTCCCTTACATCTTTTCCCCACCATTTCAAATGCAGAGGTTGGGTCTTGGCTGCAATGAAGACAGAGGTAGACAAAAGAGAATTCAGACCATTTGGCGCTACAGGAAGTGCTACCTCTGATTTATGACCTGCAAGGCATTGAGGAGGTAGGGGCAGCTGTGATCCAGGAATCTAATTTTGGCACTCTGAAACACGATTATGGATCTGTAAGCAACCCTCTGGTACTATGTAGGCTTGCACAGCAATTACTTCTGGAATTGCTTCTACATCACCCTGCTGGTTGTAAAATTTTAGAATATGCCAGAAATAAGAGTGAGTTTTGGGCTGATGGGTTCCTGAGCAATGAACTGTCAGATTGCTCTTCCTCAGCTGTGGAGCAGGTGCAAAGGAAAGCAAGTAGCTCTGGTGTTCCCCCTAATCAAAAGTTGGATGTTGCCTGTAAATTGGAGAATGTGGTGATGGCAAAAGGACTGCCAACAGTGGACTGAAAGGACATAGAGGGGGAAGAGAAATGTACTGGGTCACAGAATTGGGTCATGAATTGAAACATTTCTCTGAAATTTGCTGCCTTCCTTCTCTAACTTCAGTCATGGAAAAGTAACTTCTCATTAGAGTTTTCATTTCCCTCCTTTATTCACCTCCAGCTTCACATCACTCTTCCTTTGATTTTCTTTAACCTGATCTTCTCCCTAATAGTGCTTTTCCATATGCATGGACTAGTCCTTATGCAGCCACAGTAGCAGAGGCCTGCCCTGCTCTTAACCAAAACTTTCTGAACATTTTTATTAATAATTCCCTTTTCTTTGAAACATTACCAGAGGGCCCTGAAAAACAAATTGGATAACTCTGACTTCCCTTGAAAACTTAGCATTCCATGTTCACTTCATGCAGGACAGATAAAAGAAGCCAGGTTTTTCCATAAAGTTGATATTTTGTGTTCCCCACAGTGGATATGACAGGATATGGTTTAGCAATGTACTAATGTCTTACTGATTTTTTGCATCTACATTATGCACATTAATAACACGAGCAATTCCTGGGTATGAATAGATGAGCTTCTTACAGGGTTTTTCACTGTGTCAAGCCTGGGAAGCTGGAGGAACAGGAAGGAAGCAGTTTTGCTTGTAAAGGCTGTAATTTTGAGTTCAGATGGTTTTGTTTTCACCCAGAAACTTAATGAACTGAAGTTTTCAAGTGGGTTTTGTGCGTGGGTTCATTGTCTTGCCAGTATTGCTTTTTGGGTGCAAAGGGGAGGTCAGGGGGAGCTGAGGCAGCTGTGTTTTGAGACACAATGCAATGCTGATAATACTGTCCACGTTCCCCAGCCCCTGACTCATTGCTGGTCGCTCCAGGAGGAAGAATAAGCAGTTGGTTATCCATGGACTGCTTCAGGAGATGCATTGCATATCATTCTGCAGCTTCTGCAGATCATCTGATAAAAGGCTAGAAAACAACTTTGCAAGAATAGAAGAAAGCAAAAAAAAAAAAAAAAAAAAAAAAAAAAAAAAAAAAAAAAAAAAAGAAGAAGAAAAACTCTGCCTCACTGAGCCTTAATCATAGCCCAGAACACTCAGTGGAGAGGTCAGATGACCCATAAAAAGCCCCACAACCCAGTATGCCTGGAAATAGAGGAAACCGAGATCAGCAATAAACCAGCTTTTATACAAGCTGGGAGGATGCTGTAACATGCTCGGCTATTTTGCCAGTAGTGCTTTTTGGGGCTGTTATGGCAAGTTACATTTTGCATGGGCTATGTCCAGAGATTATCTTCCTTTGGCATTTCTTCTTTTTCCATTAATACATTTTCTGCTGCATTCTGCCATGGAGCAGAGGCAGTTTGTGTGCTTGCCTGGCATTCTAAAGCAGTGGAATCGTAAGTCAGGCTAATGGAGTCCTAGGTAGAAAGGGCAGAGGAGTGCAGTACTGCTGCATCTGCCAACAGATGCACTCATTAGAAAACGTTGTGAGCTAAACCCCATCACGATATTTTGTACTATTTTGGGCCCAAGAAGGGATGCCTTTGTACAATCTTTCCAAACATACTGTGTCTTACTGGTCTGTGCCATTCCTGATTTCTTTCACCATCCTTCTCTTCAGTGGACGTTTCCTGGAATGCTTCAGGAAATATCCTGTCTTATTTAAGAGGACAGCTGTCTCTGGGTAGGCAGCAGGGATAGCCTTCCCCTTGCCAACTAACTAACTTCCAAACCCACAAATTCAACCTCATGATGAGTGTGTGTTGAAGTGGGGCTCTGTGTCCAGGGCAATCCTCTGATAATGGCCCAAGTCATCAGGAAGCAGCATGAGCACCAGGTCCAGGCTGCAGTGCCAGGGTAACTCTGTTCTCCTCTTGTTCTTACTCTCTCCTGTCTCTCCTTCTGTTAGTCCAGTGCATATTTGCAGTGAGTTGACCATGGCCAGCTGCCAGATGCTCATTCAGCCATTCTCTTGCTCCCCAACCTCAACAGGTCAGTGGGAGGAAATAAGATGAGGAATAGCTCATGGGGCAAGATAAAAACAGGGTATCTTTTACCAGTTACTGTTATAGGCATAGCAGACTCGACATGGGGATAATTTATTGATAATCTATTAAAATAGATTGGTTAATGAGGGAAAAAAAAAAAGACAAAACAGCCACTTTCTTCCCCTCATTTTTCACATGCACAGCTTCACTCCCAACTTCTCTGCCTCTTTCCTCATAAGGTGGTGCAGGGGGTGGAAAATGAGAGTTGTGCTCAGCCTGGAACGGTTCCTCTCGGACACACACACATTCTTCCTCATGCTGTTCCCATGGTCTGGTGTGGGTCCTCTCCATGACCTGCAGTGCTGCATGGGTGTCTCCACAGAGGAATCTCTGCTTTGGCACCTGTGCCACCTCCTTCTCACATCTGGGTGTCTGCAGGGCACCTTATAATTTTCCTGACACTCTTTCCCTGAGGTGCCACCATCTGGTGGTCTGTGGAGTTCAGCTGTCCAGACGGTGCACTGGGAGGAGAGGGATGTTTGAGGGGGACCTTTGTCAACGGTGTGCATGGCCAGGCTCAGAAATCTTGGTCCTTCAGAGGGCACAGCTTGCCACCAAGGGTCCCTCTCTGGCTTTTCCTGGTTAGTTGTTGCCCATGCTGTTGTACCCCAGGGTACCCCAACAATCAGTGGGGATTCCTCAGAGCTGGCAGCAAGGAAGGGAGGGTGTTTTTTTGCCCGGGGTAAAAAAAAATGACCGCAAGAGAGAAGGTCCTCAACAGAAGTGTTTCAGGGGAAGGCAGGGAGGAGGATGTGTGGCTGGAGGAAGGCTGGGACTGAGGCGTTTTGGATTTCCTGAAGCTGTGGGATGTGGGAAGCACTGTGGGTGACAGACTTGGCCGGTGGTGAGGAAACGGGGCAGGCAGCGGCCAGGAGGAGCGGCGGCCCTGCTGCGGGCAGAGGCCCTGCGGGCCCCGGCGGGGTGAGGAGAGGAGAGGGGCGAGGAGAGGAGAGGGGCGGGCAGGGGGCGAGGAGAGGAGAGGGGCGGGCAGGGGGCGAGGAGAGGAGAGGGGCGGGCAGGGGGCGAGGAGAGGAGAGGGGCGGGCAGGGGGCGAGGAGAGGAGAGGAGCGGGCAAGGGGCGAGGAGAGGAGAGGGGCGGGCAGGGGGCGAGGAGAGGAGAGGAGCGGGCGAGGAGAGGAGAGGAGCGGGCAGGGAGCGGGGCGAGATCCGCAGCGCTGGACTCACCATGCCGGCCCTGCCCAGCCCTGCCCTCTCTGCCCTGCCCAGCCCTGCCCTGCCCTGCCCTCTCTGCCCTACTTGCCCTGCCCTTCTGCCCTCTCTGCTCTGCTCTGCTCAGCCCTGCCCTGCCCTGCCCTGCCCTCTCTGCCCTGCCCAGCCCTGCCCTCCTGCCCTCTCTGCTCTCCCAGCCCTGCCCTCCTGCCCTCTCTGCCCTGCCCAGCCCTGCCCTGCCCTCTCTGCCCTCCCAGCCCTGCCCAGCCCTGCCCTGCCCTCTCTGCTCTCCCTGCCCTCCTGCCCTCTCTGCCCTCGGGGCTGCCGCCAGCCTCCCGCACCAGGGCAGCGCCGCTGCCCCGCCTGCAGCCACTGAGGCACCGCATACCTGTGCACCAGCCTGTCTTCTGACTCTGTGTTACGTAAGGAGCGCAGAGCTTTAGTGTTTTTCCTTCCTAATTGACGATTCATCCAGAGAGCTGCAGCTGAGCATGGTTTAAAGTAACACGTTAACTTGGGCTGCTGTTGAAGTTTTGCAGATGGTTGCATTTTGTAACAGATACTAACATGAACCAAACTTGGATCCAAATACCTCCCAGCTTTTAGATCTGCATCGTTTATGTTCAGAAGACTTCTACTGAATCATTAGTATACTAGATTATTAAAAACGGCATCAAAGTGTGGCCATGAGCTAGAGGTTTTGTCGGAGAGGTTTACCCGTGGCAGTTTCAGAGCCAAAGCTTTGCATACAGGAGAAATTCTAGGGTAAATGTAAATAACACACGTCTGGAGGATTAGCTGTCTCTTGTCCAGAAATGCCACACCTCGTAATTAAAGAAGAGGCTGTTAGTATGTGACATAGGAATGCGCAGGGTGTGGACCATCTCAGATTTACAAGCTATCAAGTTTATGAAAGAGACTAAATACTGTTTAGTGTTACAAAGGTGGTAAGAACTTTGTTCAGCATTGCCCCAAAAACCTGGCAAGCCTGTGAGGAGAAAACACTTTGCAAGTAAGATCTTGCTAGAGAAAACATCTGTAGGAAAAATTCGGTAGGGAAACTCCAGCAGCTTCTGAAATGACTGCTTTTCTTCATGCACTGTAACAGGATGATGTATAGGCTGAATGTCAATGTGTGTGTGCAAGTTGCCTACTGTGAACTGGAAAGTTTGAGTGAGTATTTTAATTTAACTTTACAAGTATCCATTAAAATAAAAATACGTGAGTGAATTTTAGCGACAAAATAAGTACAAGAGAAGCATTTCAGTATGTGAAAAACAGTATCTGTGATGCAGATCTGAATGTAAGCACAGGGCTGAGGAAATAATTTTGGTCTTGTCCTTTGCAGTGAGTTGCTACACCTCAGGATATTTATAGCTTTGTAGAATAATGAATATTAACACTTGTCATGTCACATCCAAAGTGTCATGTTAAAAAAGGGATTTGAACTCTAGAGATTAATGCAGTGAAAATTATGACAACACTTGGCTCAATGAAAGGAAGACTGAGTTAACCACAAAAGGCTCAAAATGGAAAGGGTTCCCCCCTCCCAAGACCACCCTGGTGTCTCCCTGCTTCCCACCTTCGTGTCACACACCTCTGATCTGGGTAAGGCTCCAGCACTCTTCTACAGGTCAGCTGTAACTGTCATTAAAGCTGGTGAGTGTTACCGTGGGTTTGGTACTCATGAATGTGCTAGGAAAGAGAATCAAATGCCTTAACAGGGTACCAGGAAATAATCAGAGACCTTCACTTGCACAGCTGTGTTCACAAGAAGTTTTCATCAGGTCTCCTGTGATGAAGGCAAACTGAAGAGACTTGATTGCCTGACTTTTTTACCTGGTGGATATGCTATTGTTTTCCTTCTTGCATAGGGCAAAAGTTTTACTTTTCTGAAAGAAACACAGAAATCCCCCTCTCAAAAGGCAATTAGGCTTTAAATGGGATAAAGAAACATTAGCTACAGTGCTCTAAGTGAAGGGGGAAGCAGCTGATTCAGATATCTAGAGACTGGAGGGGGCATCATTATAATTCAAAGCTTGACCTTCAGTTGGATGGTGTTTCCCTAGTCCGACGAGGACTGGTTTTGGTGGTGTCAATACAGATACACCATTGTGAGACCAGATTTTGCCCAGCTGCTACACCAGCACAAAGAGCTGAGAAAGCTGCAGGGAGCCTCTTCGTTGTGTGTTCCTGGACAGCGGCCAACCTACCATCAAAGGTTGCTCATTCCTTGAAAAAGCACAGGGCTTGCTCCACCCCCCCTCAATGCCACGACTGGAAGGTGTTCCGAGAGAGTTGGAAAGGGTATTTCCAGTGCTCTGGTTTGTGGCCTGGAAAGGGTTTTCAAGGTGGGCTGGAAAGGGAAGTCTGCAGTGATACAGAAGATAAGCAATGCCTGAATGGGAGGACATGGAAAACCATCTCTCAGGGACAAGCTGTGAGGCATAATAGAGCTTTTAATGAATGAGCTGTTATAAGTGTCTAGAAATCTTTAGTAGCATGTTTCTGTAAACCTTTGATTTTTATGTGCATTTGCAAAAACTCCCGAAACTCATCTATAAGCTGGTCTGCCTCTGACCACTGCAATTCTTTGTGTGTCTGTGTAAGTTTGCAGTGAATACACTCTAATTCTTATGTAAAAATTCCATGGGAAAATCCAGGAATGACTGCATAACTGATTTGGTATGGCAGTGGGCTTTAATTGTTTTCAGATTTCAGTTTTCAAGGCCAAGAAACCAGAACCCTAAATAATGTTTCATTTCTGTCCCTCTGCAAACCGAGTCTCTGTGGAATGCACAACTGTAGCGCTCAGCACTGTATATAGCAAAGCGCTTCCAGTGTCCTGCAGATGTCTGCTCAGTAGCTTCCATATGGCAAATTACTTGTTCTTGGACCAGACTCTGCTCATGCTTGTGCAATTCTGTTGCAGTTGGCGAGGAGGTAGTGCAATCACAGCTCGATCTGGCCCGTTGGGTCAAATAAACTCCCTGCATACTTGAGTGGGGGTTTCAAGTTGAATAATGTTGCTGGAATAGATTCCATCCCTCGCTCATGCTGGTGCAGCCCTGCCTTCCAGAGCAATTGAAAGGCTTATGGGTTCGGGAATAGGTTAAGTGTTTTCTGCCACCGAGTGCTGGGCGAGGGTGGAAACTCTTGGATGTTCCTGGCACAGGAAAAGCCTTTATTGGCCCAGTGCAATAAACTGGTGGTCTTAGTGAGGCAAAGAACCAGATAATTATAGAAACAAAGTCTTCCTCCAGAAACTGTTCTCCCTGTCAAAGCTGAAATATTTTGGCAGGGGCAGCTTCCTCAGTGTCTCTCAAACTCTGTATTTTTTTTTTGTTGTTGCTTAAGAGAACACTGCATTCACTCAGGCTTTTGAGCCACCTAATTCCATTCTGTTTTCTATTTATAATATTTTCCATGTTGTTTTCTTTTTTTTGGTGAGACTTCTGTGTGTATGTCTGAAAAGAAGACTAAAATTTGATTTTAGACTCTGCAGCCCAGTCTTGCCAGTACTGGCAGTACTGGTGTCTGCACAGCCTGGCTCCATGCCCACTTGGTTTCATGCTGGTGGCACTAAGATTTGAGGAGGATATGTTTTGTGATGCTGCTGAGTGATGCCTGGAAATTGTTTCTTACATTCAAAACCCCATTTTGAGATACTTTTGATGTAAATTTGCTGGCTTCAGGTGAGTTGCACCTGCCTTGTTCAGGTCAGGCCCAACCTAACAAATTCACCTGAATGTCCACATGAGGATATCCTGAGCTTTAGAGATCCTCCATATTTAATCAAAACCTTTTGAGCAAATCAAAGTTTTGCCCACTTAGAAAAGATTAATTTGACCCAAAGTTTTTAGATAGGCACTGCAGTTAAAGAAGAGTTCCAGCAAGGCATCAGGGTACTGGAGAGATAAGACAGAGAAACACAGTGATGCTAACTTGTCCACTTTTGCAATACAGGCAAGTGGCCATGCATAAGTAAGAAGATTTGTTCTTTTGGCTACCTTGTTTTGGTTTGCAATTTGCAAATTGTATTTGTAGCTCAGCTAATTTGGAAATGGCAGGAAACTCCAGTCTAGTTATGAAGAGACACTTGCCATCTGCAGTCTGGCAGTACTTGCCAACTATATGTTTGGGACGCAGCAGTCTAGGCAACAGTGTTATCATCTGACCCTAATATATCTATTTCTCAGTTTATGGTGTTGTAAGCATGTCAACAGAATAACTCTCAAACCTGGCACATTTTGAAACAAGTAAATCATAGCACTAATCCTGATCTTGGTTTTCTGACCTACTTAATTAAAAAAGCATCTAAAAATGGAAATGCTGTTTAGCTTAAGACAGAACTAGCTTTTTTTTCCTCCCAACATCTGTGTCCAGAAAGGAAGAAAAATCCTGTTTTGACTGGCCTTCCTCCACCAGTCTTTTTTTTTTATTATTATTTTTATTTTTTTTTTATTTCTTGTCTAAAGCAAAGTAAGTTACATAAACATTCCACCTCTTTCCATAAATTGGCTGCAGTTTCTGAACAATAGAGTTACTGTGAAGAGAAGAAAACCACAGACACACCCCACAACTGTTGGTCACACAGCCAAAGGGAACTAAAGACACATTCTTTGAAAGTACCAAAAAGGAAATCCATGGTCTTAAGGCAAGACCTTTTATGTTATGTTTGGAAATGTTTCTCATTTCTCTCTTTCTTCCCCCACCCCCGCTTCTGCTTTAGCTTTCTTAGTTCAACATGTTGGAGGGGTGAAATGGCTCTAGACAGAACTTTATTCTTTTTCAAGATGTGTTGATAGTATTTGTCAGTAGTCACTAACCTGAGATGGGATAGTGAAAGAAAACTGAAAAGTGGGATTTTAGAAAGAGGAAAGAAAACATGTTACTAATAATGCCTTTGAGGCTTCCTCAGCATAAAAAAAATACTTCACTTCTAAGAAGAGAGAGGCTAAGACAGAAATCTCTGTTTAAAGATGATAGTTCTCAGTTGTAAAAGTAATAATTCTCTTCGGAGAACAATAACTCTGTTGAAACATTTGTTTGCCTCTCTGAAGTATCTCAACACGCTTTCCAAACGGGAATTCACCCCCATCACAGCCTGCGTTCCCCAGCTGGGCAAGCCAATACACTGGGAGGTTAGCTGGCCCGGGGAGAGCCCGCTCCCGCAATAAATACACCCTGCATTGCTCCCCTCTGCTGTATACACCAGCCTGTTCAGCCTTCTAAACACAGAATACCAAGCGCTTTGGCACTGTTGATATTCCCTCTTGAAGGCTCTGGGATTATGATCTCAGTGAAGGCGGAGTCGCTGCTGATTTTAGCGGGAGTTAAGCAGGCGTAAAGTCAGCAGAATCCCGCAGGCACCGGGCACGCACAACAAAGCGGTGCCTATAAATCAGCGGCAAGGTGTCTGCCGGCCTCCTGCTCGCTGCCCTGTGCTGGGGATACAGCGGCAGCCCCGCTGGCAGCCGGGACACCCAGACGCTCTCCAGCCGGCCGGAGGGCACGGCCGAGCTGGCCCGGCGGCAGCGGCTGCTCCAGGCTCGGCATCTGCCCCGGGACCCAGCCCCGGCATCTGCCCCGGGACCCGGCGCCAGCCCGGATCGCCCTGGCCCGCCAGCCCCGGCATCTGCCCCTGGCCCCTGCCCAGCCCCGGCATCTGCCCCTGGCCCCTGCTCCAGCCCCGGCATCTGCCCGGGACCGGCCCTGCTCCAGCCCCGGCATCTGCCCCGGGACCCGGCCCTGCTCCAGCCCCGGCATCTGCCCCGGGACCCGGCCCTGCTCCAGCCCCGGCATCTGCCCCGGGACCCGGCCCTGCTCTCTCCTCAGCGGCCTCCCGCCGCTCCCCCTGCCCAGCTCTGCCCTCTCTCCCCCTGCCCAGCTCTGCCCTCTCTCCCCCTGCCCTCACTCCAGAGCCGGCCAGGGCCGACAGTCCAGCTGTCTACGATTCTCTCTGAGTGCATCTCTGTGTTACCCAGCATGTCCTGTGCAGGAAAGCATCAGAAGCGAGCAAATCCTCTACCGTGTAAGGAAGAAAACAAAATAGTGGTTCTTCTGCCAAGGGACTGAGACATTTCAACAGAATCGGTCCCCCTAAAATACACAGTGTATGTAAACTGCTTCCAGACCTCCAGTTTAAGACAGAAGACAAACAAAGGAGGGGAAAAAATGCAGAATTATAATCCCTTGCATGCTATTAAATCCAGATATATACAGAAGCTAACTGTTTTTAGACCCTGCAGTGCCTGGTAGTTGCAGTACACAGCATGTGGACTGAAAAAGGTTAATTTTTTTCTTTTGCCTGCCAAATGGTTTCTCTGCTCCACCCTTGGTGTCCAACTTTCCAATCCCTGAGTCAGTGTCTGAAGTCAAAACAACCAGCTGGGCCTCACTGAACCTTTCACTGTGGGAAAGCTCAGCTCAAAATGGCTGCATTGTTCCTCTGTAATCTTATCTTGACTGTTTAATATCCTCAGCCGTTCACAGAATTTTCAGGATTGTGTTTTGGCCCTATGGGAAATGCTGACCTAGATGATGTAAAGTTTTTGCTCTTATAAGAGAAAATATTATGAAAAAGTAAACTATCCATTTACTATTTCCATTGATATAATTTACGTACCGCTTTTAGCAGAAAGCTGCAGGACTGTGCTACATACACCATTTTTTCACAATAGTTTCTTAAACAGAGTCTGACAACCTCCTAAGATGAAAGACATGGCAGTGGAAATGTACCTGTTATGCAAGAGTATGCCATAGTACCTGTTATAAAGGATATGCCATAGTAATATCTGCTAACTAAAAATAGTTTGTCCCAAGATTTTCAAAGCCCCTTACAAAATTACTCATAGGTAAACACGCAGTATCTATTACCGTCCAAATATCATTATATAGGCCAAAAAAGGAGAAGAAATAAATGTGATTAAGGCTATGTTTACAGGACACAGGAAAAATGTGAGAACAAGAAACAACATACTAATTTTGGGGATGCTGTTATGTTTTGGCAACACTTCCAAAATTTTCAATATTGAGGTACAGCAAACAAATGCTATGTTGCAAAAAAGATATATGAGGATCATCAAATGCAAGGCAATAGAAAATGTAGCACTTCAGTCTGTGTATTGCATTTTGAAGGCTGGGAGGGGAGCTCTGGGAGTATTTGCCATGTTTTGGTGAGCAGGGTTCCTCCCACTGAAGAGCCAGTTTTTGTGGTGCTGGCTAGTCTCACAGGTGCACTCGTTGGAGCAGGCGTCAAGGCAGGTCTTGTGGGCTGACCTCAGCTTTGGCAAGGCAAACTTGAGGAGATTCCTATTCATACAGTTTTACCCTCAGCTGAAGGCCAGGAATCCTGCCTTTGGTGGGCGAGGATTTTGCAGTCAGTTGCGTGGTGAGGACCTGTAGCACAAATGGCTCATGTTGACTGGGGATGGTGGTGGTCAGGCAGGCTGGAAAGCAAAACCAAGACTTTTCACAGCTCAGGTGGAGGGTTGAATGGGTGCAAAGCCCTTAGGGTTTGGTTGCTCTAAGCTGTCTGATTTCCTTGTTAAGAACTTGATGTTAATGCAGTATCTGTGGTGATTGATTTGTGATGTAGGAAAATCACATTCTGGAGCAAGTCTGAAAAGCTCTGGTGCTTCTCAGTCATTACAGATGAGTGAGTACTGCTGAACAGTTTTGGAGAAGCCAGCTGTAGCCTTCTGCTGCTGGACCTGGATCCCCAGCCTATGCCAGTTCCCATCCCATGTCATAGTCTTACTCCTTTGTGTACGGTCATTTTTCATTGATAAGAACTTTTTCCTGTGGGACATGTACACCTCCTACATTTAACTTGTATTTAACAGTGCACACTTGTAATCTAGCCTTGGGGATAGGAGCTCAGGTCTTGAGATATCTGATGACTGGGGATTGTTTTGTGTGCTCGACTTGGGAAATTGGGCTATAAGCATAATCGATGCATAATGCATGTACCTATGCATGTAAATTAGGGTCATGCTGTTAAACATGTGTCTGTGAAAGAGCTGGTAATCCCATTTAGGGCTTTTCCCCCCTTAGGGAAAGGAACCCATTTTAGAAAACATAGTTATCAAGGTATGTCCAGTTCAAGTTTTCACTATTGTTTAGTGTACATGAAAAATGACCCCTGACTCATTCCTTTGCAATTCAGTGTTTGCAGAGCTCTCTTCCACAGTACTTCCGAGGGGATCCCTCCTCACCAGCCACAAATTCGAAAGACCAACTGTGTTACAGTTGCATAAAAAAAGAGTATGTTGCAATTGCGACCACAGCGGATTATACCCAAAGATGTGTTGCTGGTCTATCCAAAGCATGTTAAAGCCCTTGCACAGCTATTTGCTTTGGCCTTGTCCATGGCACTGCCCTGGGCACCGTGTGAGGAACGTGCAGGCGCCATACAGGCCAATCTTGGGTTTTTGGCTTTCTTAGGAGCAGTCTGCCAGACGTACCCCAGCGATTGTGTAACTGAGAACTCAAACAGATTAGACATGTGTTTTAAAGTGAAATTGGAAATGAGGAGATCAGTGAAGACAGATGCTGCATTATGCATAAAAATCTGCAACTTGGTTAGATTTGAGTTTTACATGACAGTTGGTCCACATAGTGATCTTAATAGAAAAGAACTTTCCCTTCTATTGCCTTTTCCTACTTCTCCTGGCCTTTATGCTGCAATAGCCCTGAACCTTCATACTATCCAAATCCAAGCAGATCTCAGACCTCAATTCATACAAGGCCCTGTATTCATAACAAGGCTTTATGAATTAGTGTAATCCTTAAATCAAAGTAGCCCACCATAAAAATTACAGCAACAGGCGAACCCTTGGAACTGGTCTGCTGGCACAGCGCACACAAAGTCACAGCTCAAGGGCATGTTCCACCCTGCAGATCTGTGAAGTAACTGGGCACTCTGATAGTATTAGGAAGGAAGCTGTGTGAGGGCTATCATACTACTGAAAGACAGAGTCGAGACCGTTGCTTCCAGTCAAGGCAGATTTGTGTTTGTATTGCTTTGCAGCTTCTCATTTGTAAAAAAACCCCATTTCTAAAAAAACACATCTTTCCTAGTGCAAAGTTGCAGCCTGGTATAGAAATATTCATGTAGGCATAGGCAAACATCCCTATCTTTTCAACAAGTGCTGTATTTGTGATAGGCTGTGGCCCAGTCTAGAATAGCTACCTGAACCCCTGATATCAAAGCTGCAAGAAGTGCACTCCCAAGTGAATCAGAAACATTGTTTTTAAGCTAAATTATGCACAAATGTCCTTATGTAGTTTATGATGCTATTAAAACTTTACTCCATTTCCTTGTTGGTTGAATCAGGCAAGTTTGTGATGCCCTCAGCTGCAGTACGATCTCCTTGTATTCCTCACTGTGTTAATTTTTCTCACAAGTATGTTATTTTCATTTGAGGGAGTTTATACTTATACTTATTTTGCTTTAGTCAGAAGTGTCAGCTCTTTCTACTTGAAGTCCCCAGTTATGCACTTCCACTGTTTTTTCCTCAGACCAAAACATAAGCTTTGTAAACCTTACCACCTTCTACAGCAACAAAAACATGTTGTATTTTCCAGTAAAATGTCTCAGGTGCCAAGCACAACCCAACTGGCAGTCTGAAGAAACTGTCTCCCAAAAAGGTTGGTGAATATGTGCAAACATGAGCTGTTTTTCTAAAGGCACTTGCCAGAGCCCTTCTGACACACCAAGCTTAGAAAAATATTTGGCATCAAGCCCTTCTTCCAGAATTTCTCCTTTTGCAGGCAGTGGAAAATGCCTTCTTTTCATGTATTCAGATCTTCTGGGTCAATGCGTAAGCAAAGCTTTCTATCTTTAGTTCAGCAGTGGCTGGCAAACACACCCACTCTTTCAGCTTTTACTCATGATACCATTTCTTGTGTAGTTGGACCATTGCAGCTCCACAACTCTCCCTTTAAAGGATATTTCCTAGGGCAGGAGCTGTAGGGTGCACGAGTTCTTTTGGCTTTTGGCTCGACCCTGGGGGAAGTGGGGTCCCCTGCATCACCAGCTTGCTACTCCTTCTGTGACAAGGAGCTGACAGCAGTACACAACAGAGGTTATTTACCTCTGCATTAAAAAAACATATGCCATGTACTTTGAACAGGTTCAAAGAGTGAGGATGAGGATTTCTGAAAGCTAAGCAGATGTGAAGACTCAGGGAGATGAGGGAAGAAGTGAACTGAGGTTACTTCTTGTGCCACTAAGCTATCACACCAGTGTGACTGTATTCATGGATGTCTGTTTCTTCCCATATGGCTTGCAGCTCTTCCTGTAGACTTCCTGAATTTCATCACTTACCTCTTATACACTATGTCCCACCATGTGGGCTTTCTCTGTGTTTCAAAATGTGAATTTATGAAGTAAGCATTGTACAAATTCTGAAGATGTCCACAGTAAGTTGGTAAATAGGGCAATAGAGCAAGCCAGACTCAAAAGAAGGCTCCTTGAACTATGGTTTCCAGGCATATCTGCCACCCAAATCTGAATGATAATATCACTTGGGTTTATGACTCTTTCATGACAAATAGTGTTGGTGTCTGTCAGAAGCCGTTGACCCTGCATGAAGACTTTCAGATTAGACTGACCAGGTAAAACCAAAATAATACTTGTGACTTTTTGCTAGTTTCATCTCTTGCTATTCCCATTTAAATCATTAAAGAAACCATAAGGAAAAACCCCACAGTTTTATTTCTGCAGAAGCCAGGGTGCAATATCAATAGTTTTTTATTGCTAAAATCTTTATGCAGATCAACACCTTTCTAGCAGCTGATCATTGTTTTTTTTCCTATAGCATCCTTATGCTGGCAGAAACACGTGACCAAGAAATGCAAAGAAAAAATAAATTGGGGATTAAGTTCCAAAGGACAATTCCTTAAACAAGCTGTTTATATCTCAAGTTACTCTGTAGTTATTGTAGATCATATATTCTGAATGCACTGGGGGCAGGGTGATTCCCTTTCAGTTAGCAGATCCTGAATATTGCCAGCATCTGTAGAGTCAAGTGATCCTGCAAATATTTAATCAAAATCCTTGATATTGTAATCATCCAGCTACTACATAAATACATCAAGGTCCAATGGCTTTGCTGCATCATTACCCAATTAACAAAACCAATGGCATTTTTTCTGTACAGAAGGTAACTCTTCATACATAGTCATACCTGCTAATAAAGCTCCCTTGTCAATTAGGCTCTAAAGGATAAATTTTATTTTTTTTTTTTTATTTGTATTGCTGAAGTTTCCCAGTCCTCAAATGCTCAGCTCAAGACTGGATGGAGGCCAGGTCTGCTGACATATGTTATGTTCCTCCACCAAAGTGAGTTAGTAGACAGGTAGGTAGTAATATAGTCTCATGTAGGCAAATCCTGGATGAACACTTGTTCCATGAACCTAATTTCTCAGTAGCAGCAAAAATAATGAAGTGTAAAATGTCTTCCTGCAAGGTCTTTTCGTAGCTGTAGAGAGCCATAAGAGACTGTGAAGTGTGGACCTTCCCAATTTACACCCGCCTGCAATTTCTAGCAGCGGATCGTCTGCCTAAAAAACTGTAAGGATGGGAATTGCACAGACTCCTTTGGTAACCTGTGCCAGTGCTAAGCTATCCCTTTAGCAAGTGCCCTGGCACTTTGGCTCTTCAAGGTGTTTGCTCTGCAGACATAGCAGGACGCTGGTGACTCCTCTTAAACCATGCAGATACACGTGCTTTTCAGGGAAGAACATACTGGGATGAACAATTCATAAAACTGATGTTTCTTCCTTTTTCAATTAAACTGTTTGGAAAAAATAGGTATTAGCTTTGCTTTCCTGTTAAAAAAACCCAACTGTTTAGGAATTCTGTGGGAACTGGTCCCACCCAGCTTGCAACCCAGCTGCTTGTCACTGACTGTAAGTTATCCATGGGCCAGCTTTTTTTCACATCCCTGCAACTGTCCTCCCTTGTGCCTTGTCCTATCTTGCACACAGGTTGCAGCCAAGCTGCTTTGTGCCTCTCTGCCCAGCTGTGGGGCCAGCTGCCCTCTCCTAAGGGTCTGCAGACCTTGGGTAGATACAGACAGGATAATCCTCCCAGGCAAAAAAAAAAAAAAAAAAAAAAAAAAAAATTCCTTGCAATTCTTTAAAGAAAAATAAAATAGAGCGTAACAGAAATAAAGAGAAGCCCTTCCATGTGCCTGCCATTTTTTTCTGGCAGCAAACAGAGACTGCCTGTTTCACACAGCTTGGTTGGAGCCTGTGTTTCTCATCTGTTTCCCATAGTAGTTCCCTGTCAACTACCAGATATTTAAAAGGAAAGTCACTTTTGTCCCTCTGTTTCAGTTTCAGAGGCCTTTGTTGTGCCCTGAGTGTGGAAATGTGGATTTTTGGCTTGAAACTGAAAACTAAAACAAAAACAACCAAACCCAAAAACCCCCAAAAGAACAACCCAACATCTTTTCCAGAAATTAAACCACCACAACTAAAGGATGTCTGGGATTTTTTATAAAGTCTTTATACATGGACCGTTATGTGATCATGCTTTGCAATGATTTTATTTTGGCAAGCTTACTTTTTTTATATGGAAGGGAGACCCAAAACTCTCGGTAGGCTAAAATTCACTCAGATCTTGTCACAACTGGCTTAAGTAAAATTCAAGTTCCTGCAAAATACTGTTTTCCCTGGCGAGTTCTCTCTCTCAATGGCAGTTAGATTAGTAATAGACAAAACAAGTGCTTCCAATGAGGTTGCTTGGGGATTCTCTCCCTAGGCAATGTGAAATACTATGGGCTTGGGAATTTGGTGTTAATTCCTCCTAGAACAGGCACGGTAAGACTGCGGGCCATTTATCAAAGCAGGGATTTCCCTCAGTGACTTCCAGTCACCTCCTGGACAAGCCGAAAGCCCCAGGGGAGGGAGAGCAGCGTGGCTGGTGGGCAGCAATGGTCTCCCTTGGGCACTGCCCAGGGATGGCCCGGGGCCAGGTGGCACACAGCAGAGTCACCCGTGCCACAACGGGGGCTTCCTTTGGATGCCAGGATTGCAGCTGGGTGCCGGGGCTGGCTCACAGACAGGGCTGTCTGCACCTCCCGCACTTGCAGCACTCCCGGGCTGTGCCAGAGTGTGAGGGGCACACTGGACTGCCCGGGAGACATTTGGCACAAAAGGGAGAGGATCTAGAAAAAGGCACTGCCTCCTGTGGAAGTGGGGAGTGTGATGAGAGAGGAGGGAGTCACTTTTACTGAACAAGCAGCTGGGACAAGGGTGTGATGAAAGGGACTAAATCCAAACCAGAGGCTTGTCTGGCAATCTTTGATCCTCCTCAGAGATCTGGTCTGTTTTCTCTGCAGACCCAAGCACCAAAGAGCTTTGTGTAAATAAAGAGCCATTTCCATTTTTCTGGGGTTCGGGAGACTGTACAGTATTTGCAGGGAGAGAAACCACTAAAAACATTGATGGTAGTGTGTGTTTGTTTAATTTGGTTTTTCCCAGCAGGGTTACAGTTTCCATTGTTTTGTGCTGCATTTAGGGTTTGTGATCTATGGCAGTTGTACAGTTTCACTCCAGCAGAGTTTTATTCAAATATCAGATGTTACTTAATGGATGTTTGAAATCCTAGAAGTAGTTTTTCCCTATATCTTGACATTGCCATGCATATGCTTTTCCTCTCTCTTCATGAACATTCTGATGATGTGGTATGATAGCATGTTCTGGTAATAGACTGCAATAGTAAGACAAATTTTTTTTTCCTCCTTTCTTTCTTAGAGCAACACTCCATTAGTAAAGATGGTGAGTTTATTCTTTACCTCAGTTGGTCCTTTCAGACACTTATCTAATAATATAATCAGTTATTGGATGACATTCTCTTCAGTCAAGTTACATGCTTGCCTTTCTAAATTTAAAGCTTGGTCAGTGAGCACAGACTCTGGTAGGAATCCATCAGTCAGCAAGTTTGTTAAAGGTGTGATGTTATCAGCAATTCAGTTTCACGATTTTCCCTGTGCTGCAGTGCTGTACAAGGAAAGCAAAGTAACAGGGGAAGTGTGGATGTTGGGGAGGATAAGAGTGGAGCAGAAAGCTTCCTCATTCTCAAACAGGTGGGAATTCCTTCTGATAACATGGGATTACAGTGGATTTACAACCAGGACATTGAGTTTTACTAAGTTGGTGTATCAAAGCTTTTTCTCCCCACTGTCTGCTGGCTGAGGGATGTTTGCCTGCTCGTTTTCAAATGAGAGGTTGGAAGCTGGTGTGGGGCTTTGCTTGCCAAAGCTTGTAAAGTGACAGTGACTGCAAGGCCCAGGGCTAAAGGAAGGGAGCCATATGCACACTCTTTTTGTACTGTGGAGTAAGGAGGGGCTCTGTTGGGACACCAGACCTGGGAGGCACAGCACATGCAGGCAGGATCCTGCTTCACTCTGTTGTGTTTGCAGATGTACTTGTACTGTGAGGCCTCACATTAGAGTTCTGGCTGTTTATATTGGTATGGCAAAGTGCTGAACTAGTCATCCACCATCATCCATAATGGAAATGGGGCTTGAGAGCACCCATTCTGACCAGAATTTATGATGAGATCTTCATCACCAAGTCTGCACAAGGAGCTCCCTGCACTTTTCTGTTCTTTGGTTCCCAGGAGGGAATAGTCCTTTATATCCCACTGCTTAACTCTGTAAAGTTAAATTAAACGGACAATACAAAATCAAAGGACAAAATGACATTATTGCTAAGCTGTGCCTTTAATTTCAGTGTTGCATGCTGTGGCAGATTGTGACTGCACTTTTGTCCAACAACTTAGATTTAGGAGGCTAAATAGTGAGTATGTGTCCAGGGGAGCAAGGAGCTAGAGGTCAATGCCATTGATGTCACATTCACTTTGCCTCTGTAAGAGAATTAATTAGGCTCCACACAGGCACAAAAGTGAAGGGTGAATGACCTGGTGAATGCAACCAGAATGAAAGGCAACACATTTTGCATATTTACTCATGCTGCAAATCTGATTGAGTAAAAGACAGGCCACATTCTCTTCCCCTTTGAACCTTAGAATGGCTTAGGGACTCAGCAGAGATTTGCCTCTTCCAGTATCTCATTTGTGATATGGGCTGATAGCAGAGCCCTGGGTAAAATGTTTAAATACTAGGGAAGCATACAATCTTATTTCTCCCAGTATGCCCTTCCAGTTTCTGTCAGTATGCAGCTGTTTTGTTTGGGATTTTTTCAGCCAGAGATTGTGTTCTCACCTCCATGCTGAATATTTTTTTAAATGGAGTTTTTCAGGGCTCAAAGTCACTTCATTCAAAGAGCTGACTTTGCTCTTGGTGATGGGATGCAAAAAGGCTGTAGAAATACAAAATGACCAGCTCACTATGAGCTGGTACTTACCAACTCAGTGTTGTGGAAATGAATTTAACTTTTTTGGTGTTACTCATGACTCACTTCTTCAGTGTTACTTATTTTTCCAACAGATGTAAGAAAACTGGGCCTTTTTAGTATATTGTTTAATAGGCAATGCCTGGATACACAGCAAAACCTTTAGATTTAGCATATGTGGTTTTATAGTCAGAAGCTATTAACCTCCACCTGTTAACAATAATTTTTTTCTCAGAAACTAATTTAAAATTTAAAGCTCCTGAAGATTGCCAATGAAGTCTGTAATTGGTATGAAATGAGAATGAAGCATTTTGCATCGCTACCTAAATGGCAGAATTCTTGAAAAAGTATTTAAATACATAAGTGTTTTAAACAGCTGTGCCCTCAAAAGGGACTTTAGGGTACATTCTTTGGAAAAACATTATCAGCTTAGTTCATTTTCTGCTCCTCATATTGAGCAAGATTAAATTGTACTCCTCATCTATTGACATGCCCCTTTTAGACTAAAAATCTCCTTATAGCAGACAGCATGATTCTTGTTTCCTTACGAAATCACTTACTGCCCCTTCAGGTACCATCAGAGAGATAAAAGGTGCAGGTTGCAGAGAGAAATCTTTTGAAAACAATTACAGAATTACAGAATAGTCTGAGTTGTAAGGGACCCCGAAGGATAATTGAGTTCAACTCTTAAATGAATGGTCTGTACAGGGATCAAATCCATGACCTTGGCATTGTTAGCACCATGCTCCAACCAACAGAGCTCATGTCAGACCAATTGTTAATTGCTGTAGATTAGTAAAAGTAACACGAAAGTATTCCAGAATTAAAACCAGATTTTTTTCATTCCATGTTTTCTCAACCTGCTAAAACCAGGAATCTATTTGTGTCCTTTCCTAATCTGCCTGGATCAAAATGTGTGTAAACATAATTCCTGGTGTGATTCCAATGATATTGCCAAGCATGAGCATTTTGAGGACCACCACCACGGCCATATTGTGGAGGGTATCATCTCATACATTGGTTCACCTAACCTGTACTCTATTGTGTGGGTCAAACCCCAGGCTGCGTTGCTGGAGCCTCTCGAGATCCCACAAAGCAGCCCAAACCTGGACTGACAGGAATTGGCTGTGCTCTGGGAAGTACTGCGGTGCTGGGCAGGGGCAAGGACAAATCCAGAGGTGGATGTGGCACCTGCAGCAGGGGGTGGGAGATACACACCAGTGTTCAGTGTTGTGTTGCTACACCACGATGGAAAAATGAAAGCTCAGTGATTCCTTTTTCATTGGTTAAGTGTACTGTCATTTGATACCCTGATGGAGAGCTTTCTGCAGGGGAGGGCTTGAGCTCTGTGAAAGCTCAAAGCACTTTCTTTCCATTGTGGGCAGCTCAGTTAAGCTCTTATTAAACTCAGCTTTTTCTAATTTTATAATTCACCTCCAGACATTTGCTTTTGCTCCAAACACAATATTAGCTGTAGATGTTTGTCTGTTTGTGGTGTGGGTTGTTTCATTGTTTGTTGTAGTTTGCTTATCCTTTTCCACTGTTAGGTATCAATTAAATATTTTATCCTTCTTTGGGTATAAAACAGATCGCTAACCATCAGACTAATGTTCTTGAATTCAGGATTTAATTGAGGTTTACTTGTGAAAAATCCATGTGTTTAGGTGCATTGGAAGTAATGTGTTCTTATTGTAACTTTTGTTTACATACAATGATCTGTAAGCAGTATAAATCTTCCAGCACTGAAAACAAAGTTAGTTGAAGCAAATTCATTTCAGTATTACTTCTTAATCCACCAGAACATGCTTCTCTTTTCCTAGAGTAAAACCCTTTTCAAGTCAGTTGCTTGAAATGTTTGAAGTGATGAAGTGCAGATAGTAAACTGAGCATTTGTTGGAGTTCATGCTTATTACAGCAGTGTTCTGGAAAGTGTTTGTGCTTAGGCTTTTAATAAACTCCCTCTAGAGATCAATTACCATGATTTGTCTAGTTACTATGGATAAGAGGTTTTGGGGGATTGTTGAAATGTTTTGTGAAAGTCCTGAATGCTTTTATTCAGGCAGAATATAAAGAGAATGGGAAGCAGCACGTAGAACTTCCAAGGAAAAATTATAATTGAAATGGTAAAAGGACTCTGCAACATTTCCAGGCCTTGTAGGACGATTTTGTCTGTGTGTTTTAGGCTTGTTCACAGGTAGCCCAGAATGTAGGTCAGCAGGGGAAGATGTGTAAGGAGGAGGATAAGCAGCGATAATGCTCTTGACAAAGTTTTCTCACTATAAGGTTTCAGTATAATCAAAACCAGTTTAGCATTTGAGGAAAAGCACCATGAAATGGAGTAATGGAATTAGCTTTTATGTTTTTCCAGGAATCTAAACCACATTTCCTGTCACAACTGTATATTATTAATACAAGGCATCTGCTAAGTCGGAACTGCCCTAAAATGTGCACACATGTAATACGTCTGGTTCAAATATTTTTTTTTTAGTATAAAAAACTAAAGCAAGATGCTGCCTCAACCCATCATAAAAAAGAGTATGATTTGGAATACTGCAAGTTTTCAATATGGTCTTGCAGACAGATAATATAATTCTGTTAATTTTGCTAGACTATTACAAGACAATTATTGCTTGCATTTTTATGTCTTGCCTCCCTTTCATTTTGTATTCTGTGGTTGCAGCAATTAGTTTCCAGTCACAGAGGGAAATGAGCAGCTATCTTGAAACTCCCTCTGTTTTCCAGACCCCTGTCATTTAGATCTGGGTGTAGAAAGTCGTTGTCTGATTTTTGGGGTGGTGGTGGTGATGCATGTCATCTTTTCTCATGCTGTTGCCACCCTCCACAGGCTTAAGGCAAAGGGCACAAAATCTGCTAATGAAATGGGATCATCTCAGGAATACAGTGTCCAGAGTATGATTTCTCAGGGAACTAATACCCTATGCAGAGATTTTTCGACATTAATATCCATTCTGAACAAAATTGATTACTGCATTTTACTACATTTCCTTATAGATTGCTTCAACATATACCAAGAGTGACTGAGACTTCTCTGAGACTTCTTTCAGAGCCAGTCAAGCCTGGAAGTCTGGCACCAAGTCCTGGATTGTGAATCAGGACAAGACAATTCAGAAATTCCTGTGTAATTTCCCTAGCCCTCTCCCAAGGGCCTGTGTGGAGAGGCTCTGGACGGTGTCACAGGTATCTGCCCCGTGCGCTGCTTCTGTTATGTCAGTCTTTTTAAAATGTGCAACAGTGGGAGAGCATACCTGAAACCCCTTGGTTATGTTAGCTTCTTCCCTGAGGCCTGGCAGCTCAGCATAAACTTCAGCCAAATGTAGCTGTGAGCTGAGATAAGCCGAGACCTCTGACGTGGAGATCAGTTCCTTTGCACAGCTGGTCTGCTGGTTTCCAGCCCTCGTGCCCCTTCCCTCTCTGAAAAGGGGAGCCAGGAAGGATTCTTTTTGACAGATTTCTCAGACAAAAAAAAAAAAAAAAAAAGAGCACAAACGCAGCAGTGTTATATCTGAGAACTATTTATTGATAGAAGCTAAGTGGTCCTCCTAAAGGGTAACAGAAAAGAGAGCAGAGAGGGAAAGAGACGGAGAAAGAAACAGAGGATGGTCCAGTGGTGATTATGTAGCTGTTGTCCTCTGGGAACCCATCAGGAAAGGCTGCCTGTGGTGTTCCAAACCTCAGAAAATATCCAGGTAGGAATGCTGATTCCACAATGGGGTGATGTAGTTTGTTGACTGGTGCAGTGAGACTCGATGGCCATTAGCAGAAGATGGGGGAGTTACCAGGGATGAGCCCTGGAAGAGATAAAGAGCTGTCCCACCTGTTTTTAACAGCTTATGGAGATGCTGATAGGACACATACTTTGGTTACATCTCACACTGTAACCCCAGACAAGCAGTTTGGGAAGCCTCTTTTCTGCCCTTTAAATTATTGAACTTCATCTTTTTTCATCCTTGGTCTGGTGTGATCCCTTGGATGTGTTATACCTAATTTAGGGATTCTGAGATTAAAAGGACAAAAGTCTTAGCCAGTTCATGTCTGCAGTGCTTTGCAGGTTTACACCAGAGAACATCTGAATTTGATTGTGCTAAAAACCCTTTTACAGTGTAATCAAGTGACAGTTCATATCCTGCCACTCCAGCTGTACAGCTGGTCTGAGCCCTGAATATTTTGGCTGTAAAATAACAATGATATTTTATAACCTATTTTTCAGAAGCAGACTGGAGGATCTGAAAGCCAGGCTGGGTGTTTTAAGGTTGGAATATCTACTAGGATAAAGATTTTGCCATTAGAGTTAATTAATAATTTCCTTGGTTGATGAACTAAAACCAAATCCTGCTCATCCAGTTCAGATTGTGTAAAAAGAAAATATTGTTTGGAGTTTACTTTCCAGTCGGGCTAATTATTCTTTATATTTCACCCATCACATTATAATCCTCTTAAGAGAAAAGAAAGAAGAAATGTTCTCATTAAATTCTGAAATAGGCATATTTCCTGACAAGTTACTCTTCCTTTGAAGAGGCTAATATCCAATGATGGAAATTGTAAAGAATAAATAAAAGAGGTTTGTACAGAACGATTTACTTAAAATTACACTGTCAAAGAGCTTTTCACAATAACTAAAAAATTCACAATGTTTGTGATGAAATCACTATTGAAACTGCAACCTGCTTGCTCACCTGGTGGTATTTTCATGTTCTTACTTACTGAACACACTCTGTGTTTTGTTATTGTAAGGCTGCCTGGGAGTGCTGGGCTAGTAGCATTCACTCTTTCCTCAAAGACAGAAGTCTCAGTTGAGCAAATGAGTTCTATACAGCAATATAAAAAGAAAAAGCTTGAGCATGCTCTCCAGTTCTATTAATTCAAATTACTTTCTAGCATGGAGACTACAGGGTCCCTAGTAGCTACACGTACTTTTGCTCTCATTTTTTTGCAGCAGGACCAGATGTTTTGGGCACAGTGCCTGGGTGTCAGGGTGGAACTGGATGAGAATCCTCTTCCTAGTAGCTCTGTACACACAGTTGTGGTTTCCTGTGAGAGCAGTGTGTATTGATATCCATGGGAGAACGGACTGCTTGGATATATGAGAGTTATTGCTTATACAGGACAGAGCAAAGTCTAACACCTTCAAAATCAAATTGTTCTGGTACCATGCCAATTCAAACATGAGCTCCCTTAGAAGGTAGACATGGCCAAATGAGGCTCGTGTGGACCATTATGAACCTGGACTTTTTCTCTCCAAGAGTAATTTCATCATTCCTGCAGCCCCATGTTATAAGTATTCCTGATGAAATTTACCTCTTGGCTGCCAGGTGAAGAAAAAACTTCCCCTTAGTTAAGGACTGTCTGCCCAGATAAAGAAAAATAAATCAATATTTAGGAGATCTATTTATATGTATGAAACACTGCAATTCAGAGCTGTATGATGTTCCTACCTGAACAAACGGGAAAAATACTTCCCTCTCATAACTAGAAAAAACTTGTCTTAGCTGGGAAATAATTAATCTGGAGAAGTGTAGTTTGAAGTAGGGGATAGCTATGTTCTTCTGCAGGCCTGCTTGTCTGCTGGGGTGTTACTGAGGGGCAGAATATGTCCCAGAGAAGCTCATGTCCAATTTTGGTAGCACTGTGGTTGTAGATCATTCTGATCTGAACCACCATGGTGATGTGGACCACAGAGACAAGATGCTGCCAGGCTTAGAGATGGGGTGGAGAGAGGAAAAGAGCCCAGAGCTCCAGGGACTCTGGGGCTGGAAAACACGTGCCAGAACAATCGAGGCAGAGTCACGACATTGCTGCCCCCAGAGCTTTAAGATTAACCCCATGCAAGCAGACAGGCTGCAGGTCCAAGCTTGTTTACTGGTTAGGGTGAAGAAAAAATCCTAAAATGAAGTGAAAACAAATGGGATGGAATGATGTAAAGAGCAGTGAAATAAACTGAAACTTAATGAAACCATATTCATCGTAATTTGCAGATTTCACTTCATTTCATGAAATGTTGATATTTCATTTCATGAAAGGAAATGAAATGAGATCTCATGGAATGGAAAGGAAAAGAAAGAAAAGGAAATATAATGAAGGGAAATTAAATTGAAAAATATAAAATTACTTATGAAAAGGAAAATTATTGAAATGAAATAGAATGAAGCACAGTGAAAGGAGCTGAAACTTAATGAAATGTTACTCATTAAAATCTTGAGATTTCTTTCCCCTTCATAAAATGACGCATTTTCATTTCATGAAAAGAAATGATAGACTGAGATTTCAATTTTCTAGTAATTTCATAAAGTAAATAATTTTACAAATTCCAATCCATTCTTAATATAATGAAAAGAAATGAAATCTTGTTAATTCAATGAGGATAAATTGGGCAGGGTTTGATTAATTTCCTTGCGTTTCATGTCATCCCATTGGCTTTTTTTGTTTTCAAATCAGTGCAGAAGTTTTGGGGGTTTTTTTGTGATTTCAACTCATCAATTTGTTCTTCCATCTTTTTGTTTGACTTCCTTCCCTGATTTCAAGATTTCTTTGAATGTCATTTTGGCAACTCTCAGTCCTTTTAACTGCATCTCATTCCATCCATATCCCTTTGGTTGTAGTCCCTCCATTTGCAAATTTATTTTTTTCAATTTCATTTTATTTGATCATTTCTCTTTCCAAGCATGTTTGCTTCAGTTTCTTTTCTGATTTCAAGATTTCATTTCCTTTCATGAGGCAAGGTATGGTTCATTACCCTGCATTTCATGTCATCCCATTGCCATTTTGTTTTCACTTTGGTGCAGAATTTCAGAATTTTTTTTTTTTTTTTTAAATGCATTTGAATTCCTCAATTTCTTGCCTGCCTTTTCGTTGGAGTTTGTTCTCTGATTTCAGTGTTTCAATGAGTATAATTTTGGTAAGTTTTGGTCCTTTTCACTGCATCTCATATCGTTAACACCCTTGAATTCTTTCGTAACTGTGGATAAGTTGTAAGGGGTATTGTGAGAAAAAACCCAACCCACCTTTGTGTTTCATAGCCAAGTACTTAGAAACTTAGCATCAAACGTGATGAACTATCATTTAGACACAATTAAGGTAGCACAGTTAAACTTCACCCCAGGTATGATCTCCATACACAAGTGGTCTCTGCATCCATGGTGAGAGCAAGGATGTAAAACCTCTTTTACAACAATCATTTCATGAGAGAGAAGAATATGTTATCAGTGAAGAAATCCCCCAAAAGGCTCTGAGCAGGAGCTGTGATTGTCAGGGCTTTAGTTGAGAAAAGCAGGTAGTGTATTGATGAGGATGGCTCTGAGATGTTCAGCACGAATCCAACATTGAACTACTTAGTTACAATAGTGTAATAATTTACTGTGCTTCTTCCAAAAGCAATTTTATGAATTCCCAATCAAAAGAGTAAAGGTCATTTTCCAGCCTCAGAGCATGAAACAAGTTCTCAAAGTTATAGGGGTTTCATTAAGCATGCACAGAAACAGTAACTTTGCCAATTGCAAGTCTCTCTACATAAACAGTATCCGCAAAAATATGGCCAAAGGTGATGAGGAAAAAAAAGTGCTTAGCCCTTCTCAACAAGCCTATTTCAGGGCTGGGAGTCAGAGGAGAGAGTAGCCTGTAAAGGTGGGGCTCTGTAATGCTGCCAACTTAATATCCGCTTTTCATTAAGTCAGGCCAAGCAAGACAAAGAGGGTAAACTTGCACGTTGTCTCCCTAGTCCATAACTCCATGCTTGAGATCTCCAGGCAGAGGGTCCACCTTAACCTCAGTTATGTCACATTTAACTCGGCTCTCTTTGTGCATACCATACCTTTCATATATTTCAATCTTCAGTTTTAATACTGCTGGTTTGCTACTTGGGGATTTCTTGTCACACTGGTGATTTCTCTGAAATATACGTATCTTAGCCTCCTATCTGCTGCTGAACTTCTAATCTGCAAACTCTCAGTGGGTGCTGATTGTGTTCCACCATTCAGATGTTGCATGTGGGGGGCATTACTGTGTGATTTCCAGAGGGAGAATGAAAACAAGAGTCTTGAGTCAATGCTGTGAGATCTCAGCCTGGCAAGAAAACTCTAGGGCATGTAATCCCCATGGGGACATTATATTAAAAAATAAAACCAGTGAGAAGCCCTATTCTTTAGCCTTCTTGAGAAATCCACTGCTGGGTTAATATATACTCATTTTGATTTCTTAACATGAAGTGAAACCAATGACAATTGCAAAAAACAGTTTCCTTAAAAGCATGATCTTTGCTTTATTTTCCCAGCTGCAGAATGCCTCATTTTCCCACTTCATTGCCTTTTAAAACCCCCACCCTGCCTTCTCCCCCTGGCCATGATGAAGCTCTAGAAATAACTGGGCAATACTCAGCACTTCTTCTGGAATGCTGTGTCCAGTTCTTGGTGCCTCAGTACAAGGGAGACACGGAGCTACTGGAATGGGTCTACAGGAGGGCAAAGATGATTAAGGGACAGGAGCATAACTTAGGAAGAAAGGCTGAGGGAACTGGGCCTCTAAGACTTGAGAAGAGACAGAGGAGAGGGGACCTTGTCAGTGTCTGAAGTGGGGGTGTCAAGAAGATGCCGCAGGCTCTGCTCAGTGGGGCTGGGCAGTAGCACAAGGACAGTGTGCAGAAGCTGATGCACAGCAAGTTCCACTTGAGTGTGAGGGAAGATTTCTGTACTGTGCAGTGACCAAGCACTGGAACAGATTGCCCAGAGAGCTTGTGGAGTCTCCCTCACTGGAGATTAAAGAGCTGTGTGCCTGCAATCCTGTGTCCTGTGCTCTGGGATGACCCTGCCTGAGTTAGATGACCAACTCACTGTGGTGCCTCCCAACCTCACCCATGCTGTGATTATGTAATAAAGAGTTTTGTAAAAGCTCACCTTGCAATAGTAAGGGCCTCTTTAAAAGGCCTCCTGTTACCTCTGTCCTCTTTCATTCTGCATGTTTTTGCTTAAGTTCCTGATAACCACATCTCAGCTTCCCACATAAGAAATAGAGACTTTGACCAAATGGCATCTGAACTTTATTGTCAAAACACAGCACTTTCAACTCAGGTGCTATGCCAGCTTCAGAAGTAATAGAAATTAGAAAAAGGGGCATGAACATCTATTAGGAACAGACTCATTGCTAGTGATGCCTGATCCAATCTGCAAGATGTTTGACCCTCTGTTCATGGAGGCAGGGGGACAGGACACTGCAGCCATTCTGGAAATGAGTAAGCACAATGCAAATCTTCAAACAGAAGTGATGCCCCTAATTTGTACCAAGAAAACACCTCTATCATCACAAATCATCATTCTGCCCAAGGCTGACTGTTAATTTTGGCCTCAGAGAAAGCTGTCACGTGTACACAGAGTAACATTGCTTTCTTCTCAAAGGGCATATGCCTTGAAGAGGCTGCCAGGCCTGTGTAGCTGCTGAGATAACATAATACCTGCTACCTCCTTGCTGATCAAATGACAAGTAGGACTTTCTGCTGCCATTTTTCTAGAGTCTTTGCTCCCAGAGTTCACTGCTGCCTGTCAGTGACTATAGGAGCAGTGGAATTTGCTTTTCATTCGTGCCATCTAAAATACTGATGGCCATGTCAATGCATAGCTATT
The DNA here is from genome assembly GCA_032173965.1 of Sitta carolinensis. NCBI lineage: Eukaryota > Metazoa > Chordata > Aves > Passeriformes > Sittidae > Sitta > Sitta carolinensis. The sequence continues at coordinate 347,403 of JAVUNC010000019.1, forward strand.
TGTGCTGCTGTTCAGCAGCTTAGTTTACAGCTACTCTCACAAACTTGTTCACTGAGACTCATCATGTTGTATTATATAAAATAGCTTGAATAAGGGTGGAAAAAAATAAAAATCTAATGTAGAATTCCAGACAGTGAGATCTTCCAGCTGGGGCTGTTGTCAGGTTTGTCAGTGTTCCTGCTCACTGGGCTTGGCAGCGACCCTTGTGGAAGGGTAAAGGATCAGCCTGGTGCAGACGGGGCTTCTGAATGTCCCCACGCAGCTAGTGATGAAGCTGTCCTTTACAGGGTAACCCGATGTAAAATCTGTCCCTCGTTGCACTATTCCTGTCTTGCAGCTGGCATACTGCTGGTGTTATGCAGCCATCTAGAGGGCCTGGGGTTTGTGCCGGCATCAGACAGGTGACCAGAAACCACAACACTGCAGGAAAACAAACTCTGCTGACCCTTAGTGGCTATAACTCAGCTGCAGTGCTTTGGAAATGTTTTTATAAGTTCAGGACATGTTTTAACAAGTTCAGATTCTTTTATACAGTGTGTTGACAAATTTTTTTGCAGGGGTGGGGGGGGCAGGCACTAAGTAACCTGATGAGGGCTAAAAACTGGGGGAGTACTGTCATCAGAGAATAGCATCTGGGCATAGAGGAGAACGTCCCTAACCCTGAGACTTTACAGCAGTTGCACAGAGCAAATGCAATTCATACATCTAGGGGCTGTCACAGTTGGCACCATAAACTGAAGGTGAGTCATTCTCTGGCAAAGAGAGACAGAAAGAAAAAATGGAGGAAAAGGCAAAAATCATTCAAGACTATCATGGGCTCTGAGGAAAAAAACAATTATTGGAGATATTAGCAGGTGCATGTCTGATGCATGCAACTCCTTGTACTGGTGAGACTGATAACTGACTGGTGCAGAGTGGCTGGAAAATTTCCCAGTGGAAAAGGATCCAGGAGTGCTGGTTGAAAGCCAGTTAAACATGAGCCAGCGAGTGGCCAGGGGGTCAAGAGGGCCAATGGCATTCTGGCTTCTGCCAGCAATAGTTTGACCAGCTGGATCAGGGCAGCAACTGAAATGCAGGGAAATAGTGAGGCCACACCTTGAGTGCTGTGTCCAGTTCTTAACCTCTCACTACAAGTAAGATCTTGAGGCACTGGAGCATGTTCATAGAAGGGCAATAGAGCTCGTGAAAAGTCTGGAGAATGAGTCCTGTGAGGAGCAGCAGAGGGAGCTGGGGGTGTCTACCCTGGAAAGATGATGCTCTAGGGTGACTGTAGCACCCTCTCCAGCTGCCTGCAAGGAGGGTGTAGCCAGGCAGAGGTCAGCCTCTTCTCCCAGGCAACTCTTGGCAGGACAAGAGGACACAGCCTCAAACTCCACCAGGGGAGGTTCAGCTTGGACATTGGAAAGAATTTCTTCTGGAAAAGGGTAGTTAAGCATTAGAACTGGCTGCCCAAGGAGGTGGTGGAGCCATCCTTCCTGGAAGTGTTGAAGAAATGCCTGGATGTGGCACTTAGTGCCATGGTTTAGTTGACATGGTGGTATTCAGTCAAAGGCTGGATTTGATGATCTAGGAGGTTTATTCCAACCTAAATGATTCTGTGATTCGATTCTATGCCTTCACCTGGAGTATCACACAGAAAGGTGACTTTCAAAGATCTGAAAACAGGAATTTGAGAATGCAACCAGGTGATCAGGGGAACAGAAATATTATTTTATAAGAAGAACTTAAAGATCTAGCAAGAAAAGGTCCAATAGGATGTGAAATATTTCCCCCCATTAAACTACAACATCATTGATCTCAGCAACAGCGAGGGTTAAAGGCCACATGGTGCAGGATCAGATGAGCAGAGATTGCTCAAACCTTTGAAATTGGAAAGTCAGTGTGCTTTTAACTCTAGGAACAGTGATGCTCATTAGCCGTGTCTGCAGAGCCAGGAGGAAGAAGACATCACTAAAATGCAGGTTGGTCAAGGAGGGAGTTGTCACCACCAGAACTTCCAGCCTCATGCTCCTGCTTTGGTGGTGATGTTCAGACCTGCTAATTTATCAGATTGTGTCATGTTAATGGTAAAAACAGTGTCACAGCATAAGTGCACCTTATACTCTGGTGAGAGTGGGTGAGAAGACTGTGAAAGGCTGTTATGGACATCCTGTAGTGGTGTGTGCAGGCTGTAGGTGTGTGTGACCCCTGCATATGCACACCCCATGGCTGTGTGTGTACACCCTGTAGCTGTACTCCTACCTTGTAGGTGTATGCACACCCTGTACCTGTACTCTCACCCTGTACCTGTACTCTCACGCTGTACCTGTACTCTCACGCTGTACCTGTACTCTCACCCTGTACCTGTACTCACTCCTGTACATGTTTTCTCTCCCTGTACCTGTTCTCTCTCCCCGTACCTGTACTCTCTCCCTGTAACTGTACTCTCTCCCTGTACCTGTACTCTCACCCTGTACCTGTACTCACACCCTGTACCTGTTCTCTCACACTGTACCTGTACTCTCACGCTGTACCTGTACTCTCACGCTGTACCTGTACTCTCACCCTGTACCTGTACTCTCACGCTGTACCTGTACTCTCACGCTGTACCTGTTCTCTCTCCCTGTACCTGTTCTCTCTCCCTGTACCTGTACTCTCACGCTGTACCTGTTCTCTCTCCCTGTACCTGTTCTCTCTCCCTGTACCTTTTCTCTCTCCCTGTACCTGTACTCTCACCCTGTACCTGTACTCTCACGCTGTACCTGTACTCTCACGCTGTACCTGTTCTCTCTCCCTGTACCTGTTCTCTCTCCCTGTACCTGTACTCTCACCCTGTACCTGTACTCTCTCCCTGTACCTGTTCTCTCTCCCTGTACCTTTTCTCTCTCCCTGTACCTGTTCTCTCTCCCTGTACCTGTACTCTCACCCTGTACCTGTACTCTCTCCCTGTACCTGTTCTCTCTCCCTGTACCTTTTCTCTCTCCCTGTACCTGTTCTCTCTCCCTGTACCTGTACTCTCACCCTGTACCTGTTCTCTCACCCTGTACCTGTTCTCTCTCCCGTACCTGTTCTCTCTCCCTGTACCTGTACTCTCACCCTGTACCTGTACTCTCTCCCTGTACCTGTTCTCTCTCCCTGTACCAGTACTCTCTCCCTGTACCTGTACTCTCTCCCTGTACCTGTACTCTCTCCCTGTACCTGTTCTCTCTCCCTGTACCTGTACTCTCACCCTGTACCTGTACTCTCACGCTGTACCTGTTCTCTCTCCCTGTACCTGTACTCTCACCCTGTACCTGTACTCTCACGCTGTACCTGTTCTCTCTCCCTGTACCTGTACTCTCTCCCTGTACCTTTTCTCTCTCCCTGTACCTGTTCTCTCTCCCTGTACCTTTTCTCTCTCCCTGTACCTGTTCTCTCTCCCTGTACCTTTTCTCTCTCCCTGTACCTGTTCTCTCTCCCTGTACCAGTACTCTCTCCCTGTACCTGTTCTCTCTCCCTGTACCTGTTCTCTCTCCCTGTACCTTTTCTCTCTCCCTGTACCTGTTCTCTCTCCCTGTACCTGTTCTCTCTCCCTGTACCAGTACTCTCTCCCTGTACCTGTTCTCTCTCCCTGTACCTGTTCTCTCTCCCTGTACCTTTTCTCTCTCCCTGTACCTGTTCTCTCTCCCTGTACCTTTTCTCTCTCCCTGTACCTGTTCTCTCTCCCTGTACCTGTTCTCTCTCCCTGTACCTGTTCTCTCTCCCTGTACCGGTTCTCTCACCCCGTGGCTGCAGGCGAGCGGGCTGCAGCGCCGCCCAGCGTCCGGCCAGGGCCGCGCATGGCCGGGAGCTCCGCCCCCTGCCGTGCTCCCTGCGCGGGGCGGACACGCCCGGGAGCGGCCGGAGCGCGGATCGGTGTGCGGGGCGGAGCGCGGATCGGTGTGCGGATCGGTGTGCGGGGCGGAGCGCGGATCGGTGTGCGGATCGGTGTGCGGATCGGTGTGCGGGGCGGCCGGAGCGCGGATCGGTGTGCGGATCGGTGTGCGGATCGGTGTGCGGGGCGGCCGGAGCGCGGATCGGCCGGAGTGCGGGCTGGTGTGCGGATCGGCCGGTGTGCGGGGCCGGAGCCTCCGGTCGGCTCTGCCGAGGCCGCGGCTGCCCGTGCTCACTCTCCCGGCGGCACAGCCCTCCCCCGGTAAGCGTGCAGCAGCTTTTCCGCTCCCCTCCCTTCTCTCCCGGGTCGGCGAGAGCAGCCGGGATCCGGCCCTGGCTCTGTCCCGAGGGTCCCGCCAGCCGTGGCCGTGCTGATCCCCGTTCCGGGGCCTCTGCAGCCGGCGCGGCTGGGCAGGGCTCGTGCCCGGTGCCCGTGCCGGGAGCCCCGGTGCTCCGTGCTCGGTGCTCCGTGCTCGGTGCCCCGCTGCTCGGTGCCCGTGCCCGGTGCCCGTGCCAGGAGCCCCGGTGCCCCGCTGCCCGGTGCCCCGCTGCCCGGTGCCCCGCTGCCCGGTGCCCCGCTGCCCGGTGCCCGCCCTCCGCCCGACGCCGCTCCCGACGCCGCTCCCGTCCTGTTTCCCGCAGGGCGGCGGTGCCGATGCTGCTGCCGGTGCCGATGCTGCTGCCGGCCTGGGAGCTGTGTCTCTACGGGCTCCTGACCGTGGGCTCCCACCTCTACGCTTTCTACGAAGCGCACCGGCTGTCTCGCAGTAAGTGTGCGCCGCGGGCGTGCTCGCTCGGGCACGGCTGCCCGCCCTGGCTCTTCGGGGTCAGTTCTCCTCTCTGCTTGGGTTCCACTTTGTTCCTGTGCGAGGAGCCCCGTGTTCTTCCCAGCTGCCAGCCTATGCGAGGGGGCAGCAGGTGGATGCCACCCGGGCAGAAAGCTTTGTCCCAGGGCTTGTTTGCCTTTGAGTGCTAGGGAGGCCCATGATAAAGTTGTCATCGGATGTGGCTGTCCGGGAAAAGATGAGGGAGACTTCTGAAGCTTAGCTACTAGGATAGGGGAACTTCAGGAAAGTTGGGCTTTATTTGTCTTGTTTTTCCTGGCTTGTCATCAACACTCCTTGCGGGTGGGTGGTTCAGAAGCAGCTGTACCTTCTGATGGTACTTGCCAGCGTGTGAACCTGGAGAGGCCGAGGGCAAGTTAGTGTTCTCTGCCTGGAGCTCTGGGGCTCTGATGCTGAGTCCGGGGCTCAGAGCAATGTTTGGGTTGTCTGTAGAGCTCTGTGGTCAGTTTGTTTCCAACACCTCCCTCTGCCTCGTGTAACCTCTTGGTAGCTGCTGTGCTGGCTTTGTTTGGAGCTGTGGAGCTATGTGCTGCAGAACAAGGGTGGGATTTTAAACAAATTAAGTACAATTTGTAGATGAAAGGAAGCTGTGTTATAGTAGATTGGTATTTAAATGAAAATAAATGTAGTATTATAAAAGTATAAGAGGCTAAAGAGGCTTCACAGGGAATATATATTGCAACTTACTAAGCTTTAATCAGCAAGGTTCTATATTAATGATTCTACCTGGCTCTTGAAAGCGCTCAAGGGAAGAACAGAAGTGCCAGAGAGGCATTTGCAGAGCAGTGGAAGGAGTGCTGTGTAGCTGTGTCCAGAGCTGTGCACCCATGCATACAGCAAGTCTTCTGCAGAAGTGGTGGCAGTGGGCTCTAGAGACAAGCTTCTCTGAGCAGCTTTTCCCTGTTTTACCTGCACTGGCCACTCTTGGGTCTGTTCCCTGTCTGCTCTGGTGGGAGAAACCAGGCAGGTCTGAAAAATGGTGAGTGAGGATTCGTGCAGGTGCTGTGTGGTAAGAGGTGAGTGACTGCTACTGTCCCCGTTGCCAGTGGTGATCAAAGCACCAGTTCTGGGAATTGCTTGGCCATTTTATGGGGCAGTTGGCCCCACACCTAGTGAGCAGGGATATGTGACTTGCCCTTCCCTGGATATGGGTGTTCTCCCTGGAGGAGACCACATGGGAATGTGTTGCTCTTGAGCAGCAGAACCCACCCCTGACTCTTCCTGCTCTGGCTGCTGTGTCCTTATCAAAGGTTTGCTCTTCCCTGCAGAGTATGAAGCTGCAATGGACAGAAGGTTTGGGCTGGAGCCAGGGACTCTCTTTCAGGGGCTAAAAAAGGTAGGAGTGGTGACAGTGTCTCGTGTTTCGTGGCAGTAATCGTGTCTCCATGCTCTTTGCACATCCAAACTTGTGATTTAGAAGTTTATAGTAATGGGCAGATTTTTATATTTATAGTTAATTCCAGTCTGGTGTTTCTGATGAGGAAGAGAGACTGGCTGGGTGTGTTTGGATCTAAGAATCCGAACCAAAGTTTTGTTCCTTTTCTTGATCCCTGGCTTAAGTGTTTATCCTTTGCTACATCTCTTGCTAGCCCTCTATTTTACTGTTTGGCCTTATAACTCTGATCAACCTTGATACTTCCTGCAGCCTTTCCCCCTTTTTCTTGTTACTAGGTGATTTGGATAATGCTTAATGCCAATGAACATGTTTTTCTCTTGGTTGGCCTGTAGCATAGAGGATAACAGATTTTGAGGTGTCTTAAAGAAACAGAGTTGGTGTTAAAAGCAAAAAAAAAAAAAAAAAAAAAAAAAAAAAAAAAAAAAAAAAAAAAATTAAGAAAACTGGCAGTCCTCTACCCCAAGCCAAAAAACACATCCTTACCCCCCTTGCTTGCATTTCTTCAAAAGGTTGTGAGGTCAAAAGCAAACAATGCAGCTAATCTTGAGGATTGCTTACACAGAAGCAGGAATGCACATCTGTGGAAGTGTTTGGGTGTTCACGCCTGCCATCACTGCTGGTAATGGACCTTTGATATGTGCTTTCTAGAAAGCTTTGAGGCAGTTCAGTTGAGTTGAACCTTTAGTGAGGCTCTGTGTTGAACATGGGGCTACCAGTTGAACCCTCTCACCTAATCTTGATAAAAATCTCATGCCACAGGTAACTCCAACTGAACCAACTCCATCTGATTGCAACTAGGCTTTGCTGAAATGGGGAGTTAAACTTTTCTTCCAGCAAAGCACCTTTCCACTGAAGGCAGAGCAGAGTTGCTCTCTGAATCCCTCAGGAGAGCTTCTGACGTTGCTCAGCTTCAGCAGCAGTGTGAGGCTTAGGAGGCACACCACCACCTAAAGCTCTGTTTTCCTGAACTTTGTCCCATTGGAAGTGAAAATGGTGCTGTCTGAGATGGCTGCTGTAAGTGATCCAGCTGGATTGCTGAAATGGTGTTCCTGGGATGTGGGAGTTCTCTTGGGTACCACACAGCTGTGTGTTGCAGAGGGATTCCTTTGTCCATTGTGGCCATGTGTCCATAGTGACCAGTTCCCTCCATGCCACAGGACCCCCTGGACTTTGAGTGGAGCTACTGGATCGAGTGGGGCAGGGAGCAGATACTGTGGCTTCTGGCTGGTCACCTGCTGGTATCACAGATGTCCAGGCTCTTGGTGGAGAAGGTATGTAGGGATTTTCTTCACAGCAGGGAGTTTCTGATGGGTTTGTCTACTGTGGACATGGGAAGCTTTGCAGTGAGGTCACTCAGAGTAGTAAATCTTGTTCTGTGGTGTGAGTTGTGTGTGGGGCTTGGTTGTCTTAATGCTTGGAGACTTCAGCCTCCAACCTCTGAAGGCCTCTGCCCTGCTGTAAGCCCCTGAACAGCATTGTTTGACTTGTACACGTAAGAAGGATGCAGTTGTTCCTTTATGAGGAAAATATGTCAAGTGATGGCTGCTTGGATTTTGGCATGATTGCTAAATGATTGCATGATTGTGGGAAATGATCTGTGTGGTGTCACACTGCTAGTTTGGGGAAGGGAAGGAAGAAGTTTTGCTCTCCCTCTAATTAGGGAGGCTCTGGTTTTCACGTGATGCTGCTGCAGAAACACATTCCCTTTCACTTTTAGAGATACCGTTGGGTTTCTGTGTTTTTTCACGTGTGTTCCTCACCTTGTTGATTATATTTCTCTACTGCAGAACCTGTGTAGGCAGCACAGGTATTGAGTGCTGCCTACAGAATTACTTTTTCTTTAGAAATAATTAAACTAAAGATTGTTAACTTTGCTTTTTCTGACAGTATAAACCATGGTGCTTGATGGTTTATGGAATGGCTGCCTGCTGGTCGCTACTGGGACTCAAGGGCTTTGCTGTCATTTTGTTACATGCAGCTATTTCCTTTGCTGTGGCTCAGTTTCAGCTCTCACTCCTGACATGGTTGTGCTCCCTTATCCTTCTGTCCACTTTACGCATACCAGCCGTGGAAGAAACCAAGGTAATGTGAGGACTAATTAAGCATCAAATGAATTATGGTGGTGGCTGTCTGTAATGACTCTATGGCAGCATACTGTCCCTTCAGTTGATATAAGCAGGGATTGGTTTGAGAAATCATAAGCAGTAGCACTGCACTGCCTCGTGCTGGGGCTTCTCCCGTTAGAAAAGTCACATTTCTCTGTCGTGGCTGCCAGTGCATTGGGATGTAAGTACGTCCCTTACTGTGTGAGTTGTATTCAGTAGGGCTGCAGTATGATAATGCTTCACCAGTGCCCTATTAAGCACATTTTGTTGGAACTCTAATTGGGCCAGTTTCAGGTGCTGGGGTGTGGGTTTGTATCCAGGGGTTACTGAGTGAAGCTTGCCTGTACTTACCAGTGGCTGCAGGAGGGAGACTTGGCCAACACTTTTGATTTGTACCAAATGAGTTACTTGCATCAATTAGCTGTAAGCCAGCTCAGTTTTGCTCTTCATCTAGTGGCTTTTTCTGCGTAGTACAGATATGGAAAAACTGTTGACCAGTTGTGAGGAAATGTGCTGTTGTATGTTATTGGACCAATGGGAAAAAGTGTACATTTGTTATAAGGGTTGTTGCCCTGCTGTTCAGGGGCAGGGGGAATGAGTGTGTAGCATCTCTTCATGTGGTGGGTCAGTTTGAGATTTGCTCTGCTGAGGAGAGGACCCACTGCAATGCAAATTGTCAGTCAGCCCAGCTACATTTGCTGATGTTTCCAAGTTTTTTGCAATGATAGGTTTTTGTTGCTGGCAACAAGTGTGATACCAAGTCAAATAATAAATGCTCAGTAACATTTTTTCTAGCCTTAAGTTTTCTCAGGAGTGACTGATTCTCTCTACATCTAGCTTCTGCTAGATAGTCCCTTGGCTATCAATTGTGCTGCCAATGAGTTTGAATATTGTAGTACTGGACTAAATCTGAGGTAGATAATGTTTAATTTCTGTAAGGAGAGCTCTCCTGCTGTCCTGGTTCTTCACAGCCTAGCATGTTTCTGAAGTCAAGCTGTTGTCTCTTTATGCTGGCTGCAGTGGCTCTGGAGGACCTTTCTCCACCAAAAGCCAGTGCTGGTTGTTCATGTGTTCAGTGCTGTTCCCATTAGATTCTCATTCCTGCTGCTGTTGGCTTTAGCTTCTTCCTGCTGCTGCTGACCCCAGCAGTTGAGATCTGAGCAGACATTGCTGTCTTGCCATAGAGAAAACACAGAATGGCACCATCATGATCTGGCTTTATGTTGTTTTGCAGAGAAAGTGGTATGACACTGAAAATGAGTATTACCTGCTGCTCTTCACTGTGTCTGTGCGCTGCCTCTTCTGCACCAGCTTCAGCCTGGAGTTCTGCTGGCATGCACCTGCCCAGAAATCCTCCCACTCCTTCCCTGGATGCTGGCATATGTGTTCTACTATCCTACACTCCACAACGGGCCCCTCCTGAATTTTGATGAATTCAGTAAGCAGGTAACAGTGGTGGTTGTTTGGCTGTCACGTAATTATAAAATCAACAATTAATACTGTAAGAATGTGATAATTTTGAGTGTATCATGACGAATTTTGTAATATCCTGGATATCAACTTTTAAGACAAACCTGTCTCCCCAAGTTCTTCTTCACAGGATGCCCTTGTCTTGACAGATTTATTCTTCAACCAGGGAGCCAGTGACATGCTTTGTTACATTTGGAGAGTGTTCATAATTTTAGCATGCAGCTGCTTTGGACTGTTGTTTTGTTTTCTTCTTCATCAGGTGAAATAATGCTAATGTTTTCAGTATGAGCTTTCTGTCAACTCTGAAACAGATTTCAGAGTTACAGATTTCAGAAATAGATTCTGGTAGATTGCATTGGGAATTTCTGAAAACTCCAGTTTTCTTCACATTGATGTGAAAACAGCTGATGACTTACCAGGAGCACTTTGCTTCAACTGAGCAGCTTGTTTAAAATACTAGACCTACCAACTGTACTGAATGCTTTTCTTAGTCCCTTGCAGGCTTCTTTTCAAGCCTGCTTTTTATGTGATGGGAAAAGTTCATGTTTCCTCCTTTATTATTTATCCTATATAAATATTAACATGGTTATATATTTTATCCTTAGAAAATATTTCCGTATTTTCTTACACACTTGAGTAAGAAGTGGTATCACAACCTGTTAAGTCTATAGTTAAAATTATTGTGTCAAAGTGGGTTAGTGAACATTTCAAACCATAAAACTGCTTTTTCAGTTTATGCGTAGAAGACTAGGGTTTGCTTGCTTCTGTTAATATTTGGGAATTTTCTGTGGAAGCCAAAGCAAATACTCAGCTTTGTAAAAGTGAAACTAGATGCTGGTGGATCCTTGAGTGAGAAGTCCTATATTCATTTGTTTTCACTTGCTTTGGGAGATGCAGGGGTGAATGCTGTTATCTTGGGCTGGATATTGTGGGAACAGTCTGCATAGACTTGCATAGAACCTGAGGTAGTATTTTTATTAATTATTGTTTTGTAGCTTCTGAGGTGTGTTAAATTCCACCTAAATCCTTGTACCCCAGGAGAGTGACAGTTGTGCTTTCTTTCCAGGGATTGTTTCAGAAGACCTATGAGACTCCAAGCTGAAAACAGCTTGGGAATAGCTGATAGGAAAAATTGGGGGTCTTGCTTTGAAACTTAGCTCACCTTATCTGGCTCAGCAAAGAACTTTGCAAAGAGCACGTGTATTCTTGGTGTAAGAAAAGAAGATTGAGAATGATATTCTTGTATTTGTAGAAGGTTCTCCTTAAATCTGTACAGATGTGGTTAAAGCCATGAAGAAGATGGAAAAAGCTGGACAACCTTAATGTGTTTCTTGTTGGTGTTTGCTGAAGGGTATTGTCAGAGCTCTTACCTGAGCAGAGGGTATTACCTTGGCAGATGAGATCAGAAAAGGGTTTCAAAAGTCACAGTGCCCAGCAGTTGATTCAGAATGCAAAGAGAGTCTTCATTGATGCTGCTGGGAGAGACCACTCCCAGAAGCCCTTAACTGGAGCTGAGACTGGGATGAGGACTCCTGCTGGGCACACTGGGAAGCAGAAATTCTGGAGCTGGAGACAGTGAACTGCTGCATGGCCCAAAGAGTGTGATACCAGTTCTGGCAATTGGCATCCACTGCCAGACAGAAATGAGACACGCTTTGTCACTGGCCTTGTTGCATTTCTGGGTTGAAACAAGGCTTAGCAGTTCCAGACACGGGTATGAAGGCCTGATGTGCAAATGCCTGTGATAAAATGATAGTCTGCAAGCTTTCATCTGGCTGGTACAAAGGAACCCTCCAAATGAGTGTGCATGTTAACTGAACTGTGCTTGGGACTGAGGGCCTGGGCAGTTGCTTCTCTTGTCTCTGCATTTGTGGTGGCCAGTGAGAGACTGGAGAAGGAAATGTTGCCCACTGTAAAAGATGTATAGTGCATGACTGAATTTTGAGGCGATGTTTCTATTTTTTGGCTTTTGTTCTTTTTTATTGTGGAAAGGTGATGCAATAATAATATGCCAATGTGTTTACTGTAGGTAGCAGTGTAAGAGTTTGAGCCTCTTGAGAAGCCTGTCAGCTGCAAACTTTGCCTTCTCTGATATTTAACTTGCACTTCGATTTCTCAGCACATTCTGTAGGTCTTGCTGACTTTGGCAATGCTGTGGGAGAAGAATTAAGAACTGTCCTCAAGTAATTGATTTTCTGCAGCTGGTAGAAGTTGGAGGTATTTTAAGAGTAAGCAGTCATTGTTCCTGTGTTTGGAAGGGCTGCTGCTTGGAAAACCTTCTTCATAGCTGTAGTTTCTTTAATCTTTTTATATTATCTCCAGAGGTCAAGTTGCAGGAATTAGTCTTGTGTCTGGATTCTGTTCAGGTTAACAGTAGTTGGCCTTTTTTACAACAGTTTGGTGCCATGTGCATTCATATTTGGCTTCTTGTTGGTTTCTGCTGCTTACTGAGATTGAGAATGGAGAGGCCAGTCTCCCTTGAGAGCGTGTCAGGAATTTCCAAATGGCGTAGTCATAAGTTCTCAGGATGAGTATTTTGAGTAAAATTGTCACTTTCATGCCAGATAACCTCTTTGGATTTCTTCTTTAGATGAGGAGACAAGAAGCTTTCAGTGTGAAGACCAATCTCATCATCTTAATTGTGGGCATAATTCGTATTTTCTTTTGGTGGTGCCTGGCTGAGCTGATGATTCACCTCATGTATATTCATGCTCTCTACAGTAGTGCTCTACCTTTGGAATCTGCATCTTACTGGGCCTTGGGTGAGTATAGAAACAATAGCAGAAATCTTTCTTCTTCCCCCACTTCAAGAACCCCAGTCTGCATCTCTTTTATGTCCATTTGCAGGTACTTAAATGTAGCCTATTATGGCCAGCTGCTGTCAGAAAGGTGGTCTACAGGCTCATAATATGACATGTAGATTCTCCATAAGCTTAGTTAAACTTAGTGAGCTGCTTCCTAAATTAAAAAATATTCTATACTTTTTCCAGTCTAGAGCATATCTCTAAACTTTGGTCTAAAGTGATTCTCCCCTCAAGTCACAGAAGTGGACACTTAAAAGGAGTTGATTTAGTGTGGGGATGGAGAAGGGGAGATGTTAAGAATTATTTTTATCTCCTTCTGATTGATGTTTCTAGTTTGCATTCACATGCAAAAGTTAAAGGACAGAACTTGTGAAAATAGTCGAGGGGAGGACTTGCAAAGAAGGTGACCTGAAGGTAGTAGTCAGTGCCTCTCAGTTCTGTTTTCCTGCTTGGCTTCCCCCACTTCTCCTGGTATTTCATTAAAACACCCAACTGTGAGGAAAAAGAGCACTGCCAAACACAGTGAAAGTCAGCAAAAGCTTTAGGTGATGGTGTGCAAGCCACTGACAAATGTGGCTGATTTGCTTTCTGCCCCTGCTTCCCAGCTGTATCACCAGGTAGGAAGGAAAAAAGGATGAAAAAAGACCTTACAGCTGTGTTCTGAGCAAGCTTTGGTGATCCCTGCCTTGCAGGAGGGTCGAGGCACACACTGTAGGTCCTGCCCAGCCTGGCTGAGGCTCACCTGTGCCACCCCAGTGTGTGCTGGGGAGCACCATGGCACTGCCAGGGGCTCTGGGCAGCAGAGAGCAGCGTGTGCCCTCTCTGTGTACCCCTGTGTGCATGCATACCCACTGGGACACATTTTACTAGAGAGCTTTTGTCCCTAGAAAAGGGCAAGGGCCGATGGAGAGTGAGAAAGGGAGAGGTTTGCCTCAGTGGTTTGTTGTTTGTTCTGCTCCTCACTCAGTCACTGTTGAGGAAGGGGATTTGGAGTCTTCATTTTCTATTCTAAATGTCAATTCATTGATGGGCTGAATCTGTTAGCTCCTAGTATTTGTGTGTGTTACAAAGAGCTGGCCACTTGATGATGCAGGGAAGGCTCCAGAATCAGGGATGTAATATTCCAGCTGTGGTGTTACTGGTGGATTCCTCCCTCCCTCAGGACTACTGGTGTTGATTTTATAGGGTGGGAAGAGAGTTCTTTATAGACAACAGCTGAGCTGTCTGTGTATTTGTTTGATGAAATAAAGTGTATTATCCTAAGAATTAAAATGCATCTCAAACAGAGGCTTAGAAAGGTGAAAATGCCTCCAAGCAACAGGAGATAAAAGCCATTGTTAGAGCAAGTTTGATGTCTGATTTCAAATTAAATTATTGCTTTTCAACAATCTGTTTGTGGAGACCCTGCCTTTAGGAGAGGTGTACTCAAAATATAACTCTACTCTCATTGAGCTTTCTTTTTGTGGTAATGTAGGCAGGTGTTTAAAATATACTATAACTGAGATTTTGAGCTAGAAGATGGTCCCTTAACATTTTCTCTGCAGGTTTTATCACAATGATTATATAGGTTTCCTTAGATTCAAGTCAGTGATAGGCCACTATGGTGACTTGCTCCAGGGAGCCACCAATCTCTGAGTCTGGGTACTGGTGATAATTCACTGCTAAGTCTCACTGGACCCTCATGGATCTTACCATGCTTCTGCACCAGTTCCTGTCCAGAGCCAAGCACTGCCCTCTGATGCTTAGCATGCTGTGTTGTTGGAACTAATTTAATCAGGTAACTGAGCCTTAAGATCAAGGAAGCAGCTTGCTGTTGACTCAGAAGGATTATCCATGGTATCTAAGTCTTCCTGCACTGATGGGGTTTGTTCATTTTGTGTTTCCTGTTTGACTACAGCAACTTCAAACCAGCATGGAACATCTCTTTGCACTGTGCCTGGCTGCCCTGAGAGCCTGGGAAACTTAAAGGAAAGGCTGTGAGGCTCTTCTGCAGTCTCCTCTAATTAGGGAGCTTATCTCTGCTACTTTTTTTTTTTTTTTTTTCTGGAAAAACTTTGAACAGTGGTCAGTAAATGCCAGCAGTGCAGGCAAGACAACACTGCTGTGAGATTTTGCTCTCAGCACCTAAGGACAGTGTCAGTGTACTCCTCAGGAGTGTGAAGCTGCAGTGTTCTGCACCACTGTGTGGTGATCCTGTAAGGTGAGACAGCAAAGAAAAAAAAAATACCCCAAACTAAACCTTGAGTTATAATGATTGTTAAAAAATGCTAGTGTATAACAGTGCCATGTATGGCCTTGTAAAGCAGAAATGCTACAGTGACCTAAATTAACATTGCTAAGGCCACACAGGTATAAAATTAAAGTAATAGGACTTGGGAGAATGTTACCCAGCAGAAAGAGTAGTATTTTGTCTTGTGTGGATGGAATCAGAGGCAAAGGAATTTCTAGAGGCTGCAGCATACCAAGTGGTGCAGTATAGCTTTTCGCTGGCCACACACTAGGTCCCACATCCAGAACAGGATGAGGAATGTGGTGGGGTTGTATCCAACTCTGTCTGTTTGCTATATATGTATGGCCCTTCACTTTGATGGGGGATGTTAGTGTCTGAACAGAGAATTGACTTAAAGATGTCAGCTGTGCAATCACAGAACTGTTATTTATTGGTCCCAGGAAGCCATTGTTTGGAGAATGTGAGCATTTTCCAGAATTCACAAATCACTGTGTCTATTGACAAATGTTTGTGTCTGTGGATAGTTAGCTACTGACACACTGAGCAATATCAGGGCATTTGGGCTTTTTTAATGATGGCTATCAAATGCAGTGTTTATAGCAATTTGTTTTGTGTTAGTGCTGCATCTTGTTCTGGTAGCATCAGTCAGATTGGCTGAAGGAGTTGGGTGCTTTCAGAATTAATGACACGGCAAGAAGACCCATATTCCATGTTCATGGAAGACATGATAGTTCATTCTTCTCTGCTTTAGTGTTAATTGGGAATAATTTTCTGCCTTTACATTTTACACTGTAAAATGTAGATTTGCAGGCACCAAGAATAAAAACTGTTATGAATTCCAGTAATCCAGTATCCTGATGAATTGCAGCATACCAGAAAAATAGCTACACTGTGCCAGATCAGAGGTTCTTCTATTCTACAGAGTAATTTTTGGATATGGTATGTAATGAAGCAAGAGAAAAGAAATGAGTAAAAGACAGGTATATTGGTGATCCTTTTCAATGTCTGTTCTTCAGGCTTCTGCAGCTGAATGACAAATTCACTGACATGTGGTAATGGGGAGCTTAATAGCATTGGTTGAAAGAGCTTAAATTGAAACGTGATTTTTTTTTCTTTGCTGTGACAATATAGACTATCAATGGTAAAATTCACTCTGCTGAGGTACATTCTATTGTAGAGAAACTGAAATGTGTGTTGCTAGGTCACTTGTGTGTTAAGTCTGGTTCTGAAAATGCAGATGTTGAAAGGAGCACTGCCTGCATTTCCCTGATGAGGTTTCACATTTATCCTGGTGATTCAGCACCATCTACTTATCTCTGCTCACCTGAGCAGAGCTTCATGTCCATCTGGCAAGGTCCAGGGAATGATGAAAGACAGAAGTGTGTATGAAGATATGTTGTTGAACATAATGGTTGCACTGGATTAATCTCGATCTTAATAGATCCTGTAGTTGTGAAAATCTGTTTTACTAGGAATCTGTCTGTACTTTGTCAGAGGTGTGTGATGTTCAGATACACAGCTGAGATGTACACACACGATAGAATGTTGTGTATTCTCTATGGTTTTAATGTGTCAGTCCCAACCATGTGCTGTCCTTCTTTTCTAGTGAAGCATGCACAGAGTAGTGTCAATTAGCTATCACTGTTTTAATTATTAACTAGCCTTTACTACTTCAAAAGGGTATTTTCAAATGGGTGGCATGTCTAGAAAATGATCTGTTCAAAGGTGGAGTCACATGGTTTAACTTGTAGGTGCTGATCCCTTGTTTTAATTTGTTAGAAGAAGAAAAGTTATGTGTGTTCTTCTTTGACAGTGAGACCTACAGCATAGTCTGTGTAAATTGGGTGTAGGGTGCTGATTTTAATGTGTTTGCAGTTTTTCCTGATGAAACCACAGATAGGAAGTGGATTTCTGGGTTTGTTTTCAGAAGCATGCAGCGTTTTGCTATTGAAATCAGGGTATCTGTTCACCTAAGTAGTAATGAAATACTAAGAGGAGTCTGAGATTTTTTCTATCCTGGAAGATAATGATAAGGAGAAACTGATGAAATATTTGGCTTCTTGAGGTCTGTTTTGTAAACTGGAAATACAAACATGAATCAGAAAAGTTAGATTTATTTTTTTTTCTAAAATACTAAGTTGTTCCCTGTTTTGTAGAAAGAAGTGCTCATGTGTGTAATTTTTCTAGTTTTTTCCTGTAGGATGAACTTCAAGATTGTATTGGCAATAAACCCACTTATATCACTACTTTTCTTTTTACTCATGCGTGTTATGGCTTAAAAAAAGCTAGAAACTGGACACCACGCAGCTGTCCACTCCTTTTCTTTTCTTGGAGAGATGGGAAGAGAATTGGAAGAATAAAACTGAGACTTTATGGATTGAGATAAAGGCAGTTTAATAGGCAAAGGAAAAGCTGCATGCTCAAGCATAGCAAAACAAGGAATTAATGCCCCACTCTCTGGGCAGTCAGGGGTTGGGTCAGCCCCAGGAAAGCTCCTCCCTCTGCTGTGGTTACTGGGGCAAACAGATGGCATCCCTCTGAACATGCCCCTCTCTGTGGCCCAGCTGTACTCAAGCAGGGGCACAGGGAATGGGACAGCCCTGGCCAGGGGCTCAGCTGTCCTGGCTCTGTCTCCTCCAAGCTCTTTGTGCACCCTCAGCCTCCCCTCTGCTGGGGCTGAGGAGCAGGAGGGACCTTGGCTCTCTGAGCCCTGTAGTGATGGAAACCTCTCTGTGCTTCCATCAGCTCTGCTTTGGCACAAAGCCCACTCTGGAGAACGTGAACTCTGCCCCAGGAAAAAACAGTGCAATGTGATAACTTGTGCTTTATTTAGAGAGCCTTTTCCTGCAAGTATTTACTATTGAAGATAATGCTTACAGTAGTGTTTTTGTATGGTGGTTTGGGTTGGAAGGGACCTTAAAGATCATCTAATTACAGCCCCTTTGCCATGGGCATCCCTTTCACCAGACCAAGTTTCTCAGAGTCCTTGGGAGTGTTCATGGTAGGTGTCTTTAAAGCATGTGCTTGCTTGAAAAGCCCACCAGTTTAACTTGGAAGACCTGTCTGTATCTTCACTGAGATTCCCTTAACAGCTCTGTTTAGTCTTGTTTGAGTCATTTCACTTTGGGACCTTTATGTCCCTTCAGCTTTCTCTGAAAATGAGCACTTAGCCTCCTGGACCAACACTGTGGTACCTTCCTGTCACTACTCCATCCACAGAAGGATGTTTCCTGCTTCTTGTGTGCTGCTGGAGGGCTGGGGTATTTTGAACTTGATGGCCCCAAATTCTGAGCTGCTACAAATGACTGCATCCTATTAGACTTGTGCCACGTGTCAGTAACCCTTTGGAAATGTGACTGCATATTTATCCCTGTTTTCTGGGGAAACCTGTCTTGATACTTGACAGAAACAAACATCTACAATCACTAATGCCATAGGGTCAATGTAGCTGCAAAAAGGGTAAAGTTGTGATGTTGTGCTCATAATAAAATTTCACTGTGACTTTTGGTGTTGGCTTAAGGACAGAAAAATGTCAAGTATGATTTGTAATACCTGGATGCAAACAATTTGTTGCTTGCTTATTAAAATATTCTATTTGTTAACTTCCATCAAAAAATACCAGTCAGAATTTTGAGAATATGTAGACTAAAATTAAGTTGTGTGAATATTCTAATTTGTCAACGTTCTTTGTTTCAAAGCTCTATGAAACTTAGGAAATGCAATTTTGCAGTAAACTTAAGGTTAAGGAAAATATTTGAAGGTGTAGAGATAGATTTTTAAAGCATAGAAAAGCGTAGAATGTTTTAAGGATCAGAAGATAATAAATTGAAAATACCAGCTTCTATAAAATTGCCTTAGTCTGGGACTTCAGACTGCTTGGCTGTTTAAATGCTTGGGATTAAGATTGGGGACTTTACCTTAATATTTTATCCCTTAACACCTTCTGTTAAAAAAAATAAATTTTGACTTTGAATTAATTTATTCTGGAGAAAAGATAGAATCTTTGCATTATGATTTCCTCTTAGGTGTGTTATACACTTGTTATGGCTTGTGTCCAATTTAAAATAATGCTCACGTGTGTGGAGGAGCTATTATATTACATATTAAAGAAGAAATTATGTGATATTGTTAATGGATGTGATTGTTAATTTCATGCTTCTGAATCAGGTGAAGCAGGGTGCTTCTGGCTAAAATGTGTTGGGATTTTATTTTGTGCTGAAAGGGGCCAGGTGCAAAGCAGCTGGAATGTCTCAGGTGTGCCAGGAGCTTTGTTGCCAGCGCAGCCCAGGGGCTGTGCTGCTGTGAATCTTGCCCTTGGTTTCCCTGTGTGGCCAGCACTCTCCTGCTGCTGGCATGAGTTCAAGACCAAGGACAGCTGGATCTGTGTTTGACAGGGACCCTTGTGTTGCTGTTTGAGGCTTAGCATTGCCACTCACAGAGGAGTTCCTGTGTGCCAGGGGTGCCTGTGATGGGATCCCGTGTTTAAGATGCTGCTGAGCTCCTGTTAGTTACAGTATTGACAACCTAGGTGTGTGTTACTGGAGATGGTGAAAATGCCTTTTTTCCACAATTGAATATTAGGACTTCGTATCCGTGAACTCAATCTTTCACCATTATATTTAAAATCAAATGTATTGATTTTTTGGGTCTCAAAGTGGAAGCCTGTTTCTAAATACCTTTCCATCAAGCACAGCCAAAGGATTTTGAATTTTACTACTACACAGACAGCTGTGATCTTCATAATTGATTTGTGTGGGTGTCAGTGTTCAGCTCTCCAATGAAATTTGTCAGAAGAGAAATGAGACATTGAATGAGGGCGAATTAAAGCAGAAATTTGGCTGTACAGATGATTTAGCAGTAATCTAATGTGGAGCTAATTGGCTAGTATCCAAATTGTGCTTCTGATTGTTGGTTTTCCTCTGGGGAAAAATGTTATTGAATACTCGATGCCTGGTTCCCTGAAGTAAAATAACATAATCTTCATGTCTCAGTATTTTGTTCCAACATCAATTTTTATCTTGTATGGCACAACTGTTTTTTATCATGTGAATAGATTAAGATATCAAAACTAAAAATGTTGGGTTGTTGTAGCAAAACACTGGCCATGTGTAGGTCAGCAGGAATTTTGCATTTTACATTATTAGTGCCAGAATGACGCCAGCCTAGGTTGTTATACAGTAGATGAATTTTGAATGCCCAGCTTTTGGTTGTCATCCATAGTACACTCATCAGTCAGCAGAATGCAATAGGGATGTCCCCCCTCCTCAAAAAAAAGGCAGGTTACTTAAGTGTTCATGGAGTTGTACTGCTGCAGTCAGATTAAAATCTTGGTCTCCACAGACAGTCTGCTGGAAGGCTTCAAAACTGTGCTGAATGTCTAAAGTCCTGCTGTCAAGTTAGGTAATATAACTGAGCAAAAGCAGAGCACTGGAATAAAAGGAGGTGTAGCAATTGTATTTTATATTTTTTTCCTCTAGTGAAGTATAATTTTAGTTTCCTTTCTTTGTGGTGAGATTTTCTGTATGTTAACTGTCAGATGGAGAAGTTCACCAAAACCATTGGGTTCTTCAGGAGAGACCTCACCAGGTCACTGACAAAATTTCTCCTTTGGAAATAAGGCAGCTACAAGACCTTAAGGAGACCTTTGTCTGTGGGTTTAAAAACTGAAATAAGCTTTCAGGGTTATGCCAAGTGGAGTTCCAGTTCTCTGTGCCTTGGATGCAGCAGAAGGGGATCTTGTGGAGGGTATTTTCTGAGGACTCAATGTGACAAGGCATACAAGGTTTGTGGGGATGTTTGGGTAATGTACAGCTATAACCATTGTCCATGGCTATTCTGGAGCAACAAGTACAGAGTGGTTGGTTGGTGGTTTTATGCAAAGATAAGTTTACTGTCCCTGTGGTAAATGTTCATTGCTTATATTGGTATATCCTGATTTTTAGCTCAACATGAGTCAGTTGTTTTTTTTTTTTCATAGCAGTCAACACCCACAGTTCAGAGATTTTTGAGAGTGGAACTACTTCATGCTGGAATGATGGTACCTTTTGGTATGTGTACCTAATGTACACATACAAAAATGGTACATAAATAAGTGTACATAAATGCCTGGGCTTCTGTGCTGTGTCTCTTGCAGAGAGGCAAATGTTGCATATCTCATCAAGCAGTGGTGCTTGCCTTAGTTCTTGGAATAATTACTGTTTGGTAATCAGGATTAACAGGTTTTGAAAATTAACAGGTTTCAAGGTATGTTTTGTTGTTTTTTTTTCTTTTAGGTGGCCTGGCTTTAGCTCAAGTGCTTTTCTTTTATGTGAAATATCTGGTTCTGTATGGTGTTCCTGGCCTCCTCCTTCAACTGGATGGGCTCCAGCCTCCAGCTCTGCCTTGCTGTGTGAGCCTGATGCACAGTTTCACCAAGATGTGGAGGTTAGTCCTTGGTGCTTTTCAGGCAGTTTATTACTCATACATGGCAGTAGAGCATGCATGTGTGTCCATGCTCACAT
Source organism: Sitta carolinensis (assembly GCA_032173965.1). Classification (NCBI taxonomy): domain Eukaryota; kingdom Metazoa; phylum Chordata; class Aves; order Passeriformes; family Sittidae; genus Sitta; species Sitta carolinensis. The sequence continues at coordinate 368,644 of JAVUNC010000019.1, forward strand.
ACATGTTTGCTTCCCTGTCCTTGTACTTTTTCTCTCACCCCCATTATTCATCTTTAGTGCTTTTTAAATGGTCTTCAACTCGATGGTTGCTTTTTTCACACTGTGGAGAGATAAGGGGCAAGTACCCATTTCAGCATTTTTATCCTTTTAATTACTGGAGTTACATTCAGCCTACCTAGTTAGTATAGCAATTGTTTTTTCCAGGTATCTAATAAATGATTTTATTTTCAGTCTGGGTCCAAACCCTACATTTCAGCTTGAAATCCTTTCAAAGTTTGGAAAGAAATGCTTGGTTAATCACATGAGGAAAGCTGTAGTTACAATATTTTAACATCTAGAGTCATATGGCAGAGGAAGTCTCGAACACACTAAAAGTGCTATAAAAATGGAACTTGGTAATAAAGTAGGATGAATTTCTGGATCTGCTTTATTTTTTAAAGAGTTTCAGCACAATATCTCTTCAAAAACCTATGAATTTTGAATCTTGTTTGCTATAAATCAGAATTCACTGAAATATTTTCACCAAAAAGTGTCTCCCAGGTGGATTCTGCTTGATGTTTACCTTCTGTGTAAGTGGATTCACAATTCACTGACTTCTTTCCTCCCTTGTTTTCCTCTGCACTGTCCAGTATTCCTTCAGGCTGTGGGATTCTGTGCCCCAGACTTCTAACACCATTCCCCTAATGATTTAGGCTTGTCAGTCTCTTGGTGCAGAGGTTTCTCTCCTGTTGTGTTAGTGCAGAGCTGTCAGAACAGTGCTTACTCCATCTTGTCTTTGACTGCTTTGCAATATGAACAGAGCTTTTCATTTTAGTCATGAAAACAGTGGGCCTGCTGTTACCAGAGTTTTATTGGGTGAGATTTTAATTTTGTTTCCAGCTTGAAGCTAGTTGTAACAAGAAAGCTTTATAGTTTATAATAGTTGGCAAGTGTATATATGAAGTATTCAAAGAAATGCAACAGGAAAAGAGTGCAGAAAATAGATGAATTATTAAAATTATTTGAGCTACTAACAACTGCTCTGGTTTAAATGCTCTCTCAGAGTTTGCACTGAGCTTATGACCTAGAGAGTTAATATAGAAATCTGTCATTTTTACCAGGCACTCTCCTGAGAGCAGCATCTCTTGGCCTGCTGGCCCTTGTAGGCAGAGTTGCAGACAGCAGCAGTTTTTCCCCTTTGTCAGTTCTTATTCCAGGGAATCTCTGTATTGTGCTGGAGGTGCCAAGTGAAAGTGAACTTCAGCACAAACCCTACTGACACTGCTCTCACAGGCCTTGAAAAGGTGCTGTGCACCTGCAAATGTGTGTGGGGTACCACAGTACCTTAAAGTATTCTTAACTGCTGTACGTAAATTTAAACTAATATCGAAGTAGAAAACTTTTCTTTATAGAGGGAAAAAGTGTCAGGTGCTGATATTTATCTTTTGCCCAATTATTTAATTTATATCAAGCATTCATTGCCAGAATTAATAAAATTATTTCACAGATTGAAATTGTTTGCTTTGAATGTTGAAAAAAGTCAGTTAATGTACACCTGGCTTGATTCTTTCTCTCAAAGCTCTTTAGTAGTAGATTTTTCTGTAGCTGCTGTGTTATGGGTCATTCTCAGTTATCTAAGGAGCTTTGTGAATGCCCTGAATTAGGATGTCCTTATGTCTTTACAGTTGAACTCTTCAGACACTCTGCCCAGGGGCTTTGCAGTCTAATGTGGTGCATTGGTATGTTGTGTAGGAATGTTGGGTTAGAAATAGGAATAGCCTTTGTTTTTTTAACTATGGCTGAACACGACAGAAAGTTTTGCAAATTATGGGTTTAGCATAGAACAAGTGAAAAAAGGGGAAAGTAAATGGCTCATGTTGTGAAGCATTATGAACCATGACACTGAGTTTCCCTAAAGTTGTAAATGCATTTTGATAGTTTGTGAATACAAGGCTTTAACAGGAATGTTCCTGACAACTTTATCAGAGAGTGTGTCAAATTTAAATATTAATAATGCCACATCTAGTTTTAAGCTGGTAGAGTGAGATTGGTACCAGCCTGTTTTCATTAAATGCTAGTCTGGTAAAGCTTATGACTGACTTCTTAGGGCCAGGCTGGGAAATGGGGTAGATTGGAATGATGCAGATGACTTGGAGTTACACCACTCTTACCTTGTGTCTGGCTGCTCAGAAAAAAGTGTTTGTGTATGCTTGGCTTATCTCCCCCTTGCTGGTATCCACTAGAGAATCCTGTCAGGAATAACGTTGGTTGGACTTCCCAAGGCCCAGTATAACTATTTTTGTGTCAAAGCTTTTAGCAGCACACATTCTGAGGGAGAGAGGGTAGCCTGGAGAGAAAGACATAAATGTCACAATGTAAGGAATGCAAAAATGCTGCTAAGGAGCCTGACCCCACCACCCGGTGTCCTGTGAGCATCACAACAAAGCTTTGGTTGATCTGTGCAGACCAGTGTCACTTCTAGTCAGTACATGCTGACATAACTCTGTCATACAGCACGTGGAAGAGCTTTTAGTGGGGAAGGTAAGAAAGACACCAGTGTGTAAAGTTTCTCTAGAGCAGAAAAGCAAATCAGGTGTTAAAAAAACAAATCAAGTAGTTCTGCCTCTCTATTTATGGTACTAAACAATAAACCAAATTGTGTCCATTCAAACCTGAAAATAAAAGACTTTAATTAAGAAAGTTATCAAGCCTATGATAGGTTCTCCCTAATTCACATTTAATCAGGATGGTCTCTAGAATAAAAAAAAATATCCATCTTGTTTGCTGTCTCAACACAAATACAGGTGTTGAATGTGTTACTCTGGTTTCATTTTACCAGGATATCATTAGCTGACTAAATATGCAGCTGGATAGCTAATAAATGCATAATAAATACACTGCTATTCAAAAGCTTTATTATAGCTGTGAAAAGGAGTCGTTGAGCTCCTGCTTTCTAGGGAGGATAGCAGTTCAGTGGCATGCAATTCATTGTGGCATAGGGTAAAGCTTGAGAAGGTATTAACGTGGTCTTTGAGTGAGAATGCTGAGTGTGAATCTTGGAAAGGAAAGGGCTCTTCTTCCTTCTGGTGATACATAAAGTTGAATGTAGGGCAGGTCTCCCTGTGTGTCCTTGCCCTCTACAACTCCTGTTATTCTAAGCAGAATTATTTACTGTTGAATACACAGCCACGATGTGGAGTGACAGCTGGAGGTGAGGAAAATTCTCCTTAGGCAGTGGAGTTATAAGTACCTTTAAATATTGCACCTTCTTGCCAATATCGGAATACTTCAACTTCATGCCGAAAACTTGGCTTTTTAATTGTAGAATTAGTGTGTATCTTTAATTGTGGAATAATTTGTTTTAAAATTTAAAAATATAGTCTCCCTGATCTACTGTATTTTTTGTTAACTGTTGCGATGCTTAAAGCTGAGTATTGATCTGTGATGTTTGCAGCTAAGATGTCACCTGACTATATGGAAGTTCTGGACTGGCTAGCCATTATCTCTCTCACTGATGGAGACAAAAGATTTAACTGCTTTTGATGTCAGTTAAATTATGTGCATGCTGCAGTTACCTACTGTACTGTACAGTTCAGTTTGCTGGTTATAACAAAGCTTTGAAAGGCTCCTTAAATCTCTTCAACAGAGAAAAAAAATCTGTTACTCTGGAATGTAAAAAGAAGTGCAATAATGAGGCACCCTAATCCTTCTTGGGTCTAAATTACATAATTATTGAGAATTTATTTGTGTAATGACTGTGTTGTCAGTGTAATTTGGAATTGCTGGGATTTTTAACAATCAAGCTAAGCCCACCTGCTGTCCTTCACCTGTGAAGCCCATTGTTCACTGTATTTGATGTGAGCTGTGTGGATACACACTATTACTGCTGCTCACATTTGGCAAACAGCACTCTTCCTCCTCACAACTCCTGTAGGAATGAGGAATGGCTGTTAATAAACTTGCTTGCTCTGTTTGCAGTAAGGATAGAGCTCTCTCAGTAATTGGACAATCACACTGCAGTGCACAAAGACTGAGTGAGAACTTTCCCTGTGAGGGTTTGCCACTAATGGGCATTGGTTTCATCCACTCTCCAGGAGCTACCAGAGCCTTTTGAAGAATTGGGGAAGGTATAAAATTAAAGTAATATTTCTTCTGAAGGGTTGTAGGAGAGATTAACAGAATACAAACGAGACTTCTCTTTTTAGGAAAGTGTTTGCTGGGCTCTATCGCCAAGATCCAATGATTGGATATGTGAGAAACAGAACCAATTTGTTATTTTAAAGCCTCCCAAGTAGGCAGGCTTGTGTGCAGTTTACATAAACCCTGGCAGTGGCTGATGCCTGCTGAACATTCTGCTTCTCTTTCTGTCCAGATTACAGGGGTGAGGAAGAGTCACTGCCTAGAATCATTACAGCTTTCCTCAGGCTTCCTGATATAATACAAGTTCTGCACTGAAACTGAAGTAAACCAACAAAACATATTAGGTCACGAGTTCAGTTTGTAGGCTGGAGGCCGCTAGCATTGTGAAGTTTTATTTCTGTGGTCCTCAAAAGAGCTTTCTCCTTGTGGATGGCTTAATACAGGTTATTTTTACTATGCAGGTCTCCAGCCTGAGTTCCCAGCTAATAACAAACCGTGCAGATGAAGCTTTGAGACTTACTAATAGTTTCTTCTTGGAGATGAAAGTGTATCTAACAAAATGCACGCTGAAGTTGGGCTGTGTCCTGCATTATTCAGCCTGTCCAGAGTCAGTCCAGGTGTATTTCTGCTCCCTTGAATTCAGCGAGGGTTCTGTGCTGATTTTGGTGGGGTCAGGATTTCACTGTGGATTTCCACCATTCTCAAAGGTACAAGAAGCCCTAGCTTCTCCCTGTGGTGCTATGCAGTAAATACTTCCCAAATAAACTTAAAGTGATCACACATTTACAGAGGACTGTCTTTCTGAAGTAATGTGAGTGTTGGTGCTACTGAGCAGGAGCCTCTGTGTGGAGGCATCCAGCACAGGCACAATTCAGCTTTGGTTATTCTAATAATGGAGGAAACCAAAAGGCAGGTTGATATTCTGCCAAATCATTCCAGGAAGAAACACAACAGAGGTTCAGAGTGTTTTATCTAAGCATGAAGTGTTAAAATTCCAGTGTCCTTCAGCGAGTGTCACAGAATGATAAAGATATCTTCACAAGTTCTGCTTATTATTGCTGCAACAAGAAATTGTTTGTCAAAGATATGATATGAAAGCATTTGACAGTCTTCATATTTTCTCTTTCAAATAGCATAGATTTTTATTTTTCCTCTTAGGTGCATTTTTGCATTGAAATAAAAGCAAACTGCTACTAGTTTACTGCATTGCAGGTGGTTAAAGTGAAAGCTTGCAAAGAGGAGAGTCCACTGAAGCTTGAGATCTAGGCTTGGCAAGTTCATAAGATCTTGATGTTTACAAGAACATCGAATTCACTCAAACAGGAATTTTATCATTGGATTGAGCTATGATTTGGTTTTCTCTATGTTGCATGGTAAGAAGGGAGATGCATAGGAAATGGCAGGATTTGCTGAATGATAGGAATGCCAAAAGAGCTCCATAAATGCATTTGTTCCCATTTGTTCACTACCATATCAGTGGGCAGACTAAAATCTGTATGTGGGTGGAATTCACCAAGTGTCTTGCACAAATTGAAGGGCTGATCTCAAAAATGAGAGCTCCAAAAACATCCTTGTAGGTGGCAAAAGAGTCCCCAGAAAAATGTTAAAATGTGACTTTAAAGGCTCAGTGTCCAAAAGTCTGTTCTATAATTCAGGTAATAGATAAATCCAAAGAGATTGTTGTATTGGACTGGGTTGCATTTTTAGTCAGGCCTTTCTCAGTCTTCATTTGAATAACTAATACTGCTGCACAGCATTCACAGTTTAAGGGAATATTTTCAGTTTGCTTACTGTGTTTATCTCTACTGCAAAATCTTCTGTGACAATTTAATTGTTGTTTTTCTAGTTGGAGTTGTTCATCAGCTTTCTAAATAGTGTATCCAAGTACAAAGGCAGTTATGTTATTTAGAAGAGGAATTGTGCTGCTTGTCATTGAAGAAAGAAGCTTTACCTGAAACCTATGCCTTCATAGCAAACTTGCAGAAAACTGAATGAATGCAAGTCATGGACAGGCAAAAGTGTCTTTTAAAAATATAGATGTCTTTCCCAGATGTTTATTTAATAATGAAGATGATGGTGAATCAATTGGTAGCAGTCACTGCTTAAAAATACTTATTCTGTTTGGTAGATTGTACCCCCTCCAGGGAATTTGCTTTTGCAAAGTTTTATAGCTCATTGAGGCATTAAATAATAGTACTTACAAAACCTGTATATAGACTTTAGTATCTGCTTTCCTGGTAGTAATCTAACTCTTCAGACAAGAGTCTAAAATTGTTTCAGATTCACGTTGTCCACTTGTAATATTTGAAATTTGGAAGCACTCAACTTTCAGGCATTGCCTGCTGGGGAGGTTGCCGCCCGTAGCATCAGAAAAAGCCTGAGCAGATACAGGAGAACCCAGAAAAGGAGTTCTGGGAAAAAAGGGGAATTCCTTTTCCAGAGTCTTTTGGGCATGCCTGCTGTGAGGGGTTGCTCCAGAAGGAGGGACAGTGGAACAGCTCGAGTGCTGTGTCAGTGATTGCGGCTGTCACTGAGGCTCCTCATCTGCAGTGGAAATCGTTCTGCCCTGGGAGGGACTCCTGGCCAGCAGCTCCCTGGCTGAATGCCTCTTGGATTTGCCAGGACAGCTACTGGAAGTGCTAGTCTTGCAGACACTTCTGCAGGTAAATAGGACAGGCTACTCTGAGCATGTGGGGATGAGTTGGACTTCCTAGTGTCAAGTGCAGCCACATTTTTAAAAGAAAGGGCCAAGAACCAGTGTTGAAACATTGCAGCACCTACAATGCTTTTTTAAAGAGGTGTTGAACACCCAGAGTACTGAAACTGTAATAAATAACTCACTTGTTGGATTTCATCCCTGCCATAAATGACAACCAGGCTGATTTGAAGAGATTTAAGTGCAGTTATATTGTTTGCTCTGGCGAAGTCCTGTCCTGCTTATAGAAATTGCACCATTTGTTTCTGCATTCAGAATTGTTTATGTTCAGTGGCAACATGACTGTTTTTAAGGTGTCTGGGATATTTCTGTCTACAATGCAGTGCAGTCTCTGGGTACACAGTGTCACATTTACCTGTCTCCATCTACGTTACTAATTTTATTTTATTTTTTAACTTTTTTTTTTAACAAACGGCAAACTATCTATGTAGATCTACTCCCCTGAAGGTAGGGCCCAAAGTAAGAACCAGGCCACTCTGTGCTTTTGAGTGCTGATGTACTGACTGCTTGCAGTGAACATCTTTCTGAAGTCCATGGTTAGCTAAATACTTCCCAGTTTAAGCTGCACACTGCATGATTTGCTGTACTTTGTTTTCAGGAATAGTGTGCAGCCCAGCAGTCCTGGGGAGGAACTGACAGGAATTAAAGCTGTAATGGTTTCTCTTCAGCATGTGGCTTAAAAATATGGATGTACAAACTCAGAGTTGGGCAGTTGAAATTATTGCAGTTGGTTTCATAAATAGGGCTCTAGCAGCTGCCTACTTGTACTTGCTGTCAGACGTCCTCACAGTCGGTTTCCTTGCTGATGTGAGTGGAACACACTTGCAAGGTCTGCTTCTTGGAAATTCTATATTTAAAAGAAACATGGGGGTTTTTTGATGATTCTTTATTGTGGCGAGAATTCACAGCAGTCCCTTGAATTTTAGTGCAGTACAGAGCAGAGAAGAGGAAAGAGATTCTGCAGCAGTCTTGCACAGAGGATCTACTTGCATGTGACAGAAAATGTACTGGTGACCAGGATGCTTCCACTATTTCCAGTAACAGTATATACACGTTTTATGTGTGTTATAATACTCTGACTGTTAATACTTTATTGGGTAAATACTCCAACAAGAGATTTGTGAGCTTTATAACATGCACCTAGATATTTTCGTATGATGATCATCTTAAATTTCGTGTGTAATCACAGAAAAATGTGTTACACTTTTGCTCTTTGTTTTATCAATTCTAGCAACTTTATATTTGGTGTTATTGTTTTGAAACACAGTGTTTGTACAATACTCAACAGAGTAATATTTTTTAATAATTAAAATTTGGGGGCTCTTTCTTTTCTTACAGAAGTTTTGACGTTGGGCTGCATCGCTTTCTGGTCAGGTAAGCTGATACTTTGAGCTGCACTCCCATATTGCTGTGGTTTAACCTCAGCTGGCTCCCTGCAGTGGGGTGGGGGAGAATTGGAAGGGTAAAACTGAGAAGGGTTGTGGGATGACATAACAGTTTACCAGGGAGGGGAAGAGCTGAGCCACACACAGGCAAAGCAAAACAAAGAATTAATTCTCTCCATCATGTGTTTTGGTGACTTGGGAAGACAAAAGGCATGAGTGGGAACATCCCCTGCTGCTTCCTTGCTTCCCCAGCTTGTGTGCCAGGTGTGACTCCTGGCGTGGGAGATCCCTGGGGTCACCTGTGCTGACCCTGTCCCTGCCCTCTCTCCCCTCGTGCAGCCCCAGTCTGCTTCTCGGGGGTGTGGGGAGCAAAGCAGCCCTGACTGTGTGCAAGTGTTGCTCTACAGTGCAAAACCATCCCTGTGTTTTCAGCACAAATCCCAAACACTGCCCCTTGCTAGCTGCTGTGAAGGAAACAGACCCTATCCCAGCAAAACCCAGGGAACGTGTCAGAAAGCATTTCTGTTGTTATAAGTAGAAATCACTACGTGAATATTGCTTTATACTTTCTGTGGTAAGTTCTTCTTTTGTCTTCTGTTGATTTTTTAGTTTGAAAAACTTTAACTGTTTGTCTGGGCTGTCTATCCAATGTCACTCTCTAATGAACTTCTTCAGGAAAACATGACTCAGGAAATTTCAGTAGCTGTGAAAACCTTAAGTTTTCTTGTACTGAAGAAAAGCTTTAAAAAACTCTTTTCCACTAATGACTCTAGTACCTTCATACCTTGTAAAAAGGGCTTGAATTTTATAGAAAATTTGGAATGTGGAGGGGAGTCTGACATTCTCAACAGAAACCCCAATTTATTCAGTGTGCGCAATGGACGTTCTGAAGATGAATAAGGAAAGTGTTTGTTTGAATCATTGTTTGAGTGCTTTGGTTGATGGTATTTACAGGGGTGAAGCAATTAAGGCAGGGCACTTCGGCAAGAAAAGGGAGGTAAATGCTTTTGAATTCCACACTGAGAAACTGTTTTTGCTGTTTAGAGTTTTTTGTGTGGGCAGAGTCACGGATGTTCACCAAGAATGTGTTTGCCTTCATTTTTAATAAAATACGTTTTACCATCTACTGATCTTTACAAAGAAGTGTATTGTGTGAAAGAAGAATTTTTCTGTGGTCTTTGGGCAATTAGAGAATTAATTCTGTCAGTTATTTCAGCCAGAAATGTCCATCAGTGAAGAACTCTGCCTTGGAAGAATGATGTATGTATGAGCCAGAGCATGCTGTGGTGGTCCCACCCTAAGGATCAGGTGGTGTCAGCCTTCCCTGGCATTGGCTTTGTTGTTGGGCTCTATTTTAGGCTACTTTGTCCTATTTCCTGGAGAAAGACCACCTGTAGCCTTCACACGAGTCCTGTGGCTTTGGGGATCTGGGTTTTGAACATTTGTTAGCTATACCGTTATATTTGAAGCAGGGATCCTGGAAACTCCCCGGGGAAGGATTAGTACTTTTGTGATCAAAACTGGGGCTGGTAGTAATGAAAAATATACTACTATACTTGGAAGGTTACTTTCCCAATGTTTTCACACAATGATATGAAAGAACCTATCTGTTACTACTTCAGGATTACCAAAATTATTAATCACGTATTTAAATCACATGAGTACTATACAAATATAGTAATATTTTTTCCAATATGACTGCAGGAAAACCAACTCTTTTTCTCCTAAATCAGAGCATTCTCAGAATGGAGCAATAGGTGTATTTTCAGAGTTAAAAATATGTAGAAATAGCCTTTAGCATAGTAGTTTAGAGGAGAAAGAGTAGGAGAGGCTGCCTGTTGCCCTTTGCTCACTGAAGCTATTTTATCTAGACATTTCATCCAGTGCTGAGAACAGGGCATTGGATGAAGTAAAATTGTGAACTTGGGGGAATATTTACAGTTCTGATGCCAAACAGTGCTTCCTTTAGGACAGCACTGATGAGGACAGTGGGGAAGAATGACAGTTCCTGCAGGCATGATTCTTTTGAAAAATCTCTACACTTTCAGCTCTGCTGTGCCTTTGAAAAAGTGTGAATCATACTCATTTCAGTGCAGATCTGGCTTTGAAGAGAGCTGCAGGAGCACGCGCCCCAGTGTCTCCAAAAGGCATCCATCTGTTAGCAGTGCTCTCAGCTCACCCCATGCTTTGCAATTACTTTGGCTTGTTTGGAGTTGCAGGTTGTTTAGGTTAGCCTAGTGCTGGGTGCAAAGGTACTCTGAAAACAAAACTTGGAAATCACCTGCTTTTTCAGTTTTCTCAGGTAAAGCATGGTATAGTTTACCTCGAGGATCAAAATCTACTGTGTGCTGACCTCTGCTGATTTTTAGTTAGGAGAAGGACACCTCTGTGTAAGGGCAGAATGATCCCAAGGTAAGAGAGGGGATTGTGGTTCTAACTAAGGTATGATTATGAAAGAAGAAATGGAAGAATCTGTTCATCATCTGGCTCAACTCCTGTATTAGTTTGCTGTGGAATCCCATGGGATCCCACATCTTCAAGCTGTCCCATGCCAAAGAAATCTATGCCTCTGCTTAAAAAGAAACCCAAGCAGATATTTTTATCACTGTATTGAAAAAAATCCCCACAAAAACAGCTGACCAAAAATCCCCAACACCCCCCAAAATTTCCACAATAACCACCCCGAAATTTCTGAGCTCCCCCTTTAATGCCCACAGGTCTTGGAAAGTCAACCTAGGCTGCAGCAGACTCCACTGCTAGGTGAGCTCAGTGGGGATTCTTGGCTTCACGAGCTGGACACAGATTCTCTGTGAGGGTCAGTGCAACACATGGCCCTCTCTTGGGAACCAGACACCGCTGCTGGTGCTGTTCTGTCTCTGCTGCTCCTTTGAATGTAGCTGCCCACAGAAAACCTGTGGTCTCATATGTTGTAGCTGGGCTAGACAGCACAGTATTAATGACATTCCACTTTTCTCCAGCAGCATTGCTAAAGGTGTGTGGATAGACACCTCTGCCTTTGAAAGTGCTAGCTATCCCAGGGGTGCATTCTTTTTTCTTTGTTTTGTTAAGAAGTTTGACTTAGGTTCACTCTATGTCCTGGATATCTAGTGAGCTTTAAAGCAGTCATAGAATCAGACAGTAGTTTTTGCTCTAAGGGGCTGCTAAGGTTTGCCAAGCCCATCCTGCCCTGGAATGAGCAGGTACAGCTTCAACTGGGTCAGGTTGCTCAGAGCCTTGTCCAACTTGACCTCAGATATTTACAGGTGTGAGGCATCTACTGCCTCTCTGGGCAACTGGTTCCAGTGTTTCATCACCCTTGCTTTAATAAAACATTTCTTCTCTCTGTCTGTTTGAATGTACCCTCTTTTAGCTTGAAGCCATTATCCCTTGTCCAATTGCAGCAGGCTCTATTCAACACTGTCCCCATCTTTCCTATAAGCCCCCTCTAAATCTTGAGGGGTTGCAGTAAGGTCTCTCTAGAGCCTTCCCTAAGCTGAACTGTCCCAGCTCTCACAACAGTGTGGGCCCAAGCTGTGTTCTGAAGCAAACCACAGTGTTTTCCCAGGAACAAAAGTCCGTGTGTGGTTCTGGGAGTCCTTCACACCAACGGGCCAGTTGTTTCTGATAGGTGATGTGGATACAAGGGCATCATCTTTGTCTTCCTGTGCAGTCACCTCACAGTTCCTTGGTAGTTTTTCCCTTTGGGGTTTCTCTTTCAGGTTGTCATTTCAGTCAGCATATTACCTTTTGCCTTTTGCCATCAAATGCCCACAGTGCTGCACTCACCTTCCCTCGGACACCTTGAGGGAAACGTGGTGCCCTAAAGAATAATTTCTGCATTGTGTTGATTTGTCTGGTCTGTTCCAAATTAAGTTAATCCCAACCAGTATTGCCAAAGCTTTGTACTGCTTTCCCTGAAAGTCCTGCATGGACTGCTCCTGGTTAGAGCAGATCTATTTAGCTTTTATGTGTACCTGTGTCCATGGGAGATGTACTGAATAAAAGTCACTCTTTTCTTTAGTATAACCTGTGGTATGTCTGTGACAATTTTATGTATCTGTCTCATTTTTCTCACTTGGATTGGTGCTTGCACAATAGTATTGAGTAAGCAGAAATGTGTCTGAATGAAGGAAAACGATTTATATCTCTCTGTAATCATCAAAGTAATGTAGACAGTAAAAACTGCCAGTCATTCAAGTGCTGCACTGCATCATTCCACTGAAATCTGCTGATAGGCTTCCTGGGAGGGATCCAGTGATGCTGGAAACTCGTTTGTCATGTGCAGGTAGGACCACGGGGTGTGGAATATGTGTAACTGCTCTACTTGAATTCTCTTTTGAGAATTCTCTCTCTCTCTAGCCTTTAAGCAAAGCAAGGAGACTTGCAGGGTATGAGTCTATAGTAAGCATTCACTGGTCTTGAATTCCTGGGGTCTTTGCACTCCTCTGGAACAGTGCAGATAAAGCCAGTGGAGATAGCAGAAGCAGTATTTTCAGTCAGTGTCCAGCTGTGATACAGGGTTCTGGAGCAGACTGACACAGAAATGGGCTGGGTTTCCAGGTTGTGTTACAAAAACATCCCTTTGGAAAAGAAAGCCCACTGAAATAATGCCTCCTTAGCCAAGGAGCTAAGAGGAACAAAAGGTGGTTCTTCCCATCTTTGGGAATATTGTGAGTGGATGTGCTGTGATGTGCTGCAGACAGCTTTTGTAGGGACTGATTCGAAATTTTGTGATTGTTAGCATATATTAAACCTAAATATGTAGTCTTGTTGGTTATAAACACAATTGTAATAATCAGCAGATGTGGTTGAATTGGCTTTGTCTAATTTATACATCATTTTAAGGCTGAAACATTTATTTCATTGATTTTATTGCTGTGAAGAGGTGGTATTAGCTTAGAGGATTCTTTCTTACTTTCAATATGGGCCTTAGGGTTTCTGCAAAAATAATTTTAGTGTTTTAAAACAGAAGAGAATAGCAACTAATCCATCCATAGAGACCTCTGCATGGAGAAGTTGAAAAATCTAACTCCTTTTATAAGGTCCTGCTGTTACATCCAGCTGCATTGCAGACTCCTGTGAACTCTGCTTTCAGATGCACTGGAAGTTTTGCAATGTTTGTTGTTGTTTGTAATTTTTGAATGGGTCAGCACTGGTGTAAATGTGTTCCTGTTGAAAGCAGTGATAAGAGCAAAGTGGTATTAATAAGAAGAAAACAAAAAACCTCAGTAAAAACCAATAAGCTGAATAGTGCTTGGAATATTCTCAAATGTTCCAGTTTTGAGACCAGCATGCCCGCTGCCAGAAGTCTGTAATTAAACTCCTGTGGGTTGCACTGGGAGCTCTGTGGCTGTTCTCCTGTGTGTGCATGGAGCACAAGGGTGAACTGCACGAGGGACCATGATGTGTGCAATCAGCTGAGGTGTCTTACAGTGGGACAGTGCCCAGAATACCTTGTTTGTTTTAAAACAAGCCAGCCTTAAAAACTTGATGAAACAGTAATAAAGACTGGGTGCTAAATTGCTTCAGAGGAATTGCAGTCTCTCAGACACCTTCTCAGAATGAACCCTTTCATTTTTTTAAAACAGCAAACAATCTGTTGTTATATAATGAATTAGCATCGAGCATGTTGCAAAAATAAGGCTGGGGTTTGTATAAACAAAACTGAATCTTTATGTAAATGTTATGTAAATGTGACATTTAAGTTAAACTGTTGGAGTGGGGAAGTTGGGATTAACAATGTACAGATCTCATCATGTTTATGTGTTGCAACTGTGAATTAAAACAGTTTGTTATTTTTGTTGCAGGGTGTTTGAGTTACTATCTATGAGTAAGAAATACACTGTGGAACATGAAGTATTAAAGGATTCAGTTCATGCTACTTTTAAACATTTTTGCTGAGTATTTTAACAGAGCTGCATCAAAGGTTGCATTTCAGTGTATTGGGAAAAAATGTGTGCCCAGCAGTCTTGAACCACCTGTGATTTTAAGGATGCTGAATGTATTATTTGTGTAGTCCAGGAAGTCATGTCACAGGAACCTTTTGTCCCTAACTCTTAAGTGCCAGAATTTGGCTGTGGTTTAGAGGCGATTTCAGTCCGAGGGACTTTGCATCTTTTATAGATGAAGCAATCAGTATTTCAGAGTGACAAAATTGAATATATAAAAAATATTCATTACATAAGCAATGTTTTTATGTATTTCATCGACTTCCACCAAGCACTTCTACTTAAAGCTAGGCATGTGTAAATTTTCATATGACCTAGAGCCTAAGTTTACAGAAATCAGCTTGCTTTTGTTTGCTTTTTGGTTAATTCTTTTCTCTTTTACCCTTTTAATGTCTCTTTTTTTCTTGTGGTCCATATTTGAACTTTAGCATGCTAAGAGACATGATTACAGCTTCTATATACGAGGATGGGTATAAACTTCAAAGTTATTCTGTGTTTTAGATGTATTGCAGAAACCCACATGCTCTCCAAGTGCAATTGTTAAGATGTAGAGCAGACCCAGAAGGAAATAGGATGAGAAGAGTGCTCTTTGCTGCTCCGGCTTTTGGTGATGAGTTGTGAGCAGCTCGGTGAAGGGCATCGCCCCCGGCTCACCGGGAATCGATCCTGGCGGCGCCGCTGCTGCTGCGGGCGAGCCGGCCAGGAGGGACCGTGCGAGGAACCTCGGACCGAGAGGCAAAAACCACCCCCGAGAGGCAAAAACCACCCCCGGGAGCCAAAAACCACCCCGAGAGCCAAAAACCACCCCCGGGAGCCAAAAACCACCCCCGGGAGCCAAAAAACCACCCCCGAGAGCCAAAAACCACCCTGAGAGCCAAAAACCACCCCCGAGAGCCAAAAACCACCCCCGAGAGCCAAAAACCACCCTGAGAGCCAAAAACCACCCCCGAGAGCCAAAAACCACCCCCGAGAGCCAAAAACCATCCCCGAGTGCCCGGAGCGAGCCCCGAGTGCCGAAAATCACCCCCGAGTGCCAAAAATCATCCCCGAGTGCCCGGAGTGAGCCCCGAGTGCCAAAAACCACCCCGAGAGCCAAAAACCACCCCCGAGAGCCAAAAACCACCCCCGAGAGCCAAAAACCACCCCGAGAGCCCGGAGTGAGCCCCGAGTGCCAAAAATCACCCCCGAGTGCCAGGAATGACCCCTGAGTGCCCAGAGTGACCCCCGTGTGCCCGGAGTGACCCCCGTGTGCCCGGAATCACCCCCGTGTGCCCGGAATGAGCCCCGAGTGCCCGTGCCATTCCCCGTGTGCCCGGGGCAAGGCTCGGGGCAGGGCTCGGTCCCCGGGGCCAGGCTCGGGGCTCAGTGCTCGGTTCCCGGTGCTCGGACTCGGTGCCCGGTGCCCGGGTCTCGGTCCCCGGGGCCAGGCTCGGTGCCCGGGTCTCGGTAGTCGGTGCTCGGTTCCCGGTGCCCGGGTCTCGGTGCCCGGGTCTCGGTGCCCGGTGCTCGGTGCCCGGGTCCCGGTGCCCGGGTCTCGGTGCCCGGTGCTCGGTGCCCGGGTCCCGGTGCCCGGGTCTCGGTGCCCGGTGCTCGGTGCCCGGGTCCCGGTGCCCGGGTCTCGGTACTCGGTACTCGGTGCTCGGTGCCCGGGTCTCGGTGCCCGGGTCTCGGTGCCCGGGTCCCGGTGCCCGGGTCTCGGTACTCGGTACTCGGTGCTCGGTGCCCGGGTCTCGGTGCCCGGGTCTCGGTGCTCGGTTCCCGGTGCCCGGGTCTCGGTGCCCGGTGCCCGGTGCCCGGTGCCCGGGTCTCGGTACTCGGTGCTCGGTGCCCGGTGCCCGGGTCCCGGTGCCCGGGTCTCGGGTCCCGGGTCCGGGTCCCGGTGCCCGGCCGGCAGTGGCGCTGCCGCGCGGGGGCGCTGCGGGGCCGCGCGGAGCCTGAGCCGGCCCGGGCGGGAGCGGCCGCGCCCGCTGAGCGCAGGGACGGGCAGAGAGCACCGAGCGCCTTGGAATGATCCGGACAGGCAGAGAGCACCGAGCGCCTTGGGAATGATCCCGGACAGGGCAGAGAGCACCGAGCGCCTTGGGAATGATCCCGGACAGGGCAGAGAGCACCGAGCGCCTTGGGAATGATCCCGGACAGGGCAGAGAGCACCGAGCGCCTTGGGAATGATCCCGGACAGGGCAGAGAGCACCGAGCGCCTTGGGAATGATCCCGGACAGGGCAGCGCCTCTGCCTTTGGGAATTATCCCGTGCCAGGCAGCGGATCCAGGCAGCGCCTCTGGCTTTGGGAATTATGCCGTGCCAGGCAGCCCCTCTGCCTTTGGAAATTGTCCCGTGCCAGGCAGCGCCTCTGCCTTTGGAAATTATCCCGTTCCAGGCAGCCCCTTTCCCTGTGGAAATTATCCCGTTCCAGGAAATGTGCACTCTGGAAGACTCAGTCTGTTATACAAGCTCCTCTACTTTTGTCCCTTTTTGTCTGCTAGCACCAGATCAGACTGGAGGTAGCTCATATAACAGACAAGATTCTAGGAAGAGCTTCTCAGGATAACCTGTCTGGCTTAGCACCAGAGGATACAGAGTGATTCCCTTTATCCCTGTGGGCAGGGGAGCTTGCGTGCCTTTCTCTTCCTTGGCTACTTTATTGTGTGGAGTGTTGTGGAGGCTGAAGTGTTCTGAGTCCTTTCATGAAGATCATAGCTGTCTGGCTCATCTTTGTGCACAGGGTCAGCTCGCTTCACCTTGCCTGGTCTAGAAGTAGATTTGAGGTGGTTGTGATACAGCATGTCAAAGCAATAACCCCTTAAATTTAATCTGAGCTTGTAAGCTACAAAGGTTTCTCACGTCATGATATCTGGATAGAACATCATCAGATGTTGATTGTTATTGATCCTTCTTTTATGGCCACGCAGTGATGTCTGGCAGTTTCAATCATTCCTGGTAAGCTGTGTGGTTGTTAATACACAGTCTGCTTTCAGTCCTTGTCTCCAGTCCTTGGTTCTAGGTTCTCTGAATAGTACAGGAGAGTTTATAGAGTTAAGGCAGTCTGTGAGTTTAGGCATCTAACTTAGAGCAAGGTGCAAAGAGAGAACGTGGAAAACAAATCAAAGAGAAGAGAGGAAAGGATGAAGCAGGAGGTTGGATAACTCATACCTAGTTACCCCTAGATCAGGCAGGGTTTGTGTGGAGGTGAAAACACTTTGAGACAGCTGACTGGAAGCATCAGGCCCTGGTACCAGTGTGTCTGTCTGAAGCAGCATTGATTTCAGTAGTAAGGGCCAAGCACAGCCCTTGACTCAGTTATTTCCACCACTGATGGTGATGTTGGTGTGTTTGGAGCTGTGAGCAGGAGAAGGGTGAAGTACACTGTGTAAAAGTGCTGCCTGTGTGGGATGGGAGGCGTTTCAGTGATTGAATAAGATACCACAGTGAAAGCCATAGTCTCTGGATTGGTGCTGAAGTGGTGCATGGAATTGCTGAGTGCAGCTTACAGGCCACCAGTGTGATGGAAGGCTCTGGAATCCATCTGCAGGGATGAATGCTGTTCTGGCTGACCAGTGGTGGGAGGTGCAATTCCAGCTTCACTGTGGACCGTGGGAATTTAGTGAGATCCGAATTTCATCCTGAAGATGTCTGTGTTTTTTCTTTTCATAGATGAATCAGGATAATGGTCATCCTTTGTAAAGTACTTTGAGATCTATGGATTAAGAATGCTATATGAGCTCAGTGATGTTTAGTATAAGCACTTTATGTAACATCAAGAACAGATGATAAAACAGGACAGGAAGTAACTGTTGGATTTAGACTTGTCCCATCGCAGATATGAATTTAGAGCCAAAAAAGGAAATAAAGTGATTTCAGTCCATGTGTGCTCTCAGTTGCATATATTTAGGTGGGTTATATATGTAGATTGGAAACTGTAGTAAAAAGTGATCTTTTAAGCAGCTCAGGTAAAATCAAGAAAGCATATAAAATATGCAAGTTAACATCTTTGCAAATATGTGTTTTTTATGGTGTGCTGTTTGGGGGGAAACACTCCTTTCCTAGCTCCTAAAGAAATTAGGCTGTGTGAATCAAAATTTTATGCAGACTTCCATCTTAGAGGTGACAAATAATTGCATAGATTCCATGCTTTTGAACGAATGAAGAGTCAAAAGCTTCAGGCTTCTATTTATCTTACTGTCTGAAATAAGTGAGTAAAATAACATGCTGTAGGCTTCCTATTCTGTCCCCAGAACGTAATTGCAGTACTTCCATGCAGTGCTGAAGAACGAGCTAAGGTCATGGCAACCAAAGGATAATTCTTGCTGTCAGCAGTCATACGGTTCTTGCTTCCTTTGTCCTGGAGGAGATTTATCACTTTCTTGCAAGCAACATATCTGGGCACTTGAAAAGTTGACTTCACTTTCCAACCAGCCTCTGCTGCTCTGATCTGCATGAACAGCAAAATGCTGTTTGCTTGCCTGAGTTATGTAATGTAACCCCAAACTTGAAAAAAAACATTAAATAAAGAATTCTGGCTTGACTGATGTAAAGAGAATCAGGATGCATTAGTAAAAAGTATTGTGCTACAATTTTTTTGTGAATACTAGTGCTATGTAATGAACATTATTTCCTGTAGCTGTAGGGATAACAGTACTCCATGTGCTGGTGCTTTCAGAGACAGTTGTGGTAGATTTAGAGATTATTTAAAATGTATCTAGCATTTTGGTACAATGAATTGCTTTGCAAATCTGGATTAGACTATTGCTCTGAAAATATTAAATATCGGACATTTACTAGTGAAGCACAGTAGTTTTAAATACTGTCTTCAATGTTTTGACCAGTGATAAGGAACTGATATTAGCATGTAAAGAACAGTAGTGTTTTTCTTTGAGTTTCTCATATATATGTATGTGTGTGTATGTGGATAGGTGTGCATATATATATGTGTTAGAATTATATGTATATATGTAAAATACATTTCCTAGATGGATGGAAATGGAGATTCACAACAGGCCATGTCTTGCTCAGGTAAATATTCTGATCTGAATCCCCTCAGAATGTGGGAATAACTCCGGGACAGATGTTGTTCAAGAGTAACTGAGGTGGAGTTGATCCTGCCATGGCGAGGAGATTAGCTTATCTCTGCAAAATTCACAGGTGGTCCAGCAGAGTAAGTGTGTTCATGGACAGGGATTTTTGCAAACACAAAGCAACAGTGAAATATAGAACCTTGCCTGGAGGATGGTAGACAGGCCAATGGTGTTTAAGCTGCACAAGTTTCCAAGGCAGTCTTCGGCGACAACACAGCAGGGAAAATGCTGCTTCTTAGCAGGAAATGTTTTCTCTGAATGTTATGTAAGACTGTACTGTACTGCTCGAGTCACCTCCCCTGGAGGTGTTTTAAAAGATGTGTAGTCAGGGTTCTTAGGGACAGGTCTGATGGTGGGCTCAGCAGTGTTGGTCAGTGATTGTCCTGAGGGTGTTTTACAAAAGGAACAGCTGAGTGATTGCAGTCAGCTCCTGTTGTTGGGGTCAGTACTGCAGGACTGCTGTCCTGTCCCTCTCGACCTGAGCTGTGCCTCAGGACCTGGGCCAAGGACTGCCTCTTAACTGAATGAGGGTGCTATCCAAAAACAGAGAACTCCCAAATACCTCCAGAATTTTCCACACTGGGTCCTCCGGAAAGAACTTCTGAGCTTTTGATGGTATGTCTGGAATCTTCCCAGTATTAGTGAAGTTACTTGTCATTCCTCCCCCAGGCAATTAGAAGTCTGGTTAAAATAAAAGTTTATAGAAGATAAAAATTACCTGATTTAAATGACATTTTTGCTTCCAAGTGCTGTTATAAAGACTTAACCTTCCATTTACAGTGATGACTTGAGATTAAAAAGAACTTCTTTTGCATTAGAAGTGAATGATTAAAACTGCAGCTGTTGAAATGGATAGAGCTGGAGAGTAGCCTTTGATGATCAGTAAGTTTTAGCTGATAGCCAAGCAAGAGCTTTTACTACATGTGAGAAACCTGCAATTTTATAGTTTGTTTCAAGGCAAGGCACCATCTTCTACAGAAAATAAATTACTGATGAAATTTCGGTAAATGAACTTGGGTCAAGGGCTTCCTGTGCACATTCAGTAGGGGATTGTGTAAGGTACCTGCAGCACCAGCAGTGAGTGGATGACAGAGTGTCTCAGGGCACTGGACAGTCAGCTGCTGAGACAGGCGTGACATATGGTGGGAGCTTTCTGTAATGTAGAGCTCAATAAATACTTCATTTCTTCTTGTTTATGGTGTCTTGTTTATAAACTATGTAAACAGCAAAATGGGGATGGTTAACAAAGTAACCATGGAAACCTGTCTTATCCTCTCCCTCTCTCTGTGGAAACACATTTCAATGATGGTTATGATTTCTTCCCCTCACTGTGATTTGAACTGGACTAACAAAATAACTAATAAAAATTGTTACTGGTTATCTAGTGACAACCAATAGATTTGTATGATTTGTATGATCAGCATAAAGAGGGATTTTGCATTCATTCTCACTGCAGGAATAAAGTATGCACCTCCAATAACTGTCTGTAACACTAGCAGCAAGCCATGGCTGGACAAAGTCCACTCCTTCATTTCGGAAAAATAGGATCTTCCAACTTGTGGTTTAAACACTTTGTAGTGTTTAAATTGGGAATGAAATGTTTCATACTTTTTGGATGATACAGCCTGTCTCTGAATCTACAGAACTGACAAAAAGGAATGCAAAAGCAAATAGTGTTTTATATTTAGAAATCATTAGGCTTCAACATTAAAAATACCAGAAAAAAAAGAAGACCAGTGTAAGAGTTAATTTACCTTTCAAATTAATTCCTCACAAAATAACAATTGCAAATAGAAAATACATATTTTATGTAATCTGATGCAATTTTAAGAGACATATAAATATGATCAAATTTGGGTTTAATTCTGAACTATTATTTCAAGATGAATCCTTGTATGTCAGTGTAACAGTAATTAAGCTTAAACTCAGCAGAAAGGGTTAGTGCCCTTTAGTTTTTATTAAATGAACAAATTGTTTCAGTAATTTAAAAACAAATTATTTTCTTGGACTAACTTTGTTTCAGTGATTAGATACAACACAACATCTCTTATCTCAATGCTTTTATTGCCAGTTGACTTGGTTGGAGTTGGAGAATAACTTCTAGAAGTCCTCCAGGGGTCCATTGTTTCTTACAGTACTGCTTGTCCTGCATTCAGTCTGGTTTGAAGAATAACTGTTGCCAGGTTTTCCATCACTTTATGTCTCTGCTTTACTAGGCAGCAATCCTGGTTCATCAGAGGTGAATACCCACCTCTGGAAGATTTTCCCTGCCTTCTCTTGTTCCAGGTTCCAGAACTGAAGGTTTGTTGATGTTTTGAACTGTCTGATCAGAGCTTTGCATGACTCAAGAGCAGTTGTTATAATGAATAATTTTGTAATTTCCTATTAATGTTTTGGTAGTACAGGGCAATGTCTTATGCAGGTTTTCCACTGCCTACAGGACTTGTTATACCAGGTTGTATTTAATCCCTGACTTCAAGAAATTGTCTAGAAACCATCAGTATTTCCCTTCTGTATGAAAGCTCAAACTTGATGGGGACAAAGTGTTTTGTACAGCAGGCAGAAATTGCTCCTGCAGACCAATCTTCTGTTATTTGTACTTCCCTGTAGATGTGATATGCAAGCTCTTTCTTTTGGTTTTTGATTCTCAAAAATTAATAGCGACAAGTTAGCACAGCTATAACTAAGTGAAAAGTTGTGACTGAATTGTCTCTGATTGAAGGGTCTGAAACGTTCTCTGAGGAGCAGCTGAGAGCACAGGCGTTGTTCAATCTGGAGAAAAGAAGGCTCAGGAGAGACTTTAGTGCCTTCCACAAATATCTGAAAGGAGGTGGTGGCAAGGTGAGGGTTGGTCTCTTCCAGGCAGCAAGTGACAGGAGAAGGGGAAGTGGCTTCAGGTTGTCCTGGGAAGGTTCGAGTTGGATATTAGGAAAAATGTTCTTCACTGAAAGTGTGGTTAAGCATTGGAACAGGCTCCCAGGGAAGTGGTTGATTCAGCATTCCTGGAAGTGTTCATAAAACAAGTGGACATGGCACTTCACAGTGTTTTTTAGTCAACAAGGTGCTGTTCAGCCAAAAGTTGGACTTGATCTTGCCAGTGTTTTCCAACCTACTAGTTCTATGATTCTCTGAATTTCTGATGGCAGTCTGTGTTGAAGATTTATGGTGCATGCCAACAAAACTGCAGATGTAACACAGTTATACAGCAATTGCTCAAAGAAGATGTGATCTTATTTATGTCACCAAGTTAAAAGAGATTTTGGTGCTAGGAGGGAAGTTACCTGTATTACAGAATATTAACCTTTGTTGCTTTTTGGACAGTGCTTGGAGAAGGGTGTGAAGGTCAGAGGCACAGAGCTCAAAAGGGAGTATAAGAAAGTGAGTGTCTAGTGCCATACGTGCCCTTTGTCCCACTCAAAATTGGTTTTGTGCCTAACATTGCTGTTTTCAGTGTATTTTTTTCCTCCTCTTGTATTGAAGTGGGGAAAGACAAAAACTTGGTCCACCTCAAACTAGGAACAGTGACACAAGGTTTTATTAAGCGCTGTCATGTGCATAGAACAAATCAGTGGGGAAGGCTTGAAATTATTCTCAAATTTCTTCTACCTTAACAAGAGGCTCAAAAAGCAATATTCAGGCAGAAGTATCTCACTTCAGCTGATGGTGTCTCTGAAGAGTTCAGAAGTAAATTACAAAAATAATGACAGCTTTCATTAAGATGTTTCAGCTATGAAAGTGAATGTGTAGGAGTTACAGGCTTTTGCTAAAGCTGTAGGAGCACAGATCATTCTGGGGATCAAACTGACAAATTATTTAATCACAAAAAGCTGACATATTTTTGTGCTGGTTATGCTCAGTGTCCTGGGTGCTGCTCCATCCTGATGGGGTCATTATCCTTTCTCTGAAGTGGTTCAGACCTTCCAGAACCTGTGCAGCGTGCTCAGTCTCCTGACTCATCTCCTGTGTCCCGTGGAGACACTCGAGGGCAGAGTAGGAAAACACTGGGATGACTTACTTTGTAGTTATTAAATGTTTAATCATCAGTTCACAGAGCTGATCAGTTGACATTTTGATTCCAGTTAATAGTGATATAATAACTTTTTTTAAAGCATAGTAACATGAATAACTGTGCATATGTGTGAGTTAATTTTAGTTCACTTTCTTAGGAATCACAGAATCATTTAGGCAAAGATTGACCCCCCAAGATAATTATTGAGTCTGACCCTTGAGCACTCACCATGTTGTCAACTAGACCACAGCACTAAGTGCCATGTCCAGTCATTAATTAAAGACTTCCAGGCATGGTGACTTCACCACTGCCCAGGGCAGCCCATTCCAATGCTTGACAACTCTTTCTGTGATGAAATTCTCCATGATTCCCACCTGAACATCCTGGGAAATCACTGTATTTGTGAGTAAAGTGACTTTTTTTTCTCCTCATAACAAAATTATTAATGCATTTTGTGCTTACTTTTTTTTTTTTTTTGTCCTCAGAACATAGTGCCTCAGACCCTGAAATTGTATAACTTCCAAGATCATGTTTGTGTTGAGATCAACAGACTTTGTTCTGTTTCTTTATGTGTTATAGAAGTAAAGGTTTTAGTTCTCTATGAAAAACTACATGATTTTGGCTCCTAGTGCTGTCCCAAGAGCTGCTGATGCAGAAGTCTGCCCAGAGGTGTATGCAGTAGGCCTTAGTTTTGTTAGAATGATTATTTAAAAATTAACCAGCAGTCAAAATAGCCCATTGTTCAGGCTCATAAGTCTGCTGAAGGCTAACAATGAAATTAGTTTTTGCACCTCTTTGAAGCCTCCTTTTGATGTCTGGGTCCAGTAAGGAGCTCCTTGCTCTCACGTGCTGCTTTTACTTAATTTCTTGTTTGTCAGGATGGACCTTTCCTGAGCGTGGAGGAGGGATCCCTGAATATCAGCCAGCTTTCCTGGAGCCCTCTTCTCTCCAGGGCTGTATCCCGTGAGGTCCTTATAAACAGGTCTCTGGAAAGGATGGTGTCTGCTCTCCTGAAATCCGAGGCTGTGGTTGTGCTCAGTGCCGCGGTCCCTCCCCTGGAGATCCTGCAGACACCATCCCACGGCTCCTGCAGCCCAGCTGCCCCTGGCTGCCCCTGGCTGCCCCACCTCTGAGCAGCCTTGGCTGTGTGCAGCAGGACCCCTCTCCCTGCTGGCGTGGGGAGCTGGCATTAATGCTCTCTGAGTGCCCGGGTGGGAGGGGGGCTCTGTGACCGGGGCACCCCCAGGCACAGCCCATGAGCTCCAGCTGCTCTTCCACCGGGAGCAAACCCCTGCCAGGCTTCCCGTGCTGGCCTCCCTGCCCAGCCTGAGCCATCCCCCGGTGCTCCAGGCAGGGACCTGCCCGGAGCTGTGCCTCCTGCTGCTTGTCCCCGCTCTGCTGCACCACGGCAGAGGGGTTTAGAGTCCCCGAGCATGCTGAGTGCCCAGAGCAGGCTTGAGAGCTTGCACCAAAGACCATTCCCCATTTACTGCTGTCTTTTGAGCCAAATGTACTGTAAGTTATACAGAGATATATGGCAGTAGTCCTGAAGCAAATTACAGAAGCATTTTAAGTCAATATTCTTTGTTGAGCTTGTCTCTTTTTCTCCCATACATTTTAATTTATGGTCAACATTAAAGAGGTATGGGGTTCCCTTTCTGTGTTATCAATTTAATACTAAACCTTAAAAAATTATGTTAGTGATGAAAGCTCCCAAGTGACTCTGTTTAGAGGCACGTTGGATGCTAAGCATGGCCTCCTCTTTTTTTATTGGTTTAGCTTGGTTGGGATTTTTGGAAATCAGTGTGATGTTTGTGGAAAGATGCTTAATCAATGTCTTTTTTAATATAAAGAAATGAAAGTGATTTATTCCTTTTATATGTAATAAACTAGTCATTATCTGTCTTATTAATTTATTCTGGGTTTGATATCATTCCATCTATGCTTTTTTGAGTTGCTTCTACTAAACAAAAAGGTATCAATTAAATATTTATATATGAGCACCTTGGCAACCAGTTGTGCAGCGTACAGTTCTGACGACTTTGTGAGAAATGTCATCTCACCAAAGTTGTTAGTGCCAGCCTGCAGGGAGGGAGGCTCTGACACAGCAGTGATCGTGCAGACCTGCTGGAAGTGGACAATGCACGTTGTCAATCACTAGGCTAGGAAGGGATCGGGAAATACAAACTGGGGGAACAATAAGGTAGAACAAACAGAGGGCAGGAGGGAAATAAAATCTCTTCCTGCTCTATAAGTTGTCTGAGTCAATTCCTTGTCTCTGATGTATGTGCTCCTTCCTCTCCACCGTGTCTGCAGGCAAGGATTTAGAAAGGGAAGATGAGAGCATCAACTAGTCCTGGCTGATTGAAAGCACTTTATTATTTTGTCATACCTGCCCCTTTGCTGGTTGGTGGAAAATGAGACTAGAGGAGATTTTTTCCTCCATTGCCACGGGGTTAGGAGGAGGAGAAAACAGGACTGTGCATTATTTCTGTTGCATACACAGATGACTCAGAAAACATGATCTGAAGGGATTTGCTTCTTCCAAGAGCAATTGGCTTTGATTCCTCTTCACTTTACAGAAACCATAGTCACAACATGTACAAATAGGCTGAGAATTGCTGTGGTTTGCTTGTAGAAGCATCTCCTAACTGATGCTGCCAAATGGCAATCATCACACTGGGCACTGGAGAAGCAATTGCTCTGCATTCAGGGAAGAGGGAGATGATGGCGAGTAGGAAGATGCTGCGTGGATTGAGTTCTGACAGCGTGTCAGGCTGGGCTTCGTGGAGGCAGATGGCATTAAAATGTCAGAGCATTAAAATAAGCATGTCAGGAATAGGATTGGGCATGTAAGAGGTAATTATTCCACAGAAAAGTGATATTTCTATGAGACAGATTCTGAGAGGATTTAGGAAGGTTGCTGCTGTAATTAGCTGTGTGAAGCTTTTCACCCTGTCTTTCAGCCCTGGCAGGAGACTGCCACAACCACTTTAGTCGATAGACTGAATTATTTAAATAAAGGCAAAAATGAATGGATCTTCCAGTCTTACCTTTATGGTCTGGGAAAGGAAAACCTTTACTTGGAAAAGGTCTTCAGAAAGTCTCTTTTCAAGTTACTCAAGAGCTGCTCTGAAATAGGTTCCTCCTGGTGATTTAGCTGAGTATTGTTCCTCAGCTGATGTTCAGCATTTTTGCACCATTTGCTGTTTTAGCAGGAACACCTATTTTTAACATCTCAGATAAACAGATGGCCATACTCAACGATGAAGTAATAGGTGTCTGTGTGTGAAAGTGAAAGCACTCTGTAATATCTTGCCTATAGATATTCTTGTTTTCCTAACACAAATACATGGAAGGCCATGGCTGTGCATCTGAATTTAAACCAGGATTGTGGCTGTAAGTTGTCCTCTCAAATAGGTGCAGTGGGATAGTTTTGTGTCAGGAACACTTAGCTCTGGCATCCACTTTTCAGTAGTCCAGCTGTAAAAAATGCTGTTCATCTAAACTGCTGGGGCTCACTGTATCCTACATATTATGATGGCTCTTTGAGTCATCTTGTGTGTCTGCTCACTAAATCCTTGCTTTGAGACAGAATTCCTGCATGGTGAGGAATGCCTGTGTAACTATCTTCTGGACAAAGAAAGAGGAATCTCCCTGTCTCTGCATCCCAGCTACTGTGGATGCTTCAAAAGAATTGAATAGGACTCATAAGTTGATTTAAGATTTTTTCTGTAGGTAGGTCTTTTGTTACTTCATTATTTTAGTTTGAGGATCTCAATCCAGCATGGGAATTGTCATTTAAAACCTCCCAATGTACCCTTAAAGAAAGGAGCTTTTAAGCAATTACTGCATTTGCCCGAGTTGGTTTAACTCAGTGTTCACACCCATTGCTTTTACTCTGGGCTGTATACATAACAGATTGAAACTTGCACAGTCTTTCAGTTCCTTTACAGCTCCGTGTATTAAACTGTCTGGGAAGTCCTCCAGTGATCAGTTCTCTTTTGTTGCCTTTTGTGGTATCATACCAAACTTTTCCAATGTTGTTGGCAGTGTGTGCGTCTCGTGAATAGAATTGTAAAAAATTAAATGTAGTAAGTTTTGATTGTGGGAGAAGAAAAAAAGCATTGCACCACGTTTCCCTAATATGTGACAGACAATTTCAGGCAGTCAGCGTTACCATCTTATGCTTCTTTGCTTTCAATATCAAATTTTGCCTTAGATTTTTCACAGGTTTTGAGGTTCTTCATCTAAAGAATGAAAACTTCTCAGGAAAATTACTGAAAATTGCTGACAAGCAGTTTTTTTAGATCTGCCTTTCTCTTTGTCTTGTTCTAAGTCAGACAGGTTTTTCCCTAACTTTT
The DNA here is from genome assembly GCA_032173965.1 of Sitta carolinensis. NCBI lineage: Eukaryota > Metazoa > Chordata > Aves > Passeriformes > Sittidae > Sitta > Sitta carolinensis. The sequence goes on from JAVUNC010000019.1 coordinate 396,257, forward strand.
ATGATTTATGCCACTCTTAACTGTTGGGTTTGCCCATTCAGCTCGCCTGCTTGGTGCCCTTATGTAGCCACAGTCTCACACTAGTTCTTGATGGTGATGATAAAATACAGCAGTAGCAAGGATGACCATTAATTCCTGCTAATTACAGTGTCTGCTCGTGCCAATCAGCCCTACCTGGCATTTTCCCCAGTCTGCTTTCTCACATCCCAAAAATCCACTTCTGTGTAGTGGCTGGAACACACATGGCACTGTGGTTCACCTGCAAGCACTGGTTCCATTCGTGTGTTTCCATGGAATCCTATGGGATGTGTTCCTTTACTCTGAGCAGCAATTCAGGTTTTCTCTAAAAATGTCTGTGTTGAGCTATGGGTGCACATCAGGCACACATGGAAGTAGTGAAGATGTTAACTCCTCTGGTTCACACAGGCTGTTCACTGTTACTCAGGGCTGTGGCTCGTTTGGGGGGGATAATGGGGGCAAGCTCTGCTCATTTTGGCAGCAGGAGGCCATGCACATGTTTCCCTGCCTCCAGGGTAAGTGTTTAGATGCAGTTACAAATTATGAACGATTGGGTTTACCCCTGGAAGGGTGACTTTGAGGCTGGTTCTTATTATCCTTGCAGTGGATTGATTTAGGTTGCTTACAACCTCCTTGTCATCTTTGTTTTTTCCTCTGGTGACATATTATATTTGTAGGCTCTCATTTTGCAATGTTTCATATCTATAGATGGCATCCCTATTTTCATACATAGTTACAAAAGTGTAATGGGAAATGTAATAAGCAATTTCCTCCTGTGGTGCAGCCAAGTCCTGGCTTATACGCCTCAAGTGTCAGGGGAGGACAGGACAGGATTTGGAACTGGATTGTGGGGAAACACTGCTTGATTCTGTTTAGTGTTTTGTATTTTTTCACTGATTGCTTTTTATACCATGCAGACTGTCTTGATAGTCTCTAGCTTAGCTATCTTCAGCAGCACAGTAGAGCATGTCCTTGAAACCTTATTGTTACTCACAGAATGCTCTGTCCTTTTCTAGCTTTTGTTGCTGAGAACCTTTGTTCCTGGATAGAGTACTACAGTGTGATGATGTACAGGGAATGGTCCAGTTGGCATTGAGGACTGAATTATTTTCACTGCCATACAGTCTATATACTTCTACCCAGTACTAACCAAGTTCAAATTTTGGGCCCTGTGGGGTTGAGAGACCCAAAAGATTTCATTGTGAGGATGTGGGAGGCCAACTAGGCTCAGCAACCCTGAACCTCAAGGGTAATGAGTCTTTCTACATGCAGGTTGAGGATTGAGCTTTCCAGGAGTTTAATTAATTTGGTTTTAAAGTCACACCTTGGTAGTGAGCACCTGCCCAAACTAAGGGCCATGGTATCACGTTTTTGTCCACGCATTTTGGAAAATGTGTGCAGTCTCCCTTTATGCTATACTGCTGTGCTGTGTTGCACACACATTTTTCCCTCTCTGGTGAGTAAGTCACAGAGTTTGGTGGGTTCAGTTTTGGTTTTTTGTGGGGTTTTTGTTTGTTTGTAGATACTTTGGTTTTTTAAGACACAACCAGAGTTCATTCGGATTCTGTAGTGCTAGGTCACGGATAAAAGCTTTTGTAGAGCAAGCAAGAATGTTTCAACAAGCACAGAGTGCTTCAAATAAAATACAGAACATTTACCAGTGCCTGAAGTTGACTTTGGAACAAACAGAGGTCTTTTGAGTCTTGTTTTGGATAGATAAAATATCCTGAATCACACATGACTTGCAGAGAAGAAACCATGTTAAGATGACATTCAGTGTAACTTTCTTGTGTGACAGAGCAGAATCTGCCTTTTAACCATGACAGTTATGAGGAATCTTGTTTAATTTAGTATCTGATGTAGTATGGCTTCCCATGTATCTATTTCATGCCCCAGTGTATGTGAAGCTTTACTGAACCCTGTTAGATTGGACTGTGTATTTGAAAGGTGTTTTCCTATGCATTTGAAGACTGATTGCAACATGGTAATTTATCTGCCTTGAAAGTAATTTTCCCAAATATGCAGAAGAAAATAATATCTCTTTCGAAAAGCCTAGAAGTTAGTTTAAAAAAAATCTTTATCATGAGCCACATCAGTGGAGAATTCATAGATAAGTTGAAGGGTATAGAGAATAAAGAACTACTGACTGTGTTCTTCCTATATGTTCTTTCACCCCCAAAGAGCTATGTGTTCATACATTGATAATAATGACACTTTGGACTTAAATCACTTTCTAATTTCCAGGTGCTGCACAGATTTTAATTAATGTCTCACCTTGTTTCCAGTCAGCTCATTCTCACTGAGTCAGAACACTTTATTCCTCAGTATGCAATGTTTCAGCATAATCAACTTTCAGCTTGCAAACAGTCTAAAATCTGTTCTTTCTACTGTACATGCAGTTCTTAAGAGTTATACATGGCAAGGTCATGAATAATTATGATATAATTTGAAAACATAATTACCACATGGGTAGTAAATCCATTTCCATCGTTATTGGTCAAATGTCAGATTTCTAGGATACACTTAATTTCTCTCATTCCTTCTTCACTCTGTTTTAATTTTCATAAATTGAGTTTTGTATTTTAATTGTATAGGAAGAAAATTATTCTGAAAAGAATCAAAAAAGTATGCTGGGTTTTTGTCCTTCTGCAGTTCACCTCCACGTTACATTTTGTTCACAATCTTTTCTCCAGTTCTGCAAACCTGCAATGAGCAGAAGTAAGGTGATTGTAAATGGTGCCAGCACAATTAGACAGATCCTTATCTGTGTTTGCTTTGAAGTGTGAGTTCAATCACTTAGCTATTAGATGAGGCTGGTGTTAAAACTTTGGGTGTGTATGAAATGGTTTGGGGAGTTTGTTTAGTCATGTTGTTTCTGTTGTTAATGTCAGAATCATGATAACTTCAGAAAGCCTAGGATTTAAAGGTGGACATGTCAAGCAATTATTTTCATATTATAATAGAGGTCAATAGAGAATGTTTGACAACTTGAATTTTTTGCATATTCGATCAACCCTTGCTGACAGCAAACAAAAATGAGAGGCAATGCTTCATGCCTGCCTCTAACTAGTCAAGTGCTGTCAGTAAAACATTGTTTTCTGTCCTGGTTTGGGACAAATTTGGAAGGGAACTTCCCAAAGGGATGTTTCCCTAAAGGGCAGAATTCAGCAGGCCCTCCCCTAAACAGTTCAGGAGATAATCTCCTTAGGGAAAAGTGGAAAAAACTGTTTATTTAACAAGGAAAGTATTCACAAGCGTGAAAAAGTGACTAATATTAAACAGTGAATGTGGAGATGGTGAATTCTGAAAGTCTTTTTGTGGTTCAGAGAAAGAGAGTCCTCCCATGGGCTGTGCTTGGCTCACTCAGCCCCTTTCTGTCCCTCTGGGGCTCAGACCCAGTGTCCAGGGCACAGAGCAGCCTGGGGGGCCCTGGGGCCACTGTCCTGCTGTTCTGGAATGGAGAGAAGCCAAACAGTTCCAGAAAAAATAAAAGCCCTGCAAAAACCTTTCTTGCTGTAGCTAATGAGGAAAACCAGCAAACCCCCAATTAAACCTCCCATTTCTGTCCTCTCTCTGCAGCTGAGAACCCAGAGAGCACTGCTGTGGGCTTGGAGAAAGCTGAACTCTTGTCCCTGTGCTTTGAAAACAACGTGGAAAAATTCCACTGCTCCCCCACTCTTCTCTCTCTCTGGACCTAGCTTACACCTACAAGACCCATTTCTGAGCAAAAAGACAGAGGATGGGGGGTAGCAGCATCAGAGAGTTACCCCAGGACATTTTCTTTCCTTTTCTCTCTCACATGCACATGGAGAAATTCACGTGGAGTTAGTGGAATGATAGCTGGGGGGATACAGGCTCTGCTGTGCTCCTCAGAGCTCTGATAACCCAGCACAGTGTGACCTGGCAGAGAGATGCTAAGGCTTCCTCAGAGATGAAACCAGGGTAGCCTCATAAAACCCTGCCTGGGGCTCCCTGGTTTCGTGCCAGAGTGTGGGATGTGCTGAATGTTGGGTCAGGGACACTGGATATTGAACTGAGGATGGCTGGACTGCCCTGTGCGAGTCACGGTGCTGTCCTGTTCTGTGACCTTTGAGAGGCAGGGATGGGACAGTGGAGTTCTTCATACTGAGTGCTGGGTCAGTCTGTGTGCTTCAGATTCGGGGAGTGGTAGTCCTAAAGGGGTTTGGTTTCTGAGAGAATCCTCCAGGCATGGCAAATGAGAGACAAACTGGCATCAGTGAGTGTGTTGGAATAAAGCAGTGTCTGAGCAGTCCAGGAAAAGAGTGCAGTCAGCTACTACTTGTTTGGAAAGAGGGTAACTCTTGTTTAAAAAGAGGGGAACTATGTGAATGGCAATTCACATAGCTGGAGTCACCTTGGATCACTTGAAAAGCTTTGGGTTCTGCATGTTATGTGAGTTATGTGAGTCCATGTGTCTGCTGTTAAGCAGTTACATGAGGCAAGACAGGTCTGTGCCTGACATGGCACAGTGGAGTTTAAACACACCATCAGTTTGTACTCACATCACTTGTCTTGTTCCTTCACATAAAGACTTCCAGAGCCAGTAATGGCAGAACAGGATTTGTGCTGTAATAATTTTGTCTGAACTGGCAAAATGTTCAACCTGAAGAGCGTTACCAACTAGAAAATTCTGAAGCATGACCAGGACAGGCTTGTCTCACATGTCGAGCACTCTGCAGGCTTCTGCCTGATTCTGGGTATTATTTACAGTCTGGCATGGCTGTGTGGTATGGTTGATCCCTGCAGGGTTATGTCCAGGGAAGAGAAAACGCTTGGATTCAACAAAAGGCTCTTTGCTACTTTATTTCTTGCTGTAAGGAATGTGGAAAGAATGCTTTCTTAGTTACTGAATCTCAATGACTAGAGTAGAAGTGATAGTGAAATAATACTGTGATGTTAATTTTCAATATTACAATTCAGTTTTAATAAAACAGGACAGAAGTGAATCAGTTGATTAGATTACACAGTAAACAATTGGTGTAGTCCATTTCTTCATATTGTTTGCACCCGGTGCAAAAAAACCCATGAGGGAGGAATCAAGCCTGCAGCACACTAAAAGTATTTTCCACATGTTTGGTTCACAAAACCAAAGATTGATCATAAATATGTTTTCTTGATCATTTTACATTTCAAGAATTCTGAGTTAAAATGTGTGGTGGTTTTTCATATGGCTGTTTTCCTTTAGAAAGTGAAAAATTATAGCAAAGGCAGCTGAAGGTAGAAGATGGAGAAGAATGCCCTTGCTATTAATTTGAACTCTACCTACTCAGCAAAACAAGAGTCACAGGAATCACAGCTAGGCTACCATCACACAGTGTACTCAGATTTAATATTGAACTCTATTAGCAAGGTTAAAAAATGCTGTATGATAATTATGAACAGGTTCTCTTTCTCAGATACAGCTAGCAAAGCATAACATCTGTCCAGTGCAAGGGTCCTGTTGAGCACTGGTGGTGTTGTGAAGAAATGTGTATTACACAACTAGAATTAAGTGTAAAACTCAATTTGTAATTTGAGCGTTGCCTGCATTCACTTTTGCTCCTTCTTTGTGGTTGTTACAGTAGGAGCTAAAAATGTCCTGCAGTTGTGAATGGCAGCAGCCCTGCTGGAAACCATCAGCCTCTGCCAGCAGTGCCTGCTTTAGGGGTTGTAACACCGACTGTTACTGGCTTTATGCTGTCCCCCATAGCTTTAAAGGGATTCTGGAGCTTGCTTAAACGAGTCTGTGTTCAGATTCTTTGATTTCCAGCCTTCCTCATCGTGCCAGGCAGGAGCAGAAAAGGCACTGCCTGTTGAGCTGTGCGGAGCAGCCCCGGCAGCTCGTGTGTCCCAGCTGGAGGAGAGGCATGGGAGAGAGGGGAAGAATCCAAGAGGGATTCCCTCCGGAGGCTGTGCCACCTGCTCAGCTCCTCCCAGACAGGCACAGAGGAGAGTCTGAGCTGCAGAGATCACTGCGGGGGGGTTTGCTCTCCGAGGAGATTGGAGCTTAACACTGACACCTCACAGCTTAGCTGCAAAGGAGCCTGTGCTCAGGAGAGGATTTACCTGGCAGCCTTCATGTTAAGGACTGCAGTTTAGTTTGCATTCTATTTTCTTGATGATTTCTCTACTCTCTGGAGATAATTACTTCTCAATAAATATGCAAGTAAAAATATCAATAGATTGTGGAAGCATAGTACGAGTGAATGTGCAGGAAAGCTTAGAAGATGAAAACTCTTCAGCCAGGTCATAATTGTGTACAGTTATTCTGCCCAGCATATGAGATGAGAAAATCAATGTATCTTGTATGTGGTATTAAGTTTTTATAGTGAAGAGTTTTTAATGTAGGAAACATTGGTTTTAATTATAAAATGGAAATCCTTTAATGCATAAAAGAAAAATATGGTCTGGCTTTTTCTTTTAGGAGCAAATAAACTCATTTCAGTTCTCATTGTACAGGATAGAATGGAGACTGAGACAGTCAGAATTGCCAGATGGTCACAAGGAGAGGATGGAGTGGGCTGCTGTCGTGGGACTAGAGGATATTTAGTTTGTAGAAAAAGGTGAGAAACAAGTGAAGGCAGCTCAGCATTACTAATGGTCAAATGTGCAAGCAAGTAAAAATGAGAGAGTATCATTGTAAGTCCACTCAACTTCACATTAATTCTCACTGAACATTAATAAACAGTTCTGCAGTGACGGATCATCATTATCAATCTCTGCAGTGGTGCTGTCAAACAAAACATTTGCATTGTAAACAGAAAACGTTCCAGGATGTTGTAAACATGCTTGACCCCACATAATTACATTTAGCTTTTTGGTATTCATGAATTCTATGCATATGGCTCTGCTCTGCCACTGTAGCTCATAACTGAGAATTGTGAAGTTTGGGTAAGAGGTAGGGGAGAACAGAAGACTACTCCTTAAACTGTCTGAGCATTTCTAGTCTGCTTCAGGGCAAAGAGTCAGATCCCTGGTGAGGGTGCACCTGAAATTCAGGTGCCCTTTCATTGCTTCTTAGCTTTTGCTCTCAGCCAGGAGCAGCTGGATGCTGTACCCCATCCTTCCTTCTGAGGGAACCTGTGTGGGAAGGGAAGGTGCTCTTGCAGGCAGAGATTACTGGAGTGTGAAGGCAGAGAGCGTTGGATAATGCTCTGCTTGCACTCTCCAAGCTGAGTGATACCCTGTGGGTGATGGCTTGTGGCTGGGAAAAGCCCTTTCCAGTGGAGGAGCACTCTCTGCAAGGGGCTGGAAAATCAGCAGCTGAGGGCAGTGGTTGCCTGCTGCCTTGCAGTTACAGCTGGAGTCAAATGTTCCACCTCCAGCCAGCTTGGTGTGGGGTGCAGAGCCTCGTGTTTGCTCTTAGTGTGGTGGGACGTTGTCTGTTTGTGATTTTTTTTTTTGTCATCTTCACTGCCTCATGGCAAAACTGCAGTAGGCTGGAGGGGATTTTGTACTGTCTGATTCTCTCTTTCAGCCCAGGGAGGTACTTGCATCCTGTTGCTGAGGAGTAGCAGTTATTGAATATCGAAGCAGTTTAAATGCTTTGTTCAATATTTGGTGAATAATTCAAACAGTTTAAAAGCTAATCCATAGCTATTTTGCCATGATATTCTTTAGATTGCTGGTTAGAGTTTAACTGACAGATCTGGCTTTTTCTTGAGGTTTTTCAGGGGAAATAAGCCATTTTGGTGTTGATTCTATTTAACTCTTTGAAGCTGCCTTACCTCTGTCAATGCTGTTTCTTAGCTGGTTAGCCCTCAGTCCTCAGGTGAGCACAAGCTGTTATTTTATAGTGTGTTCCCAAGGACCACCAGGAATTTGCTAAGCAGCTCCCAAGCTGGATGAAATGTTCTTGTTGTTGTTGATTACCCCCACTTTTGAAGAAAGAAAAGGAGTTTGTTTGCTTTGTACTGTCTCTTGAAATCTCAAGAAGTGGAAAACGTGAAAACCAAGCACTGGTGACCCAGGGTGTAAACCAGATGCTTCCATGAATACCTTTCAGAGAATTTCATCAAGGCACACTGACTAGAGTGCTGCTGACATCCTTAAAGGTCTTTAACATGTTTTCTGTCTTTTCCAGCCTACATTCATACTTAGCAGTTAAAACTAGTTTTGTTGATTCACCCTCTTGGGGCTTTCTGTGAGGATCAATGCAAAATCATTGTTTTATCAATTGTTATTTGTTCTGTCTTAAAGACTGGCTTTACACAACTGGAGAGAGAAACAGCTCGGTGTTGGAGCAGGATAAGAAGATTTATGGTGCATTTTGTACTTAACTTTCCATGACACCTTAACTGATGATTTTTCCCTGAAATTCTTACCATTTCCTTTTCATTGAGTATGCACCTGGGTTTTGTCACATCTTTTTACTGTTTTTTCCCCATCCTTACACATATAAATTCCTGGCTGTAACTAAAGCCGTTTCTTTCTCAATTTCTACCTTTGCATTGGAATAATTTCTTGCTGTATGTTTAAAACTTACTGGTTTGTTTAGCTCTAGCCCCTGTTGCTACTGACTTCACAGGAACTGTCATTTTCCACTCAAGTTTTTAACTGGAGTGAACCCTGTTCCTGGTGGTTGTTAGGGGAGTATGTCTATTCTTTCTTTACAAATTAGAAAAAAGGATGTTCCCATTATTTAGAGGTGCTGCTTCAACAGAAGTAAATATTTTCCTTGACTTTCCTTAATTAAATTTATATTCATTCTCACTTATGTAACAGTTCGGCAACATTGATTTGGGCTGATAAATGTGTATTGTACTCTGCATCAGAGATGATTTAACTCTGCTGGTGTTTGAAGGGTTTTTGACAGGCTGGAGAGTGTAGAGAAGTTCTTTATTGTAGAAGGTGCTGTATAATCTTCAGTGATCCCAGCTTTGCCTAGACATCTCAATGCCTTGGCTGTACTTTTTAAAGAGGCATTTCCCAGAACTGCAAAGTGCATTTTCTAAGAAATGTGAGCTCAGGAGAGGTGAGTGAATTACTCTGTTTGGAATAATGTCAAAAATCTAACTCTTCAAACTTTGTGCATGTGCAGTTTGGAGGAGTATGTGGTGCTGTGCTTTCCATAAGCAGATATTTTGATATTCATCAAGTCTCCTGCCGTATTTATGCAACGTCTCCTCCTGAAATTTCTTCATTTCATTAATTACATGACTTTATTTCAGAGATGCATTGAAGTACATTTTGTTGATGTTGGTTTATAATTTGAAGTTTGTAATACTTGCTGAGTCTTCACTGACTGTGGGGCTTTGGATGTTATTCTGGTCACACACAAATTTGTATTTCTGATGTACCCAAGTGAAAGTCTTCTGACATCTTGATTTCTCTTTGTCTATCGAGGTATGCAGCCCAGTGAAGCAAAGGTATTTCATAGTTTGGTAAAACTGCTGTGTGGTCTGTGGCTGCTAACAATGCCCCTTGACATACATGTGTACAAAGGAATATAAAAATGCAAAAGAATCGTCAAACTCTCCACAAAGGAGTCTGCACAGATTAAACAGTCTTCCTGTTACCTAGCAAATTTTAGAGGGCTATTCAACTTTTATCACCTTGTCTCCAAGCAAAAATTGTTTAATGAGGAAAATAAATAGGTTCTGTTGTAGTGACTGCATTTTGTGCACTCCTTTGACAGAGGCATGCTGGAAAGGGGAGCTGTTAAGTGCATGGTGATGAGTGTATTTTAAACACTGGAGTTCACACGTGCAGATGAATCCACATTTTTTGTGACTTACCTGGCATACTAAGATTAGCAGAACAGCTAAATAGCTTGTGCTTACACCTATGGAATTTAAATCAGCTAAGAGAAGGGAGAAAACACAGTTATTTTGTTCTTGGCATGGTCAAAGCAGCAATGACACATACTTAACAGTTTCTCACCAACTGTTCCACAAGCAGTTCGATGAGTGCAGTGACTTGCACAGGAAGAACTGGTTTCCATTGCTTCAGCTGTCGTTGAAAGCTGCTGTGAAATGTGCTGTTGAATGTACTCTCATGAGGAGAGGGGAGACGGCAAGAGAAGAGATTTGTGGCAAAGGGTACTGGTACCTTCTTCTAATTTTCTAGTTAGTCTTTAAGCTCTGTTTTGCAGCTTCAAAGGAACTGAAAATTTCTCTGTGTTGTCTGTTACATCCAATGTAAGAGCTGGGAGAAGTAAAGAAAATAAGTAGGGAACAAATAACTCTTTTGTTTGTTCATGGTATTGCATTTTGTCTGATAATTGCCTAGGGCACAATGAGCAATTCCTGGTGCAGAAAGCTGGACTGTGATACCCACACCTCTCTGAGTAAGGCCCTCGCCACAGAATTGTTTTTTCTTGCATATTCACTCTTCGAATCTCATTCTCTTTTCTGCCTGGTGGCAGCCTGGTAACAGGCAGCTGGAGCACTCCTCTGAGAGGCAAGAAATGTTGGTCTCCCTGGCAAAGAGCCTGACCTCTGCCATTTTATAAGCAGAGAGTGACAGTGCTATTAATACATCCCTCTTCCAGCTGTGTTTTCAAAGGAGTACACAGCCTGCTTGTGCTGCTGAGCCTGGGGATCATCAGCACATGGAAGGGTATTGAGATTATCAGGGCTGAGGTGGGGCCCTGAGGGCAGCTAAGTTCAGAAGAGCTCCAGGGAGCTCTGCAGGTTCCCACGGAGGAGACAGGAGTGCCTCCTTCCCATCTCCATCCTTCCCTGGGGACACAGCCTCTCCCTCCCGGGAGCTGAGCTGGAAGCACTTAACTCCAGGTTCTTTTGGCAGTGACATCTAGGCTTCTCTTATCAGCAAAGTGTTTGGGGTGCTGGTTTGCATTTAATGCTGTAACCAGCCTTCTGGCACTTTGGTCACCTGGAAGCTCTCCCATTTCCATTTTCATCACAGGCACTGACTGGTGGCTTTGCATTTGACTGCAAGCAGGTGGTGGTAGGCAGGGTTTCTTTCTCTCCTGGAAACAGCTGGAAGAAAACTAAAAACAGCAGTCCATCAGTAATGAAACTTTTTCCATTAGAAGGAAATATTATGATTTAGATTAAAATTTCATTTGAAATAAATGAATCTCTGAAAACATGAGCTTCCTTGGAGGAGTGAATTCAGAATGATTTATTCAGCATTCTGCAGTTATCTGCCCTTTGACATATGGACTCGACTCATAAATGTTTTTGTGTTGAATGCAAGGGAAGAGAAGTACTTTAAACATTCTCGGTTTTTTAGTAGGAAACTTCACACTCAATGTTTGCTGGGAAACAGGCTAACAATTGTGAAGTGAATGAGAACTCAGGTCATATTTGTAAAGCTGAGTGTTCTTGCATATGAATATTCTCATTAATGCTTTGTAAACCAAATAGACTTAATTTCTCATTAAACATTTTTGTGGTAATGCAACAAGACTTGCCTGCAGCCAACATCAGCATAAATATTTTAAAGGGTCTGCATTTGTCAAGGTCTCTAAACATCAGGGTAAGCTGGTGAGGTGAGAGTGTCTTACGGGGCTTAAAAAGCTTTGCCAACAGCCAGCAAAATTGTTAGACTGTGAGAAATGGTGTTTCACAGAACAAGGCTTAGTCTCCTAATGGAAACTTTGCAAAATGCTATTCCAAATGTTTCTGGTTATTTCTTTATTTCAGGTGCAAATATGAGTGGTTCAGCCTTCAAAGTCGTGTTTATGGGAGATGTTTCTGTGATTTAAAACAAATTTATTCCTGTAGGATCCAGTCTTGTAAAGACTTACAGGTGTGCTTTCTTTATGCACTCTGTGTAGCTCCATTCAAGTCAGTGACAACTTGAAGTGACAAAACAGGAATCATGAGAACTCACCCAGAAGTAAGAATTTGCAGAACTGTGCCTGACATATTTTTATTATGCAGCAGAAGAAAAGTCAGTGGATTAAGGCCATGAGGAGAGTATTAAAAATAAATGAATTAAGGAAGCCCAGCACCAGCATAATGCTGCCTGGATGAGATTTTTCACCCATGTCCACAAATGAACACCCTCACTGTACAGAGCCTCAAGCAGTTTCTGCTCTCAGGATGCAAGATGGAAGGCTGCATCCTTGCTTTTTAAACTTTTGCTGTGTTGTCTCTGTAATTGCCCGGTTCCAAACGGTATGATAGCCACACAGTTAACCCTTGAAGGCTTTGCAACTTACAGACACATTGGAACTTTGGGCATCAAATGTTCCCTGAAATAAAACACAAAATCCTCATAGATGAATTGTATTTATTTTGCCATTACAAGGAAATTAACTTTTCCTTTTTTTAAAAAAAAAATTTAATCCTGTTCTGGATTAGATGTTCCAAGACCAATGCCTAGGAGAGGGAAAAAAAAAATCATGGATAGCATGCATCTTGCTGTGTGACCTTACTTCAGGAAGCAATTCAGTCATGTTTTGAAGGAAGGTCCTGGACAGAGCAGCACTTAAACAGCTGCTTTACTTGCACTTCAAGACTGAAGTATGTTTAAAATGACATGCATGTCCAAGTAAGACCAGCAGGTGAATGTCTCTGGGAATAATAGCCCTCCTGAGTGATTCCTGATTACAAATGCTCCTCTTAGAGGTTTTCTGAAGTTACTAGAATAAAAACTTCCTAATGTAGAGTCATTAAAAGAAAAGGAACTGTGTGTTTTTCAAGGGAATGATTGTCAGATCTCTTATGATTGTTCTGGAGATTACCGCTTCAAGAAAACTAACAAAATGGTTATTGGATTTAAAAGGTACTCTCTGTAAGTAAATGTCACTTTTAAATACTTCAGCTATTATGTTTGTGTTTGCATTACTGTAGGGATTTAAATGCTACCATTTGCATATTTTATCCAATTCTCTAATGTTCACTCAGGGAGTTAAAATGAAGATAAGTTGTGTAAGTGAAACAGCCTGCTGGCTGTGGATAAGGTAATTTAAACTGCTGTACCTGGACCGACAGGGATGCCCTTGGGGGAGACACACACCGTGTGCTTTGTTTGTCAGCAGTGGCTGGCAGAGCCTGGCCGGTGGCATTCACATGTTCCTCTCATAAATCTCTGTTCTTCCACCTTCAAATTTCTCTGGAGATTTGGGAGTGATTGACTTTTGGCCCCCTAAGTTAATGTTTTATTTTTAAATACTCACCCAGCCTGCATTTTTTGATACTTAGCATTTTCCACAGGTCTAATCTTCCTGTGATTTTCATGGATCTTCAGGGGGACCATTGGTGACCATTCCTCTAACACAACCTGGAGGAACACGACCAATTACTACCCTCAAATCTACTTCACTCCACATCCTTTTGTCTTTGCAAAATAATCTGCTGCTTTCCTTTATTATTATTCCATTATTTATTATTTATTTTCCTTTATTATTTATTATTCCACCTTTGGCTCATTGGCCACAAAGTAACTGCTGAGTTTTCCTTTTCTGCACGTGAGTCAAGATAAATTTGATGTATATTGGTGCCACATTTTTCAGCTTTTCTGCCTTCCTTACACACATGTAGAATAAATGTGTCATCTGTTGAAGGGCTGTTGAGAAACTCTACTACAAGGGTGCTCCTTTGAGTTGTGTTAGGCTGCCATGAGTACCCGTGGTTACTTTTATGTGCTAATAGTCCCCAAACCAGGGATTTTGAACTTCTGTGTGGATTTTCTGTGATTAGAAATGGGAATAATCTTAAAAGCTGCGTGGAAGCTTAAAATGAGATATTTATGTAATGCTGTTCTACTTATGGTGCAGGAGGTCAGCATGTTCTACAGCAACCCCTCAATCTGTGTAAAGCCTGAGTACAGGACAGGGTTTGCAGTACAGAGGGACTGCAGGGAGAGATTGCAGGTAGATGGAGGTGTTAGTAAGATGAAAAATTAAGAAGCATGCAAATATAAAAACCCCATCCATTTGTAGTAGCCATTGCCCCTTAAACTGTTCCCCTGCCTCCTTCCTTCCCCCCTCACAGATTTTCTTAGCAAACTGGAAGGCAGCACAACTTTCTGAATGTCCTGTAAGAGGTTCATTTTCTTCCCCATCCCATGGGGAGGGTGAATGATGGTCTGTGTGGGGTGCAGCTGCTGGACAAGGTTAAAGCACAACAAAGTGTTAGTTACAGAGTGTGTGCTATGTTGTGGATGATAATACAGAACTAATATATTTCTTCTATCATCTGGCTTAATAACGCTTTTCACAGGGTTATTTTCCCTCACATTGAAGTGTTTGTGTAGTTTTTTGTAATCAAATGAATACTCTTCTGTGTAAACACACAGGGGAAGTATAGAGAAATTAGATTCTGAACTACTGCCTCTGGGAATGCTCTCTGGGCAGGGAGGCAGACTCTCCACGGTCCTGGAGGGCAAGCTCAGAGTGTTAGTCAAGATTTTGTTACTCCTTTTGGCTTCTCTCCTTCTTCAAACAGGTCTTCACATGGTGGATTTTCAGCTGCACCTCTGCCATCAGCCTCACTAGGAGCTACAACTTCACTAACCTTTAACATCAATCAGAATTATGAGTTGTTGCTGCTTAATTATCTGGCTGCTGTTGTTAAACACTAAAACTCAGAGAATAGCCTGTTTTGCTCTGCACAATAAGCTGAAAGCCCTTCAGGCCAACCTGAACTGAGCTGCAGTTGGAAACAAATGTGCTGGTGCTGCCGAGCTCTTCCTGGCAGTGCCACTGCCAGGGGAGGTGCAGCTCTGCTCTCTGCACCCTCTGTGCCACAGCCCTGCAGGAAATTCCCTGCTTGCAGGCTGCCAGGAAAAACCTCCCTGCCATGAGATCAACTGCAGAGTGTCTGCTACTGCCACACTACTCAGAGCAAGGGGAGAGAGAAGGAAAGCACAACAGAAATAGAAACTATTGATCTTAATTTCTACTTATTTCCATATGCTTAGTGAAAAAGCACACCTATAGTGAATAACATGTAATCAGGTGTTCCCTGTAGCAGATCAAAGTCAAAAAGGTGTATTGATGTTATGCTAAGAGAGAATTTGGAGCATTTGACACTTGTTTTTTTAATGACTTTTTTGTTTACCCTTTAATTACGTTCATCACTGTGTTTTACCCCATTCATTTTCTTACTTCCTAAGATTAGGAATAAAGCAGTATGTTAATTTCCCTTTTAAATTTTTAAAATAATATTTATCTCTTCATATGAAAACTGATAACCAGAGATGAAAATTTCACTGGAAAAAAAGAAGTCCTTGAATTATCTTAGTAAGTAGGAACAGTCTCCAATATGTGTGTGATGCCAAAGGAGTGACAGCTGAGGATTGCTGTCACTGGGGGTTCTCAGAGACCACATCTCCTTGCTGGGACCCAGGAGCTGCTGGTGACTCCCCTGCCTGGTGGGCTTCTTCAGAGTGGTGTCAGAAATGTGCCCCCTTTCAGACAGTGCCTGGCCAGTGGTCATGCCTTAGTCAGAAAATGATGGGAGTGGATGGAGCTCTGCAGGCTGCGAGTGAAATGATGCAAAAAATAGTGGCAGCTTTCAGAATCCCATTGCTTCTGGTACTTTTCCTGAAGGATCACTGCTTTCTGGACACTTATAAACATCAATTAAAGGCTGAGGTTATGACTCCTGGGTTCAGTTTAAATGCAGAATATAATTGCATGCATAGTGCTTCCTATGGGTTTCCAGGTTTGTTTTCTTTTTTGGTATGAGTGCTCCCAAAGGTCATCAGACTGACATTACCCTGAGAGTATAATAGAAGAACCAGATAGGAAATATTTACAGTTAACATAATTTTTAATGAAATATTTAAAAAGAAAGCAATTACAACCTTTTAGTAATAAAGCATGTTTGCATGCTACATTTCTGACATATGGGAAACAGTCTATGGCTTGTGACTCTATATGACTTTATAATGTTTTAAATTTTTTGTTAAGAATCTTATAATTTAAATTCACATGAAGATTACAGGTAATTTCTGTACTTGATTAAGAACTATTGCACTTTAAAAAAATCTGAATACTTTCTATTTGCAGTTTTGAGAATATAGTTTGTGCTGTATATTTGCCTAATGCAGAGTTCCCAGGACCACAAAACTGTCCTTTTGCCAAATGGTTCATGCACATATTTCATGAAGTGGTCTGCAGCTTTGCAGAAAATAGGGCAAGCTCTGTAAACAGAGCATGTCAGGTAGTTTTTCACATTCTTTTTTATGCTACAAATGGACACATTTGTTCTGTGGTGGGTGTTTTTCTGAGGTTTCTGTGAAATCTCTAACAGCATTGCTTGTTTGCCATCTCCCCTACAGGTACATTTATGTTCCAATGGGAGGATCTCAGTGCAGCGTGCTTGGAACTCTGTTCTCCACAGCCCTCACCTTTGCCTTTGTCAGCTACTGGCACGGAGGACAGAGCTATTTGTGGTACTGGGCTGCGCTTAATTGGCTTGGAGTCATTGTGGAAAACGGCACCAAGAGGATACTCTCGATTTCACTTATTCAGGATTTCATTGTAAGTCAAATCTCTCTCCATTCCTTGCTTCCTGGCTCTGTGCTCATCCAAAGTTTCTGGTTACTATTTCTGTTTAACCAGGATTAGAAGTCCTGGCTAGCAGGTGGGGTTAGCATTCCCTTGCCCACCCTCCAGTATCTGAGGTAATAACGAGTTCCTATCACCAGAATTTTGCAAAGTAGCAGCAAAGCAGGTGGTGAAATGTGCACGGTCTTAAAAGCTTCCTCTGCAGTCCTAGAGTAAGCAAATGCTTGTCACACTGCATGTGGGTGAACAGAAGCCAGCTTTAACATTTGTATTCTGATTTCACTCAGGATGCCCTTAAAATATTCATCTTCACTAAAATTAGAAGTGTATATTTCTAACCATGTGTTTCCTGGACAAATGTGTGTGTAGCAGCTGCTTGCATCTGGGAACAAGCTTACACTGGGAAATCTTATGCCACTAAGGAGCCAAGTAAAGAAAACATTAGTTTGCCTTGAAATTCTCTGATATTTTCATTTGACTTATACTTTTGACCTTCATGCTGTAACTTCTAAACGACAAAATCGACTTTGACATCCAATTAGATACAAACCCCACTATTTTAATTTTGGTGGTCATTTTAATCTGCAGGTTTGTTCACTACTAAATCCTAAATCTTATAATAACTGCTTGTAAGAGTAAATACTTTGTATGTCTTGCTTTCTTACTCATGTAATTGCACAGAATTCATAGTGCTATGTGTTGTTTTGGTAGAGACTCACTCTGCAGCCCGATGAAGTCCTGATGCTCAAGGAATGATGCCTCTTGTCCATCCTGCCCATTTCAGTTTTTCTGTTGTTCCCTCCTGTGTGGGGCAGCTGGTTCAGCTCAGCAGTTCAGTAGCCACTGCTGCCTTATATCCCCCAGTTGTGGTCACTGCCATTTCAGTGATAGTCTGGGAGCAGAGTTTTGCCTTCCCAGAGCCTGAATTTATCAGATCCATTCATCCTCCCTCGAGGGTGAAATGGAGCTTCACCATCTGACCTGCTGCATGTGTTTGTCTCTGGGCTGGAAGACAACATTGATTTTTGGGCATCCAGCTATAGGAGGAAATAAAAGTGTAAGGGCTTGCTTTTTGTATCTGATGTCACTGTCTTAGAAATTACAATAAAACTCCTAGGAAATTAAATTCTTAAAAATCATAGAAATTATAATGATAATGACATCATAAAGGTGGGGTTATACATGTTGGATTCATTTCTAACACATAGTTCTGAATATAGTTAGCTGATGCTGGCAGTACAGTTATTTTTTGTTTAAATTAAATCTCTAACCAAGTGCATTTTACCCCTTTTCTTCACCTTGTCTTCATCCAGTGCTTTTAAAGGTCTGTCCAATGTCTTTGTTTCTCATTTCTGTTTGGAAATGTAGTTGGTGACCTTCTTTAGAAGACCCTTTTATATCTTTTCCTGAAATAATTCTGAAGCCAGAGTTGTTGGTCTGTGAGTTTTGGCATCTACATTGGTGCACGAGGCAGATCTCACTGCAGCTAGGGCTGAGTCACCATTTGCCTTGTGTCTGGAAGCTTTCTCTACAAGAACATGGGCTATGAACCCCTCGTTATTGCTCCCTCCTCTCTCTCCTAACTCACTCCCATTTTATTCCTGAATGCTGCTGGGGGGCAGAGGAGCAGCTGGACTGCATTTTCCTCACCAAGGGTAGAGTGAGAGGACATTCTCAGAGATGTACCACATCAAAAAGAGACTGAAATTCTCCCAGTGCCCTGTCTAAATTCCCTCTTCCCCCTTTCATGTGTTCTTTGGAAAGAGCCCTGTGATCCTGTCAGGGTGAGGGGGAGCTGCAGGTCCAATCCCTGCAGGGTTGAAGACCTCAGCTGGGGGATGGAGTTTCCACTTGAATTCCATCTGTTGACAAGCTGAAATCCTTCTCATTCTTGTGCTTCACTCAGTTTCTGTGTGGCTCTTGTGGGCTATTTTTGAAAAGGAAGGTCTATTTTTGTCTTCAGAATAGCAGATGAGTTTTTGAAAAAATACAGAGCACAGGTTTATGCTTTTTAAAACCCATTCTGTTCACCAAACCTCCTCATATATTGTTCTTAAAGTTTAGATACATAATTCAGTTGAGCAGGAGGTGCTTAATTAGTAAAAAAAATCTAGAGATATAAGTTGAATTTCTTACTTTTTCAGGTGATATTTAGATCTGTACTGAGCAAAACAGTCCTTTGCTTCACTGTTTCTATATTAATTTCTTACAGATGGACAGACTCGAGTAGTAAATAATTTGATATCAATGACAGAATTTGTATTGACTTTTAATAAATAGTGTGTCTGATTTATGAAAGAGAATGCTAATGGCTAGCATTCTCCCAGTGATTTAAAGTTTTTCCTTCTCTTTCCTTAAGGAAAATGATCTATTGAAAAACAGATCTATAAAAAAAATTAGATCTTGGTATAAAAATAGAGTTAAACTGTAGAGTAGCTGGCAACACCTTTAAATTAATGGATTCTTGAAAAAGAAATATTTGGAAATCATCCAAAAGGAAGATGTAGCAAAGGGAGTGAAGCTGGTATATTGATAAAATTAATGTTTTAATTTAAATTGAAATGGCAACATTTATCTTTTTAATTCTTTAGTTAAGTGAAAACATGTCATTCAGTCTAGTAAGAAATTTTTTAATTGAGACATAAAGATCTCTCTTCTCAAAATCAAACTGTGATGAATTTCTAGTCTAAGATCTTATTTTTAGATTTATTTGGTAAGAAACTAAATACACCATAAGCAATTCATATTGGGAGATGAACTAATTTTACATATGGCATATTTTAAACTTCTACTATCCATGTAAGTGTTTTGGTTTTTTAAAGTATAGAAGACTTTGACTTCTACATTTCATTTATGGCTGCAAGGAGGTGCACCAATTAAGTCCATTGCAATATGCTCTCATTTCCCAGCCCCCCTTTGCAAAAGGGAAAGTGTTTTATATGATGTCCATGTTTTTCTTAGTGGTTTAGATGAGACTTTGTTAGATTATTCTTTTCCCCAGAGGAATGAACTCCATGCATTTGTCTCTGTAGTTAAAAGATCACCAAAGATGGGGTCAGTGGCAACTGGCATCCTCAGCTTTCCAGAGAGTTTTAGATGAATTTCACAGTTTGGGTGGGGTGAGGTGGGTTTTTTCTGTTTTTTTTTTTTTTTTTTTTTTTTCCTCTGCTTACTTTTCTTTGCCCCGTTTGTTCTGCTGGATGCATTAAGGTTTCCACAGCTCTTCACCATAAGTTGTGCATGGTCAGTGATGCTGCAGCCAGCTGCTGGTGTGGGGCATGGAAAGGTTCTGACTGCTCAGCCTGGGCTCTGGTCCCTCAGGAACTCCAGCTGAACGAGGAGCTCGTTGCTGTGGAAGGGGAAAGGTTTAATTTGTCTTTCCTCCCTTCCTTGCAGCCTCACCTCCTCCTGCTCAGCCCTCCCGCTGGAATCTCTGCTCCGCTGATCTCCCACTTCATCCCAGCAGGAAGCTCACTTGCTTGGGTTGTTCTGGTGCTGGATGCTTTGGCTCATGGAGAGGGAGCTGAAAAGCACCCAGAGCAGAGCAGTGTAAGAGACAAAAGCCAGGAAAGGAGATGGGAGAGGAGGAGCTCGACCACTCGGACCTCCTGGTTGTAAATGTGCACAGACAGTGAGGGGTGGCACCCTGAGCCAGGTGGTCCTGCTGCATTCCTTACTCAGGCTCTGCTAGGGCACACAGTCAGCCTCAGCAAGATGGAAGTGCCTGTGTATTTCACAACCATGTACATATACAATGTATATGTCCCATATACATTGAAAAATGAGTAATTATTTCCTTCAAATGTCAGAATTTCTTTTTGCAGGTATAACACACTTAAAACTACCATGAGACAAGTAAAGTTTCCTTCTTCAGTAAAGACAAGATCTGACTGAGCATTATGAAGTCAATCATGGAGCTTTGTTGACCACCTTGCAAGATTAAATCTTTAATAAGATCTCTGCAATAAATAAAGACCCTAACAGCTGTTCTTCAGCACACACTGGGCTTTGATCTTCCTCTTACTTCATTTGGTGGAAAAAGTATTTATATCACTTGTTTACTATTGCCAAGCCAGACTGGCCTCTTTTTTCCCAATAGTTTTGTATAATTCTTACATATTCTTACTGCAGCATGATGATTGGGTTAAGTGACAAGCATTGCCAATGGTTCTCTCTTCATAACATCTTTATGTACTTGCTGTAGAATTGTGTTGAGTTTGTTGCTTCACTTTCTGAGAGTGACCAAATTCCCTTAATCAGACTCTTACTCTCTAATGCAGAATTGGTTTTTGAGGCTAGGTACCAACCACAGTGTCACAGCCCAGAGCAGGGGAAGGGGTTTGCCACCCACTCCCCACCCTGACCTTGAGCTCAGCTGAATCTTTGCTCTAACCAGAAATGTTTTCTATCCAAAGCAGACAAACTCTGACTCAAAACTGGTGGAAACTTGTTACAGATGTGAACATTGGTCAGGGCAGATTTGTGACTCCTGCTCTTTGGTCCTCAGAAGCAGCAAGCTGAGTCAGGTGCTGCTCTGTGCTGAGATGCTGAATGGCCATCACAGGTAAATGTGGGTTGCCTGATGCATCCTAGTTAGCCCAGTGACTTACAGCTTTTCTAACAATACTTCTGAGTCAAGCAAGTCTTGCTGTGTTTCTGCTTTTGCTTGATTTTATTTTCTTCCCTCTTCTCCACCCTCCTGTGGTGAGGTTTCATTTGTCTCAATGGAAGTAAATCCCAGCAGGTTTTGGGTGCCCTGCTAGAAAGTGCTCACGAGGTCACACACTTGTGGGGTGGCACTGGTTTTCTTTGCTGAGGGAACTTCTCATATAAAACTCAGTAACAAAGACTGAAAATGTAGTAGAGGGACAAGCCTATGCAATATGACAAAGTCTTTTGGCTGGTGAATGACAAAAATAACTGCAGAAATATTTCAGAGATAACATTCTATTTTTTTCTGCCTTTTGAGGCTTTTTTTTTTTTTCTAATATTTGCAAGAAATACTATTTTTGATGCCAGAAGTGGAGAAATCATTGTGATTTTTCTGATATGATTACTGCTCTGCTCCAGACAACAATGTCAGCTGGGAAGCTCCTGCCATAGCTGTTTAGTTGTCATAAAAAAACCCCCCATTTCTCCAACCTACCAGCATTATTTACTTCCTCTTCCATTTTGGAGACTTTGGGCAGTTTTCTGGTGCTCGGTCAGTAATGCTGTTTGAAAAGCAAGTAAATCATGCTGCAGTGTGCAAACAAGGCAGAATGATGCTGGCTGTGTGCTTCTTGCTGTTACAGGAGTACAGCCTCCCTCTGTGGTGTGCCTCAGCAAGGAGCCCGGGTGACAGATGCCAGCAATTGCAGAAATGTGAGCTGAAGTCCTGAGGAGTGGTTGAGCTCTGGTCTTCCTGTTCTGCCTTGAGCTGCAGACCCTTGCTGCAGGGGAAGCGTGGTCTTCACTTGCTGAGAGCATTAATCACATTCTCCATAGGGATCATGACTGTGTATTACTTGTTTGGTAACAGTCATAAGGGGCAGGATCAAAATTCAGCACTAATGATTGGTGAAGTTAGATCCCTTCCCAATGGGATTCCAGTTTAAAAGGTAAAGATGTTAAAGTGTGGATAAGGGAACTGAGAGAATCAGCAAGGGCAGAATGACAACCCAAAGAACAAAACCAGGGATGTCAAAGACCTGGACACAGAGAAGAATGCACAAATCTCTGTCATTGAGAGCTGAGACACATTTCCAGAGTGTGTACCTGCCATTACTTGGCTAAATTCCCTGCTTCAGACAAGACAGGAAAGAGGACAGTGCATTTCAGTGCTGCTCGTTGTGCACTTTTCACAAGCTGCTACTTACAAAAGAATAAATGGGCAGGTTCTTTGAGAGTGAAGAGTTAACTGTACAGAGATTTACTTGTGTGTATGTCAATCTTTCACACATGCATCTGTAAGTGTAGTGGATACATAGGAGCTGGTAGGAGGCTTTCTTCAAACAGAAGGGGGAGTTGGCTGTTTGCTGAGAGATGCTATAAATGTAGATCTTTTGGAAAATCTAAAAATGAAATGGTGCTAGTGCAAGACAGCGTTTTGTTGAGTGAATGTTTAGTAAGACATCAATAGAGAAGATGAGTATCTTCTCAAATACTATATATAGCATTTATTCCTAAATTCAGAATCAAGTTCTATTTGTGAAAATAGATCTTAACTGACAGCTGCTTGATTTTAATTGTGTGGTCCTCTTTTTATAGGAGTGATGTAGGGAATTACAGGTTGTTTGCATCATCCTGTCTCTTGGAAAAATGCTGTTAGTTCCTGCTTTCGTGTGTGAACCTTCCAGGAGCTAATTTTTACCTTTGCTTTGGAAGGAAAGTATATACCTTGAAAAGAAAGGGGATATGACCTCAAACCACGGTTCAGGTTGGGTAGAAGGGAGGGAAAAACTGCAAGCAAAATCAAATGCCAGAAAAATGAAGCAAACTGAAGTAAAAGGGATGTTTCTGGGTTAGAGTTGGGTGAAGAACTGAACAAACAGGAATGAGTGCCATGATTGCTGAAGGGTACAGTGTATGTGGATGAGGAAGTTAATTAGTTTTTCTGTTTAGTGTGGAAGTTACTGATGGATAAGATCTGGTAGCACATCCTGTTCTCTTTCATCTCAAAGGCCTTTTCTTCTCTTGGTATGCTGCAGTCCTGGGGATTCCACAGTTTCTTTTAGAGTATTTCATAAATTAATAGTTCGTACATGTGTTCAACCAGAATTCTTTATTTTTGTTGCTCTTCTGTTCTGTGCTGGTTACTCTGCTCTTACTCTGTTGAACATCTGTCCCTCACCTTCACAGTGTACCATATTGAGATGTCAGCCTCTCAGGAGCTGCCTTTCCCTGGCTCCTGTTGATCTTCAAGCGTCATTTCTGCTCTCACTAATGAGCACGTGTAGTGCCTCCCTTTGTTTCTGCAGTCTCCCCAACACCCTTTTGTCACTATGACCCATTGCCCACTGACAGTGTGTATGAACAAATGCTCCATTGCTTGGACCCAACCCATCTTTATTTCTACTGCTCACTTTAAAAATTAAATAAATTGACATCCTGTTTGGCAGAGCTTTGTCACCATTTTCAGCCTTTCCTCCGTCCCATCTGCTCCCCCAGCTGCTCAGTCACACCCTGCCCTCCATTCCCAGTGTGCAGACAGATAAAATAGCCAGGGACTGTGAGTCAGGATGTGTCGCCTCCCTTCCCACCGTCCCATCTGCTCCTGCCCCTCTCAGCTCCTGTCTTTGCTGTCCCGGTATTCTTGGCTGCATTGCGGCTGGCCCAGATTCGGGGGGTGCTTTGGGGTGTTCCCTCTCGCTGGGATGTGGGGATTCCTGGGGCCAGGGCCACTCAGGAGCTGGTTGGGCATTTCCCTGAGTGCAGCTTCTCAGAGAAAGCACGGGAGGCTGCGTGCTTGGAGACTGGCTGGAATCCCTCCTGCAGGGAAGTGTGGAGGTTGTGAGAGGGGCTTATCCTTTAGCTGGGGTACAGCTGAGGGTGAGAACTGAAGCTCAGAGAGTTGCACTAGTAAAAGGAACTTTGAGGCTTTTTCTAAGCTCTTTGCTGATGTGCTTAAGAACACCACCTGCACCCTTCCTGTACTGGGCAGCTTTACTCACAAACATTTCACCCATCCATCCTCTCCCAAAAAAGTCCTTGCAAACCCTAAATAACAGACTATTGCAAAAAACGTTTAATTTAGTTTTTGTGATGTAAAGATGAGTCAACATTGCGTCAGACTTTAAGCATTGTTTGTCTGATAAAAACCTGGAGGAAATCGAAGGGATGGAATTGTAGGAAGCACACTTAGTCTCAAATGCTAAGAGAGGCAATGAAAGATAATGCAGGTGTTACTTTAATGGTACTTAATTTGCCCTATTTTTTCAACACAACAGATAGTGCAGTTTCTATATCTTGTTTGTCTGCTAGGTTTGAGTGGGAGAGAATGAAGTCTGTAGAACAGATAGTAATAAAATACTGTGTGCTTTTAAAAAAAGAAATCTCTTAAAAGTTGTTCTAGGTTATCTTGATCCTTAAAAAACAGAGGCAGATGAAAACAGAAATGTCATCTCTCTAGTTTTGCAGTTTGTAGTATCAAGCATGTTCCATGTCACTCTGGTCATAGTATCTGACAGTCTTCTTCCACAGTGCATATGTTCACATAAGGAATAATTCAGCTGCTTCTCCACTTTTATCATACACTCTTGTTTTGCCATGAACTTGGATCATCAATTCTCTGCATGGGTAGTTCATAAAGATATAAACGTTGAGAATCTCTGTTCTACTCCACGAAGATAGACTCTGTCTTAAATTGCAGGAAATTTAATTCCTTTACAGGGGACTTGTTAAAAGTATTTTTAGTATAAGCAAGCTTGATAACGTCACTGACTTTATGGAGAAGTTTTCTTTAATCTGTCCCAGAGCAGCTCTATAAATGAGATGTTTTGCAAATGCAGCACACGTAGATGTTTTCCATCTTATGAGTGTTTGCCAAGAAGTTACCAGCTAATGTCTGTCAGGGGAAGCTTACTGCCCCTTGTCACTCTGTCATCAGGCTGGGTTTGCAGCATGGCAGAAAACATTCCTGAGCCCTCCCTAACCCAGGGGGTGCTTGGGACCTGCTCCCAGAACGAGCTTGGATTCAGCAGCCCTCTCAGTAAGGAGCTTTTGGGATACCATGATGCCTCCACTTTTGCTAGAAAATGTTTGAGTGGTTGATGTAGGAAAATTGCTGCCCTGATAAATACCAAGGGATCTATTTCTGTAAAAAACTTCAGTGTGATATGGAGTATAGGACTGCCTAGTTTTGACTGCTGTACAGAATTCAGTATTAGGTGTTTCCTCAACTTCATAGATTCATAGAATAGTTTGAGTTGGAAGGGACCTCAGAGATCATCTGGTTCCACCCCCCTGCTTCCATCTGGAAGGCTGGATTGCTTATTCTGGTCAGTCTTCCCCGCAGCATTTTCTCTGTTCTTGGCTAGCTCAGAGACATAAATGCATTTACCTGGACCCTCAATTTAATCTTTCCATGCCATTTAGTGATATCATTGTGAACAGTCCTGTAAAAATGAGAATTTTCTGTTGGTAGCTCTGACTGACACTAGAGAGAAGTTCCTCTAAATTCTGCTCTGCTGCCTGAAGCCATTCCTGCAGCCAAGTTTGTGTATTTTGTGCTCATGGTGGTGTAATTAACTTGTATAGCAGATTAAATAAGTATTTTCTCTCTTACTCAAAATCCCACTATGTCCTTTACCTTACCTCTTAATTCTCACCTAAATGATCTGTTCTGCTGTGTGTTGTCCATCATCAGCTTTCTCAAGAGACAACCATTATACAAGCTTCCCATTTCTGGCTTGGTTTTCTCTTGGAGGCTAAATGTGCCATGCATGTGTAAGTGAGAATGGATTTAGGAATGGAACTGTGTGTGCAATTTCTTTCCACGCCTGTCTTCCTGCTCCACTCCCAGACACTCAGGATTTGCTTGTCAAGGTAGCCTGCTACACGGCAGTACCATTCCTTCTTGTGAGATGGCTGCAAAAGCTGCCGGGCTGGGAGAGCTCTGAGCAGTTTTGCAAGGCCAAGCACTGTGCAGAGGGAAGTTTCTCCCAACATCTGGCAGAAATGTCTGAGGCTGCTGTTCATGCACAGCAGGGAGGGGTTTGGGATAACTGCCCGAACTCCTTCCAGCTCCAGGAAAGTTGCCTGAGCCGGCGTTCTGCAAGGCACGGTCTGTGTCACGCTGTGTGTGTCTGGGCTGGGTCAGGACAGCCTCTCTGGGATTTGGGTAGTTCAAGTGCTGCAGTCCAGTTATTTCACAGTGTGGGGGGTGCTGGTGATGGCTAAGGGTAAAGTTTGGTAAAGTGTTGGGGTGAGATTTTAAGATGGAGCCTCGAGGAGGGATGCAAGTCAGGGTTTCAGCCAGGCAGCCTTGTCATTTTAACACAAGCTTGCCTCTCTACCTTCTGTGTTTCCAACAAGAAAGAGGAGGGAGGAAGAGACAGCGGTAAAATCCAGAGAAACACCACAAATCCCTAGCAGTTGTTTATGTTGCTGTGATGGAGCATATTGTCAAAAGCATTAAATGGCATAATGAAGAGTTGTGGGTGTGGAGAGCTTTTTAAATTTTGCTTTGATGTAAACAACTTGCTGTACATTCACAAAATTTACAAGCTTGTAGGTATTTAAATAAAATTGTTGTCGTGGATTATCTAGACCAACCTCATTTCTGTTTCATTGCAAAGTAATGCTTCCAATATATTAATCTGAGCACACCACCTGCTTGAGAACTTTCCCAGTTAGCTTATTCTAGGTGGCTTGAGATGCTTAAAGAAAGTTTTCTTTTTACTTTCATAGCAGCGGAGTAAAATCTGCATTGACATCAAAGACTGTCAGGAAAATGTGTACTGCTTTTTGGATCAATGCCTAGCAAAGCTAATGGAAATTAGCTACAGCAAAACCCAGTGAAGATTCAGTGATTGTCTGAACTGTGTCTGTCATAAACTGCTCCTTCATACCTTATAAATTGCTAAGGGCTTTTATGGTCTATACTACATTTAACTTGCCTTGTTTAATGTGCAGCACTTCTGTAAAAAGTGATGCACTGTATGTGACAGTTTAATTTATTGTTTTAGTAACTGTATTCATTAAAAAAAAAAAAAAAAAAAAAAAAAAAAAAAAAAAAAAAAAGGTAGCAGAGCATTTTTAGCTGTTGATGTTGTTTTAGTTGTACTGCTTTGGGTTGTAAAACAGACAAACCTTAGCAACTTACCAAGTGTGGTCAGTACCTTGATGGAAAATGCAGTTAAACACCAGCTGGCTGATGGGTTGTCCATCTCCAACTCTTTCTACTGCTTTAGCAGATGATTTTTTTCCCTTTCTTAATTTAAATTGTTTTTCCTTAGATTTGACAAATAAATGTGATTGATTGACAAAGGGAGGGGGAAAGGTTGATCTGATGATACAAAATGCCCCATTTGGGCAGCAGGTTAATTCAGGCTAGCATGATCATAATTTGTCCTTATTTAAACTTTGCTGTTAACATGGATTTCATAGCAAGATTTCAAATGTTTTCTCTGTGTGCTCTCACTTGCACATTCTGAAAAGGCACACGTTTTTCCTGTGTGGGACCATACAGTCAAACTGTGCCTTTCAGGAAGAGACAAGCTGTCCTCTGTGTGTGTGAGCAGAAGGAGAATGGATTGGAAGTCCTTGGAAAGCTTTGGAGATGGGAAGTACTAGAAGGGGAAGAAGTTCTTTCTCTAACTGAACTGGGTCCATGAACATTTGTAGAATTGTTTTATTCTCTACCTCTCTCCTATCATGCCCTAGTTTTCATCCAGAATTTTTGGAGAAAAGTCTCAGTCTCTGTTTTCATACATGACTGGTTTTGCTGGCATTGAGTGGAAGATGGGCTGTTGCTCTGCTGTGCACAGTGACTGATACAGAGCACTCGTCCTCAAACCTCGTCTGTCCTCATTTTTGTGCTGACTCAGACTGACTCATATACTAGATATAGTTCTGACCAAGGCTAACGTTCAATTTTCCAGAGATTACTTTGCAGTAATATGTTGAAATTGCATTTCTATGCCTGTAACTGCCATTTATTTGAAGATTTGTTTCTTTCTAATCTAACAGTTGAAACATTTGTTTTGATGCTTACAGAAGAAGCAATTTAATTGTCTAGAAATCTATTTTTAGGTGTGTTTTGAGCATGTTTATGGTATTTCAGGTATCTGAGCATGAATTCTGGTCTGTCTGTAGCTATTAAAGTTTAATTACTGGTTTTTTTGTTGGTTTTTTTTCCTTTATGCTGCAGTCACAAGACTTTGTTTTCTGCAACGTCACCATTTATGACAGGAAGGCTGAGCAGCCCCTGATATTTCCCTTATTTTCCATGCCCTGGAAAATGCTCATCACTTCACGCAAAGCATTCAATCTTTCGTGAATTTAAGCAGAGCATGTACAGAGGCTTTCAGCCTGGGGCCACAGTGTACAGGATATTTTTCCTGGTGTAGTAATGAGACAATATTTCTTGGTGAAGTGCTGTAATGTTCTTTAAATTTTCCTCTGGCAACTGAATAATGGAGGAAGCTGAAACTTTCTCATCCTTGTTTTACCATCTTGCAGTCTCACACCTCAGGGGATAATGCAAAATCAGATTCAGAAAAATGTAAACTAATATATGGTGGAGAGAGACTTATTTTATTTGTATCATTAGGACAACAGTACCAAAATCTGGATAATTACACTTCTTGAACATGAGCAGTAACATTTGCACTGAAAAGAAAATTTGAGATTGCATGTATACGTGAACCTTTTTTCACAGGTACCTCTTTGTTAGGAGTCATTGCTATAACCACATCTAATGGGATTCTAGACTCTTTGAGTGATGTCTGATTAATAACCAGAGGATTCAGGACTTCTGAAGTTGTTTGATGCTGTTTGCTGGGCACTGCAGAGCTTTGCTCTGTGCTGGATACTGCTGGAAGTGGCACTCGCCCTGGAAGCACGTTGCTGCTCTTCACATCTGTCACGAAAACTCATCAAGGAGCATATTTTGTGAAATAGGAATTAATCCACTGAATGTGTGGAGCTGTGTCCATTCTGGGCTCCCCAAAGGGGGACAGGGATGTGCTGAGTGAGCCCAGGACTGAGAGCAAGGGGCTGAAGCCCCTGGCATGAGCAGAGGCTGGGAGAGCTGGCACTGTTCATCCTGGGAGAGAAGGCTCAGGGGATCCTGTCCATGTGTGTAAACACCCAGCTACAGGCTGTGCCAGGTGATACTCAGAGACAGGACAAAAGGCAGGGGGCACAGGCTGAAATCCAATTTAAACACCAAAAAGTACATTTTAACACCCAAACCTCTCTCTTCTTGTGAGGGGGTGCCCAGTGGGGCTGGGCAGTTTGCATCGCCGGGGTTTTCCAAAGCCTGAGCAGCTGCTGACCCTGATCTCTGGGGAACTCCAGAGGCCACTGCCAGCCATAGCTATGATCCAAGACTGCTTTTAATCAGGGAGCCTTTCTCCAGCTCGAGTGGCACTCGTGGTATTGTAAAATCTTTGGGATCTGTTCTGGAGGGATTTGAACTGCTGTGTGAAAGGTTTTTGCTGGAATGGCAATGTCTTTTTCTAATGCTGCCTGAGAATGTGCAGGGATTGTTACTTACATCTTCACCTTTTGTTTGGCCCCTCAGGAACGTTTCTTCTCACCAAGATCTCGTCGTCGACTTCATGCTGTCCTAGCATCTGTTAGCACTTCAATGCTGATTTTATCCAATCTAATATTTCTTGGAGGAACTCAAGTTGGAAAAATCTACTGGAACAGGATCTTTATGGAAGGCAAGTTTATTTTTATGTGCTTTCTAGATAACAGAATGTTCCAAATGTTACCTTGGGTGGGCTGAGCCAGGTTTTTCTCTCAGTGCACTAACTGGGAGTTAATTTTTTTCTGGTCGAAATGATCAAAAATCTGAGAAAATTTAAATAACGCTGCAGACTGCATGACTGAAAAGAAACGTTGCCTTTCTCCCATTCAAGTCTAGAAGGAGGGCTGTCAGGCTTCTCTGTCAAGTGAAATCACTGAAGATCAAGCAATAAATGTGTGACAAGTTACCAAGTTGATTTTTTCCCCACTCTGCACTTTACACACCTCAGTAAGAACAGGTGTCCTAAAGCCAACCCCACAGGTTCTGTGGACAGGTGCTGGGTAAGGTCTGCATAGTGCAGCAGAATTCATTGAGCAATCAGTGGCTTCTTCTTTGCAGTGAATGTGATTTCAGGTTGGGCACCTGCTGACTGTTCCCACAGGTGAGGGGTCTGGGGTGCAGGTGTCAGCCCCTGGTGCTCTGGATAAACTGGATAAACAGTGTGCTCTGAGCTGCCTCTGCAGACAAGGACAGCTTTCCTTTTTTTGCCAGAGGTCAGTGTAAGTAGGGCCAGTTTTGTTTTTAGGTACTTACTGCTGCCAGTCACATGAAGATCTTGTAGAGCAATATTCCTTCCTTGTGAGGGAAGGACGAATGGGCTTCTGTGCTAGAAGTGCCCTCTTCAAAAGAACACCACTGTCTGTTGCAGTGTTTTCTCCTCTCGCTCCTTTCAATTGCTTAGAAATCAGCTCTGGAGTTCCAAGATCCTACTTAAGCATCCCAAAATAGTGAAACTCTGAAAGAGTAAGTTATGTACATGAATGGAACAATTTATCTTCTGAACTAAAGGAGAAAAACCGTTCAAAGAGCTTGGAGAAAGGAATTTTTTTAGCATGAAATATAGTGAAGCTTTTTTTTAACACTGGACAGGAAAGGGGAATACTAGCTTTTGCTCTTTAAAGCATAAAATACTTGTTTTCTGATTTTTGAAAGGCTTTGTTTTCTCTTAAATTGTTTCCTTCCAGTTAGTTGGCTAATTGTAGAAAACAAGCTGAGAAAAGGTTGAAAATATTCTTTTGCAAATACTTCTTTCTTGTCATCGAATCCTGTTTCTTTCTCCTGTCAGCACCTTTCATTTGTCTCCAGATTTGAACTAGTCCTGGCTCACACTTTTTTTTTCAAATGCTTTTTGAGAGAACAGTTCTGTGCTCAGAAAGTAACCTTGCAGCAGGAACTGGAACACCAGCTGTATTTAGCTTTGTAATCACTGAGACTTTCATGACAACTTTCTGCGTTGTTTTATTTCCTGGAAAGTACTGTTAAAACAGCATCGTGGTATTCCACAATTGCTGCCACTTGGAGCCTGCTAGATCAAATTTTCTCAACTTATAGCAAAAAAAAAGACACTTTTTTTGCTCCAAATGCCAGCCCTGCATATCAGCTTGAGACTGAGGATTCTGTCAGTGTTCATTCTG
This sequence comes from Sitta carolinensis, assembly GCA_032173965.1. Lineage (NCBI taxonomy): Eukaryota > Metazoa > Chordata > Aves > Passeriformes > Sittidae > Sitta > Sitta carolinensis. Next base: position 427,581 of record JAVUNC010000019.1, read on the forward strand.
GTTCTTGCACCTCTACCAGCAAAGTGAGAGGTGATAAAAATCCTCTTTTAAAGATGCAGGGCCACAGAGGAGGCTGTTCTTTTTCTAAAATTAGTGTTCCCTGTGCACAGGCATAAAAGCAGCTAAGAGCTCATTTTGCTCACTGAGGAAGCCTGAGAGGATTTTTACTACACTATAGCACAGTCCTGTACATTTCTACACTAATGCTGTTTTGCCCATAATTTCATTCTAGGTTCGCAAGAAAAAAATGTGTTCTCAGACTACATTAGCATCTTTGCTTTGTAATTTCTGAATGAATTTATTTCAACCATCTTTAAATAGCTGCTGCTTTAAAGAAAAGAGAAGCTAAAAGTACAATAACTCAGGAAAACATGAGTTGTTTTGGCCTTGTCTTGGCTGTTGGGTTTTGGGAGAGGGTTTGCTCAGTGTTTGTTTGGGGCTTTTTAAGAGGGAGAGAGCAAAGCCTTGTGTGTGTGTTTAATAAAATTTATAGACTTACACCCCAAAACTGACTTAATAATCCTAGAAATGTTGCAATTTACTGTTAGTGCATGTACACCCGTCTTTGAGTAACAGAATGTACCTGAGATATTAGGCTAAATAAATGCAAGAAATATTAATGCCTTTAAGCCAGTTGTAAAGTCAGAGATCATCATAAGCATTCCCAGTTATTATTGCAAATTACATCTGATGCTTGCAGTTCATCCTCTAGTGAAATAATTTTCAGAGCAGAGAAATTCCTCAGGAATGTTTCTTCCAAGGCAGTAATGGATTTCAAATACCAGGGTAGTTTTAATTTAATACACTGTCTTCCATTTTATCTTTCTCATTTCTCTCTTATTCCCTGTAAATGTGCTGATCTGAGGTGAGCCTGTGCTGAAGCCCAGCAGTGCCCTGTTGGCATGTGCCTGTCTCTGTAGGTGTTGAATTTCCACTGTTGGTAGGTTAGCTTGAAAAGCCTGTTCCAAATGTCTTGGCTGTCCATGCTTTAACAAGATCTCTTTTACTGCTGACACTTGTTGAGATACCCGACAGAGATTTCCCACAAATCCCTGTCAAGCTGCCAAACCTGTGCATCCCTGCCCATCCTGTGGGTGAGCAATAAATGCTGTGAGTCACTTGAAGCGACAGAGCAGCACGCCTGGCTTTGGGCATCTTAAACAGAAAATATCCTCTCTTGTTAATAACTGTTTCATAATTGATTTTTCTTTTAAAGATACTTCCTTATTTTTGCTGCTTGCATCAAAAACCAGTAAATAACATGGAAAGATTTTTGTGTTGTTAGTATCCATCCTCCTAGTCATGTAAGAACACTGGACTATTGATTTTTATCCCTTCTGCCCTCTTTCATGTGGTTTTTATTAGACCCACAGCTAAGCCCTCTATCAAATATAATAATCCATCTGCAAATTCTAACTTAGGCTTTAAAACAATCCTTGGAGAAGAGTGACTTCTGTATTATACTGAAGTATCCATAAAAATTCTCCCAATGGTGGGACTTTTATGTCTGAATAAAGATTTATCTTGCATCAAGATGGAACAAAATCTCGAATCCTTGTACTTGTGTGAAGTGCTGTTGTTGAAGAGGGATTTTTTTTTCTCTTCAAAAATAGGAGTAAAATGTTACTGAAGCAGTTGCATTGTTCAGCAGGAAAAACATCTTCTTTAGTAGTCCTTAACACTGAGAGGAGTGTAGGTACACTGATCCATTACCTGCAGGTTAATAGGTATCCTGCAGTGAGGAATACTTTGCAAATAAGTGAAAATATTTTAAACTTGGATCCTCTGGCTATTATGCTCTGCCAGTCCCTATGTCTATTATTTATAGTGAAGGTATCTTATGTTTAACAAGTGGTTTGCATGTAAATAGTTGAAAACCAACTTATCAGAGAAACTTAATGTTGTTCCATTTGTTATTACCTTTGTTTTAAAATCATTAAAACAGTGATCCTTAAAGTAGTTAAAATGTGTGCTGCACACAGCCTAGAATGTTGCATACATCCACACATCTATACATCTGTACATCTCAATCTGTCTCTATCTATCCCTTCACTGCTGTGAATAAAAACTGCATTTTTACTGCAGCAAATAGGAAATTAAATCCTATATCTGCAGCAGCATAATCCTTAAAACAGGGCCCTGCTCATCACAGCTGAAGTCTAACTTGTGGATATCTTATTTTTCACCCAGCACTGAGACAGGTGATGATTTGCACATTTCTGGCCAAATGTTTAAATGTTTTAAGAACTGTTGACCTGTGCCAATGTGGTAAATGAAATGCTGAAAATCTCTGGAGAATTGCTAATAGTATGTACAGACTTCTTGTGCCTTGGCTTCAGTTCATATTTGTCCAGGTCAGGAGTGCCTGACAGTTTGTTCCACCTGAAAGTTTTTTCTGTGCCTCTGATTTGCAGCTGGGAAGAAGGGATTGGAGAAAGTTGATGTTGTTAACATGAACTCAACCTTTAGAAGAAATCAAAGTCCAGGATTTCATCTTTTTCCTTTATGACACTGATTAGTTTTCTGGATTTCTCTCTTAATTTGTCATGCTACCAATTTCTGTTTCTTAAAATAATCATTCTGTTGCAATGCTTCTAATTTCAGTGATTATTACAGCTCATCTGTGCAGAAAAGTAGTGGCAAAATTCCAAACTAAGGAGTCTTCAGTTGAAAGTGCCCGAGTTGGTGCAGAAAAGCATTTTCCTGGTCAGTGTTACTGAGCAGAAAGCCTCAGACCATAAACGTGCGTTGCTTGTCTGGCAACTGAGCTGGGATTTCTTTTAATCTAGTGCTAAGAGCATGGCATTTTCCCTTGGAAAGGCAGGAGGAAGCAGCTTGCTGGAGACACAGCACAGAGCTTTTCAGCCTGACAGAGTTTTCACCCTGTGACACCAAGGGAGACACAGGACTGTTATGTCATTGATGGCCCAGATGCTTCAACAAGTGAAAAAACAGCTTGGCAATGTTAAATGTGAGTGAGGGGTGGGCAAGTTATGGTATCTGGGGGCTTTTGAGTGAGTTCCACTGAAACCCATGTATTTTAAAATGTATTTCATTAGAAACAATCGTTGCTGCTTAGACAGAGGGCAAGAACATTTTTCTTGTGAAACAACATTCTGACTTTTGGTGAAATATTGAAGAAGCCCTGCAGCTACTCAAATCAATGCCCATGGTAATACAGTAAGTTGGTTTGGACTTTGGGTTTTTCCTCCCTAGAATAAACAGTGTTAAAAACCTGTAAAAATCTGGGTGTTTTTTCCCTGGCAACTCAAATTAAAATGCATAGATGAAACTGAATTGAAGCTGAAGTAGAATTTGCATTGAAGGACAAGATTTAATTCCATAGCTTAAAAGAAGCAGCACAGAAGAAGCAGCCATACAATTTTGTGTAACAATGTGATTATTACTGCTTTAGATTGCTCCAGGACGCTGTATTAGCATCTGACTTTTGGAGTGCCTGTCATTTATTTCCTTCAGTTAATGGTAAAGTTTAAGAGGCAAAATTCTCTTTCCTGTTGCTCTTCCCACCATCCTGCTATCTGGTATACTTTTGACCTGCAACAACTAATTATAGTTCTTTAAGGACATCTAGGAATTCTTCTTCCAAGTTTTGTTGTTTGCATTTCCCCCAGAATGTCAAGTGTAACCTTGTGAGGATAGTTTGACATTTCTGCAGCTGCACTCCATCCCAGTATGTTTTGTTCATGACCAGATTTAGTGAATTTCCTATGTTCTGTATCCAGAAAGAGAATAGATTTATTGGACATAATTAGTTTGTTTTAAATCATGGCTGCTTATCACTCTTACCTTTGTCATCACAGAGGTTGTTTGTAGTTTTTGTTATCTAAATATTTGTGCCATTCCTTTAGTAATTATACATGCCAGCATTTACAGCTGCTCTCCATTAAAATGAGCCTAACTGCTCTACAGCTACTTTTTCATGATTTAAGAAAAATTGGCCTGTGATTTGGAAGGGGGCTCAACTCATTTGGCAGCCCAGCAAGTGTGTAACTCTTGGGGTCCTCTGGAGCATCAGGGAGAAGCATTTGCTGTTGGCAAGGATGGATGTTGGATGAGGGGCTGGATCAAGCAAAGGAGGGCAGTTTCTCCTGCTCCCTGTCCTGCTAATCCCAAGTGCACCTAAGAAATGTGGGCTTTCATGGGTGGTGGGATGTCAGCTGTCTGCAGAACTAAAACATAAAGTGCAGCTGATTCAGACTTTGTGACTTACAGAGGTTTTGTCCCCTCTAAAGCTGTCTGCTCCTTATCAGAGCAGAGTAAAGAATGCCCAGCAAATGCAGCCAGTTCTGTGAATCTCAGCTTTATTGCAAAGGTGAATAAATCTGGGAGAGGTATTGTGAAGGATTAGCAGTGGAGTGTATTGCAGTTATAAATAGTCACCAGGGCTCATGATTATGAGCTGCATTTACTCACCTTTCCTCACAGTGATGGAAATAAATTGAAAGGTGACAGGAAGGTGATGGATGAAGAATTGATAGATACAACTGTCCTCTCTTGGCTTCTTTAAAAAAAAGGGAAAGCACTGTTTTGTATTGCTGTCATGCACAAGGCCAGTACCTTTCCTGAGGACCATGGAAAAGGTAGCACAGGATTCAGCTTTGTTTTTGCAGTTCTGGAGCTTGGGGGTCAGTCACTGCTTCATTAGTTCATGTGTCAGAGTGATAATTCAGGGCAGAAATAAGATTAGCTTCTATTAATTACTGTAAATCCCTTACAGCACCTTCTGTGGTGGAATTAATAAGCAATTAGTTGCTGCTGGAAGCTACTGAGATTTCAAATATATAAGAAATTAATGATGAGTCAGAACTGTGTCACATTAGCTTTGTCTGAATGTTGAGGTTGAGGATGACCATGAAATTGTGACCGTGACAAAATCCCATCAGCAATCTAGACAACTGCCATTGCAGACTGGTGTTTGTGAGATCTGAAGTTTTCCAGTTCTCCTCATTCCTATTCAGGGCCAGTGCTGAAGGGATGAGTTTGTATTCAAGGGCGTGTTTCCTGGCTGTCTGCTGGAACGGTTTTGCTGAGTGATTTCCTTGGGCTAATGTAATTAAGCTTCTCTGAGCCATACCTGTGTGAGTGCTGCAGTGCTCCTGGCACACTGTCCTTGCCCTGAGCACAGATGGCAGGGCAGGGCTGGGGCTGCATCCCCAGCAGCTTCCTATGGCACGAGCAGGGCTCTGCAGGCAGCAGCTGGTGCTGAGGGTCTGCTGATTACAAAGTGCTGTTGACAAGAAAATTGAAAATGTTAGAGTGGTGAAACACTCTGAAAGCAGATCCTCTACCTTGGGTGCACATTGGAACCTCCAGGCTTGAGGAGGGAAGGCTGAAGGAGATCTTTCTGCTCTCTCAGGTGTCTAAGGGCAGGGCATGGATAAAACAGCAACAGAGTCATCTTAGGGTTGCATAATAACAGGACAAAAGACAGAAGTCACAAGTTGCAAAAAGGGAATATGCAATTAAATTTACTGGAAAAAAGTTCAGAACAGATTGGCCAGAGAGGTTTTGGAGCTCTGCTGACAAAGATCTGAGCAACCTGAACTGGTGGTGATGGCACTGGGAGAAGATGAGAGACCCTTCTGACCTACATTTTAGTCTGTAGTCCTAGACTGCCTTTAGAAGTCCTTGCATGGTGTGCTTCATGAGCAGGCTACTTCAGACTGGATTTGTTGGTTAGCATTGCAAGGTTTTGGTTTCAGCAGAGAGAAATCCACTGCAGGCAGATTGTGCTGCTCCGTGCTGCTGGAAGCAGAGGATTCACTTCCAAAGCATCTCTTTTCATTTCTAAAGGACTTTTTTTTTTTTTTTTTTTTAAACTCTCCCTTATGCATTTTGTCAGGTACATCCAGCATGAATTCGATAAGTAACTCTTACACAGGCTCAGATCTGTTGTTTAAAATGAATCACAGGTGAAAAACTGTTGTTGCAGAACCACTGTGTGTAACAGTCTAGAGCAGATTGGAAAAGCTCCAACTTGCTCTTCTCCTACTCATATGTTTTCATGGTCTCTGGTGCTGTGATAGATTTTTGGTTTCTGAGATTTGAGTTTAGCTTTTAGATTTACTTGAACTGCTGGAACAATGAAATGTGGTTGTGTGGTGAGGCTTGCAGCTGAGTATGGCAGATAAAAGGCTTATCTCTCTTCTAGTACATTGTTCAGCATTTTTAAAAGTTGCTTTTAATTTCAAATGGAGACAATACAGAGAGGATTAGCATTCTCTTAGCAAATGCATCAAAACAGTACAAATTATATGCAAAAGCATCTTGGCTGAAACTCTTACTTGTACCTCTAAGGTGCATGCACTGTATTGATATTGACACACAGTTCAATTTTCTTCCTTATTCTGGCCCAAAAATCTGCTTTTTAGACTTTTTATTTCATCTTTGTCTCCTTTTCTGTTTTCATTCTCATTTTCCTTTTTCCTTTGCACACAGCATTTTCTTATACTCTGTCCTCACCTGTGTCCTTACCTGCCTATTCTGCAGGTCTTTCCTCCCTTCCTTACCTCTTTTTTGTTACCCTTTTTTCTGAAATCTTCTCTGCCATCCTCAGCATTAGTTATGCACAATCACACTTTAATTTCTACCCTTAGTCATTGTTGTACAGTTGTGTATTCTTTATTCCATTTTCAAGCAGGTCCTGGGGCTCTGCAGAGATTTGGGGCCTTTGGAGCAAACTGGGACATTTGTGTTGGGCTTTCCCTTCCACGCAGCAAAGTGTGTGCTGAGGTCTCTGTGGGCTTTGGCTTGTGCCTGTCAAGGGTGACCTGTTCCAGGGGTCCTTTCCAAAGCAGATTTCTCTTTCTTGTCCTTTCCAAAGCAGATTTCTCTTTCTTGCCCTTTCCAAAGAAGATTTCTCTTTCTTGTCACCTCCTATTAGTGTGATATGAAAAGATGTTTCTTCAGTCTTCTGCCTGCCACTGATTGATTCTGGTCAGTGGCAGCCTCTTGAAAGTTCCATTTCCCAGCTTCTTTTTTGGCACATTAACTTGGTTCTGTAAATCACTGCTTCCCCTGCCTCCCAGTTTTTCATTATCTGATTCTTTTTGCTTGGGGCAGTTATCCACATGACAGATCAGCAGCAGACCTTAAGTGAGTTATGGCTTTGGCTCCTGAACCTGGTGCTTAGAAATATGGAAGCAGAGAGTGATAGAATGTGTTCAGCTCCTGGTTTTGTGGCTGGTGTTTGTTACAGCCATGGTGTGTCAGGTCCAGAGCCAGTACAGTGATATTGAAAGGTGCTGCAATCCTGTTGTCAACAGAGCTTTTCATCCTCTCTGTGAGTTATATGGCTTGGTATGCTAGAAAACCTTCTAGCTTTTGTCTTGAATTTCACATATTAAAAGGAGAAATGGAAGAAATGTTTTATTTCCCAAGTTGCCTTTCATTTTTACAGTAAAATCAATGATGGAGTGAACACAATCTACCTGTCTTTTTCCTCTGCTGTCTGCCAATGATGCATCAAGCTACAGGGGACGAATTTAAGAGCAGCTCATGGTGGCATCTGGCCAAGTCAGTGAGAGAGGCTGCCTGCAGAATTCTGTTGCTAATGAAATGGCTCATTTCATTGATAGGTATTGATCAGCATTGCTGTGTGTTTCTGGGGCTTATTGCACAAAAGGGTCATTGGGGAGGGAACAAGCTGTTCACCGTGGTGGATCGACCTTGGTGTCCACCTGAGCCACTCTGTTGCTTCCCCTCCTCCCCTGACAGGGCAGAAAATGTAACAAGAGGCTGGTGGGTCGAGGTAAGGAGTGGGAGAGGTCACTCAGCAATTACTGTCATGAGCAAAACTAACTCGACTAGGGGAGAAATTAATTCAACTTATTACCAGACAAATCAGAGAATGGTAATGGGAGATGAATCTTAAAAACACCTTCCCCCCATCTGTGTGTTCTTCACTCTTGATTTTTCTACCTCCTCCCTAAAAATGTATTGACAGTGTGTGTGCAGCACACAGAGTGTCTTCCTAGACAAAGGGCTGGACATCTTCATCCTCAAATGACTCTCAAACTGCAGAAGCTGCAGTTAAGGAGAGTTCAACGAGTCACTCATTTATTACGGAATTCAGGAAGTTATTGGGTAAAATACAACAAGGCCACACTATATTCAGGCTGTTGAATCCAATTTATACAGCTGATAAAAAGCTAGGAAAATAGGACCTCACTGTACACCTAACTATAAATCTATTCTGAGAGAAGGAGCAGGAGCCACAGGAGTTTTGTTGCTGAGAGTCTCTGGATTTTGTACGTGGGAATGAGTGGGATTGTGCTCACACTGCTATCGAGTGACAAAAACCTGTCCTTCCTGTGGGTGAAATAAGGCTGTGCTTTGTAGGATTTCTGTGTAATGATGTGCTTCCCCTTGCTCTGCCGTGTTTGCAGTGCTGTAATGAGCAGTGGCACACATTTGGCAGGCAGTGTGGGCAGCTGGCCACGCTGCCCAGGGGCTCTGGGTGCTGCCTGCCCTGCCCTGCCAGCCCAGGTGTGCAGCTGAGCCTGCCCAGCACCTGAGCTTTGTGTGGCAATTGCACTGCTGAGCCAGACTCTGTCCTTTTTTATGGTATCTGACAATGGCTTTCCAGCAGCGTTCAGCCCATGGCTCTGCTTGAGCAAAATCAGGCTTTGGGAAGGACAGAGCTGTGTCATGACACACAGAGCAGCTTAGCAGCTGGGCTGGTACTGTTCTTGTGAGGTCCATCATTAACTCCATTACTTCTTGTTGCCATGCAGTTTTATGAAAGGGCAGTAGGGAACATTATGGTTTGTTAAATCCAGTACTAGTCAAATTTGAATAAACTTTAGTTAATTATAAATTCACTTGGAAACCTGATGTGATGTAAAGCAGAATTACACTGTTCCCCTTCCTCTGTTGTTGTTGTTAAGTGTTTTTCCTACCAGTCTGGTTTTCCTGAAGAACAGCCTCTCATTTTTCTGTTGTTTTAACTTTCCAAAGTAGCTCCCTTGTATTTTCAGAGTGGTGATTCAAAATAAAGGCTGAAATTTCAGGAATTACTTCCATTGTCTGAAGCAGTCCCTGTCTATCTTCACCCCCCACTTGAACAAGCACTAAATGTTAAATTATAATAATAGATGTTAAAGGGAAAAATGCCACAAAAGAACCAATTTTGTCACAAATTAAGACATCTTATGTTACAGTGAACAGCAAATTGGTTTCACTTGGATCTCTTCCTCAGCATTGCCAAATGTATATATTGAAATACCAAAAATCTGATTGCACAAGGTGTGCCAATGTCTTGAAAATAATTTTATAGCTTTGTTTCATTGGCATTTTCTATCATAAATTTGATTTCTTGGCCATTGGCTTTAGTCCAGTTGTGTTTCAGGTAGCTTTGAACAAATATGGTGGCTGAATGCAAACTCTAGTTTCAGTGAAAAGCTGAGATTTTTATGCAACTCCAGCACCTGGAGCTTTTTTAAAATCTAGTTTACCCAAGGTAGGAATTTTTATTTCTGTAACTTTAGCTAGAAGTTTAGCATTGCAGTTTCTTTTTGTCTCTGTGTTTGAGCTGACTTTTAACTCAAGAAGGAAAATAGAAAGTTGAAGGTGGAAATAATCATAATGGGAGCACTTAAATGGCCTTAGGGGAAATGTGTTCCTTTCTATGTACTGGTGTTAAGTTCTCACCTTCCTAAGTATTTTTATTTTTTTTTAAATTCTTTGTGCTATTTTGAGAAAAGTGGGGTTTCTTTGTTTTGGATTTGGGTTTGGGGATTCTTTTATAGGAAAATTATGACCTGCAAATTTTGCTTTTCCAAAAATGTTTTGGGTATTTTTTTATCTGGTATTTCATGATAAAATGAAGTGGATTAATGACATTTTTAACTCTTCCCTTGACTGCCACAGTCACTCCACTGCAGCAGCCCCTGGGCTGCTGAGGCAGGGCTTGCCCTTGGTAAAGCTGTGCTGGCTTTGTGTCTCCAGTCACTGCCTGTGTCCCTCGTGCCTCAGCACAGCTCCTCACAGCATCTGTGCAGGATCTTCCCAGGCTCCTCCTCTCTGCCCATTCTCAATCTAGACGTGGTGTTTCCCTTTCTCCAGTCACCAGGGACTTCACCTGATGGCCACGAGTTCCCAGATGCCTGAGAGTGGCTTGGCAGCTGCAGCCACTTCCCCAGGGCTCTGGTCTCAGAGGTGCCCTGGAATTATGTATATTCAGGTTCTTCTAGTGAGAACAAACCTGATCTCCTCGGACAGTGGGCAGAACTTTGCTCCCCCAGTCCCTGTCTTGTGGTCCCTTAACTGTAGTGAACTGTACAGAAAACTGGTAGAAAATGTTTTCATACAGAACACCAGGAGCTCTTATTGCCCCATGTAAAATGGAAACTAGCCTGTGTTATTTGGCTTTGGTTGCATCTAAGAAAATGCCCTTTGCATTTATGGCACAAGCCACAACCATTCTGAAGAAAATACTCTGGAAAGGCTGCATAGAAAAAATCCCCACACAGATTCTCAGAATGCATAACAGAGCTTACCTCTGAACCTGTGCTTTCTGTACCTTGTGATGGCTTTGCTCCTTTGTCAAAGTGTTCAGGGCAGCAAATGTGACCATATGTTATACTGGTGGGTTCTAACAGGGCTCTCCTTGAGAGGAAGTACTTTAAGCAGATGCACTAAATAAATAAATGGGGTTGTAACAAAACCATCCTGCCACATCCATATGTGTGTATCTATGTGAATCCAAAGGAAAGAAAGAAGTAAACATGACATCCCAGTGTCCAAAGCTTGTGCCAGATGTCTATTCTTGATGTCCTACATGAATCAAGAAAAGCTGTTGAGTTTAATTGAGTCAATTCTGATCTACTTAGCATGATCTCATGCTCAGTAGAGAGCTCATCAAGCAAAGGCTACATCTGTGAAAGTGGGAAAACCTCTGTTGTGTTGTCTTCAGTGTGTGCTTCCCAGTGTTTAATTCCCACTGCACTTAATGAAGTAGAGGAAAAGAATAGGCCTGATTTTAGTTCCTCCTGGTATCCAAGGAGTTCTCTGTGCTGCAGAATATGAATTCTCTAATCCCTAGGAATGAGAAGTTAGGAAACCCTTGCTGGAGCAGCAAGGGAGCTGTTGCATGCCTGATACTACACATTCAGCCTTTTTGGATAGAAAAGGAAATTTCAGGGCTGATTACACACTGGTGTTGCAAATGGGGCAAATCCAAATGCTGCTGTGCTGCCATACAAATGAGAAGGGTAGTGAGATCTGATCTTCACATTACCAGTGTTTTGTGATCATTGCCATTCTTCTCCTCTCAAGAAAGAATCCAAAAATCAGATTAGAGTTGTCAAAAGTGAAATTTGGAAGTCTTCCAGGAAGAGCAGTCTGTATGGGCCAGCATATATGGGATTTACTGCAGTGTGATGTTTATGTCTTACATTTCATAGACTCACAGAATGGTTTGGGTTGGAAGGGACATGACAACCATCTAGTTCCAGCCCCTCTGCCATGGGCAGGGATGCTTTCCACTAGACCAGGTTGCTCAAAGCCTCATCAGTTCTACACCAAGGACACAAAACTTCTATCTGGTGCAGAAATAATTACAGTATATAGTGAAATGGAAAATTCTTATCTTTAACTTCACAGAAGAGGATACAATGAGTTATTGGAAGGTTTCTGCTCCCTGGTCTGGCTGTTGCAGGGCAAGAAAGAAAACATGGATTGCCTGCTTGGGATTTCCTCTTTGGAATACTCAAATTCTGCAGGGCAACTTTGAAACAAAACTAGGAGAGCAGTAGGTATTTGAGAGCAATTTAAAGTTGAGCAGGTGTAGTCTAGGCCAAGAGATACAAGAATCTGATTCTGTTCACAGGTCAGGTGGGTAGATACCTAGTTTGTGGAACTGCTTAAAGTGACAAGGTTGGGTAATGGGAATGAGAGACATTTTCACATTTTTCAGTGATGTCACCTAAAACAATGGTCTGCAAAGTAGATAGGCAAATATTAAATTTTAAAAAATTGCAAGATCAATACTTCCATTGTGAAACACACTGGAATCAGTTCCCATTAAAAAGAAAAATTACTTTTCTTTGCTACTTGGGGCTCAGCTCCCAGAGACAGCGAGTTACTTTGGGGAAGGCAGTACAGGTATGGGAGGGTTTCTTTCAATCACCTGAAACAACCTCCTTAGGCAATCCTGCTTCCTCTGGGGAAAGTGCCAGAATAAATATACCTAAATTGGATGCAGGGGTATATTTCAAACAATGCTCATTCAGAAATCCTGCCTGGTTTGTTCAATGTGCCATTTGTTACAGCAAATATGCAGGATGGCAGGAAACAGCTTGCTGTGCATTTCTTCCCTGCTTAAATGGCTTGTTGAGCTGATAATTAATAAGCAACAGGACATTAGGTTTATTGTAACTTTGCTGGATGGATGGTTAATCACTGGAGGTAGAAAGAACAGGAAATATCTTATCTATTCTGGCTTTTCACATCTGTAGAAATTGCATCCACTGATGTATGGAGTAGTACACTCCCTAAGAGCTGTGCCATGCACGTGAATTATTCCTGTGTGAAAATCCTACCTGAGCTTCTTAAGGTATTCTTATTTTCTTCAGCTGAACGCCAGGTACAATAGTTTACTGTGGTGTTAAAAATCACAAAGTAAGAGAATTAGGGGCTAGCTAGCCAAAATATGTGGGTTTTGTGGATGCATCTCCATTGAACTTCACTTAAAAGTGAGCTTAAAGTACTGCCTGCTAAACCGTTAAAACCTAAAAACTTCTAAAATATCCTCCAAGTTTCCTTTTCTATTCTGCTCCAATGTGTTTGTTTTCAGACACAGGCTGTGTCTCCTGCAATGTGCTCAGTGCAGCAGCAGGACAGGCAGGCTGTGTCCATCAGGACAGACAGGCTGTGTCCATAAGGACAGGCAGGCTGTGTCCATCAGGACAGGCAGGCTGTGTCCAGCAGGACAGCAGGACAGACAGGCTGTGTGCAGTAGGACAGACAGGCTGTGTCCATCAGGACAGGTGGGCTGTGTCCATCAGGACAGGCAGGCTGTGTCCATCAGGACAGGCAGGCTGTGTCCAGCAGGACAGCAGGACAGACAGGCTGTGTGCAGTAGGACAGACAGGCTGTGTCCATCAGGACAGGCAGGCTGTGTCCATCAGGACAGGCAGGCTGTGTCCATCAGGACAGACAGGCTGTGTCCATCAGGACAGGCAGGCTGTGTCCAGCAGGACAGGCAGGCTGTGTCCATCAGGACAGGCAGGCTGTGTCCATCAGGACAGGCAGGCTGTGTCCAGCAGGACAGGCAGGCTGTGTCCAGCAGGACAGGCAGGCTGTGTCCAGCAGGACAGGCAGGCTGTGTCCAGCAGGACAGGCAGGCTGTGTCCAGCAGGACAGGCAGGCTGTGTCCATCAGGACAGGCAGGCTGTGTCCAGCAGGACAGGCAGGCTGTGTCCAGCAGGACAGGCAGGCTGTGTCCATCAGGACAGGCAGGCTGTGTCCATCAGGACAGGCAGGCTGTGTCCAGCAGGACAGGCAGGCTGTGTCCATCAGGACAGGCAGGCTGTGTCCAGCAGACAGCAGGCTGTGTCCAGCAGGACAGGCAGGCTGTGTCCAGCAGGACAGGCAGGCTGTGTCCATCAGGACAGGCAGGCTGTGTCCAGCAGACAGCAGGCTGTGTGCAGTGCCTGTGCTGAGGGCTGGGTCCAGCAGACAGCAGGCTGTGTCCAGCAGACAGCAGGCTGTGTCCAGCAGACAGCAGGCTGTGTGCAGTGCCTGTGCTGAGGTCTGGGTCCTGCCCAGCAGCGGGTGCAGAGCCCCGTGCTGCTCTCTCCGTGTCCTCCAGGACAGGATGGGAGCAGGTGCTGCTGAGATACACTGAGGAGAGTGTGGCTGTGCAGCTGGCTATGAGTAACACTGCTGCACAGGAAGCTTTGCTGTGCCTGTGGCTGTCTTCCTTAGCACTTTCTGTTCTTGTTTTCTCTTAAGGTCAGCTCTCCTGTTAAGGGGATCGAGTGTGACTCCAAATGAGCACACACTGATCACACACACAGCTCCTGGTGTGGGTGCAGCTCTGGGCTGTGCTGTAACCAGGGGCTGCACCAGGGACTCCCTGATGTGCTGCTGCACCCACCTGCTCTCAGAGCTCTCCTCGCTGTGCACGGGGGGCATTGCTCATACACACACTGTGCACTGGGGCTGCCTCACCTTCGGGGACTGAAGGGAAGCCGGCAGTCAGGGCATTGTTCCTCTGTTTTTGTCACTGCACTGCAGCTTGTGGGAGCGAGCTCTGTGTGCTGTCCTCACTGAAAATACAGTCCTACAGTCTAAAGGTGTGTAAATACAAAAGACCTGGTAAAGCTACAAAGCTACATCCATTGTAAAATGTCTTTTTGCTGCTAGATGTGTGTAAAAGAACTTGGAGGATTTTCAGTCCTTTATGAGCCATACTCACTCCCAAGCTTGTGCTGGGCATGGGGTAGAAAGGGCACAGCTGCATATTGAAGGCCTTTGTCAGTTCATGCTTACTTAATGTGCAGCCTTGGGAACATCGCTGAGCAGTAATGAAATTTTTGCATTTGAACTGTTTAGTTCTTTGAAGAGGCACTGTTTAGTTCAATTTAAAAGCTCGAGGAGATTTCTTCCTGGCAGTCTGCTAAGGCCAGGACAGTGCTAACAGGTTGCTTCTAAAAGCTTGTCACGTTTATTTATCTCCGTGGTGGCAGTGAGCTCTGCAGAAGCTTCTGTGCTGGGGCTGCAGTGCAGGAGGAGCCAGCCCGGAGCAGCAGGGACACAGCAGTGATCAGTGGCTGCACGGGCAGGCAGGCAGGATGGCTCCAACTCTGCATCCTCTCTGCTGAGGCGAGCACCAAGTGCTTGGCTTCTCGGAGGCACCTTCAGGGCAGCGGCAGATGCTCTGACCTGGGTGCAAACAGCAGGATTTGTAGCAGACAGGAGGTAACAGCCTGGAATTCCCTTCCTCCTGAGAGGCAGTGGGCACTCTTTCACTTCAAATGGAAATTACTGGCCAGTGTCCTGTGCTGGTCTTCTCCTAATCCAACAAAATCTTTCTTGGAAACCAGAGCAGGACAAGAAGTGGTTTTCTTGTCTCAGGGATGTATTGAGGCTCTGAAAAATTTTGTCACAGTATGGGTTAAAACCAGTCAAAAAGCAGTTTGTTTCCCTGACCTGTCAGATAGGGTCCAGGGAGGTGTTTGCCTTGAATTTAAATTTCATTTAGATTTTAATTTTTTTAATTGAAAAATAAAATCTTAGCTTGCATTTCAAAACAGACATTTGTGGGCAGGATTACTCTTTTATCCTGATGTAGGAAATGGTAAAAGGTTTTATTTCACTGGGATTTTTTTAATGAGAGACCACACACAAAAGGTTTGTATAAATTTGTCTCTCTCCCTGTCCAGCGTTGCAGCCTCAGTGTGAGAGTATATTTCGGGTGAGGAAAGTTCTCAGCTGATTAGTAATAACTAAACACCTTGTGTAGAAAACCACAAGGTATTCTGTGATCTCCTACTGCAACATATTTGCACAGGTTAGGTTTGACTGTTTCATCCTGTGGGTTCAGCGTAGATTCTTCAAAGGCAGAGTTCAGTCAGAATCGCAAAGAATTAGAAGTCCTGGATGGAGACATTAGACTGCAAACCAGCAGTGTCCTGCAGTTCTCCTGCAATTGCAGTTCTTCAGCAATCCTTGCCTTTTTAACCATTGGCACCCAGTTCACTGGTTTAGTCCTGCTTGTATTCAGTCTGTACCAAATTGTACCAATTTCGAGTAGCGCTGTAGAAGACATTAGACATTGGTCCAGTTATAGGTATACAGAGTAATATAAATGTATCTGTTCATATTGAACATAATTACTGTCTCATGTTTGGAAATGATGCGTGTGGCTGGTCAGTGTTTCCTCTCTATGCTCCAGCTCTGAATCAAATAGCTGGATGAATTCTTACCTGCTTAAGGCATTAAACAATTATCTGAGGAGGGAGGGTTTCAGCAGGGCTGAAGCTCACTGCACTCTCTCTGATCCTTACATCTTGTTATCCTCACTTAGCTAATTTTCTGGCAGACAGATGTGTTCTTCTGTTGCTGTCTGCATACAAATATTTGATTAAAACAGGAAGTGGAAATGTTTCTCAGAGGCAGCTGCTGTCCCCATCTCCCAGAGCCGTGTCAGTTCAATAAGAGCTTCAGCATGCCCAGGCCAAGCAGTGAGCTGGGCAGACAGAGCCCGAGCAGGGGAGGGGCAGAGCAGTGGGAGTGCATCAGTGTGTGCAGGTCCCAGGGGCTGCGCTGCTGCAGAGCACGCTGCCCTGGGGGAGGCAGGCAGCACAGCTCGGGGATGCTGCAGAGCTGCCAGCCTTTCAACGGCAGAGCTGAGATCACTCGGTAGTGAAGGGAGGACACGGAATCAGTCTGATGGTTCTGCCACAGCTCTCAGCTGCCCTCCAGGCCCTTCTGATGAATCACCACACTCAACAGCATCTGCTGCTGACTGCCATCAAAGTGCAGTTTTCCTTTATCAGAAAGCAGCACACTGAAAACTGTCACTAAATTTTTTTTTTTTTTTATGTAGCAAAAGCACTTTTGGTGTGTGAGGGCAACAGCATTATGCTGACTGCTGCCTTTCTTGTTAGAATGTCTTGGCAAAGGTTTTGAACAGCTTCCTCGGCTTGTTCATCCCACAAGCACACAGGCAGGATATTCAGAAGTAGGATATTTAAAAAAAAAAAACCCATATGGGTTATATTTTTAATAATGAGAACCATCTCTCTGAGTTATAATCAAAACTTGGTATATTTATAGATGAAAAAGTTTTGTATAATTATCACAGAAAAGACTGAAAATACAAAGATGCAGAGAGGAAAAGCCACGAGGGGAAAAACTCCTCCAGCATTGTCTTCCTGCTTTGATCTTGGATTTTTTCGTGTTAAGAAATGTCTCAGTTAAAAGCAGGAATTCACTAGAAAATGGATATATAAATTAATTCATTAACTAGGCAGCAGGTGAACAGGAGCCATAGCTGGAGAGTGAGGTGCCAGTTCACTGTGCAATCTGCTTGTTTTACCAGAATGCAACATTCCTGACAGTGACGTAGAACAATGTCCTTTCCAGGACAATCTGTTCCATGCTGCAGATTTAATAAAAAAATAGAACTGAAAGGAAAAAGAAAATGGAGAGAGAAAAAGGGAAACCCACATTCATTGAGGACTAAGAGGCAAGTGTATGGAAATCAGTTCCATAATTCCTGTTTTCATTTTCATGCATAGTTTTGAAAGAAAAGTAATTAAAGTAATTGAAGTTGTTTCTCTTGCATTGGCATCTATTAAAATCCCCTTGAATATGAAATGAATGTGGTTAATATAATCAAAAGTTCTCTTTTATTCTGTCTCTCACCTTACTCTCACCTTACCACTTCACCATGCTGCTGAGTGCTTGAAAATATTTTTTTTTCTTAATCCAGTAATGAATACACAAAGCATTTGTTACAGTTCTTCCTTTAAAATAGAAAGAGAGCAAGACTCTTTCATTTCTCAGGCCTGCTGGGCTTGTTTTAAACTCAGTGAACACGGTCAGGAGTTCTTCAGTAGCAGAGAGTTGATGTGTTGGTGTTGAGGAGCAGCTCTGCTGGCAGGGCTGTGTGCACACACCTGAGAGGGTCTGGGCTGGACAGGTGAGAGGCAGCAGCTGATTTGGGGCCACTAAGGAGAGAGCTGCTCTCTCTGATTCTTCCAGCTGCTGTTTGTGATGAGATTTCATTCCAGCAATACTGATTAGGATCAGGTAGAGTTTTCCTTTAAGAACTGAAGAGCATCCCTGGCTTATTCCCTACAAAAATAGCTGGTAGTTGGTAATGAGCTTTTGCACAAGCTCAGGAGAAAAAGGAGAAAGACAAATTCTTGGTCCAGCTGCTTCTTTTTCTTTCTGCTCCTTTAAATGAAATTCACAATGCAGATTTGCCTAGAGAATGCACCTTTCTCACTTTCGCTCCCACTGTTTTTTCAGTAGTTCATTTCTAATGGTGTCAATGAAACTCACAGTTTAAATAGATGAACTAAATTAATAAAAACCTTAACATTGCAAGTGCATAATAACTAGTGATCAGTACAGTACCTTGCTCCTCAGACAAGACAGAAAATCTATTATTCTATTTACACAATGGACTTTTAAGAAATCAGCTTCAAGACATGTAACCCTTTGATTTGATGCCTGAAAGAGAAAAAATTCTAATACTGATTTTCTGTATTTGCTGCCATACTTAACAATTTCCGTTCTATCAAAGCTCTACTCTTATACATGGCTCTAAAGTGTCTGTGAAAATTAAGCATCAGGACAACCCTGCCCCCAGCAAATATTTTAATAAAAGTGCCTTAAGAGAATGAGAACAGCTGGGATATTTCATCCTTTTGTAATCCTTTCAAATCCATGTAATTTCTCTTCAGTGAGGCAATTTAACTACCAGTGTTCAATGAAGTTTGACATTCCAGTCACAGAATTGACTGCTTGCAGTAATATTTGTTGGTTGGTTCCATTTATTATAAACAGAATTCTCCAGATTTGCTTCAGACTTTCTGCCTGACACAGTAAATCAGAATTTTGGAAATTTAATGCTAAGATTCAGATTTTTAGCTGAACTTTTCTTAAAAGGCAGTTTCCATGCAGAGACTGCATTAAATATATGAGTTTGGGCAAAGACTTATGCACTAAGCATTGATTGCAGAGATCCACTCATTATTGAAGCAAATAGTCTTAACTAGATTTGATTAAAAATATATTGAAGCTGTGTTCTTAGACGTTATGGATGTCTGAGCACTATGTCTCAATTATTGGGCTGCTTAATCAAAATATAATCATGGGGTTTAAACAAGGTAAACAGGATGTTTCTCTGCATAAGTGCATATCATGTATCACCTCTTAGAAGATGGATAGGATAAATAGGATAATGCAGTATTTCTTATATAAATTACTTCAGCAGATTACAAAAAAAATCAGGTATTCAATAAATTCACCGGTAGTTCTTACTAAATTTTAAATTAATTTGTTTAAAAGGCAAAATACATTAGAATGTAATTTATGTGGTAAAAAAATGAATTCAAAATGAATTCCTCCATCTCCATGCAATCATGGGTGTAACTGTTAACAGGAATAGTTGTCTGGCTGTCGGACTGTCTCTGTCCTCTGGCCAGCAGTGCCCCAGCTCCTGAGTCCAGCCCTTGCTGTGCTGCAGCACTCCTGTCAGCAGGTGCTGGTGGCCACTGCTTCTGCTCCATTGGCATCGCTGGTCCTGAGGCTGAGCTCTTCCTCCTCTGAGTCTCCTTCCAGTGCTCCCTGTCACTCTTCCTCTCTGTGACACCACGTGCTCCTTTCTCCTTTCGAAGATCCTTCACATCTGCAGCGGAGGCACATTCCAGCAGGGCTCTGGCTCTTTCTGCCAGGGATGCCCACGTTCATTGTCCGTGAGGATGCTCAGGAGGCTCAGGGTCACACACAGCACTTGCTCAGTTGGCTGCAGAGGCTGAAGGATGCTGCCAGGGGTGTTGGTGAGAGAAGGAGCAGGCCCTCAGGGGAGCTGTGCAAGTCTCCTGACAGACAGGGAGTCCTTACACTGGAATTACTGACAGGTCATCCTGACAGAGGAGCGTTTCGTATTCCCTGAGTCTTTTATTGCAGCATATGCAGGGTCTGTGAAGTGTTTTGATGTTGGAGCTGTATTTAAGTGCTGGGAGTTTATTGTCTTGAATCTTTTGGGTTAAGAGTTGTGGACATGGGAGGCTGGTTTTTGTTAAGCTTTCTGTTTTATCTTCTTCACACATGGTCTCCTGCTGCACGGACTTGGCTTAAAATTATAAAATACAGAAATAAGTATTAAAGAGGATTTTGGAAAGGTCAGTGGGTGGCTGATGAACAATCTGGACTTACCATATAAAGTCACATGGAAGAAAAAATCCTCCTAGTGTCAAAGTGGAAGGATTCCTCTTCCTTGCATGTGCCAGCCTGAGGACTCTGCCTCCCAATACCTGAATTCACAAAACTAACAGAAAGCACCTCTTTTTCTCAGAAACAGAAACTACAGTTTCCATTTTGACTGTTACAGTATTACTGTCATGTAAATTCGTGGGAAACCATCCTGGGTAGAAGTTGCTTTGTATCCAGTTTTGTGATCATTCCTGAAAAGACCCTTTTCCTTTGCTAGGAGCCATCTTTTAGTTCTGTGTTCCCAGGGCTGTTTGTGTCAATGTATTTCTGTGTTCAGCAAAATCTCAAAAAGCCTGGAGCTGCTCATTTAAGGGAGTCTGATGGTGATTGCTCCTGCCACCTCCAGAGATCTTTTAAAGTGGAAAGAAGATTGGAAAGATCAGAGGGTAAACATTAGGTTTTAATGGCAATTCCAGGAGCATGTTGGAGAAGTAGTTCTGAGGTGCTGTGTTGTTTTTATGGATTGTGTGTTTTGCATACAGAATGAAGGAAAGCTGGGGTCACAACACGGTGTGTGGTTGGTTTTTCAAGGCTGTCCAGTCTTCCCCACTGTTATTTCCTAATCAGTGACTGATTCATGCAATAAAGAAAATTCCAAAGAGGCTGCAGATTTTGGTTATTGGAGAATTACTTCTGGTACTTTTTTTCCAAGTCAAAAGTACCTCAAGCACCTGAACCATACTAAGGCAAAACCCCATGAACAGGTGAGTTGATGCCTAAATGGCCAGGAAAGTCAAGAAGTGAGACTTCAAACTCATCTCACTGACTCAGTGAGTCCTGCTTGGGCATCCTGGGCCAGCCTTCCCTTTTGCCATATGAAGAAAAGTTACCAGAGCTGTCAGAAATCTGGTGTCTTCCAAATCTACTCCAGTAGATGAGCTCAGGGATGCTCAGGGATGAGCTCAAGGAGAACTATGAGCAGTTTTCCCACCTACTAGTTGAAGTCTAAAGAATTGAGAGGCAGAATAACTTTGAAAGAATATGTTTAACATAAATATTTCTATACATTTGAACCCTAAGCACTTATTCATGCTGAAATAAGACTGCTTGCTCTTAGTTTTTCCAACAGTGATATTGGAAAACTGAAGAACGTCAATATTTCTGTATTATAATAATCCTTTAAAAAAAATTAAATTGATGTATTAGTATGGCTAGGAGCACCTCACATTTCTTGCTACCAGACCATTAATCATTTAATCGCTTTTTGGGTTTTTTTTAAAGTTTTTGTTTCTCCTTTCCCTCAGGCCAATTCCTAGAAGAAACCACTCAGACAAAACTCTTCAGGCATCTCCAAGTATGGGGCTGAAGTACTTACAGCCAGGTTGGCAGGTTTCTTTGAAAGGCTGGAGGCAAGACTTGATATTTAGTTGGAGATGAGGAAAAGAAGGGACGTATGGGGAGCATTTCAGATTTGTGCCCCAGAGGTGAAGAACCATTGCCTCTGTCAGCATTTGGCTTTTCCTCCCGTGGGAACTGACCACTCTCTTCTTACTCAGGAATTCCTACTGAAGTTAGCAGGGACAGTTGTGTTCTTTGGATATGTCAATGTTCTTTATTTAGAGTCTGGCCTGGAGCCGTGTCGGGGTGCAGAGCACAGCCGTGCAGCAGCTCTGTGCTGTGACCTCTGCGCATCCTCGTTTTGCCCTTAGTGCCTGCAGGTCGTGCCCTGCGGCGCGGGCAGAGCCCAGCGCCCTTCCCCGGGAGCTGAGCCGCCCTTCCCCGGGAGCTGAGCCGCCCTCCCTTTCCCGGGAGCTGAGCCGCCCTCCCTTCCCCGGGAGCTGAGCCGCCCTCCCTTTCCCGGGAGCTGAGCCGCCCTCCCTTCCCCGGGAGCTGAGCCGCCCTTCCCCGGGAGCTGAGCCGCCCTTTCCCGGGAGCTGAGCCGCCCTTCCTTTCCCGGGAGCTGAGCCGCCCTTCCCGGGAGCTGAGCCGCCCTCCCTTTCCCGGGAGCTGAGCCGCCCTTCCCCGGGAGCTGAGCCGCCCTCCCTTCCCCGGGAGCTGAGCCGCCCTTTCCCGGGAGCTGAGCTGCCCTCCCTTCCCCGGGAGCTGAGCCGCCCTTCCCCGGGAGCCGAGCCGCCCTTCCCCGGGAGCTGAGCCGCCCTTTCCCGGGAGCTGAGCCGCCCTTCCTTCCCCGGGAGCTGAGCCGCCCTTTCCCGGGAGCTGAGCTGCCCTCCCTTTCCCGGGAGCTGAGCCGCCCTTCCCCGGGAGCTGAGCCGCCCTCCCTTTCCCGGGAGCTGAGCCGCCCTTCCTTCCCCGGGAGCTGAGCCGCCCTTCCCCGGGAGCTGAGCCGCCCTCCCTTCCCCGGGAGCTGAGCCGCCCTTTCCCGGGAGCTGAGCTGCCCTCCCTTCCCCGGGAGCTGAGCCGCCCTTTCCCGGGAGCTGAGCCGCCCCAGAGAGACTCGGGCTTTGTCCGGGGCTCTGGTTTGGGGCAGAAGGGGCACCGTCCACTGCTCTGCTCACATCCGTGCTCGGCGCTGCTCTCTGCTCAGGGCCGGTACGGGAGCAGCAGCAGGTCTGGGAGAAGAGCAGAGGGGCGGTGGAAGGGTGAGAGGATTTCCACTCACAGAATGATTCTGAAGACAGGGAGGTTTGCAGCTGAAAGTGAACCAGATGCTGCAAGTGAGAAAGTCGAGTAGATGGAGAAATTACAGCAAAATTGGTTCAAGGGAAATTTGCAGATTCAGAGCGAGTGACACAAGTGTCACCTTTTGTTTTCTAAATGCTTCTCATGAAAGTTAGGAGATCTAAGCGTTCTGGAGGTCTGGCAGTTATTTGTTAAACAAAGTAATTTGACAGAAGTATTTTGATCTATGCAAAATCTTTTTCTCACTGAAGTAGGCAAAAAGTTGATTATTTTCCTGTTCTCTACTCCAACTGTTTTACTAGAGAGATACATAATTTTAATACTCAAGTGTCACAATTTGCTAAAATATTGCACTTACTAAAGTATTATACTAAATATAATATAATATATAATAAATATAAAATAAGTATAATACTAAAATACTCCTTTTCTCAGATGGAATGGTGTGGGGGGTAGTTTGCAGGGTGGGGCAGGGGAGGATTGTGAGACACGGTCCTGTCATGTAATCATAAATGTGAGCCCCAAAATAACTGTTGCAGGCACATAGTGTATTTTCAAGATGAGGTGGGCGTCAATATTTCCCCTACTTTCAAGCCAAGTCCCTGCAATTATTGAGTGCTCGGCTCCCAGCTGAGGTGCTGGGAGTGGTTGCCACTTACAACAAAGAGCATCCTACCCTGGCAACCCAGTCAAATTTCCTTTAACACTGGTAGCAAAATCACCACTATTTTGTCAGTACCAGATTTAAATGCCTGAATCTTCTTTTGTCAGGTAAACTCATTTTCTACAAAGACCAAAGGATTTAAATCTGAGCCTTATTATGTCATATGAAAATTTTAGCAGGCGCTTATCCTAGATCTGTTAAACCTTCCATTTACTGCAGTCAGCCTTGTTTCTTTCACTGGCACTTTCAGAGCCTTAAAAAGCACCATCAAGGTGTTGTTTTTAAGAAACCTTCTCCAAGCTGTGAGGCTGTCTCACAAAAGCTAATTTGGGTAAGCTGCAAGCTGAATTTTGCACAGCCTGCTTTCAGTGCACTTGCTGCTCTGTGCTGGCCTGCAGATCTGTCAGCTGACCCCAAAAGTGAGTCCAGGTTTTGTCACATCAACTCTCTGCAGGAAGTTGCTGTTTTCAGCTATTAAGCTGCTTCAGCTTGTGTGGTGGCAGTTGTATCTTTTATCCCATAAACAGCTCAAAGCCAACCTTTTATTCTGGATCATGCTGCAAAACAGAGCAAGCAAAGAAAAAAAAATCTAAAGGAGCCCAAAGTTATTTTTTACTTGATAGCAGCATGGCAGTGGCTCCTGGGGAGCATTGATAATGGCTGCCCTTGGTGTAAGGGACAGGGGCCCTGGCTAGAGGGAGAGCCACTGTATTCAATTATGTGAGGAATGAAGCTCTGGTCCGTACATTTAGGAGACGTTATCCCTGAGTGATGCCAAGTAACCTGAAGATGCCAGATTTCTGAAGGACTGATGGCTTCCTAAGGACTGTCTGGAGTAGGTCTGGGATTCCTTGGGAGGGCCACTTTTCAAAGAGGGTAAGAGCATGAAGGGATTTGTGCCAGAGCCCAGCTGCTGCTTGGTTCTGTGTTCTCCCTTGGTTTGGCTGGGGCCATCCCTGTGCAGGGGGCACCTTTGCAAGTGCAGGAATGCCCACAGGCTGTTCCACAGGACATCCCACATAAATCCATGCCTGGCACCATTTCAGGAACACTCTTCTGTGGGTTGGAACAGCAAATAATGTCACGAATACACTTGTAACTTTTGCCAACACAACTCTGTAAAAGAGGGATTGAACCTTTTTATACTGTTACCTGTGTGCAGCTTAGTCCTAAGGGACACAGAGCTTTGCTAGGGCATTTGATGCCATCTTTCTGCTTTATGCTGAAAATAAATTCTGTCCCAGTCACAGCAACCACAGTTAAAGCACTTCCCGAGTGGCAGCAAGATGATTCTGTTGTTTCTCAACCTTTCCAGTAAGCCTGCTGGAGACACTGTCAGGAGGCTCCATGCACATCACTGTGTGAGCTAGCCTGTTGAATGATGCATTAAACAATAAATTTGCATTAACCTGATAATGCAAATTTTACATCATGTTGCTGTTTCTGAAAAAAATATTAAATAGCACCTGTCTTTATTTTAGTAAAACCTCTGTTGCACTTAGCAACATGTTAGACAAAATTGCTTAAAAGTGCCCCAAAACACCTGTCCTTATAAACCTGGTTTGTCAAAAATTGTTACCCCTGAGGAGAGATCAAGCGAGCAGGGTTTCTTCTAACTTCATTGGAATCTGCTTTGGTCACTTCAGGGTTACAGGAGATCCCCAGGTTTCTGAGCAGGCAGTATGGCAATAGGTGTGTGTGTCCTCTTGTTGTCCAGTATTGTGCTTTTGACCTAAACATTTGAAGAATTTTGTGATTCCAGTTGCTTTACAAATAGCAAAAGGAAACAAAGGGAGGAGAAGTAGTAAGCCAGTAGTGGAGCTGGGAGCAGATTTTGGCTCTGTGCCTGATGTCAGTCAGTTGTAATTCACATTCATTCCTCCCTGCAATGTGCTTTTCCACAGCCCTGCAGTGCCACCACATTCTTTGGGGTTTGTGAATGGAGCTCAGAAGCACAGAAGGATGAGCAAGAAGTGGCCATGCAGCAGAAGCCCAGTGGTGTTAGAAGATCCTCTCAGGGCATTGGGGTTTGTGCTTCTTAGCTGCCAGTAGTCTTCTGTGGCAATGGCACATGAAAAATCCACTGTATTGTATATAAAAGGGTTTGCCATGAACTAGTCATGTCTTGTTTGACCTAGGCCAGGTTTAGAAAGGTCAAGTCCTTGTTAAAAAAGCCCTGATCACTCACTAATGTGAAGGTGTCTCCTTTTCTTTGGGATAAGCATTGCTGCTCTGTCTCTCACTGGCTCCTGCAGTGCAGGCAAACACACAACGTTTGTCTCATACTTCTTTTTTAAGTAACAGTATTGCTGATGAAAGGTTGTGAGATAAGGACAGGAGAAGCTTGGAGATAGAGTCAGCATTTACTTGCTTTGACAGTCTAGAATTGTCAGAATGTATCTTGTGAGATGAAATAGCTCTTTTGGTTCCATCCCCCTTTTTTCCCTCCAGGATTGTCTGTCTTAGTGTGTCTATCAGGCACAGGTTAGGGGTCCTTTATGATGCTCTTGTTTTTATTTGTGTGGTTTTTTTCTTCCTCTGAAGATCTGTCCTCACCTTTACTGCCCATTGCTCAGGTAATGTGAAATTGTGAGATGTTCTTCCCATGGGGTGGCTCTTGATGTCTCCTGGGCAATGCTGAAGACAATCTGGAAGCATCTGTAAGGGTGTAACCTCTGCCAGTCGTGGGCCATACTGGAAAGTCTGCTTTACTTGAGGCGTTACTGGATAGAACCCAAATGCAGTCTGTGGAGCAGGGGAGGACTTCTCTCTCCATTCTGCCACAGGAGGCTACAGAAAATGCTGGGTGTTTATGGGTGACCCTGAGTGAGCCAGGGAGCAGCTCCCAAAGGAGGCAGGGAGCTGAGCCCAGCACGGGGGCAGCTCCAGAGGGAGCTTCAGCGTCCTGGGGAGAAGCATGTTTCCCTTTGGGACTCTGATCCAATATCACTCCTTCCCCATCAAAAGCAATGTGCACTGTTGCTACAACAAGGGGTGCAGGTGCAGCAATGAGCATGGCTCCTAACAAAGTGAAAAACAAGGAAGACCTGCCACAGACCCAGCTGTCACATCTTAGAATGCAGAGTCTTCAGCGGGAGTGTGCAAAAATAAGAGTGTTTGAGGAGTTTTTGTCTTGCTGGCACTTTGCATTTCCTGTACCTTCCCATGGCTGGTGTTCCATACAGTGTGGGTGATTGTCTCTCAGAGCAGGCACAGTGCACAGCCAGCTGCACAGGTCTGCCTGAGCAACCTTGCTGTGTTCAGGAGCAAGAGCCATCAGCTCTGCTGAAACGGAGATCGTGGCAGTGCTGTGCTTGGCCAAGGACACACAGTTTATGAGAGTTTTAATCACTGAAGTTAATTACATCAAGACCTTGTATTACATGTAGTACTTTGACAAATTTGTGCTGGGTTTGAGATGACACAAATTACTTCCATGATAGTTCAAAGATTATTCCAAATTAATGTATAGTCTGATTAGACCTCCATTAATCAAAGACAGTGGTTATTTTGTTGAAAATGCTAACATTTACTTAAGACTTTTTACAGGATTTTTCTATCATCATGTGAGTTTTGCAGGAGTAATTTAATTATTAATTCAGCTTTATGTACTGCTGCCTTCATCAAAGAATTTGGCTACTGACAGCACTTGTATTTAATGTTCTGTTGAGCCTGATTGAGATAAAAGATTAAGTCCACTTATATCTCCAAGAAGAAGGCAATAAAATGTTTCTGCATTAATGAGATGACAGCTATAATTAAGCTGCTGATCAACCTCTGCCAAGCCTACAACTCCTCACTGCAGAGTATCTTAAGTCTTCAGACTGAAACAAAGCTGGCATCATTAGCTCTGAGAGAAGGCTCAGAAGACTGGACCTGTTTTTGTCTGGTCAAGGCCACCCTGGTCAGTCCTAACCTGATTGATAATTTTTGGGGTCTCTTTTGCCACGTGCCCTTTGGTATCCATTCTGTTCCTATGGGATCCAAAGACAAGAGGCAAGCTGAGCTTGTCCCTGCTGAGGCACACTCGAGTGCTTGTGTTGACATACAAGCTTTCTTTGCTTTTATGACTAAAAATAATTAATTCAAATTTGAAAAGAATATATTACTACTGAATCTTTATTACAGTCTACTTTTCTAAAAAAAGTATTTTTTTAACAGGAGTACTTGAATATTTTAGTCTCCCGTAATGTACTTGATTAAGATCATTTGATATCTAAGGTAGCACAGAGTGCCCATTCTTAGGCCATATTCTAAGAGGACTGTTAGATCAGTATGGATGAGCTGAGGAAGCCTCTTATGTCTTCTTTTTTAGTGAAGAGATAATTTTTTTTTTTTCAAATCTATGAGTTTGATTCTTGCTTCCCATCTTTTCTCTTGCTGTTTCCCTAGTTGAGTTCTCAGTCCACCTGTGACATCTCTTCCTTTTTACTGGAGATTGACTTGATCATTAAACACTTCAGTTTTTCGTATTTTTTTTGTCTAGAGTGATGCCAATGCATTTGAGTCACCCTTCTGCTCTCATCCTTCTTTGTACTTCCATTTATTGGGTTTTAAGGCCTCCAGTAGCAGATCAAAATGGAGACACAAATGATGCCACAGCTTCCCAAGTGTTCTACCCAACAATTGTAACAGCTGTTGTAGTTTGGGTTAGGGTTTAAAACAAATTAAGCTACATCACTCTCTGCAGAATAAAAGAATAGTTTATTATTATATTTATTATATAAGCCATAGAATATACAGGGACTTCAGCAAAAGGGAAGGTAGAGATGTTAGGAAATTGGTCATGACCTTAGTCCATCTGCCAGGGGGATTTTTCTGCCTTGGTAATTGAAATGTGTTCAGATGTGATTGAAAGGTCATCAAGGATGCAAGTCAAAGACTTAAGCACAGTTTCTGATCAAAACATTTAGTATTGTCGTTGACTTTTATGAATGGCTGAAGGACTCTGCCAAATGGTAAATTTTGCTTATTTAATCAGGCTTCTTTGTTATGACAAACTTCGACTGCAGCTGAGCTCTTCACTTGAGGCCAGTACTCACTGAAGGACAAAGGAAGGTCTTTCATCCATAGTTATCTTGCAGTTCTGCAGAAAAGGGAACACTGAGGCAAATCCCAATGCAAAGTAATTCTTCAAAGGGGAAAAAGGACTTACCAAGAGCAGTTTTGACCCATATGATGAATACAGTGTGAGTAGATGTGAAGAGTGCTTAAACTTGTGTTAGAAAATTTGATCCAAAAACCAGAACTTCCAAAACCTATCCTGGATGTGCCAGTATCTGTTCAAAAGATTTTTGAAAGGAATTAATAAGGTGATATAGGATGTCTGGACAACCAGATTGTGCATTAAGATTTTCAATTAAGGAAAAGTACTAGTAAAACAAACTGATAACTTTTCTTTTTAAATGTCCATTTCCTGTGCAAAAATCAGCTGTATTCAGTGACCATGCATAAAACCTGAGAAGCTCTTCTATTTCATCCAGAATATTTACTTCAGCATGAGACATTGATTTTTAGTAATAATTCATGTAGAATCAGTTCAAGAGCCAACTGAAAATAAAGGAGAAGGGAAGCAACTGAACCCGCTGTCCTCTCTTTTATGTATGCTAATTATTGCCAAAGAAGTTGGCACTACTCTCCTCATCAAGATCAGAAGTGATACTGCCTTCAGAAGGAAAGCAGCCTTTTTCAGCAGGGTGTCTATACCCTATCCCCCTGCCCCCTCCCTGGCAAAGAAAGGGCAATCTTTTGGTTCTTCTCCAGCTGTTAGGGTAAATTATGGATCCTGCACTCTGTCCTTCTTCTCGCTGGCTGTGCCCATGCCCAGCCAGCCTCTCCAGCCACCACGCTGTTTTGATTGGGCATCCTGGTATTTTAGTTTACAAATGGGGAGGTGCTGTTTTCACATGTAGTGATTGTGAGCAAAGACATGGGATTGCAGTCTGGGCCTGCTTGAGATTCAGCTTCCATTGAGTAGCCAAATTTATCTGTGCAATGACTAATCCATGCAGCCACAGCACTGCACGGGAGCTGTGGTCTGAAACCAGAGCAGATCCAGCTCTGTTCTGTTGGATCCTTCTGTTCCATTGGCTGTGAAAGTGCCTGGATTAATTGATAATTCTGCCTGTGTGGCTGATCCCACACACCCGGGGAGGGATCTGCAGAGATGATTGTTTAGCAGAGACTGTACATATGGAAATGTGTTCTCATTTCTTCCTTTGTGCTGTCCCATTTACAAATGGAAATGACTGTTCCTAGCCAGTTCTCATTATATTTCTCTGCCGGGAGATGTGAAATTAGCCCGAGGAGCAGTCCCGGGGTGGTGGGGAGTGCAGCCTGCTCTCTGCCCCCCAGCACGGGGAGCAGGAGTCAGTGGGGCTGGCAGGGTCCTGCTCCCCCCAGCGTGTCCTGGCCAGGGACAGGGGAAGAAGAGGAACTGGCTGAACAGTACAGAATTCATGTACACTAATGGATCCCTCCAGAGAGCTGTAAGGATGCACTGGCTTTGAGCAAGATGTGTGTCTTGGCATTATTAACAGTCATGTTAAAGATTTGCAGCTCTGCTTTTGTTACACTGAATAGCAGAGCCCAGGTGGGACAGTGGGTCTAGCAGCCAGGCATCAGATCATATTCCTTGCTAATTTTAGTGGGCCAGAGAGGCACATGGAAAGTTTGTGTCTCATTGCACTAAACTGCACTTTGTTAAATAAGGCACTTTAAACATAGGCAGAAACTTTCTGGCAAGGCACAGTAATTCTATAACCTCATTATAATTTTATGTAATGGAAAGGTTGTGAGGGGTTTTTTCCTTCTAGAAAAGGGAATATGCTGGTAAAGATATATGAATTTAAAAGGATGGGGTTCTATGAGATCTTTTTGCAGTTGCAGACTTGTTCCTGTACGTGCTTTGCTATGTGGGTGCAGCAATCTTACCTGAAAGGAACATTGTGAATGATCCCCTTCAGCAGCTTCTTAGGAAGCTTAAAACAGGGAAGCAAGGAGAAGAGCCTGGCTGTTACAAGATTAAATCTTTCCATTCCCATTCTTTCCATCCCTCTAAGCCAGGGACAAGGCAAAGGAGGGTTGTAGCCTCAGTGTCAACTTGGCTGACAGGATGGTTTTGATCTCCATGACCTTGCTGGTGGCCACTCATTCAGCTCTCTGCTGAACACACTTCCTCCCCTTGGGTGGCTGCTTACTGGCCTGAGACCAGATCCCAGGAAAGCAGAGCAGGGCTTAGGAAATGGGATCCCTGTCCTTGGAAGTGCTGGCAGATTTTGCATGTTGATGCAGCTGTGTGGGTATTTCTAATCTGTTTTCTGACCCAAGTGATGAATGGCTTACCAGCTTCTGCTTCAGATGAGCTCTGTGCTCACAGCTCACCCAGGTAGGTCTGTGTTTTCAGGTACTCTCTGGGCTCTGTGTTGCCCAGTTCACACAGAAAGCAGAGAATAAGGTATTCCCTCCCCAAACTCAGTAGATGTAATCTTGAAATCCAGAATGTGTTTTCTGAGGATATACAAGCAAATTGTCTAATTTTGTCCTCGAAGTCAATTAAATATTGACATCATTCAAGGAATTTTAAATTCGTTTTTTAATTTGTTTCAAGTGGTCTTTATAATGGACTAACACAGATTTGTTTCCCCCCAAAAATCAAAACGAATTTACTCTTATCCACGAAACTATCTGTAATTGAACTATTTTACTGATAATTCTTCTATTTAGTTGCTATGATTCCATGGGCTGCAGCAGGGTCTGGTGAGCTTGTGCAGGTGAGAAATGAAGCAATTGTTCTATCAAAAAGTGGTCAACTGAGGCAATCCTGTGTGGGCCTTTTGCTCCAGATAACTGTGTGCAACGATTCCATTTCATGGGCTGTGCCAGCAGTGGGCTGGACAACGTTGGTTGTTGGGGTTTTCTGTTGGCTCTTGGCCACCTTCAGGCACCACTGCCTGTCCAGGGCTGCCTCCCTGAGTCTGCATGAGCCCTTTGCTCTGACTTTGGTGCCTGTGGGAACAGACCCAAGCAGCAGGGGAGTTCATGCAGCCCGGGGCCAGCAGTTGAGATGCCTCAGTCCTGCACCGCCTGCTGCAGCTCTGTGAGGCTGCAGGATTGCCTGGGGACTGGAGCTGGGCACTTCCACCCCTCAGCGTATTTGTATTTCTGCTAAGTGAGAACTCAGCTCAGTGACCTCACTGGTAGTGTTAGCTTTCCACTGATAGAGCAAATATCAAAATGCAGTGTTCATGGAAATGAACACTGCTCCCAGCCCTTCTCTTACTGCATTAAGCTCTAGCAGTTAATATAATCTTTATCCATGGAGCATTTCAGCTACGAGAGCTCTGTGATAAGGGGTTGTAGTTTGTTTGTTGCTAGCGTAGCTGGTTGTAAATACTTGTTAAATTTGTCACACTGTCTGCTTTTTTCCTAATTCTTAATGCTGTGAAGACACAAGACAGCACCATGGAATAGGTGCAGTGGTGTTGGAATATGAGTGGTTTCGAGGATGAAAAGGAAAAATGGAAGATTAAAAAATGGGTTGCAGGTAGGAAGGGATTGTGAATAATTAATCTTTAAATCATTCTTCATATTTAAAAATTTAATTATTTTACAGTCATTTAAGCATCTTATATTCATGACCATTTCAGGGTACCTTAGCCAGAGAATACATTGAGGAAATAAATTATAGTGCTTCACCTTTTTACCCAAATGTTTGCTTGCTGGTGATTGACGGCACGTGTCTGAATCCCTGGTTTAAATCCTGTTCTTTTGTGAGTGTATAGCCTTGATTTCTCAAGATCTTCCCAGCACTAAAAGGCAAGAGAAGGAGCTTCATTGTATGTGAAAAGCCTGACACCCAACCTAAATCCAAGAACCCTAGTCAGACTGGTATGGAAATCTTCCTGAAATTTGAAGCTGTAGTAGAGGAGAAGTAAATTCACCTTTCTGCTCAGCATGTCTTCCTCTCTCTAACCTGGGCACCGTGTGCTCAGTGAGAGATGCTCAGGATCCTGCCAGGCCACGACAACGTTCCCAGCTCTGCCTTTGGGATGTTCCTGTTCTCCTGGGGAGTGAACTCTTCATTCTCCTCTTTCAGCTTAAAGCTGTAACCAAAGGAGGCTCCTGACTCTGATGTTTCCATTAGTATATGTGGATATTTAGTGGATAATTACAACTGCAAAATGCCCTCAAATCTTTGCAAGTCTCATCTTTATGTACTTTATCACACCATATTTAAGGAAGTCCTGTTGGGAATACCTGAGTAGACATTTAATGATATGTGCTGTCCTAAGCCAGAGATATGACTCTAAAATGTTTTCTTTGCAGAACACTTCATAGAGGTAGCTCTTTTGCCTTGCTTCTGGGTGAAGATGGATCTTTGTTTATGATAATGCTTTTAGAAGCTTTTGTCTCTGTTCTAAAAATAAGTGACCATTAAGATTTCATATTTTGTGGGCTTTGATTTCATATTAGCTGTGTGTAGCTCTCAATTTAAGACATGGGAGGAGAGGGAAGGTTGCTTCTGATTTAAAGATTCACCCCTTCATAATCTGGAAACTAGAGATGGTTGGTTGGATTTTTTTCCTTTCTCATTAGCAGTTTTGGCAGGAAGATTCCGACAGGCAGTTTTCATCAGTCTTCCTTACTGTTAATTCAAATTCAGCAGAAGCATGAATATGGTTCTTTTGATTTTAGTTGAATTACTCCAGAGTCAACTTGATATGCATGAGGCCACAATTACTGCCTAAAATATTAGGCTTTTTTCCACTGACTAACTCTGCTGGGAAAACTAGTAGAGGGTGAAGATTTATTTTAAAACATGAGGCAGAAGGCATAACTCCTGTGAATTTCTTTGTGCTTTATACAAGGGTTAGAAGTAAAAATGCTTGAGGTTAAGGATATGCTTAAGGATAATACCACAAAAACACACCAAGAAATATAGAGTGAAGTTTTCCTGCTCTTATCAGGTGATACATACTGGGGAAATAATCCTTCTAGTCTGCATTGTGCAGCATCTGGAGAGCTGGCAGTGGTCATGGGAGTTAGCATCAATGAGGTTCTAGCTCCAAAGACAAAGCAGAGAATCCATGCAGGCAGCATATCCTGAATGGGTACCTGCATCCAGAAGGCATTTACCAGCAAATAGCAGAGCATGGTGGTAATGGGGGGGTTTGGTTTGGTTTTTTTCTTTCATATACATACTTAGTGCAATGAAAATAGTTTTGGCATCATCACTGACTTGTGTTGGAGGGTTCTTTATAAAAGCCATAGCTTAGGCCAATCTTTTGAGCTTTACCTATGAATTTGTTTATTTGCTGCTTATCTAATCAACAGGAAGAAGAGTGGTCAGCTCTAGGTTAAACTGGTATCTTGTTGCTTAACAAAGTCTTTGTCAGCACACAACTTTTTTCAGTTCCATCAAGTATAAAAGTATTTTAGCAATGGTAAAGCCTGGCTCCATGCACAGTAAGAACACAGGAAAGCCACAACTTTTGTGACCTCTGTCTACTAAATCCAACCTGTTTGCATTATGAAAACACTAAGAGACTGGCTTTTTGCTTTCAGTAGTGCTGATCTGAATGATTTGTGGTCATCCTGTGTTGCAGCTGATGGTTTTGGACTGTTATCTCTCCATTTTCAGTTTTTCACAGCAGTGATAAGTACTCAGGAAGCCACAGATGTAAGCATTCTTCAGGATGCTATGATTTAAAATTCACCTAAGTAGACTGCTGTGTTACACATTTGTTAATGCCTTTTGCTGGAGACTGAAGAGGAGCTTTTGTGGTTACTGCCAGGGTTCCTGGCTGAGGGTCAGCTCTAGCTCTGGGAGCTGAGCATGTTGTGCCTCTCAGTCATGTTTCCAGACGCTGCATTTACAGACCTGAGTTATCCATACAGCATTGCCTCGGGTTTCCTTTGGAAACTACCTGTTGTACAGTCATATTTTTGATTAGCATTAGGACCTTTTCCACACCTACCAGCTAAGGTATCTTCAGTGCCTGGAACTCCAAGGAACAGGTCAGGCCAGCATTTCCTCATTTCCCAAGCTGGTTGCCATTGGCTGGGCTGCTCTGCTCCGGGCTGCAGAGTGGCTGGAGGGGAAGGAGGTGGCCCCTGTTAGCTCATAATGGACAAGGTGGCATCTGGAATTTACAGAGCCCGTGCCTCTGGTGCTGCTGTGCAGGGGGTGGGAGGATGGAGAGCCCAGCTGGGACTTGGAGGGCTGTGTGCTTGCTGGCAGAATTTACTGTCAGTCCTTTGACACTTGTGCAATGTGGAGGTGAAAGTAACAGCAAAAGAACCTGCTCTGAGTCAGGTTAGGGCTTTGCTACAACACAGCTGAAAACAGGTAGAGTTCTCTTTTCCAAATATCTGAAGATTAATTGGGTGTCAAACTGCACCATGTTTGTAACACATGCTGTGTGACATTCCCTGCTGCAGTGGTCAGACAGGTCCACCTGGAGGTGACAAAAAAGACATGAAATTAAAATTAAAAAATGCAGAGTTTATCTAGCCCAATATTTGGAGGTACTTCAAATGTTGGGCTAGATAATAGGTTTCTTTCAACAGATCTGTAGTTTGGAATATGTTATTTTTTTCTGAAAAGGTGGTATTTTTACTGATCCTCTAAGTATGTTAGTGATGGTAGGTAAGAGATGTCTTGGCCTCAAATGCTGGCTTGATTTGCCTTTTATTATGCTTGACAGACTGGTGCCTGTTCCCCTCCTTCCCACCATTGTGTCTCTTTAATTCCCCTTTACAGAGGAGTTGCTTCAGTGTCTTTGTCACATTTGAACTTTTGTTTAAGAATAAATTTTCCTGAGTGCTAAGCCTTACAGCAACTTAGGTACTTCCAAATCAAAGTCAGAGTAGATGTATGCTCCTGCAGCCAAGCTTTTCAGGGAGATTAGTTCTTCTGACTTCAATTGATTTAATAACTACTCTGCACTTGAAGACTTCTGAGGACTGTGCAGCCAAAGCACATCTAAAAATAACATTTAGGTCCAAGAGCCGCTAAGGCAGTTTTGGAGAATGCAAAACGTAACTTCAGCTCCTTTCTCTTGCCTCTCACGGGTTGGAAGGAACAAAGGGCTGTTTCCTGGTGTTCTGATGATGATGTGCAACCTGGGCACGCCCCAGACATCGCCGGTGTGATTCTTGTTCATTACCCTGAGCGATGAAGAAATTAGAAAGAGCTTCCTTCTGGAGACACGATTAAATGTTGGTTCAAATGATTTGGACTGAGGTAATAAGGATGTAACTGGTCTTTTGAGATCTGTGATCCAGGGTGTTACTTCTCAGATGGAAGCTTAGTTTTACCCCACTCCTATCAAAATCCAGAGTGTTAGAAACGTGACCTTTTCTAGTCATTTGCAAAGTATCCAGAAATACTTTGGAATGAGAATGCTGGTTGGGGAGAGCAAGCAAGTCAGCTACTGTTGGCTTATTTTCTGTGTGCCAGAGCTTTACAGTATTTAAAAATGCAAAACATGTAACTAACAAATTTCCAAAGTGCCCCTAAAGCAGAAGAACAATTCTAGACTCTGTTCTTTTTTAATTTTCTGTCTCTCTCTGTATAAAGCAGCCTCCACAATATTGCTGCCAGAAGAGGTATGTTTTTATTACAGCTATTGACATACTTTCACATGCAATTTTAGTAGAGACAAAGCACAGCTGGGCTTTAGCTTGCTATTGAAGGTGAAACCCAATCTGCAGTAGGCTAATTTCACTGAAATAAAAACAAGACTTTTATGGTTAAAAATCCCTTTGGAGATACCTCAGCAAATTTGTTTTGTGAAACAAATAATTAAACAAAAGTCTAATTTTGCTTCAGGGTGTTGTGAAGACAAGGGACTAATATTTGTAAATGTCTCTATGAAAATCAGTCCAGTTACAGGAGTGCATTTCACCAGAAAGCAAGGCCAGAGTAATGACAGGTTCATGAAACCAACCCAGCTACTCCTACAGGGGCATGCAGCCTTCTGTGACCCTGCTGCAGGGTGAAGTGTGACCTGGCCAGCCCTGGGGCACAGAGAAGGGTCCCAGCAGGTGCCAGCCCAGGCCTGAGTCTGGGGCTGTGAGCTCTGCTAGGCAGGGTATGAGCTGGGGCTCAGCTGCGACTGTCCCTGTCTGCAATCAGCCTGCAGCCTGCACAGAAGCAGCCTGCAAAGCACCTTGGAAATAAATATCCCTTCAGAAAGAGCTCTTGCTGGAGCAGCACGTTGTGCTCTCCATCCCTTCTTCCAGGCAGGGGGATCTCCTGTCTGCCAGTTGGCTCCTTCAGACCAGAGTTTTCCCCAAGAGGGGCAGCTTTTCTTTCAGCAGCAGATGTTGGTAGTTCAAGGACAGCATGCAGAAAACCATTCGTGCACGTGAGCAAAAATTTTATGGCAACAATGGCAACAAAAAAAAGCCATTAAAAACCCCTTCAAATATCTTCCTCTCTGTCCCTTTTACCCAGATAACACACACTAAAAAAACATCGGGGCCTCGCACTGAGGATTTCAACCTGTAAGATCTAAATTTCATAAAGTCTAGAGAAAGGAGGAGAATGGACAAAGGAAATGGAGTCAGGAAAGGTATCAAGGAAAGCAAAATCATTTACTTGGTAAAAGACTTTTCAAATGATTTATAACTCTACTGGAAAGCAATAGACCTTTTGGCTTGTGACCTCCTGCTTACTGCTGTTTGCTGTGATAAGTTTGAGTGAAAATATGATGGCTTTTGCTAAAAAGAATTTGAAATAATAATGAAATATAACTTCCTCAGCAAAGGTTTTATATATTGGAAGAGTCTTTATAGTTAAAAAATAACCTGGGCATCAGGCAAATCAAGCAGAGAGCTGTGTCTGTCCTTCACTAACACACATTAGCTGTTAGTGGGCTGTACATCAGGCTTTACACCCAGCTGCAGGATATCCTAAACAACCTTAATCAGAGATTACCCAGACTCCTTTTGCAGAACAGGTAACTGGACTTGTCCAGATTTTTCATACTCTTCATTGTGGCTCTGCATCCCTTCGTGCCCAGGAAGCAGCATAACCAGCTTAAAGCATCAGGGTTCATTGGGGGAATCTGCTTGATAGACAAACTCACTCCAAAGGAGGGGCTCGAAAAATACCTTTGTAATTCAACAGGAACAAATCTGGTGCAATTCCCTGAAAATGAGAAAGACAAGGACTGCCAGGAGGTCAGGCTACCCTGGAGCTTAGACAATTTTACTTTTCAAATTTTGTGGGTTGACTCTACTTACTTATGAGATTGAATTGCTAATAAAATTAATTAGAAGCATCGTAAGTTGGTCATCCCAAGAGTATTTCTACTTGAAGCAGTCATTAATTATTCTGACTAGGATTGTCTGTCTCTTCTATTTATAGGCTGGCCATGGGCGACACTGACTGTTCTCGGGTTCCTGTACTGCTATTCTCATGTTGGAATTGAATGGGAGCAGAAGCGTGCTGCACATTAGGAGTGATGCACACAATTACTCTTAAAGCAGGTGGATGGTTTTTCTACACTGGATACTCTGAGCCAGACCGTCTTCAGTGCATGTAGTAAAACCAAAAGCTCATTTAGTTGATTCTGGATTGCAAATGCAGGAATTGAACTGCAGAAACACTGATGGCTGCAGCCAGGGGTGGGAGAAATCATGAAGCGTTTTGATTTATGTTATCTTTGTAAAACAGCATCTTTGTGACTCTCTGTACATTAGGAGTGTGCATCTCAGAACAGGTATTTTATATATGTTGAAGGTTGTTTCCATGTTTTGCTGCCTATTTTGAGATATTGAAGAAAAAAAAAATTCTATTTTGGAGAATTCAAAAAGCCCAATGTCTCACAGATGGTGTCCAGGGGCATGTAGGGCTGTGCCCTGCACTTACACTACTCCATGAAGGACATGATGCTCATCAGTTCTTCTTGATTGCTTTCCAGTATAAGCTGGAACATTTTGTATTCTCACTGACTGCAGTAATTCTGTCTTAAGCTACTTAAGCTTTTCCACCTACTGTAGCAAAGCCTGCTTTTTCTTTTTAATGTCTTCATTTTAAAATTTGCCTTTAACACCTTTTTGGTAACCTTAGAAATGGTTTTGTTTCTTTAAAAAGAGAGAGTAGGGAGGAAGGCCTTTTCCTAAGGAACAGCTTTCCTTCTTAATCAATCAAATATGCTCTTAAAGCTCCTTGGACTTTAAGTGCTCTCTGCCTTGTCTTAGAGCTAGAGCATTAAATTTATTTTGGGGCTAATTCACCTTCAGACTGTTCAGTCTGCCTCTTGTATTGTTCTGTTACAAAAGGAGATATCCTCAGTCTGGGGGAATGGTAAATCTGTTCAATCTGCTTCATTCTCTGCTATCCAAGCAATCACACACCCTGGAAGGAACTTTTTAAGACCTTTAGAAAAAAACAGAATGGTCCAATAGAGTGGCACCAAGTTAGCTGGAGCTCCCTGTCTTTTGGCCACAGCCAGACCTGTTACAGCAGCATCTTTGCCCAAAGATTGTTTTGTCCAGAGCTGGGAAAGTCACGCCTGCAGGTTGCAGGAGCTCTTAGGCACACCCTGTTTTCTGAGGGGAGACCCTTCCAGGTCTGATACTCTGGGTCTCCTACACTGTTCTGTTTTAAACTGATACTGAAGAGCAGCCAGAAGACCTTCAGTCTTTCTAAAGTTAGACATTGCCCCTAGGCATGGTCAAGAGGCCACAAGGTCTGGAATAGACTTCTCCCAAAAGCAGCCTCCTCCACCCAAAGCATGTCAAAACTTGTTCCATGCCTCTGGCAGACATTTCAGCCTGTTGGGAATTAGTATCCCACTGTCCATCACTCCTGCAGCTTCAGCCAACTCTGATATAATTTATCCCTTCAATAAGAATTTCAGTTCCTGAGACAGGCTTCTGCTTATTGCCTGCATTTTTGATGTCTCTGCTGCTCACAACTATGGCAGCCTTCTTTTTACCCTCCATTTATTTCTGAAGAAATAAGGGCAGAGGCTTCAGCTCTCTATCCATCCAGAGAAAAGCCCATCTCTTGCTGTTTCAAAGCAGAAGCTCCAGACTTATGTTGAGTCCCCAGCTCCCCTGCCATGAAAATGCCATGAAGCCATTTCTAGGACATCCCATAGCCTATTGAAAATAACTTACCTTGACTGCTGCCTGGCCAAAGACATGGCTCTTCTGAGTGACTGGATGCTGATGATTGCAGGGATTCTCTCAGCCACAGACTATATGGCTCTGAGCCTCTGAGTTTACCAAAAGGATCTGAGATTTTGGGGCCTCCATTTTGGGGCAGCACTGAGCTAAGGGCAGGAACTTTCTTAGACTTTGCTCAAGTTTTGTAATTAAGTGGAATTAGCATTAGAACAAAAAGTCATGAATCTGTTTTATGGTCTCATCAGTTACCATTATTACATGAACCGAGGTGCTACTGAGTGATTGGATTCCAATTTGTATGCATGCAGAGCTTCTGGCTCCAATATGGAAATGACCCTGAAGGTCATACAGAGCATGCTTATTTCTGAACTAAAACGGTTTTCTATTTTTATTCAGTGCTTTATATATCTTTCATAATTTTGTATCTTTTTCTGTTTCTATAAATAAAGCTGAAATGGGTTGTTGGCTTGAGAGCTGTGTCTTGGAAAACTATGGCCTTGTGTAAGAAAAAGAAGTGCTCCACTGTTGTGGAGAAACACTACTGATCACTGGAAGCCTGCAGTATGGGGGCAGTGCAGACTGGTGCCTTTTCTCCCCGATGTGCATGGAACATGCCTTCCCTAATGGTGTGAGTTTAAAAAGCAAATAAGCCTTTTGTAGCTGGGCTAAGGACAGAGCAGCCTGTGAAGTTCCTGAGAAGAGCAGCATGCACAGGAAATGATGCTGCCCACGGCAAAGCTCTTCCCAGTGCTGCTTACACAGCAGCTGTCAGCAGTCGGGGCAGACGGCACAGCCCTGTGCCTGCAGCGCCCCAAACCAGCGCTCACACCCTTCAGCCTGGGGACACGTTCCTCAGCAGGGCCTGAGAGGGGCTGCATGGGGCTCTGCTGGGAGGGGGTGAGAGCCCGGAGTGCCTCTGGGACAGGCTAGAGGGGGAGACCGGGAAGAGACCACCACGGCTACCTGGAGCAGCCAAAGGAAAGAAAAACAGCTCAGGGGTGGGTGAGAAAGACTTCAAACACTGAGATAAGATGCTAGCTAAGGGGTGGAGGAAACAGGTGACAAGGACAGACATGGCCAAAGTAGGACACTGGCCATTTAGCACCAAAGGGGAGCACTTCTGGCTGGGCTGAAGGGGATGCACACACTGACTGCTACTGCTGTGAGACCCTAGAAGTCACAGAAGTGCAATGAACAAAAAAAACCCCAAAGGTGGTGGCTCCGATAACAAGCTGGACAGCTACACAACGGCTACTGACAACAAGAGTTCACAAGTGATTTTGAAAAGCTGTCTAAGTAACTAGCAAGGATAATGGATAGTGATGTAGGGCTTTAAGGGTTTCCACAAAGCTGTAGTAAAGTCTCTTGCACGCACACATCCAGCCTTGCTCCAGCTCCTCCTTAGTTACCAGAGCCATCCTCATTACTGGTTAAGATTACACTAAGTGCTCTTTCTTTAATTCTGCATTGATTAGAGGGTGAGCAAAGCTTTGCTCACCTGTCTCTTTCCCATCTGAGAGCTAAAAGCAGCTTAGTTGGAATAGCCAGCTTACCACAGGGCAGAAGAAAAACAGCTTAACTGTGCAAACCTGCAGCAATTTTGTTATTAGTCACAGCAATAGCACAGGGCCTGTCCTTTCTCTTGCACACCCACCTCATTTCCTTGGTCCCCACTAACCCTTAGGGGGGAAGCTGTCCTCCCTCTGCCTTGGCTGGCAGCAGGATTGTCCTCAAGGAGCTGTGAAGAACGAGGAGATTGCTGTGCATGCTCTGCCACAACTTATCCTCACGGTTCTTTATAGTTTCCCCCCTCCACAAGTAGTGCAGCTCATTATTGCTTTCCAAAATAACTCCCAGCACACAGCCACTTGTTAGTCAAGGCATATATTTTAATCCAGCAGGAACAGCTGAAACACTGCTTGATGCAAAGCCCGTGTGAAGAATGTTGTGCCTGTTACACCTTTGAGGGAGAGGAGAAATCTGCATTACAATAGACAATTTCTTGTATTATGGGACCTCTGAGAGCAACCCTCTCTGGTGGGTCCCCGTGGATGCCCAGGGGTGTTCTGTGCACATGCACTGAATTAAACAGTCCAACCAGCTGCTCCTCAAGCAGCTCCTCTGTTAGTTGTGTGCAAAAGGAAGAAAAAATGAAGACAACTTTGGTGGTTTTTAATTTTCTGCTTCATGCAAATGCAATCACATCCAGCACAGGCCCTGCCAGAGATCTCAGTGCCAGCTGCCTGGCAGCAGTGCCCTACACCCAGCCTACAGGTGGACAATGTGCCTCTGCCATCCCCAGCCTGGCAGCTCCGAGCTGGAGAGACTCCCAGGTGCCACCAGTGCCCCCGAGGACAGGAAAAGGAACATTCTAATGGATAGTGCACAAGAGACAGAGCTGAAGGTGTCAAGGCTCAACTTGGAGGCAGCCTCAGCACTGTTCCCGTGAGTTCCCACAAGCTTTAGCAACAGCAGTGACCTGCTCCGAGAGGAAAAAGGTGTGTGCACTCTGTACCAGCAGAGATAATGCCAGGATTAAAACTATGTTCAAAAAGCTCCTCATTCCTTATGCTGGGAATCACCAGGATCTGGGTGAGAACAAGTTAAGCTAACATCAGGATCTAACAGGCAGCTTTTGGCCCCACCTTTCATAATGTCCCGGGGCAGCTCTGGGTGTAAACAACCTCAGGTAGCTGCATACCAGCACCTTTCAGGAACAGAACAAACTAAATGGGCTACCTGTGGCCTGTGCCTTCCCCAGCCTGCAGGTAACAGAAATGCATTCTACCCACAGGGATTTAAGAAAAGCTTTATGTATGGTTGGGTAGCTGAAGTGAATCATTGCAGACAGGTGCATCAGCCAGCCACTGAAAAATTAAAGTTTACTGGAGAAGCAGCACAGAAATATAACTTCAGTTATGACCTGTGGCATTTAAATTGTATTGGCACTCCCTCTAGAGCTGATCTTTCTTGACAAAATTAATTAATTTTTATGGACCATAACATTTTCATCCCCGCACTATCACATTTTGAGTTTCCAAAATTAGGTGGCAAAAATAGAAGAACTGGAAATGATACGAGAAGACCAGAAACAGCTACACTGTTCGTAAATTAATTAAAAGGCAAGTCGGGGAAAAAATAGGTCCAGTTGATTTTGATTTTTTAGACTACTGCCAGAAGTGTTAAGGTTGCTTTAGGGGCTCAGGTACGTGGGAGTATTACCATATAGTAAGCCACAATTCAGAGATAAAAATAAGCATTTATGAGACAGTACTTCAAGTGATAGTATTTCTAGTTTATAGTTATGTGTTTCTTTACTCTTGTGGTAATAGTTTTGTGCTGAGGTGGTAATTCATGATGAGGTTACAGGCTAATAACTTGCACTTGGTCATATATTTGCTCCTCTCCACTGCCTTTTCCCCAGCTTTGGCATCCTGTCTCAAGGATCCCTTGGATCCGACTCTCTTGACCCACACTTCACACACCACTGCTGCTGCCATCTGCCCACACTTCATTCAGGTTATTCTTCTCAAAATTCCTCAATTTGATCAAGTCCTGCCAAACATCACTTGGTAAAAATAACATTTCTACATGCTGCTTGTCTTGAATAGTTCAGCCAATAACCACTGCTACCATGAACAGCTGCAGTTTGGGTATGAGACCTGCCATGGGTGTAAGGCTTGAAAAAGCAGGACAGCCATTCAAAATAAAGGAACACACTGCTTTTCGAGTACCTGGGGGCTCTGAACCTGGGGGCTTTTAGTTCATGCTGGTTGAGGAAGCTTCTATTTTAAGAAAAATGACATTTTCATACTAATAAGGCTTCCAAGCTAAATGTTTTTTTAAATTTTAGGGCTGCTGGCAGCAGCACAAGGGCACTCTCTGACACTGGCAGAGACAAAAGGTAAAGGGTGAAGTATGCCACTGCTCCTCCCAGCAGGCAAATGGTGTCTCAGGGCTGCAGCCCTTTAGAGCCTCCAGCCAAAGGAGCCTCCTGGGAAGTCAGTCCCATTTGCCCTGTGCCAGGGTTGTGCTTCCCTTTCCTATTCCCTCCCTAGTGTCAGCCCCCTTAGTGAGTGTAACTACAAACCCACCCTCTCACACTTCATTTGCCAAGGTTTTCCTCGGATGCTTACCTGAGACACAGACAGGTTTCCTCCATAACAGATTTTCTGGGTAAAGGAAAAGCAGCAGATTCAAGCCACAAAGACAGGTGTTCAGGGCTGTACTTCAGCTACACTATATGCTGCTTCCATTTGCTTCCTTAGACTTCTCTCTGGTCTACATTGGGGTCAGAGCTGCCAGCCTGCAGCCTTTCAGCACACCTGGCTTTAGCTGCTCTATTTGCTGTGTGAGAGGCACCCATCCCCATTTTACAGAGCTATTTACAATTTGTGTTGGCAGAATTGTAATTTCATGCAGTATTTCACGCACACTTCCTGTACACTTTCCTAAAGGATGCTTTTTCAAATTTAGCTTGCAGTTAAACAGCTTTACTTTATATCTTTGTCTGTCCACTTTCACTAGCCAGGTTGCATGTGCAGTGTTATCATTCTAAAGGAAAACAAAATAAATACTTTATTTTGACTTGGGGCTCCATATGGATTATCTTAGCTTTCTTTCCAGCTCTCACACTGGAAAGTGAGAGTGTTCAATGCATTTTCCTGTTATCGTTAGTTCTTCTAAAATACCTTCTGCTTAACTGTTAAACTCACCAAAAAAGATTGCTGGAGAGCTTAGGAAGCAATCTATATCTCCTTTCTAAGCCCTACTTGCAGGGAGCCATTTCTTGTAGAGCTGTCTTGGTCCCACTGCTGAGCACACAGCAGCTCCCAGAATTAAGAGTGCCCTCCTTGTGCTACTGCTGCTTAACATTTCCCCCCGTGGCAGCCCCTGATGAAGAAGAGGCCATAATCTCCCTTTTATAGAAAATCCACATGTGTAATAGATACTCCAGCACAGTTTCTTTCTGCCCCCAGTTTTGTAAGCTGGGAGACTGGGAATGTGGAAGGAAATTGCAGTGCAAAAGCACAAGCCCCTCAGATTTGCACATAGAAACTGCAGGGACATTTATAGGGGGTGTGTCCCTCCCTCTGGGCAGGAATTAACAGCAAAGCTACTTTCCTCTCATCCCTCACCCACCTGAACAGAAACATCTTCAAGAAAATCTCTACAAGTGAGCAAAGCTTAAAAAGAACCAAAACCTCTTAAAGGTTTCTCAGACACTCCTGCCTCCATGAGTACTTAAAGTGTGGCTGCAGGGAGAAAGC
Organism: Sitta carolinensis; assembly: GCA_032173965.1. Taxonomy (NCBI): domain Eukaryota; kingdom Metazoa; phylum Chordata; class Aves; order Passeriformes; family Sittidae; genus Sitta; species Sitta carolinensis. Next base: position 472,218 of record JAVUNC010000019.1, read on the forward strand.
TTTGGAATTGGTAATGATGGATGGAGCTGCCAAAATTAAGCTTGTTTTAAACCTACACCTGTGCCACGGGGCAGCTTAAATTTGAATCTGGCTGTGCTATGTAAGGAATTGAACTTAATTAGGAAAGAGGAAGCAGGAATGGAAAAGGAAAGGAAAAAAAAGCAAAAAGACAAGGCTTGAGCACATGGATTTTAAAGATACAGCTGTGCACGAGCATCCTGGTAGCTACTTCTGACAGGCTTCAGGAGTTCACTTTCCCTAATGCCTTTTTTGCATTTCTCACAGGTTTTTACTCAGCCTGTCTTTCAAGAACAGGACAGGTTAGTTCCCCCAGCTGCCACATACCAACACAGAAGCTGTGGTGAATTAGAATGAAAGAAGCACAGACTCAATCTTCTAGGTGAAAAATACTTGTATTGGCTGAGATTCTTTATATGTGTGTTGCAATTAAACCACTGGCAGCAATAAATACCATAGCAACACGGCATCCTTCCCAGCATTTCCCGGTTGGATACACAGCCTTACTAACCAGCCCAACTCCTGGAGCAGAAGGCAAGCACAGGGAGCAGCTAATCAGCCAAGGTCTGCTCAGGCTCAGTGCTGGGGCACAGCAGCCAATTCCCACTGGGTGAGGGGCTCGGTTCTCCCCGAGCACTGCCCTGCACCAGGACACACACTGCTGGACATGCTGAACAGGAGGAGTTCTGATGTTTCCTGAGTGCTCTGGGAGCACATAAACCCCATTGCTATTGCACACGTGTGTGGGGGAGGGATCTGCTGCAGTTCAGTCTCACTGGCTCTCACAGCACAGAAGAGCTGGTCTGTGCTGGTTGTCTTTACTCCATTGCAAAAAAGCACCAGAAACAGGGTGCTTCTGACTTCAACAGGGATACTAAAATGCACCATGAAGCAAGTAAAGCCCCTCCATTGCCAAATGCAAAGCTCCAGACTGTGCAGGCAGCACTCAGCTCGCACAAGCCGAGTGCCCCAGGAGTTCCTGCTGCTCCCCAGGGCCACTCACCCAGCCAGGCAAGGACCCCACGGGCTGGCAGGGGCCCCCAGCACACCAACCCATGGCCAGACACAAGAACAGTACCTGCAGCCACTTCTGAGAGAAATGAGAAGCCACAGCACGCTCCCTGTGCTTCGGAAACCTTCTGTCCCTGCTGTGAATGTGCTCCCAGGTGGAGGGAATGAGGAGCAGGGGCTGGTGCACGTGGGGCTGAGGCTGCCCAGCTGAGCACAGGGCAGCATGCAGAACAGGAGCCTTTACAATCTGGCCCACAAATCTGGGCAAAAAGTGCTGTAGTTAATTACCTCTGGTTTGGAACGCTGTGGGGCAGAACCAAAGTGTGATGGGGAACATTATGTGGCTGGTGCTACCCCACCTGCGCTCACTGAAGCTTGGAGCACTGCCAGGAAAGCTGCAAAGAATGCAGGAGCAAAGAAAATAATGAAGAATTCAGAAAATGGGCACAATAGCCTCTAACAGCCTCTAGAGACCTTAAAAAAACCCCAACCAAACCAAAAAACAACCAAAAACCCTCCGAGTGAAAGCACGTGCCTTGGCTATGGTAATTCTCCCTTTTCTAGTAAGTGTAAGGACACTGTCTAACATCATGCAAGACAAAGCTGGATTTTCACGCTGGCCAGAGAAACAATGCGAGTGAGGAGAGATCCTGTCACACCACATAGGACAGTGGGTGCAGAAATGGAGTTAAAAATAGCTCCTCATTGTGCTCCTTGGCTGCTCTCCGTACGGTTCCGCCCCAGCTCGGCAGGCTGAACACTTATGCTTTATTGCTGTTCTTTTGGAGCTGAGATTGACAGTCCAGGCAGTGTCATAATACAGGTACCAGACCCTTGGTGAGAGGATGGAGAATCACCCATCACAGAAATGGCTGCAAAGCTCACAGGGCCCAGGCTGGCATCCTGAAGACCATAACTTTGTATAAACTTCTGACTGCTGACTGCCATTCTGTCATGTGTGTCCATCCTCATCTGAAAGGATCTCCCACTCCCATGACCTTTGGCTATTGATTCTTTTGTGAGGTAGCCAACAAAACACTATTCATTGCTGCCTGTTGCAGCAGTGTCACTGCCAGGGCTTCCTCTGAGGGGTTTCTCTTTGTGTAAGTCCATGGGGAGGTCACGTTCTTCTGCCACAGGTGATGGGAAAGCAGAAGGTTCTTTGATCTCTGGCTTCCATGCTTCTGTAAAAGTTCTCAGAGAGTGCAGTAGTGAACACAGTCTAAAACACAGCCCAGCTACACACCTTCAGGACATGGGATGATCATTATGGACGGGTCACTGCCAGTCCTCGGGGTGATCTCTTTTTGCTCAGCAGATACCTGGGCTAGGCTGAGGTCCACAGCACAGGACACTGCCTAGGGAGTCAGGATATGCACTTTACAGAGCACCTGAGTTTAGTTTACAGTGAGCCTGGAAATGTGAATCCCTTTGCACTGACACACAGCAGAAAGAAATCTGAAAAAACAACCGGAATAATCTGCAACCAAAGCAATAATATCCCACTGTTCCACTGATAACACTTGAGATACAAACCAACAGCAACAAAACTGCTAGCCAGAAGTTCCAGAGAGTAATTTAAAACCACCTTGTTGATCTTATGAGCACATATTCAACACAGAGAAAAGCACACCAAAGCAACTGTAATGTATAAAATAGTTTATTACTATAATAAATAAAATTAAACTTCTTTTTTTACAAATATTATTTGTGCTTGTTTAAAAATGTTGACTAGGGATATCATTAATGGAGGTGGCTGCATTTGATTCTGAAACATTCCCAGACAGTGCGTATACATACATACATACACACGCTGTCTATCTACTGGCAGCTGCTTTGCTGACCACAAAAATAGTATCTACTCATTCTCTGTTTCTAGTCATGCTTCATTGAACAAAGTGACAAATGCAAAGAAAAAGAACTGAGAGGATCTGGTGGATTTCTTAAAGGATCAAAACAAGTGAAGTACACTGAAAAGCGCCAAAGCAACTGCATTAACTGCATATCAATCAAGTGTCCATGCAGTGGTGGCTAAATATCAAAATATCGAAACGCAGACAGGTCTCCAACAGATGGACAAATATTGATTGTATGGAGGTACAATAATAGAACACATTCATTGGAAAACTTGGTATTTCTTTATATAGCAGTTCATCCTGATACAAGATTATTGAACTTCTTTCATCTACAGCTAAAATGATTCTTTTTCTATGTTAGTGGTCACAGATTTAGTGGGAAGAAGGAAAAAAAACCCACGAGCCTTTCAGAACAGTTAGTGAAAACCCCAAACTGTTTTGTTAATATTAGGCATTTGGATCCAGTTACAGAGATGTTCTGGGATTACACATCAAATATGTTTACACAACACTCAACAATCAGCTTGAAACGAATTACAGTTGCAGGTAAATTCACATTAGCTTTGCTGATCTGTAAAAAAGTCTCTGAAACAAACACTTCTGCAATATGACGGGTTGGCTCCCTGATACACAAAAGTGTTTAGACAACAGCTATGTCTCTTTGTTTTATGAGGGGAGAGGGCAATTGGAGTAATTAATTATCCTAATAAGAAGGCAATAAGTGGAGAAAGAAATGTGATTACCAGCAAGTGATTTCCATTAGATTTAGAAAGCTAATCAAAGTGCTTCATCTTTAGGCAACACTGTAAATACTACAGAACATTAAGAAGGAAGAAGAATGGAATCACAGTTTGAATGATATCACTTATGAAAGGGTCTTAAGGCTAAATGCTGGATATATCTTATTGCAAAAAAAGCTTTATTTTTATTTAATTGAATCAATGCTTCCCACAACAATGTGGTCAAAATTATGTCAGATTGGAGGATAGTGTATCCTACTGTGTCTCACCTCAAATTTCTGGAGCTTCCCCTGCATGGGACTCTCTCTAAAAGGTTTGTCTTGATGTATCACAAGTGCAGCTAAAACACAGACTTTGTTATTGCCAATACACCCACAGGAGACTATGTGGAAATGAAAAATTCAGTAGAATATGTTTCTTACCACCGAACACCAGGACAAGAAAGCAGAGGTGCAGCAACCATGTGTTATGCTGCCCATGAGAAGAAGGAGAGGCTCAGCACCTTTGAGACAGCCCCTGGTACCAGAAAAAAATGAACCCGTCTATTCCACCATGTCTCTTGCAGGAAAAGCCATGAGAAACACTAGCAGGGCAGCTTGGCTTCAGAGATACTGTGAGCAGCAAACAGCAGCTTAGGAGCCTTATCCACCCAACCAGGATACAGCACGTTCCCAGTTCCACATGGACTTCTCTTTCCTGACTGTCAGGACCTCACCAGATCCTCTCTCACTCACACTATTTACCAGACTCACAGCACGAAGCTGAGGCCAGCTGGAAAAATCAAAAATCATGGCCTTGAAAGTTCAACAGTTAACAAACAAGACGCTAACAGGACACTCAGTGGATGTCTACTGGGAAGATTTAAGCTCCCTTCTTGGACTGGAATCAATGAGGAATGTGCTTTTACTTAACAGAAATGCAATCCATAGACTTATCTATACAGAGATATTATATATATATGTGTGTATGTACACGCATCTGCACAAGTGTAATCATACACGTTGTTGTTTATATAGTAAAGACAAATTATGTAGTAAATTTTTTCACAGATTGGTTAAGAGTGATTGAAGAATGTATCACCAGGTAGTCACAGTAAGTATCTTGTTCAGTTCATTAAAGGGAAGTATTGTAGAAAGAGAACATCACCTTCGAAGCTGTTAAACAGGATATTCGCTGGGATTCAGGGCAGAACTGTGGAAGAGATTTAAAGGAAGAATGGTGTTTTCAAAAGTACACTTGGAATACCAGACAGAAGTAAATGTATCTCAACAAGGCAGGGGTGAGGGCTGGGGTTTGCTTTTTTAATCCTTTTTCATGTGCTGCATATTTGTATTCTTTGTAACCATTTAAGCATGAACTTTCAGAAGTTCCCATTTGACCAAACTGTAATACAGGCTCCTTCTCCTTCTCCTTTTTTTTGGCTGAAATTTAACTCCACCAAAACAGAACACATCATCTCTTTTAGAATGATGCAGGTGATTTAGCAGGTTGTTAAATGGCAGAAGCACTATGCCAGAACACAGTTAAATCTGAGGCCTTGGGTTTTGTTTGGGATTTTTCTTTATATTATCTACAAGCATTTGTTTGTGAAGGGGCAGAGTCTTATTTTCAGAGATCCTTCAGTTCTAAGCATGTGTAACTTTAAAATAATTTAAATGAAAAGGCTTAACCAACATGCAGAGAGAAAGAAGAGAAAAAGGAAAAGCTGACAAATAAAATCAAAAACGAATAACAATTAGGATGGGTCCACATGCCATCCAGCCACAGGCATCTGTCTGAGTGTAAGGCTCAGTGGAGAACGATGGATTTGTAGCACAGGGGCTTTAGCCACTCTTTAAAGGAAAAGTGCAGCATCAGCAGAGCCTGAGCACCGTGGCACAGGTTCAGATTAGTCTGGGGTTCAAAGGAGTGGGAATGGATTTGTCCATTTTATAACCACTCAGTAGTCCAGGGAATCCAAACACCAAAGCTCATCCTAGACAGTATTATTTTTCTAATTCTCTTACAACAAATACAGGTTGCTGAAGGATGATGCACTCTCCTACAACCAGTTTTGGTGCCTGACAGTTCATAAAAATGGGTCTAATCTCAGGTACAGCTGTAGAGTCTGACTGACACTGACTGCTGTCAGGGCTCACCTGGAGCACACACCCTGAAGGTGTCACTGTAAGGAGCAAGCAGAGTTTCTCTGCCATTTCATGACCATAACAAAATTAAATTTGGCCATAATCTACAAAGACATTAAGTTTTAAGTGGATTTCGGGAGTGTGTTACAATCTTTGAAGGCTTTACAAGTAATAAATGTCTTTACAGGCCATTGTAAGAGCCTGAAAAAAGCCTTAGAAAAGGACTGGGTGCACCCTCCTGCTGTTATACAGGGTAGGGAGGAGTTTGGTACCATTCTGAGCATCAGGCTACACAGGAGCATCCCCAGAAAATGGGGACTTGTCTGCCTTTGTACACAGGCCTGGGTAATTCTTACACTTAGGGGTTCTGGGGATGGTCTGGCTGGCATTCCAGGCTGGGCGATCAGCAACAGCAGAATAACCTTTAACATATCCCTGAGGGCACACAAAAATATCACTGAGATACAGCAATTCAGTATCAGCAACAAAGGGCTGATAACCTGCAACTGCACATTTAATTTTGGGTCTGCACTGCAATTCTAGGCACATCCTTGGGGGGCTGTAGACACTTCCTCCCCTGTCCACCTGGGATAAGTTCATGTCTGTGTTTATCCAGCTGCAGGTAAATGGGTGACACTTTCACAAAGGACTTGATCAGACTTTCAGCCTTTCAAAAATTTTATGAAGAAAAGTGTCATGAATATCATGCTGGTGAGGAATTTTCCTGGATCAGGAAACTGACTCCAAGGCAGTCTCTAAAAACTTGCTGGAACTTTTGGAAATCAATTACAAATCCTTGCGTATCAGTACACCTGGGGTTTACTTAGGTGGCAGTTACTGTCTAAGAAGACTAGAAAGAAAAAAAAAATCATGACAAAGTTTCTCACAGAAACCGTGGATGGATGAGTTTCTCACAGAAACAGTGGATGGATGGGTTTCTGTGGCAGCCATGCCATTGCTGCTGCAGGTAACTGCTGCCACGTACAGTGATTAAAGCACCAAACACAGCACAAAGCAGCGAGGCTTTGGTCAGAGAGCGACTTCCCCAGCACTGCAGGTCTGCAGTGAGCAGCTGGAAATGACACCAGGTACCACTGGAAAACCTAACCATGGAGCCATGAGTAAGTTAAGGAAGTAGCTTCTTGGTTTCAGAGCAACTCACCTCCCTGCTTTGCCTGTTCTTGTGGGAGGGGAGAAGGTAACCTACAAAGTTGAGCCCGAGTTGTTTCTCAGGAGTGTTTCAATCCTTGGGTATGAATTCACAATCTGTGGGCACCTCCATACCAAACCAAGGAGTAAAACAATGAAAGCCAATCCCAAACCACCTGCCTCTGGACTTAGAAACGGTGGTGCTGCGCTTGGAATAAGAGTTATCTTTGAGAGCAAGGGCAGTTACTGCAGGAACAGGTACAAACAAACCTTCTGACAGCAGGACCTGAGCTGGGAGCTCTGCACAGCACGGCCTCACCACTGTGCCACTCATCAGAGGACGTCCCAGCTCCCCAGGGATGTCTGACACAGTTCTGCACTGCACGTGTGCAGAGCATCAGGCCAGCAGAAATCATTAAAATTGATTGTGTTCCTTGCCTCTTCTGTACTTAACACGAATGAAAATCTTCCCCAAAAAAATCCTGTGTTTCTCTGTAAATGTCTTAGTACCAAGGAAAAAGAATGAGACTTAACACACTCAGCATTAAGACCTATTGCCATTAAAAATGAAAACCCCTTAGAGTGTGGAATGGTACCATGCTTCTGAGGTCTAAGCTACTGTTAAGCAGTGAACATACCAGCTCAGTGGAGTGAATATTTTGTGACTATTCACCTGTATCCCAAGGTGACAACACAAGTCATGATACCATCTATGCTACTCTATATGAATAATGAAGTATAGTTTTGGTAAAGTGCTTCAATCTTCCTCTGAAAAAAGTTATGAAAATATAAGTTTTGGAAACATCTCCTTCTTTAAGAAGCAGATCTCTTTGTTTCCTTGCTACAATAGCACTTGCATACAGTAAGCACTGTATTTCTACCTCTACTATCCATTTCCTTCCAAGCTAGATTAGATCAGGAACAATACATCTGGATGTAGAGGAAAATGCCACCATGTGAAATTGTTTAAAATTCTGTGAAAGCCTTTGGCTACAATGAACATTATCAAAACAGAAACTTCTGAATAATAATTTAACAAGAATTAAAAGAGCAGATTCATAGCAGAACAGGACATAAATGCCACAGTATATTTTCATCGGGAGGCAAATCTGCAGGACCTGTTAGTGATGTTTCAAATATGCTGTGCCATGGGCTGCTCTCAGGTACACTGCACACCCAACTCTCCAGCAGCTGGAGTTGAAAGCAAAAGTATCAAATGGTGAAAGACATCTGAGAAAGAAGACAAGTTTTTGAAAAAAACATGAAAGGTTTTGACAAAAACATATCCTTGTTTCAGTGAATGACAGTGTGGAAGATCCCATTTATTAACAGATCTGAAACACTGTGGCTACTTTTGAAGATGCTGCCAAATGTAATTGTTTTAGCAATATGTCAGTTTGAAATTAAAAAGTACAGGTTTTTTTCATCTTATTAGCCCTTCCTTGACTACCTAAAAGAAACTCCAGCACACAGTGAAATACGCGTCTCCTACTGCTCTTTGCATTATTACAGATATATGAAAATATACTGTGACATCCAACATGCTGTAGAGGTGACTGAGACAGCGACAGCAGCAACAAAATAAAAGAACAACCAACCCACCAAACACTGAAAATATAAGCACCCTGGCAAGTGCTTATTCATAGAGGCATAACCCGAGCTAAGGACATAAGGCATGCTCCAAAACCTCAGAGATATCTGGGGTTCACAGCGATGGCTGCTGCTGTCAGAATTCTTATTCCAACATCCCGAGGGACAGAAGGGGGCTGGGGGGGAATGAGCACAAAGGGAGAAAATATAAACTTTAGAAACTGTACCCTTGCTGTCAAAACGGCTTCAAAGTCAGCTGCCATCTTGACATGAGGCTGTAATTCCTGGTACCTTTTTAGACAGAGGGAACATGCTCAGTGAATGGATCCCTCGCTCATTTTCAAGAAAGATTAAATGTAAAGTGTTAGGGGGCTGTTTCTTTGCTTGTTGGTTTGTTTGTTTTTAAAAAGAAACCCCTCAGCTAGCTCCAAACATGTCCTTTTCTGATTCTGGAGACTGGGGCCTTGATATTTCAAACAATTCCTGCGGCGACTGGGAGCTTCTTCTCGAGGTTAATATCCTAAGTATCTCAGCGAGCTGGTTTTCTATATTGGCCATTTTCGTGTTTAAAGCCTTGATGTCCTCTTTCAGCTCATGCTTCACTTCCAGCACGGTGGCCTGCAGAGTCTGTTCTGGGATGGGGTAAAAGGAGTGCTTGACCTCGGCCAGCACCGGGCTGTGCTCCTGCGGGCTCCTCGCCTCCCCGGCGTTGTCCAGGCGCAAGTCGCTCTTTGTGATGCCGCTGTCGCAGGAGTCCGTCTTCTTCAGGGTAGCTTCTCCCGAAGCTTTAGTTCTCTCGGGCAGCGTCTCCATGGACTCCGCCTTGGAGACCTTGTCCCAGTCCTCGCCCTTGCCGCAGGCCTCCCGGAACCGGGCCCAGCCCTTGCGGCGCGGCTGCTCGGCGGCGGCGCGGCCCGCGCCCTGCTCGGGGGCGGCCAGGCGCGCCTGCGGGCCCGCGCCCGCCGCGGCCTCGCGCTCCGTCCGCACGCTGGCCCTGGCGCCGGGCCGCCCGCCCGCCTGCTCGGCCGCGCCGCCGCCCTTCTCCACGTCCGCCTCCTCGGGCTCCCGGCCGCGCTCGGCCGCCAGCCGCGCCTCCTTCTGCTGCCTGAAGCGCTGGAAGAGCCGGCGCACGGGGTGGTCGGGCGGCAGGATCAGCGGCGCCTCGTTCTTCCTCTTCATCCTCTCCTCCTCCTCCCGCTTCACGTCGCTGATCTTCCGGAACACAATCTGCGGGGGAACAGAGAGGCCACGCTGTGGTTAGCTGCGCGTTTGGTACGGGGGAAAGTTGGGGAAAGAATGATTTGAAAGAACCTGTTTTAACTGAGAAGTGACCAACCTCTGCACATTTATAGCTGTCACTGTGATGCGCGGAGGGGACACAGCAACACACACGCGACAGGTGCTCAGGGAGAGAAGAAGAAAAGAACTCTCCAATTGGTTATTAACCTCATATATATAAGTTAATACACAGTAACACACACAACGGGTGTTCAGGTAGAGAAGAAGAACTCTAATTTATTATTAACCTCATATATATAAGTTAATACACAGTAACACACACAACAGGGGTTCAGGTAAAGAAGAAAAGAACTCTCTCATTTATTGTTGACCTCGTGTCTATCAGTTTCAGGACAGTGATCAGAGATTGGACAGAGCAGTTCCCGCCTCTCCATCTCCACTGGCCACTTGAGAAGTCCATCAGGTGAGATCTTTCCACCAAGGAATGCCAACATGATCCTTGTTTACCTTATAGTTCATGACAACTGACTCCATTATACCCAAACAAATCAGAAGGCTGATTTTCAGGGACAACATATAGCAACATTTTCAAATGTCTTATGTTGTGTGGAACATGGTTTATTTCATTATTTAAGAGCAGACACCATCTGTCTTACAACACCAGTAAAAGAAAAAACTAGAAGAAAAATACTTCTCCAGCTCTGACAGGTCAGCAAGGCAGTGCCATTGTAAATATAATGATCCCAGAAGGATACTTGTTCTATTTTGTGTTAAAAAGTGGCTTGTGTTTGTTTTCCTGACTCCATGGTTTAGCACCATGTTTCTAACGTTACCGAGCCATTCTCATCAGTCTCACCTCAGAGCTCACTCACTCAAAGGATCTGATTGTGATTTTCCTGCAGCTTGGCCACTCGTGGTGCCAGTACAGCAGAGACCATTCTGGACTCTTTGACAGTCGTTTGCAAAGTGCTGCTTGCCCTCCCTTCCTCCCACATATTCTTCTGGAAGCAACGTGCAGTTTAAGGATGTAAAGCTTCAGTCAGTCCCAAAGCCAGGGCACAAGGACAATGGGAAATGGGCTTGACATTGTTCCAAGGGGAAGCTGCTTATGGCTTCATTACCTCAGAAGCTTGTAGAGCTTCATGTCTTGATTTATTTCTTTATTTCTATGTAAAAGAGAACATTTTTGCACAAAGAAGCATTAGTTTTCCATTTACCCTCCTAATTATATCTTCCCGAGCCTCTAGGCTAAGTGATCTCTATAAGAGCTGCCCAAGGATCCCACAGTACTGATAAAAACCTCACAGTGTCCCAGCCTGTCCCCAGGCAAGGTTGCTTCAGTGTATGTGATGGAAACACATTCTCTTCCAAAACTCTCTGCATGTTACATTAGTATTGGCATTTTCCAAGCAAACCCAAAAACTCCACTCTGGCACTAACAAAGAAGCAGTAAGCAGTCTTGTTTGAAAACAAGAGGTCCCCAAAGCTGAAGTTTGCAATACAGAGGATAAATATGCAGCCCCCAGCTTCTACTGAACACTGATACCTAAGCCCTTCAGCTGCTTTTGGGAAAATCCACTCAAAGACCTTACACTTCAATACAGAAATAACTTTGAGATTCAAATCATTATTAGTAAATGTGTAAATAAGCCCATCCCTCTGTTGCAGACAAATTTAAATTAAACTAAAGTTAATAAGCACTTCTTCACTGGCACACACAAAATGAATGTTTCTCCAGACTCCAATGCTTCTTGACAGTTTTGTTATTGTGAAGCAGGGAAAAAAACCATCTTAACAGTGTGTCTTTGGAAGGAAGAAGTTGTCAGACTTGGCAGCATTTCCTAAATACAAAAGAATAAAATTAGCAGGAAGGATATTTTATTTCCATGCTGCAATTAGGAAACTAAATATGAGATAAGAATAAGAAAACAGGGCACTTGACAGCCTTTTTTTTTTCCCTCCAGGAAACTCACTCTGCCACGAGCTCAGTAAAAAGTGGACAAAGCAGTGTAATCCTCTGAAGTGAAAGAATAGCACTCTCAGGGAAGGGAATTCAATGCAGTCCTGCAGGCTAATGGCTTCTCACACACTGGCAGCTTCCCACTTTACCTGGATGTCAGCCCTGTGCTAGGGCAGCTGCCCTTGTGCTCTGCTGGAGCCCAGAGATGCCAGGCAGGGTCTCAGGGGTCACTCCTGCAGCCTCCTGAGGCTGGCTCTGGGGGCACAAAGCCCCAGCAAACCAAGGCAGCTTCCTGACCAAGCCAGGTCAGTTTGTCCCTGCAAAATTCTGTGTCCCCAAGCCTTCCCTCCTGTGGAGTTTGTCCGGTGTGGACGTGCACATCTGTGCCAGATGTAGCTGTCGGGGCTCGCTTTGTTGTCTTGGTCTGACCTGTGGATCAGGACTTGTCTCAAATGCCCAGAAGGGATGTGTGCTGCCTGGTGCAGTGCTCACCCTCACAGGATCGTCAGGGAAGGCTTTCCAGACCCAGAGGCCAGGATGCTTTGCAGAGTCAGTGTCTGAGCCAGCCCCTGCTCCACCCAGCCCAATCAGCGTTTGTCTGGAAAGCACTGGAGCACCTCTCGCTATTTAATGACTGGGTTTTGCAACATAAATGGATAAGTTATGTGACAGAAACTGTCTCTGCTACAGCACCATGCAGGAGAGACAGCACTGAGCAAGTCTCAAGCAATTAATCCCTTATTAACAGCCTGGCCCCATCCATATTAGCCCCAGCCACTGCACCTCAAGCAGTTAGTAGCAGGATCTTAAAGATCATCTAGTTCCAACCTCTCTGCCATGGGCAGAAATATCTTCACTAGACCAGGGTGCTTAGAGCTCCATCCAACCTGGCCTTGAATGCTTCCAGGAATGGGGCATCCACAACTTCTCTAGGAACCCTCACAGTGAAGAATGTTTTCCTAGTATCTAATCTAAACTGACTCTCAGTTTGAATCCATTCCCTTTGTCCTGTCACTACAGGCTCTTGTAAGAATTCCCTCTCCATGGTTCTTGTAGGCTCCCTTTAGGTACTGGAAGGCTACAATTAGGTTACCCCAAATCTTCTCCAGGCTGAACAATCCCACTTCTGTCAGCCTTTCCCCATGGCAGAGGTGCTCTACTCTGTCGTGCACTGTCTGTAGTTGTTCTGGGCATGGACAGCACACTGGGCTGTTCATGAGCCCCACCAGAATGGTGCTGCTGGCTGAGTCATGTCAAGCCATGTTCTCTGCCTCTCCTCACACTGCCATAAAGGTAATCAACAGAAGGGCAAAGCAGGAATGATGTATTAGCAACCAGATTTTGGACTGGCGTGCAACACTGCACGAGCCAGACTTAAAGATCAGGGGATGCTACATTTAGACATATTGTGAATGTATTGGAAACCTTTCCCTGACAAATGCTGAAAGAGACTTGCCTGCACCTGCAATGAAAGGATCTTTTCATCTTGTGCAAAAACATCCAAGTTTTTTTTCAACTCTGATTTGTAAGGACTGATCCAAGACCCACAGGAATAGATAGAAGTATGGATTTCATCATGTTTTGAATCAGACTCTCATCATGGAGTTACAATTATGAGGCTTCTAGCCACAAAGCTGCTGCTATTATTAGCTCTGCAAGCTTCCTTTCTTTCCACCTCTATAGCATGCACAAATACTGCAAGATTTGGCTGGTCTTCCTCAGCATAACAGCAAGTAGCATGGCATTTTTCTCTGGTGCTTAATAATTCTCTTTCACAGATACAGCAACATTCCCAGAGTCTGGAAGTGCCAAATATCATAAACAATTAAAAGCTTAAAATTACTTCATACACTGCTCACAGAAAATGAACTTAAGCGTGAGGAAAACAATCATGAAAAGGCATTCATTATTACACAGTCCATCTAGGATCTGCCAAGAGCTGATGAAAATATCTTCAGGCTGATGATAGCCCGATGAAAATTGGATCCAATCTCTCTTCCTTTTTTATTTAATTTTTTTTTAAGAAGCAAAAGGGGAGGAAAAATGGAGAGAGACAGAAGGCTCAACAATGAAAATGCTTTTGTCACTGATGTTAAAGAAACCAAAGCTGAATGTGATCAACATAGAGTGTGATGATGAGGAATCCCTATAGCAGTGTATTAGCAGGTGTCAGGGGAAAAGGGGCCTGTGTCTTTTGCAGTTATATGGGATGGCTTGTCAGAAAGGAGGGAATCACTAGTCCTACCTTCTCATGAAATATAGGATCAAGAGAATGTGCAATAACGTTGCAGTTGTCATTAAATTCTCTCTAGTTTTACAGTCTATAACAGCAGAATTTTGTTTCTGCTTCTGAAGAGGAATGAGTTTCTCTCCAGTTTAGGCCACATCCCTTCTGGGCACTCCCAAATATTTATAGTCTTGATTAATTATCTAAAAATTCAAAGCAAACTAAGATTCAGAAGGTCCTGGCAGTGGGGCTGTAAAGGAGTGCTGGTGTCAGCAAACCTCAGGGATTCTTGGGAGACACAAAGCCCAGGAGCCAACATGTGTATGGGCACAGCCCTTTATGCTGTGGAGTGCCATCCCCTGCCACTCAGGCAGAGCAGTACACACTTACTTGCCAAAACCAGACTTCTGTGCACTTCATTAATAGACAAGTGCTTGGAAGAGACACAACTTCATCATTTCATGAGCACCCAGGCTACCCAGATGAATAGAGGAAACAAGGGTTTCAGTCTCTACAGAACAGCATCGGGGCTAAATGCTACTGTCATGAGCACTATCAGCTTCAACAGTGCTGAAGTTCTTCTCTGTGACAGCCTGCTTTGTAGCCTGATTACAAATTCTAGAAATATCAACTCAAATATTAGTGTTTAATCATGTCACTATTACTTATTTAGAAGTACTGCACAACTCAAGGCTCTGCGCCTCTATGTCAAACTCCTCATTCTAATTCATGTTTACAGGCTGTGCTAGTGTTGAGTGAAAAGGGAAAAGCTTTTACAAAAATACTACTGAAAGTAAGACAGAATTGTGTCTAAAGCGATTAGTGGAAATAATAAAAAAACCCTGCCTGATTGCAACAGACTCCATAGCAGGTTTTGAGGCATTAAGAGATGTCTCTTCCCCAAAACAGACTCTAAAACACTGTCAACAGTAAACTTAGACAACTGCACAACTGAAAACTGAAAACCACACTGGTTTGGATAGACACAATTACAGCACATTATAGCTCATTTAGCAGCCTCCTTCACTAATACAGAAAGAATGCAACAGGGACGAAGAAAGCATTGAAATACATATATTGCTAAAGATCTACTAGAACTTCATTATTCTGAGAAGAAAAGCAGTTGTTACAAGCAAATACCTAATGTGCAAACAAGAGCTTTAGGGAAATTATGCCAGATTTGAGTGGTAGAATGTTATACCCCCTGAGAACTACTATGTCCATCAAAATGGGAAATGCTCTGTAGGACCTTCTTGTTTCTAGTAAATGAGGGAAGAAAGAATGTTTATGGGTTTTGACAGCCAAGTGTCAGCAGTTTCCAGCAGCAACTCCTATAAAACACTATTTTAATATTTGTTTGGGGGGGGGGGTGTTGCATTGTTTTGGTTTTTTTTTTTTAGTTTTCATTTTTAACACATGGGATGCTTTTCTAGCTGTGGGCAGACATCAGGCACACTAGCAGTTCATGTAGTGTCATCTTTTATTCCAGATCAACATACTACCTGCCTTCTTGGGCAGACAACACTGCCTCAAAAACTGCTTTAAGGAGAGCCCAAGGCACAGCAGGAATTTACCTCTCCGTCACCTAAATTACAGCTCTACAAAACGTCATATAATCTGTACAACGTGCCTTCTCAGGACTCCGAGTCTGTTTCTCCAAGCTCCCTGTGGCTTGCTGCCACTTACTAAGTGTTTCCTGGAAGAAGCCAAGCAATTTGTGAGAGTCAAGGATTTGGGATTTTTTTCCCCCCATTTCTAACTCAGACACAATTTCACTGGAGATCTGAAATGGATGCAGAGGTTGTAGAGCTGAGAAAAGTAATGATGGGCTGAGGGAATAGTTAAATTGTATAGTTTTTATATTTTTATAATTTCTGTGATTACATTTGGATACTAGCTTGGCATTAAGATAATTTCCTCTTAGCTAGTGTCTTCATTCGCTTGTTTTTCCTTCTGCTTTCACTTATCTGCTTTCTGTCATTAGGCTTACAGTGACTGACAGGTATTTTACTTTCCAAGAGAGGAATCAAATGTGTTTGCAAATGTATTCAAATTAATCAGAGCTTACCCAGAGCTTACAAGGCATTCAGCTACCTTTGAATGCCCACTCACAAACCAATCCACACAAATACAATGCTCCATTCTCAATGCATAAGGGTTGTGGAGCTCTTGAAATTATAAATTGACAATTACAATCAGATGAAAGTTGCCTGCATAAATTGCCTATGATAACATGAACTCTCTTTCATGTGTCTCTCTCTAACAGGCCTAAAGTTCAGCTTTATATTGAAGAAAAAAATACCAAAGAAAAGAAAATTTGAAATACTCAAAGAAAATATTGAAGCAAAGCAAGCTAACCTGCATTACTGCACAGAAAGAGAATAAATCTGCTACCTAAGTAGATGGCCCAGTATGGCTGCACAGTCCTGCACTGTCGAGCACCCAGTGCCACCCAACTGGTCTGTCCTTTCCCTGTTCAACAGCTTGGATAACATTATGGGAGAAGGAAACAAACGACTCGTGACTGAATAAGAATCAGCAACACAAAAGGCATTGTTGCTTACATTTCCTAAAGCAGCTGTCAAACCCTTTCAGCCCTGACAGCCAGGAGCTTCAAACCCTGAAGGGGAGACAAGAACTGACTGTAGTGAGGTGTTTCAGACCTTTTCATTACAAGAGCTCCTCTAAACTTGCACTTCCTAGGAACAATCTCTGCCAGTTTTGCACAGTCCAGTTGCAGCTGGTGATGGTAAGTGATGGCCCTGTCTTCCTTATCAGTTGTCAAAACTTATAGCTGTCTCCCATCTGCTAAATCCACAGGTGAGTTCATTAAAATAGCCAAGGAGTGACTGATCCCTCCAAGTAACTTCACAGAGAATCCTTTAGAGCTGAATTTCTTGATTTTGTTTCAGGTGTTTTAGTTCTGTGAAAGCAGACACTTAAATCCCGTGCTGAATTTAGATTCCAGTACTGGCAGAGGTAGGCGATTTCTGTCTTATCAGTGCATTTCATTCACACATCACCAAGGGTTTTGCCGCAATTTCTCAATCCTCCCAATATGGCCAATTATTTTTATTGTTTACCAATGCTTAGGGTTCTATTGGGCTTTCAGTTTATACACACACAGAGCAATATATCATTATTCTATGAGGTAAAATGGCCTGTTTCATGGGAAGCCATCACAGGTCCTGCACATATGGCAGTCTCTTGTCAGCCACACTAGTATTTATCAGCAGTTTGAACTGTTCCCTGTGCAAGACATCCCTGTCTGAGACAATTGGTGAGAGTTCACCCTTACAACTTTCAGATAAGAGATCCTCAATACAATTTGTCAAGTGATTTCAGACACGCTAAACTTAAACATTCATTAATTTCTCCTGAAGTGAACACCTGCTCTAGAAGAGGAAAACCAGGACAATTCAGCAGGAGAGCATTGTTTCTTCACAAGCAGAATGAAACCCTCATTTTTAAAATATTTACCATCATCTGTATTCAAAGGATGACATTGTTAGATTTGAATATTGACAACCTCTCCACACCTCTTTCCAGGAGCAGTAGGAACTTTGAGCCAGCCTTTGTATCACACCTCTCCCTCTTGTACAGGTATGGGCAGATACACAGTGCTTTGTTCATCCCCAAATGCCTTTTCACTCATAATTCAGGCTGCATTTGCAACCAATTCTGTTAATAGATTTTGTTTAGAAAAGGCGTGTGCTTGCATCTGACTCTTGGACACCACGGTCATGGTTTTGTCTCTACCTTTTTTTCCATGAGTAGTTGCCAGTACTCCTAGACAGCAGAAAGCAAATTCCCTTTTCCCCTCTGCCACAAGGATTTGAATGCTCCTTTAAGGAGCACAGCTCTCATCACCACATTATGGGGCCAGAAGCTCCACTCGAACTCCCACATGCACAGAGATGCTGTGAGGGAAGCTCTCCCTCCCGTGCCCTCCCTTGCCAGAGCTTTGCCCTGTGATGAGACAGGGCAGCATGGCGGAGGTTACCCCAGGGAAAGCTGTTCCAAGTCTCCCCTGTTTCATTTTGGGAACACACACACAGGACATCCTGCCTTCCACACTACTGACACCTTGAGAGCCAGTGTTTCCAACAAGGCAGGCTGAAGAAGTTCTGCTTTCAGAAGTGTGAATTGGAACCGAGGTGCCCCAGCTGCCCTCAGGCAGGTGACAGGACTGGAGCTCCAGCCTGGAGACACAGGTCCTCCCCAGGAGGTGGGCTCTCCACATGCTGGTTCCTGCTCCAGCAAGCATCCTCATCACTGATCCAAAACAGAAAAATCTCAGCTGGGGAGACAATGACACCTAATCCCAGAACCCCTCCTGGACAGCAGTTTTACCATTCTCTTCATCTTCTCAAATCACTGAGAAAAATAACTTCCTGAACCTGAAAACTATCCCAGTTTTATTGAATAGTGCCCTTCTTCTGCTCTGCAACTCTAACCCTTCATTTTCCTGACCTAAAATGTTTCATTTCATATTACAGACAGCTTTTCGTTTAAGCTTTCTCCTCTTCTCCTATTTTTCCACTTCACTGAGACAATGCAAAACATTTAATTTTCATTGGAGGCAGGCAGGTTTGAAGAGTTCAGCTTCAGTAACTTGAGTGAGGCAGAGCACAGAGTGTGTGCTGACGTGGTTACGTGCTTTCAAGTGATCAATAAAATATTGATTGTTTAACTATTGTGCTTTGCCTTCTCTACCTCTTCCATGTTCTAACGTCACACTGGGCTAAACTTAAATACTTCAGGTGACATCTCCTTGCTTCCTCCTAAGCAGCATTGTAAAATCAGTTTTCTCCTTGCTCCCCTGCTCAGAGATAAGAGAGAGATGTGACACAGAGCTCACCTTGAGCAAACTGCTTCTCTTCCACTGGTAGTACTGCGACATTAAGCCTTAACCTCTAAGCATCTCTGAAATGTGATATATTTTAGTTTCACAGCTGTATCCAGAAGAAGCCACCACCAATGCCATATCTCAGATTAGGAGTGCAGGAAGCTTTGTAATCTCAGTTTAACTTCTCCTCACACTGCATCACCTTTAGCTCTTTAGCTCCCCATGTGCATTTGTGGTTTATATTTACATAGCATAATCTCCTTATTTTTAAAAGAAGAGAGGCATCTTTCAAGGAGCTTGTCATATTCTGTTTTGTTGCCCCTTTTCTAGTCTCATCCTTCACATGAAATGATTCTTATCCCAAATGTAGGAACGTAAAACACTACAAAATGTATTGATCATAAATAAAATCTGTGAGCAGCATGCTATGGTCTCACTTTGCTGAAAACAGGAAGGACTGCAGCCATGGAGAAGTTGGAGAAGCTGCTGGAAGTCAGGTGGGTTTTGCCACAGACCCACGGCGGGTGCTGCAGCAGCTGCTTTGTCCCCATCATGTTGTGAGGCTGTGCTTGAGGGGAGGTCAGGGTTTTCCATGTCCCTCATACAGCCTGGGGACAGCACCAAGGCTGGGGTGCTCGAGACCCAGCTGGGAACCGTCCCCAGTGCAAGGCATTTCCTAAGAGCAGATATTGCAATGGTGCTGTGAAGTTGTTCTGTTATCACAATGATTGTACTTGGCTACAGTGTTCAAGTTAGTTTAATTGCTCAGAATTAAGAAAATGAAGGCAAAAATCCCTCTCTTCCTGTCTCCATGAGAGCTCTTCTCTCCTTTCTGGTTTCTCTTTTGCCTTTGTAAGACATCTAGCCTGCAAGAACTACCAGCCCCAAAATTCACTTAGATTTGTCCTGGTGAAAAGATTTATGTTCCTATACCACAGGCATAGGCTGAGACATTAAAAATATTTATCAATGGAAGGAAACTATGTCCTTAGCAACTGGAGAGTGCAGCAGACATTTCAGCAGTTAAGTACATGCAGAAATAATACCAGACTTCACAAAGGGAGTATTTCAATGTAGTAGAAACAGTTGTTTAATGGAAAATGCTATTTTGAGTTTCAAAAAAAGACAGTGTTATCCAAAATAATGTTAGTCATGGATCTAGACTCAAGAAAAGACAACAGCAGGTATGGCCAGTGCATCCCCCTGACTCTGAGTAGGCAATGCTTAGATCAATCTGTTATGGGTGCACACCTGGCAAAGATACAGCTGGACAATCTAACAGAGTGCTCAGAGAAAATAAAGGTGTTTACACAAAGAGCAAACTATACTGAAGAATCTCTTCCTGACATTGTCTTCGACTAAGGGGTTACAATCCTCAGAAACAAAAAGCATTCATCATTATATAACCAGCACCAGCAACTGAAAGCTGGATTTTGGCAACAGCATCATCATCCCACAGAAATTAAAAGTGCTCTTAATTTTTCACATAATGGCATCCTAATCAAATGAACTGCTTTTAAGACCATCTCCCTTACTGCATGGTAACCCCATTTCTCATGGGCACTCATTCACAGTTTGAATTTGCCACCTAACTCTGTGCACCCCTTCCCTGCTGCAGTCACCGCTCCAGAGCAGTGGGCTGAGCCATTGTTCCAATCACAGATAGCCAGGGGCTGGGAAGGACTGACAGATTCTAGAGGGCTCTGAGCCTTGTCAAAGATACATCTCATCCTCCACCCCTGCTGTTCTGTCAAATGTCCCTGAACTCTCCCAACATGCATCTTTATCACCAGTCTGCCCACAGCATAAATTTATATCAGGCTTTATCTGGCTCTGTGCTACTGATCACACAGGGGCCTTGCTGCAGAGATTTTGGCACCAGATTCATAAAAAGAAGCTACAGTGCTTTCAGACTTCCAGCAGGTTTTTCAGAAGTCCACAGGACAAAACATTTTTTGTGGAGATGAAACAGCACAATTCCTACAGCTCCTGTCCTGGGGACTGCACGCTGACCCTGCTGGAGCAGCCTCTGGCACATGCACACACCTGGGCTCTCTGCACAGGAAAAGCAGCTCTGCATGCTTTTAATTTATCCATTTCCCAACACTTGGAGCTACTGTTATATACCGAGTAAAATCTAGAGAAACTTTAAAGATACGACTTCCAACCCTCCCTTTATCATTTTTATCTAATGCTGCACTTTCTAGCAAATACTTGACTGCAAAGGCACAGAAGGGACAAAGAGATGGTGCACTACACCAGCACACTGGCAAATTTGTTTCATATTCAGATGGAAACCGTTTGGCTCAGAAGCATCATTGCATAGTAAATCAGCTGTAATTTCCATCATTCTCATTGTGCTGTAGGGGCATACAGCCCAAAACGCCTGTTTGGCTGAAGTGGATGGAACCACCAGGCAACTGCTGGATCCAGCTTTTGTTCTTCAGTGACAGAAGGCTCTAGAAAATGCTGTCAAGAAGGGCATGGCAGTGCTGGCAGAGATCATTTCATCTTCCTAAACTCCAAACCCTGCTCACTTATAATTTGGATCTGATGGCAGCTCAGGACAAGAGCCCTCCTGGCAGGATGCCAGTCCTGGAGCGTCTCCTGACCTGCTGCATGCTGTCATGATGTGGAAGAGCTGTCCTCCAGCTCAGTGGTGGGTAATGCCCCTCTGGGTGCCTGTCCCATCCTCAGGGCAGAGCTCTCACAACCACCAGCCCCACAAGCAGAGGGTGGCACATCACCCTGTGGGGCAGGTGTGGTGTCCTCCCTGCAGGGCAGCACGGAGAGGGCACGCAGCTCCAGGGCTCTCACTGCCTCCAAAAGGCTCTGAGGACAGTAAATACACTGCCTGCCTTCGCCCTCTCACAGCCAGGCCTTGCAGCAAAGGAGCACGAGAGTTAAAATACTCACCAACCTCCTCTCTCTCTGCTCCCCAAAGCTCAGAAGCAGAACAGGCAGGGAGGGCACAAAGATCTTTTCCCAGCACACAGAGTTGAACACACGAGGCCCCTCTCTCAGGCACAGACAGTAGGGAGAGCTGGAGATCACCAATTTCACCTGCAGCCCATTTATCTCTAACACAGTGCCAGGCCTGAAACTTCTTAGAATAGTTGGGAAAAAAAAATAGTTTTGAAAAATAAAACACTTAAAATAAATAATTTGACCTGTCAGATCCTAGAAGGCCCTTAGGAATATTTGTTGGACGATGCTGTTGGCCAGGGGCAGGGAGCTGTCTGCATGGGGTGAGGAGCAGGGTGGTGGGAGGTCTGCAGGCAGAGGTGCAGACCTTGGCAGCACATGAGCTCAGCTGCTAACAGGCATTCCCCTGCACACAGATGCAATAACTTCCCCAGCAGCCCCAAGCTATAAAGAATTGTTCAGTTGTGATGCTGGACTGAATGAAAACACCCTCTGAACAAGTGGTGCTCAGGAATCTTTTCCATTTTAGTTGCAAATTCACTTTCTTCCCCCCCAAATAATCTGCTTTACCCAGTTAGAAAAAGCCCAATCCAACTGCTATTAGATATTTTTCTAACAGGAGAGTTTGCCAGATCTGGTATTTGAAACAGATTTTGTCTTTAATATTCCTTTTACTTAGGCATTTTCTGTTTCATACATGACTTCTTAGGAAATGTGGTTTATCAATAAAGAGGATTATTTCTAGAACATTAGTTTGCATTAAACCAGCTAAAATTCAAACTGCTGCTCTTCAAAATCACCAGCCTCAGAATACTGTAAATTGAAAAGCTGTTGCTTCAGTAATCATGCAATTTTTTAGCATTTATCTTAAATATGACTATGTATCATCACCTGTTCTGCAACCCAGCTGCCCCCAGCACACTGTCTGGAACTCAGTTTGCTAAAAATAAGAATCTCAACAGCATCCTCTGGCTTTTCCTCCTTTGCTTTTTTATTTTTTTTTTTTTAAATATATTTATAGCATCTGCATCCAACCTTCCAATCTTACTCAGGTGCAGGTGTGACTAAAAGAAGATCCTTTAAATGTTGTTATTCCTGCGAGGGGCCCAGGTTTGCTGCAGACCCAGGAGGACTCAGCAGAAGCACGGGATGCTGCCGTCACTCCCTGTCAGCCGAGTCCCATTCCTTCACAGGACATACTGAAACTAATCACACACAAACCTCATCTCTGCCCACCTCAAGGGAAGAGGATTCCCCAAAGGGAAGACAGAAGTTTTTCTGTCTTAATAGATGTTTGGCATATCATACTGCATTTGATTATCTTCTTAAATACATCGTTTGCTGGATGCATCTACCAGATCAGAGCTTCGAAGGTGCAGTCACCAGGCAGCTGAGACATTCAGATAAAGAGGAGAATTCTTTTCTCCTGTGCCTTGGGGGCAGGGAGAATCTGGGCTCCTCTCTGCATCCCATCCAGCTCTGAAGACTCTTGGTCCTTGTGCTGCACTGGTTATGGAAACTGCATCTTGCCAAATGATCTCCAGCACTGGTGCTAAACTGTGAGTCACTCTCGATTGCCCGAGATTTTCCAAGGCATTTACATACTTCAGTGCAACATTCTGTTCTTTTTCTCTGAGAGCTTCTTCACATCAAACCTGTTCAAGGACAAACGCACACCTACAGCTGCCGACAGCAGGGCGGTGCTGAGACAGCCCAGGATTTGCTGTTGGCTTCGTGGCTGTGTCTGCTTCTCAGTGCCAGGAGCTGAGCTCTGCCCTGCTGCTGCTGTCCAGGACAGGGCTGGAGGAGGCAGAGCAGGCTCTGCTGCCAGGTCCATGCAGCAATCCAGCACCACTCACCACGGCTCAGCCTCCACTCAGCCCAGCAGGATGGCGAGGCTGCTCGCTGTGATGGCAGGGGCACCCCAGGAGACACAAAGAATCCTCCTGAGCTGCATGAGAGCATTTTGATGGCAGTGCTGACACCTGCCAGAGAGATGAAATCAAGCCCCAAACAGACCACATTATCCTTTCTCTACACACAGACCATTAATTCTCCAAGCTGTAGCCTGGCATGATGATGCCATATCTCTTTTATGGAAAGGGGACAAAAGACAGAAGAAAATAAATTATTTCTTAAAGGCTGCCAGAGATATCTTTTTGCAGATCAGAGATGTAGGCTAGTATCTCCCAAGCCTCACATTAATACACTACACAAAGTTGGTTCTTCCTCTTGTAGGCTTGGACTAAGTGATCAGAAGCTTTTTATGATACCAGGCACTTACTGACAGCAGGCACTGCAGAGGCCCTGCAGGACCTAAGTGCTGCAAAATGTCTACAGGCTGTCAGGGTGATGCAGCTACGCCTCGCTGGGTTTGTAGCTAGCCACACACAGGAGGCACACTCAGAACTGGCTAACCAAATTTCTGGCTAACCAAAAGGCTTCCAAACATAGCCACAATTCACTGACCAAACACCCAAGTGGAATACTGACTGGCCTATGTTCTCACTTTGACTGCAGGAAAAAATCAAGCCACAGATTTGCAAATGCATCATACACTGCATTGAGATGTGTTTTGCATGTAAGGGAGCAAGGATGAGATACTTCAGACTGCCTGTGGCTGATGGCAGCATCTCATCTATTTTTGGGTTTTGTTAATTTGCCCTGACCAAAGGCCTGGGGTCAGGAGTCAGGACAGAGCTGTGCTTACTACTGGGAAGGTCAAGGTTGGGGCAGCGCAGGATGCAGAGGGAAAATTCATCACCTCTGATGAGGCCACTGCTCCAATGAGGTCTTTTAAACTCTGGTGGTTCTATCAGGAGACCTAAATGCCTGAACAGGTGAGGGTGACAGTTCTGCTTTCTCCTTTATGTTCTCAAAGCTGAGATAGGGTCTACACTGCTGCATGTCTTCCCTCTTCCCACACTTCACTGCCAGATTGAGCCCTAAATTTTGTGTCTAACTATAGCTGATGGCACCCTCTTAGCCCTGGCAGTTTTAGACAGCAAGAAGATGTCACTGTGCCTTCTAACACATTGGTGGACATAACATGACTTTGCTGGAAACATCTCCAGTTTGTATTAGTATTACAAAACCAAGCAAGTAGAATGGAGACAAAGTTCAAAGTGTTTAACAGATAACAATTTCTGCTTCACAACACCCAGGAAATACATCTCACCAACAAAACATTCCAAAAATCAAACCTGGCCTCAGCTGAGGAGCCACCATACCATTTCACTTCCTGGCCACTTTCTATCAATTCTGTAAAGATCTGGCAGTCAAAATGTCTGCTACACTCTGTCATATAAAGGAAATGGTCCCAGAATCAACACAAAAATAACTGTCAGAAGAAAAAAGGACAAAACCCCACAAATAATTCAACTACAGTAAGTGTCCAATTTTTATAGGAGTTTTCATTCTGAGATGAATCACCATACTTAAACCCCTCCACAGGACAAGCACAGCATAGCTCTTAACTTTCTAGGTCTTCTCTCCCTATCCAAAAAGATCCCTTTTTAAGATTAGGTGTAGATTTAAGTCCAGCTGTAGTGTCTAGGTCACTGAAGATGTTTGGGTGTGCTCCAGGAGCTCCAGCAGTCTGTGTCCTCCTCACAGAATACTCCAAGACAAGAGCATTCTAAAGTTCCCACTGAAAAATGACAGTCAGGAGGAAGACAGAAAGCACATGTGAAGCCCTTCGTTCCAACTGAGAAACTAAGCACAAAAAAGGAATCTTCCTGCACACATAAGAATCAGTAAAAATCTGAGTAAAATGCATGCTTTAGGACTTGATCTAAAACTTATAACCAACAGCAGTCACCTTTTTTGCAGTTTTTTGGTTTGGTGTTTGTTTTTTTGGGTTTTTTTACTACTGATCTGGGCTGCAGAATAAGCCTTAGTCTCTCAAACACCTTTTACCTGGGAATCTTTAGTAGATTCAACTTTTAGCAGCTTCTGAGGCAAGGAAAACACTGCTTTTGCTGCCTGGCTGGAGAGTAGAGAGAGTGAATAATCAGCCTAGCCTTTAAACCAGATGCCTGCAGTAGAATGAAAAGCAATCCTTGTTTTCCCAGCAATACAGGATGTTCATTGTAAGAATAACTGTTCAAAGGAGTCATACATGCTTGTAGAACAGTTACAGATAGTGCATTGAATTACCAGTGCAGTAAATAAATTACTTTTGCTTGTGTAACACAACAGGAATAAGAGGTCCCTAATTTTAGTTCAATGTGATGGGCTGCTTCCAGGCAAAACAAGAAAGATATGGTGGTAAAACATCAAACTGCTACCACCATAATAGAAAAGTTAGTTTATCCAGGGCATTTATTTGATGATGTGCTACTAGACCTATCTACAGATAAAATAATTTGCTTCAGGTAAATGCAAATAGATTTTAATCCCACTATGGTGTGCAGGTCCCATGAATTTCCATTGCTGTAAAGAAGCTCCTATTGCAAGGTTCAATTTCTCAAGTAGAAAATACTGCACGTATAAAGTATGTCATTTCAGGGATCATAGAATAGTTTGGTTTGGAAGGGGCCTTTAAAGGTCACCTGGTTCCAAAGCCCTTACCATAGGCAAAACCACCTTCCACTGGACCAGGTTACTCAGACTCCCATCCAACCTGACCCTGAAAATTCTGGGAATGGGGCTCCTACAACTTCTCAGGTCAACCTGTCCTGGAGCCTCAACACCCTGACAGTGAAGAATTTCTTCCTAATGTCTAATCTAAACCTACCACCTTTCAGGTTGAAGCCATTGCCCATTTGCCTGCCCTTTTTGAAAGTCCCTGTCCTGCTCCTGGAAGGTGCTGGGAGGTTTCTGCAGAGCCTTCTCTTCTCCAGGCTGGAAAATCCCATCTCCCTCAGCCCATCTACACAGGAGAGGTGCTCCAGCACTCTGATTCTCTTGGTGGCCTCTCTGGATTATTCTAACAGGTCCATGTTGGAGGTCCCAGAGCCACCAGCACTATCTTTCAATCATCAGAGGATGATACTTCAGCTTCTGAGTGCTGGGGCTCCCAGCAGTTTCAAAATCAAACCCAGTTTGATTTAAAAGCTTAAACAGCTAAATTCTCGGTGGAGCTGAACACCCTCGACCTCCCCATTGCTCAGAGGCTACACAGAGTGCTCATCACTGACCTTAAGCAGTTTCTCAGCCTCTGAACCCCCCCAGGCATCCCTTCCTCACACTCACATGGGGCAGCTCAGGAACCACGCTGGGGTGAGGCTCAGTCAGACCTGCAGCATCAGGAACCCTCCAGCTCGGGTTCCCCTCAGCCCTGCTGTGTGCCTGGCTCCTCAGGAGAGCCCTGCCCTCTGCCCAGGGCTCCTGTGTTGCTGAGCAGTGCTGAGCTCCCCAGGTCCATTTTTCACAGGGCTTTACACGACCTGTCCACCAGCCAGCAGCAGCCAAACCCTGCGCAGCCAACAGAGCATTTCCTCACGGACTTTGGGTCTTGCAGTAGCTTTATCCTTTCCAAAGATTAATGAATTCCCCTTTGCAGTGCCCTGTGACATTTTACTACCCAGTTACCCACAGGAGAAGGATTGCTCCCCTGCTCCTAGTACCTACTCATGCTTTATAATTAAGCCAGATTGTTTCTGTAATATCAATACGTGCAGTTCATCCTTTAACTTAAATCAATATGGATCAAAACAGGTTTTGACTTCTGTGCTAGAAAAAGAAAAGGTTTGAGACAGTCTGTGAACATCTGTATGGATTTTGTTGAGCCTGAAGGATGGCTGTGCTGAAAGCAGGGAAAGTTGCACATTTTCAAGCAGTCGGAAAAGGATGGAAATGTCATCAGCTTGTGTCAGTGCAAGTGCACCTCTCTGGAAACTAAGTAGGACTGGGGAAATGATGAAAGCACACTGCAATGCAACCCTCACACAGACAGCCCAACCCATACTCCTGTAAATATATATATATATATATAAGAATTTATGGAGAAATCATTGAACTATACTGTGATCTTCTTGTAAGATAGGTGTCTGTCTTTTTTCTAGTCAGCTCTTTAGGAAGAGATAGATAGGAGGAAGAAACCAGCCCTTGAAAATAAAATAATTTAAAAAAACATTCTCCAAAAGCCTTTGCATGCTAGACCAGTAGAAATTTTCCTTAAGTCTAAGGAAAACTGAGACAGAGCACAGCTATTACTCAAGAAAATGTGGCTTCTGAAATGTCTGGTTTACCAGTTTGATACATTTACATTGAAGAATGTTAAAAGCCCTGTGCAACGGAACAGAAACATAAGAGGCATGAGTCAGCAGTAGGACAGGATCATCTTTCTTTTGATTTAAAAGAGCTTGAAGAAACTCTGAAACAGAGAAGCATTCAGATGTAAGTAATTTGAGGAAGATTATAATTTTTTCAATCCATACAGTGAGGTCTGACCGGACAGAATTAATGGGCATTTTGCAAAAGCCCTGCAGTCATAGTAAGATGATTCATGCTACATTGTTCTTATACAGCATATGTGTATGGAAATCTGTATATCATATTTAAATGCTGCAATATATTCACATTATAGACAAGATTTTGTGGGATCAGAGCAAGAAAGCTTTCCCACACTGAAAAAATATCATTTGTGTTTTATTTCAATGATACCAGGCAAAGAACAGTGTGACATGCCCACACTGTGTAGAGCCACTCTTACCCTGAAAAGAAGGAATTGTCAGCTTTCCAGCAGGTCCCTGCTGTAACCCTGCACTGAGGAGATGGGACATGTAATAGGATTTCATTCAAAGCAGGCAGTGAGACACCACTGAGCCCCAGTAAGGAACTGCTTCTACTGCTGATGACAGGATAATGGAAGAATATCCTGGACAGATAATAATTTTTTGAGAAAAAATTTCCAGTTAATTTTGTTTTCAATCCCATAATGTGGGAGAACTCTACTCAGCCCCTTTCAGATGGTACAAGAAGTCCAGATTTCTGAGACTGGCCACACAGAACCACAGGTGTCCTCAGCCTCTGACTTGTTCCACCACCAGTGGCATTCATAAATTCATACAATCATAGGATGGTTTGGGTTGGAAGTGGCCTTTAAAGGTCATCTAGTGTGACCCTCCTGCAATGAGCAGGGAGATCTTCAACTAGATCAGGGTGCTTAGAGACCTATCCAATCTGATCTTGAATTTTTCCAGGGAAGGGGTGTCTGCTGTCTTTCTGGGAAACTTGGGCTTGTGCCTCATCACCCTCATTGTCAAAATTTCTTCCTTATATCTAGTCTGATTCTACCTTCTTTTAGTTTATTAACACATGCCCTCCTGCTGCAGGCTCTACTAAAAAATGTATCCCCATCTTATAAACCCCTATTCATACTGTGCTATTCTTATTTTTAGGAAAACATAGTGAGAACATCTCTGTGAAGCACCACAACATGGCAGTGATGCTCCTAAAAGAAAATTGTAAGGTGGGCATGGATCAGAAGCCAAGCTTCCTAAGACAGAGCAAAATTAAATGTCTGACAAAATGGCTGGAGTCCTCAACATATCAAGATGGCAATTAGATTGTTGGTGCATTAGAATTACATTTTCAGAAGTCAGTTTAATCCCTTGCAGATGTCATTGCTTTGTTTTGGCTTTCCTGCTAGACTGAAATCAGTTATCTCATACATTTTTAATTCTTTTGTCCAAACCAGAATTTATGCTCCATTGGTTCAATCACCCTTTACAATGAAAATTTTAGAGGAGATCATTTTGCCCTGGCTTCATTTCTTTTACTCCGTGGGAAGGATGAGGATGCTGAAAAGGGGTTTATAAACCTGAGCAGGGTGTCCTGCAGTGACAGTGCTGGGACAGAAGCCAAGGGCTCCCCTCCTGCATTAGAAAACTGCTCTGGACACAAAACTGGGAAGGACACAGAGCTGCTACAGGTGGGACAAGGCTTGGGAGCTGCCATGGCACAGATAGGACAATGGCTTTGCCAGATTTCACTGTGAGCCTTTCCTGCCCTTGAAATGGCCAATTTAGGAGGGGCCAAGCCCCAGTCACATCCTCCAGAGGTGGAAGTTCAGCACAGCTCCACTGAAGCTACTGGAATTGTCTAAAGAGGAGAGCAGTTACCCAACAACTGAAACCCCTACTTTCAGTAGTAAGAATAACACTATAATGTTTTTATTGATAGATAAAAATATATCAGTGGAAAAAGGAAAAAAAAAAAAGAGTAATTTTGGAAGATATTCAACCCCTATCTCACTTCACAGCTTAGCACCATCATACTTCTCTTACCAATTTCTCTAAAAGACATTTCACAGTATTTTGGTGATCACAAAAATAAAAGCTTTAAAGCTTTTAAGCTTTAGTTAAAATAAAGCTTTAAAGCTTTAGTTGAAGCAACTTCCAGAGCAAGCTGGAATTGGGAGGCCAAGTGCTGCAAGCAGCTGTTGTTAGAGCCCTGCTGGAGTTCTTAGGACACCTGAGACACAGCACTCACAGGATTGAGCTCCCTACAAGTCACCAGCACGTCTGTTGAAGTGCTACACACCTTTATAGCTTTTAAAGCAAAAAAATGTTTTGTGACAAATTAAAAGATTAAAAATTTAAAGTATCTGACAGCACCTTACAGCACTGTTCAAAAGTTGCCTCCATGCAGTTATTATTCTGTCTTTATTCGCTGACCCACATCTCTTCCTTACTGTGCTGGATTTTAAAACCATTGAGAGCACACAGCCTTTTCACATTCACATTTTGCTCAGTCTGAATCTTTAAATGTCCCTATTTTACCATTCAAGGTAAGTAAAAAAGTCCTACTGAATAGCAGTGCACAAATGAGTAATTCTCCTACCTAATGGATTAATCTTTAATCTATCTTCCCCATCTGAGGGATGCTTTAAAACATCAGTCTGGGCTCAGACCTGCAGTGCCAACCTGCTCCAAATTCAATCCACTATGGCTCAGTGCAAGTGTGCAGCCCAAGCCTGCATTTTGGAGAGATGTAACTCTGGGGAGGGAGAAGGAGTCAGGAACTCACCCAACCCATCACTGCTCTGTCCTGCCTTAAAAATCCAGTCCAGGCTGGTGAGGAAGGCAAGTGTGTGCACACGAGAGCTGTTCTGGGTCTCTTCCCATTCTAGAGAGGAGCTCTTTTGAGGTTTGCTGCTCCAAAATGTAAATGCAGATGTTCAAAAGTGGGTGGGTTTCCTTAGAGTTTTTGAAAGTGCAGACATGGAGGGGTTTGGTTTGGTTTTGGTTTGGTTTTTTGTTGGGGTTTAGTATCTCTGGAAATCAGGTCCAAACCCAAAATACAGCAGTAGAGAGGCATGTGGTTTTATTAAGGCTTAGGGGTTCAGAATCCAGAAGACCATATTAAAATACTTCCCACAGACACACATTGGATTCCCTATGAAGTAGATAAAGTCTTCTTCCACTGCTGTTCTGGTGACTCACGAGAATACAATGCCAGTTTTCTTCATTTCAGTGCTTTGGCATTTAAGCAGGTAAGAGGCACTGCCCAGGCTCAATAAACTGGGAAATGCAGGTCTTATTGCTCATCCTTATGAGATGAGCAGAAAGGCTGCAGCTTTTTAACTTTTTTTGTAACTGCATTTGTTCAATCGCTGCTGAAAAAAACCCTCCTGTGCTTAAACTAGCAAATGTTTTTTGCATTATTTGTCCTCAATTCACACGTAAGATACAAGAAATGCCATTGGAACAAAAAAACAAACCAAAAACAAAATGAAAAAACCAAACAAACAGCTAGGACAGAGAAAAATGAGGGGACATCACAACTGAAACAACAA
Source organism: Sitta carolinensis (assembly GCA_032173965.1). Lineage (NCBI taxonomy): Eukaryota > Metazoa > Chordata > Aves > Passeriformes > Sittidae > Sitta > Sitta carolinensis. Next base: position 503,653 of record JAVUNC010000019.1, read on the forward strand.
GATTATGCCTCGCATGCATGACCCTTGTGTAAAAATACTTCATTTGCTTCTGCATGATGCTACCCATAAAAAGGTCAGATGTACTGTATTACCAAGCTATAAATAATTCAGGGTTCTAAAGCTCCTTATCTGATGCTGAAAATGCAGGGGGCACACGAGAGTGCTCTTTGCCGTCTGCACAGCCGAGCCGAGGGTGTGACCCTGTGCCCAGCCCCCGGGAGCGGGGCTGTGTCCCCGAGCGGGGCAGCCCTGCTCAGCAGCCCCGGGGGCCAGGGCAGGATGCTCTGCAGAGCCCAGGCAGCCCCCAGCCTGCGCTGGCAGACAGGGAACGGGGCTCTGCACTGGGCTCCTTCACCCCAGCCCGTGCCGACACAGAAGAGCAGCCCTGCTTTCCACCGGGGGTTTGGGCTAAATGCCTGGGACAGGAAGATTCACTTCCCACCAGCACAGTGCAGACACAGGCGTTTATCTGAAGGCAGGCTAATGCTAACTCCCCGTGCCTGCACTCCAAACCCTCACACTGCTGCCCTGACACAGGAACGCATTCTGCTGGCAGCTCTGATGCCACCATCCATCCACTGCAATTAGCATGCAATGCTGCCTCTTGCTTTCACTGGTTCCCTTCAGACAGAAATTTTCAAGGGTAGCATCAGAAATTTTGTTTTCACAACTATTCCAAATATTTTAGCAAATGGCTTTTCATTTTGTTGAAGCAGACCTGATGTGAAACACCAAAAGGCCAGCCATTTGAGAGTATTTGTCATCTTCTGAAAATGGCTAACAAGAATTCAATCTTCTTTCTTCTCCTTACTTGTGACTTAGAAAATTCATTCTGATTCAGTACAAAACCAGGAATGAAGGAGAAGGCTTTGAAAATAACTGGACTTTATTAGCTAAATTAAAGCTAATTGCTTTTCTTTCTCGATGATGCTTTAAAATATTTGCAGTAAAGCAAAAATACACCCTTAATCTGTTTGAACCATTTTTCCTCTTTATATATTTTCCCATTGTTTTTATGGATTAAAAAAATGCATCAAGATGAAACATCTGTTTGACCTTAAAGCATACAATCTGTCCATTGTCTCCTATGGAAAACAGAAATTATATTGATTTTCCAGGGTTTTTTCCTTCTCTGCAGTGAAAAATTGAAAATTACTTCAGCATGCTTAGACCTTAGCCTAGACATGGAGGGCCCAGCTGGCAATTCCCGAGGCCACATGGATTCTTTGGGATTTGACTACCTTTTTCCCAGAAGAGCTTGGGAACAGGGGAAGATTCTCAGCACTGCCAGGTGACTGTGGCTGCTCCTGCAGCCCACACTGCAGCCACTCGTCCACTCTGGGCAGGAGTGGGGTTTGATGCCCTGAGATGCAGAACACATCCCTGGGAGCACGGGGGATGGAGGGGATCCATCCCTGACAGCTCATGGGATGCCTCTGCTTTTATCTGAGTATGCCACTGTCAGGACTGAGTGAAATAGCTGCTGTGGGCTCTGCAGGCACACAGCAGAAAGAAAAGTGCTGGGTTTAAAGGGGGGATGCTGTCCTGTGCTCTACAGCTACCACACAGACACAGCCTGGGTTGGATTCCTCCCATCTGTGAGCACACGTGCAGGGGAGGGAGAGCACTGCCTGCCCACCGAGCAGGGGAGGCAGCCCCTGCTCCTCTGAGCCTCCCCCAACAGAGCGGGCAGAAACCCCTCTGGGCAGGCAGGTGACACACACAGGGCTTCTCCTGCAGGCTGCAAATTACAGTGCTCTCGGAACAAAGGGGAGCAGTGGCCATTTATTTTGGATGGCAAATCCTTTCTAAGGTGCTGTGAAGAGCAGCACAGCTACATACTGCAATTTATAGAAAGATGATGAACTGTGTCCAAAGCCATAGTCCCCAGGTTAAATCACTGCTTCTACAGGAGTGAATTCTACCAGAGACCTACCGCAATCAATCACATTCTCACAGGAGCAGAACCCCAGAACACACAGCAGCAGAGCAGCATCTCAAATGGGAAGAGGAAAAGGAAGAAAGCCTACAAGCAGCAATTGTCATGACTTTCATTTTCTCAGTATTATGCTTCCTTTTTACTTGTTTATCTTCTTCCAAAATTCTTATTTCTCATATAAAACAGGAAAGCGGGTCCCAAATGCATTATATAAGTGCCTCAATAATACAGTCTTAAAAATTTAAAATGAGTGCTTACAATGTTGTTTTCATTTTATTTTGGTGCGAGAAATAATTAATATTAATGCAGGGAACACAGTATCATTTTACATTCATTTTGTTAGCTGTTAAACTGCTGCACATTCCCCACTCACTCTTATTACTCATCGCTGTTTTCCTGCTCCCGTGGTAGCTGTAGGAGTGAACTCTTGGCTGCTGCCTGTCCACAGCACGTAGCTGTCTCTCAGTCAGCTCCAGAGCGTTAGCAGTCATGCTCTGATAAATCTGCCACGGTAGGAACAGGATTTGGACTTATGTTACTTTAGCAGGATCAGAACTAAGCTTTGAATCCTTGCATATGTTACACACACACACACACAGAGAGACACACAGACATGCCAGGAAGCAAAATACCTTCAGTGCTCCCAGAGCCCTGTAGTGTTACAGTGGAGCACAAGGTGGAACACACAGGGGTTCAGGCAGAGAAGAAGAAAAGAACTCCCCAGTTTATTGTTGACCTTGTATCTCTCAGTTTCTGGACAGTGATCAGAGGTTGGACAGAGAAGTTCCCACCTCTCCATCTCCACTGCTCACTTGAGAAGTCCATCAGGTGAGATCTTTTCACAGAGGAATGCAAACATGATTCTGGTTTATCTTACAATTCATGACAACTGACTCCATTACACCCAAACAAATCACAAGGCTGATTTTCAGGGACAACACTGTAGCACCCCAGCTTTGCAGCATTTGTTATAAAGACTGTTAGGCAATAATCCCCTGGACAGGAGTCCTGTGCTGTGAGTCAGGGAGCAGGGATGGACACGGAGTTCAGAGGAGTGGCACGGAGGAGGGACAGCGTGGCAGAGCAGGGACAGCGTGCCTGTGCCTGTGTCAGTGTCTGTCCCTGTGCCAGTGCCTGTGCCTGTCTGTCTGTCTGTCCCTGTGCCTGTGCCTGTGCCTGTGTCAGTGTCTGTCCCTGTGCCTGTGTCTGTGGTCTGTGCCTGTGTCTGTGCCTGTGCCTGTCTGTGTGTCTGTCTCTGTCCCTGTGCCTGTGTCAGTGTCTGTCCCTGTGCCTGTGTCTGTGGTCTGTGCCTGTGTCTGTGCCTGTGCCTGTCTGTGTGTCTGTCCCTGTGCCTGTGCCTGTGCCTGTGTCAGTGTCTGTGTCTGTGCTGAACACCTGCCCTGGCACCCTAGCCCAGCCTCCTCCCAGGGGCTGAGAGGAGCACAAAGGGACACATGCTGCATCAACCCTTGTGTGTGAATATCCCCTTAGCCCCTGATTTGGGGAATAGGAAAGCATCAAAACTCCAGTGTGTATATACCCTTAGCCCCTGATTTGGGGAATAGGAAAGCATCAAAACTCTAGTGTGTATATACCCTTAGCCCATGATCTGGGGAATAGGAAAGCATCAAAACTCTAGTGTGTATATACCCTTAGCCCCTGATTTGGGGAATAGGAAAGCATCAAAACTCTAGTGTGTATATACCCTTAACCCATGATCTGGGGAATAGGAAAGCTTCCTATGCTCACCACAGCCCACATGTTAATTAGTTGTGCCTTACAGAGTAAATAATCTCACTCATCCAGCTGCAAAGACATGGCCCCTTCCACACACTGTAGAAATGGTGGGAGAGCAAACAGAATGTTCTGGAGATCCCACAGCACAGGACAAAATTCACCTTGAGGGCTTCTACTCAAGGTTCCTGTCTCCAGTCTCCAGAGACAACTGTGGCTTCACGTCAGCACAGACAACTGTGACCCCCAGTTGGGGCAGAACTGCAATTACAGCGTGAAATCAAAACTAACTGGCTGTACCTACAGGTATCTCTTACTCCACAAAGCAGAGTTATATGGAGATCACAGCAATATATAAAATCAAAGCAATATATAAAATGGAAAAGCCTGTTTTGTGCAAAACACAGCAACAGGAGGGCGCAATGGGCACATCTACTGGTTTGTTTTCAAAGGAAATCTAGGTTTTTTACATATTAAAGTACTTCAGAAGACAAAGGTAAATCCTCTGTCACCTCTAATCAGATGCAGATGCAACTACAGAATGAGCAATGACACCAATGAATATAAAATCTAGAGCAGTTAACTGCTTAGCTGAGTGGACAGTCCTCTTGAACGTTTGGGAATCATACTCTTTTTTCAAATCTAGCTGGTATCAGGCACATAGGCACACAGCAAGATACTAGAGAGAGACTTCTCTTGGCCCTAAATGTCTGGCTAAGCTACTCAGTTAATAATAATTCTGCAGTGACTCGGGAAACTTCAGATATCCGCACAGTTAAACTTTGCTGCAACATTAGGGTATTGGGAATTTACTGTTTCCTCATGATAAGGGAAAGTATTAATAATGCAGTTTCTAAATAAAAATGGAATAAACAGATGGAAGTAGTCATTGGAACCACTATTTAACATTTTGCCTTAATTTGTCTTGGTCTTAAACCCCTCATTCATTGGTAAGAAAAGGGAATTCTCTCAGCTGGCACACCCCAGGCACACAGCTGGCTGGGGGGCACATGCTCTCCCATAGGTAGTGCCTGACCTCTCTTTTCTCTATTAAACCTTAAAACTGACATGCAACTAAACCAGATAGAAGCAGCAAATGCCTGATGAGCCACACTTTGCATATTAAAGGAATTATTAAAGAAAAATAAACAGTCGGAAAGGGGCAGTTTCAGAGTAGGGCAAATGAAACTTTTTAGGTTTCCCTTCCCCCAGAAAAATCTATTTCTGGATTTGCTTTAAAGCTGTCTGAAAGATGTCAGACATGCAAATTGCCTCCCCCAGCAGCAGCTCCAAGAGGAGCAGAGCTGCAGCAAAAAGAGGAGCAGAGACCAAAGCTGAGCATCTGCTGTGTTAAGTGGGAGCTCTGCAGCCCCACAGCTCTCCCGGCTCCTGCCAGCCCCCTCTGCCCTGCAGCACCGCCTCCCCTGAGCCACCGCTGCAGAACATTGCCCTCAGCCCCCTCTTCTCCTCCCAGTCCTGCTGCACCTCTCCCGGGGCACAGTGCCCGGGCTTTCTGGGGCTGCTGGGCTGGAAGGAGTGCTGCTCCCCTGAATCCCCAGCACCCGTCTCCCTCGTGGCTGTCAGACAAAGCCTGGAACATTCCAGGTGCTCTCCTCGGAAAGAGAACACTGAGCAGTTAGTTATCACTGCCTGCAACAGAAACTGCTGCTGGGTTGGGAACCGTTCTGGGAAGGCTCAAAGGGTCAGCAGAGAAAGAGCCAGCAGAAAAGAGGAGCTCAGCTCAGTCTCGTCTGCAAAGCCCTGGGCTGAGTCCTGCTGTGTTTGCTGTGTTCTTCTGGGACCTGTGACTATGAAAGGATAAGTCTATGACACACACAGCATTTTCTCCAGAAAACACCTTTTCAGGGAAAATGCTCTCTGAGTTCCAAGTTAAGATACTGTGGCTTCCATCCCTGTCCCAAACAACATTCCTTTAAATGTTCGTGCTGTTTGTCACGGCAGCTGAACGTCCCCTCCCACCTCTTCAGAAAGCAGGAAAGCCTCATTCTGTTTCCGAGGAAAGCAGCATCAATGTTTGAATTCAACAACAGCAGACAATGCTCATTCCTGTAGGAAAGCAGAGGCAAATCGCACATGCCACCCGTGTAAGCATGCAACATCTATCTAAGCATGAGGCAACACTGCTTCCTGCAGTGTGTGCCCTCAAAAAAGCCTGAAACCTGTCCCTGCCTTCTAGCAAACCATGCTGCAGGTTCTGGTGAGATGCTGCCCAGCCTTCCCACAGAAAAAGCTTTCTTTTCAGCCCAGTGGCAGGGTTTTAGAACATGAAAAGGCTTTAGACACTGCTTTTGTACAACAGAAAGGACCATCAGTGCCCTTCTGCACTGCTGCCTTCTCAAATATATGGTACAGAGATGTTCTCAACAACTAAGGACTGATGTATTTCACTTCAAAACCGGAATGAAAAATTCTGAAGAAAATTTGTTTCTGCTTCTCACAGGAGGCATTTTCAGAACCTTTCACTAATGGCACAGCTGCCCACAGCAAGCTTGCAACAGGAGGGCAAAAGTACTGGAAAGGGGATGTTAGTGGAAAAAACTCACAGTAGCTAACCTTCCACAACAGGCAATATCCATTTGTGTGGGAAATTGTGGCTATCCCTTTAGTGCAGACCTCAAGGAAGACAAGAACCAGCCTGGCTGGAGAAAATGGAGTACCTCTACCTGCAAGGTCTAGAGGAAACATCCACTGACACATACCTCAGCACAGTCAGTACCTGAGATTTCATTCAAATAATTTGATAAATAACTCTATGTACGTCACTTCTGTTGCATTAGTCAAGCTGACAGCTCTTGCTTATAAAATATAAATAGGATAGATAACAACAGGATTAGTTCAGTTTCATCTAACTCAGCACTGTTAATATCTTTTCATAAAAATGTACTCATGAGTCTGCCTTGCAATCATCCAGGCATAACTTTGTTATCATGAACTAATTATTATAGACAGTTTGCAATGGCTACACATTTCTGTCTCTAGTAAACAGATTAAATCACTGAAAGATGTCTGCAGCAATAATCATGCAAGACTGTTATGGTGAAAACTCCATTTGCTAATCTTTTTTCTTAATGCTCTGGATATCACAAGCAAGTGATTCTCTGGTGAGGCTGCCTGTAGGACTGCCAGTGAAAGCTCTAGCAATGTCACAGGGGGAAATGCTGACATCTTTTGTGGAAGAATGGGAGAAGTAAAGTCTCAGTTTTGCAATGTTTGCCTCACCACGATAAAACAGCATCTCGGTGCTACAGGACACACCAAGTTGAAGAAAGTTCCTTGTCTACCACTACACACGTGAACAAACCCACAGACATGAGCTGGCAGCCAGGACAACAGAGAGTGCAGAGCCCCAGAAATGCAGCACTGCCAGTGACCCAAGGACCAGGGTGCTGGGATGGAAATGGAAATCCCCATCTCACTGAGGGGCAATTTTCTACCGGGGCCCCACCGCTCTCCTGTCAATCCTTTCCTGGAATTTACTGGAGTTGATAACAGCCCAGGAGGCAGAAAGCAGGCACACCACCCATACAAACCTTTTCCAAGGCAATTCTTTGCTTCTGGTGTTTTGGCAGCTCCAACTGAGTGACAATAAATCACAGCTGTTGGCTGAGTCAAGTGTTGCTTTAAATGCCATTGTCTGTAAAAACTCATCCCAATTTACTGGTGCTATGCTCTGATGAATGGAAGACAGCAGTGTTGAAATCCATTTTAGAGTGACACCTTTACTGTCAGTATTTTGTAAACAATGGAGAGACTGATCTGGGTATCAAAGAGGCCCATGTAAATATTTTGTTACAGCATTTGTCGATGGCATTTTACAGATAAATAAGTAAATTATGTGCATGCATATACATAGAAATTGCAATTAAAGGTCTTGGTTGATTTTGTTCAATCCCTTTGTTCTTTGAAGTAAAATTCAGTCTTGCAGAAACCTCACAGTATTGTGAACATTTAATTGGAAATGGTTATTTTCCACCATTTGCTTTGATTATCTCCCACAGAAGCTTTGTTTTTCTCCTGGAGACAAAATAAACTTGATGCAAAGTTCCAGACATTAGTGACATATCTGCAGAGCCTGAATTACAGATTTTTCCAATATTCAAAAAGAAAAAAGCAGAAGTGGGTTGTGTACACAATGAACAGCTTTCTACCTTGGCATTAACCTGAGGCTTGAAACCAGACTGGCTCAGTAATCCAGAAGTTTCCTAGAGCCACTTTTATGAAGACGACAAAAAAATTGAATGCAACCGAGTATAATGGAACTTGGTTTTATCACTCAATTGTCTAGAAATTACCAGGTACATTCACACTACTGCTGGAAAACCATTATCATTAACAACCATATCGATTCCCACTTACAAAGAAGTCTTTGAAAAAGATAATTGCCCAGTCTGACTAGACAATTCCCTTTTAACCACACAGAGAAATATGTGGCGTTGCAACCCCCCTACACTGCAGCCGTTCTCTACCTTTGCTGAGAGTGAAGATGCAGTAAGGAAGCACTCTGTCCTTCTGTGATCTGTGGTGTAATTCATGTGCTGGCTCTGCTTTCTCCTTCTCTGCCCTCCCGGGGGACTTAACACAGACTTAGAACTCTACCTGGTATTTCTGTCTGCTCAAGCTTTGGCAACAAACTGCATCCTCAAGCATCTCTGTGTTAAACTGACACCCAGCTAATGGCTCTGGGGGGTACCCTGCCCCTAAAAGGGGCTGGTGGAATTCTTCTGCTTTAACAGAGGAGACTGTGGTTGCTGATGTTATAAATGCATATTTTAGTATTGGCTTTTCGAAATGTTGGAATTAATGTTATAAGCATGATGGTTTTTAGTAAGTTTTTACTGCCTGAATAGATGTATAAGGTTTTTCTTTGCTGTAGTTCGAATTTAGGTGTAGTGTGTTTCAGCTGCCTGAGTAGATAACTTCCAAAAGAGGCCCAAGTGACTCTCAGCATTCACTGCTTGTGAAAGAAAGGACCAAAGCCCAAATCAAAAAGATGATAACCGAATAAAAGTGGGATTACTCTTGAGGGACCCAAGGAGTGACCATACAGAGCAGTTCCTGCGAAAATGAATATGCATAAGTCCGTGCATGAAGACCAAACCCAAGGAGTGACTATGCAGTTCCTGGAAAAGTGAATGTGCATAAGTCCGTGCATGAGGAAAAGGATCCAAAGGGGGGGTTCCAAGACAGCGGGGTGCTTTTGGCAGCGGGCCAAGACACCCGGTCGCGACCGTATTTCTTTGCTCTGTTATTTCTCCTATTGTCTTTATTAAACATTTTTAGACTTTCCCAGGAAAGTGAACCTCGTCTTTCACACTGAGGTGCTCTGCTGAAGGGAACGCTTTGGGAATCCTGCTCGGGTGTCATCACAAGCCGGGGCTCTGCCAGGGGCCGGGGACACAGGGAGCAGAGCCCAGGGAGCCGGGCACGGAGCCGGGCATGGAGCAGAGCCCAGGGAGCCGGGCAGGGAGCAGAGCCCAGGGAGCCGGGCACGGAGCCGGGCAGGGAGCAGAGGGCAGGGAGCAGAGGGCAGGGAGCCGGGCAGGGAGCAGAGCCCAGAGAGCCGGGCAGGGAGCCGGGCAGGGAGCCGGGCAGGGAGCCGGGCAGGGAGCAGAGCCCAGAGAGCCGGGCAGGGAGCCGGGCAGGGAGCCGGGCACGGAGCCGGGCACGGAGCAGAGGGCACGGAGCCGGGCAGGGAGCCGGGCACGGAGCAGAGGGCAGGGAGCAGAGGGCAGGGAGCAGAGGGCAGGGAGCAGAGGGCAGGGAGCCGGGCACGGAGCCGGGCACGGAGCAGAGGGCAGGGAGCAGAGGGCAGGGAGCAGAGGGCAGGGAGCAGAGGGCAGGGAGCCGGGCAGGGAGCCGGGCAGGGAGCAGAGCCCACGGAGCCGGGCAGGGAGCAGAGCCCAGGGAGCCGGGCAGGGAGCCGGGCAGGGAGCCGGGCAGGGAGCAGAGGGCAGGGAGCCGGGCACGGAGCCGGGCACGGAGCCGGGCACGGAGCAGAGGGCACGGAGCCGGGCAGGGAGCAGAGCCCAGGGAGCCGGGCAGGGAGCCGGGCAGGGAGCAGAGGGCACGGAGCCGGGCAGGGAGCAGAGGGCAGGGAGCCGGGCACGGAGCCGGGCACGGAGCAGAGGGCACGGAGCCGGGCACGGAGCAGAGGGCACGGAGCCGGGCAGGGAGCAGAGGGCACGGAGCCGGGCAGGGAGCCGGGCACGGAGCCGGGCACGGAGCAGAGGGCACGGAGCCGGGCAGGGAGCAGAGGGCACGGAGCCGGGCAGGGAGCCGGGCAGGGAGCCGGGCACGGAGCCGGGCACGGAGCAGAGGGCAGGGAGCCGGGCACGGAGCCGGGCACGGAGCAGAGGGCAGGGAGCCGGGCAGGGAGCCGGGCACGGAGCAGAGGGCAGGGAGCAGAGGGCACGGAGCAGAGGGCAGGGAGCAGAGGGCAGGGAGCAGAGGGCAGGGAGCCGGGCACGGAGCCGGGCAGGGAGCAGAGCCCACGGAGCCGGGCAGGGAGCAGAGCCCAGGGAGCCGGGCAGGGAGCCGGGCAGGGAGCCGGGCACGGAGCAGAGGGCACGGAGCCGGGCACGGAGCCAGGCACGGAGCCGGGCACGGAGCAGAGGGCACGGAGCCGGGCAGGGAGCAGAGGGCAGGGAGCCGGGCAGGGAGCCGGGCAGGGAGCCGGGCACCCGCTGGGAGCGGAGCCCCTGCCGCGGATTTTGGCCTCGGCGCTGCTCCTGTGCCTGCTGCCCCTTCCTCAGCTCTGTCTGCTCCCGACCCTCGGGCAGCAGCAGCAGCGATGGGGGCAGCGCTGACCCCACCGACACCAAACCAGCACACGGCTCGTGTGCTTCCCAAAGCAAGTGTTAAAGAAATTACAGACCTCCCTGTGACTGTCTCTCTCCTGGAAATAAAACTTCTGAGCTATAAATGTAAGAGCATAGACCAGTAAGAGTGTTACCATCTCCAACAAGGATAATTTGACAGCAGATTCTACACTCTAATTTGAGAAGGAAATAACATATTTAAATTACACTGCAGATTCAACAGTTCATAACATATTTCTCTCAATTTCTATGAGAAAAAGCTTTTCTCTTAGTTATTTTATAATGCTTATTTGCCTTTTAACTAGTTTTCCTGCAGGCAGATACTATAAAGCCATAAAAGTGGATTTTTATACTGCCATATCTTAAAAGTTGTGAGTCTGCAGCTACCTTAATGTTATTCTTTATTGAAGCCAGCACCATCAAATTTATCCCTTCATCACTCGTAACCCTTGTATAGCTGATACAACGGCAAGATCCAAACACATTTATTTCCATTGCATCTACATTTAAACCATTTATTTTGCTTGACTGCTGAGTCCTACACAGTAATAGAAAACATTTTTGATTAGCTGAAATAAAGCACCCTTCTAGCAAATGAAGTCTTGATGAGGGTGTCATTTTCTATCATTGACTGAATTTGTTGAAGTTCTCAATATTTAAAGTTGTTTAGACTGGTTGACCATTTCAGCTGAAATTTTATTCTTTTTACCTATCTGTACTACAGTTTAGAAATTACTTTGATCCTGAATGGAACCTCTAGAATGAGGTAACAGAAAGATTTCAGTCTTGGATTCAAAGGTTTACAGTGTCTGCCTCTGTGTGCAGTATGGAGCCAGAAAGATATTGCCCATTAGAGTTTTGGTTTCGAAATAAAAACCTATTTTCATTTTTATTAATTCTGCTTTATCGTTTTATTGCCTATAATCATGTGCATGGTGGGCTGCTGGTGCATGGTCCCCAGCTGAGGTTCCCTGGCAGTGGCCACCTTAGGGACCAATGGAAGGAGAGACAGGTGGCATTTTTGATTATGGTGCTTTTCAGTTTCCCTTGACACTTAAATTCCCACAGTTGTCCTTGCTCAGTCCTGAATGCTGTTCTAAAAATCAGCTGCTGGCTGCACTAAATGCCTCTGCACGCTCCTGCACTGGAGGTACAGTAAAAGTAAAAAGTAAAAGTAAAAAGTAAAAGTAAAAGTAAATTGTAAAAGTAAAATGTAAAATGTAAAAGTAAAAGTAAAAGTAAAAGTAAAAGTAAAAGTAAAAGTAAAAGTAAGCTGAATGGAAACAAAGCCGAGGTGGTGTGCAGGGCCAGAGGAGGGAACAGGGAGAGGAGCTCCCTAGCAAAGAGTTCTGTGCTTTTGTGTCTATAACAGGACAGCCATGCTTTGGGGAGCACTAACAAGATCACTGCTAAAAATGGGTTAGGAACAACATCACTCCTTGCTGGACCAGGCTTTAAATATGCTCAATAAAAGTCAATTTATTTTGTAATCAATGGAGACTTAGATCACAAAATATCTTTTTATCATCTCTTCATTGGGAATACTCTGCATTGACAAAACATTAAAGCATACACTCCAAGTTAGCAAACAAAACCTGCCACTTTTAATGAATCTTGTGCTGAGATTGATTTTTAGCAGAGCATAATCACCAAGTAAAGACACTGTTACTGGAAGCCACAGTATAAAGCTGAAATTCCTTTAACATTGACTTTTCCAGTCCTGGATAAGTGACAAAGAATCATTTAGAATTTTAAATGCCAGCTTTCTTAAAATCTGAACTGCAGTAATTTTGTTCTCTGGACCATATTTGAATCCCAGTGCAATAAAGCCATGTTTAAAATAAGACGGCAACACAAGTTTTCCATAGACTCATAAAATCATGGAATGGTTTGGGTTGGAAGGGATCTTTAAGGTCATCCAGTTCCAAGCCCCTGCCATGTGTAGGGACACTTCTGCTAGGTCAGGTTGCTCAAAGCCCCATCCATCCTGTCCTTGAACACTCCCAGGGATGGGGTATCCACAGCTTCTCTGGGCAGCCTGTGCCAGGGCCCCACCACCCTCACAGCAAAGATGTTTTTCTTAATATCTAATCCAAAGCTATTAACTCTTCTTTCTCAAAGGAGAGAGAATAAATTCCCACTTTGTAATACGACAGCCTTAGCAACAAAGCCAAACTTTACTGAGCTTTTTTTTTTTTTTTACTGTTTAAAATCCATTGATACCACCATTTTAAAACAAGATACCCTATTTTCCCATTTTAATATGCTGCTATAAAGAATTTATTAGGTTATTGTCAAATAAGAATCTAGCCCAGGCTACAGAAAAGACTTGAAAAGCAAAATGGCATAAACTCAAAACACAGTAATTTAACTTTCTATTCTCTAAGAGAAAGATTTCACTTATTTAATTGTCTTAAATGGAAACACATAGAAAAATACCTTAGCTTATTTTCTGGTGGCAAGGAATCACATTAGAGGCAGATGCAGTGTTCCCTTCTCATCTATTTTCAATGTCCAGGCCAGACAGGCCATTGGCAAGAGGCAGATTTAGCACAGGGGGATTCCAGTGACTCACAGACACCTCACTGTTGTATAATCATGCACAAGAAGATGCAGAGGCTTCCACACAAATTGCTTATTTGTGGAAGCAATTTCAACTAGGAGCAGAGTAAGAAAGTTGCTGGATACATTTATGCCATTTTTCAGGGGTGATGGATGCAAAAACACAGGCAGGACATTTGCTGTGTGAATCACTTGGTGTCTCAGGGCTGACAAAAAGAAGGAATGAGATGTAAACAGAAGAAAACAATTCTGGAATAAGCACTAAAAGTGGAGGAACTACAGAGCTCTCAGGCCAAAGGCTCTGCACAAGTGTGTGGGTAAAGGTTTGTACTGTCAGACCTGTGTGTGAAATAACAGCAAGATTAGGGAGGGCAGAGGAAGGGCAGTGAGGAAGGGAAATGCCAGTGAGGATGGGAAATGCCAGTGAGGATGGGAAATGCCAGTGAGGATGGGAAATGCCAGTGAGGATGGGAAATGCCAGTGAGGAAGGGAAATGCCAGTGAGGAAGGGAAATGCCAGTGAGGAGGGGAAATGCCAGTGAGGAAGGGAAATGCCAGTGAGGATGGGAAATGCCAGTGAGGAAGGGAAATGCCAGTGAGGAAGGGAAATGCCAGTGAGGAGGGGAAATGCCAGTGAGGAAGGGAAATGCCAGTGAGGATGGGAAATGCCAGTGAGGAAGGGAAATGCCAGTGAGGATGGGAAATGCCAGTGAGGAAGGGAAATGCCAGTGAGGAAGGGAAATGCCAGACAGTTTTTGGTCCCTTCTGGCTCTGCCAGTGCCTCTGGCTGGGAGATTCTGTGACACACAGATCTGACTCAGCAGGTCTCAGGCTTTGCACCTCGAGCACAAACCCCTCTAGGCACGATCCCCCGTGCCCATGAGACTCCTCAGTGACAGAGCTAAGGAACAATCCCTGCCAGCAGGACAGGAACAGGCTTGGAAGGCACTGACCCCTCCTGCAGCCCAAGCTGGGCTGCCACACACAGCTGCCCCCACTGCAGTGGCTCACAAGCTCTGCCTGACCTAATCTGACTTTTACTCATATTTAAAAGCCACTTTCAACATCTCATTCTTTCCATAATAAGAAACCTGATTTTGAATTCCGTCTAAATTTATCCATGATCAATGTAGATCTATTTGGCATAAGCCTCACTCTTTTTTTAGTAATTAGTGGTCATCGAGTCCCATTTTATTTCCTCTTAGAATTAACCACTATAATATTTTATATCAAAAGAAAGACAATGCCATTCTCTGCTTTCAAATTAAAGAAAACATATTGTCAGAAAACTATGTGACCACCAGCTCTAAAAGAGTTGGAAGAACAGTGTGCCCTGAAAGTCCAGCACGTGAAAAGCAATGATTAATGATGGGTGCCACACTGACCTTGCTGCAGCCCAGGGAGCATCCTTTGTGGCCAGGAAAATGTGCTCAAAAAGCCAAATTTGGCAGCAAAGGCAGCCTCCAGCTGGCTGGGAGGCTGATCTGTACCTGTTAAGAAACAGTACCCTGTTTCCTATTATTTGGAAATTGTTGGGAATTCTCCATAATTTCTCCAGGTGGGGCTTTTTGCCTTTATACTATTTTTATTAATTCTAAAAGAAGGATCATATTCCTAAAACCAGCTTGTCTCAATATGCTTGTTTGTTATCCAAGTAAATACAGTAGGTGGAATTAAAAAAAAAAAAAAAGTTCAGGGCTTTTTACTGAATATTATTATATCAGGAAGTGGAATTTCTCCTTAGTGCTGTAATCAGACACCTACAAAAGTTAACTGTACATGCATAAATATATATATATTTACATACATGAAATATATAAAACATACTTCTTCTATATGAGTGTGTGCCTACATCTCTAGAGCACAACCACAAAATAAATTTCTGTGAAAACCTTCTCATACCCAAAATCTTTAATGAAAGTCCTATGTCTTGTGACTACATCCTTTATCCTGTGCTTTATTTTATAATGAAGTGGCTATTTCATAAATATTATAGCAAACAAATATATTTTTACCACTATTTTAGTGCTTTGAAATTAAAACCTAATTTAAATTAAAATAAATTGATGATTTAAAATATATTGGTTATACACAACACAGTGGATCAATACAAGACCTTGAAAGGTGATGCTAAGATGGGTATAAAATAACCTTGCTGCTGTTTTCCTCTTCAAAACAGGGAGGAAGGAGACTTATCAACACAAGGATTGCTTATCATGCTAATGTGTTTGGAATTCACAAGATTAGGAACCAAAAATACTCTGGTTTTTAGGTTTTGTATTACACATTTCCAAGTATTTATAACTGGGATTCCTCAATGTATGAGTTGTGTTCCTGGTGCAGATGCTTGTATCCAGGAATTGTGCCATCAGGGGAAAAACACCAAATGGAGCCTTTCCATGAAATTACAGGAGCTGGCAAGTGCTGCAACTCCTGCTAGTTTATCGTGAATCCAAAAATATAAAGTGGGGGGTTTTGTAATAGCCTAGTTCTCAGAAACAAATGGTGTCTGCAAGGGAAAATACTTTCAATAAGCAAAAAGAAGGAGCTGGCTGTTGGTCTGTAAGGGGAGGCTGGCTGGCACTCCACAGTGTTACTTTAAATTCTGGTAAAAAACCTCTTCACCATTGTGTGAAATGAGATTTCTGGCACATCCTGACCCCTTCACCTTGTGCCATCTGTGCTGCCTCTCCTCCCTTCTGGAGGCAGCTCTGTCCCCACCTTCAACCCCAGGGAGCAGGAGAGGTTTGAGCTGCTGAACACCAGCCCAGGTCACTGTTTTCTTCCCCTACATGACTTGTTTTCCTAACACTGTAGTAAACCAGTCAAACACGAGCCATTCATCATCTGGACAGAAAGAGTGCTGGAAAATTAAGGGGGGGGGGGGGGGGGAAGAAAAGAATACATGGGGGGTTTTAACAGAGGCAAAAAAATAGAAGTCCATCCAAAAACTGGAAAACCATTGAGAATTTTCCCAGCTTCTGAATCTGAAAAATTCAAAGCAACCAAAGGGCAAAAAGGAAATCGTTTGGAGAGTATGTCGATTCATTACACCTCATTTAAGCTACTAATGAAGCCTCAGGTGGGTTTAGGAAGGGGAAGTGCACCTCAGAGTTAAAGGCTGTTCAGAGCAAAATGCAGCTCTGCATCAGGATTAAATCCCATGCAGCATTCCCATCTCAGCACAACCTGGGGGCAAAACAGTGGCATCCACAGAAGCAAATGGAGAAGGAAGAGCAATAAATGAGGAAGAGCTTTATGCCATAATGCTGGAGTGCTGCTGTCAGCCTCTGCCTCACCATTTATTTGGAAGATCTCAACTAGGAACAGGCTTTTCTAGAATTCCAAGTATGTTTTACCTTTCCTTCAAATTAAAATTTTAAAGCCCATGCCAAAAAGCAAACAATTTATACTGTAATATTTTCATTTTATTCTCTCTACTTTGGGAGGTTCTCAGTACTGAGGCTTTTAAAGCAATATCAGAGACATTACAGCAATATAAGGAAAATCATGGGCTTTACTGCAGAAAAAGGAAGTCAATTAAGCACCTGAAAATGACCTGAATGGTGAGATATTGAACTGCAAAATGAATGGAACCAGGGTAAAAAGCAGGCTGCTTTTTGATACCATGACGAGATACATTTGGAAAATCAAAAAATTAGAGCCATTTCTGCCAATATCAATGACTTACTTGCAGAGGAATTACTCAGACCACTGCTTATCCCGTTCCCCAAGACCAATCTGTGTCTAACTAATGTGAGGGCACCGTGGGGAATCTCTGGAATGTGCAGGGGGGCAGAGGGGCTGGAGGAGCTGGTGCTGGAATTGCTGCCCTGGTGAGAGGAGGAGGCAGAGCAGCATCAGAGCACAGCGAGCAGCAAAGGCTCTCTGGCCCTGGAACCCGGAGCACCAGTCTGGAAAGGCACCAGTGTGAATGAGGAGAATATTGCCGTGTGCTGGGGGAACAGGGCAGCACCTCAGCTAAAACCCTGCAGCCAGCCCGTGCCTCTTCTGCTGCACAGCACAGTGAGAACAAGCCTGCACTGCACACCGCCCTCCCCGGCCTGGGACTGACCATTTCCCAGCACTAAAACTCATTTCCTCACATTTCCTCAGCCTGTCCATCTTTGTCCTCCATCCCTCAGAAGATGGAGCAGCTCGTTCATCTCAGCCCCTCCCTGTGCTCCTGCTTTGCCAGCAGGCAGAGCCAGCCCAGGTCACTGCTCCCTTTGTACACTGCTCCCAGTACTGCTGGCAAAACAGCTCTGATGAAGATAAAAATATTGCTGATTGCAACCAAATGCCATGAATTCGTTACAGATTTCGTTTCATAAATAACTATTTTGCTCTTGCGTTCTTAGACGCTTTCAGAAGCAATAAATCAATTAATAAACACAGCAAGTGTCTTCTTTTTCAGTGCTGACAAGGTACAAATTTTGTTAATTGTAAATGTCAAAGTCTGTCACTAAACTAGTAGGCATACTCTGCATAATAAATACCAAACAATCACCCTGAATTCTAATTTAATTTCTGCACTACGACACTGCATTTACATTTGGAAAAAAATAAAAAAGAAGTTGAAAATTATGCCTGCTGTGACTAGTTATCCTGAAAGAGATGAGAGGGGAAAACCGCAACTTGTTATCAAATTGTTTAGGTTTCATTATCTATGTTTTAATAATTCTACTTTTTCTGAACAGAACTTTGTTTCTCTCTGGAATGTTCTGATTGGAAATCATAGAACATATGAATTAAAAATCAGAGAACATAGAACATTACAAAATTTTAAGCAAACTAGAAAACATTGGTAAGAACATCAACAAATAGGTAATTTAATTAGACTGCCTGCCTAACTATGAAACAACTGTGAGCTTTATTCTGTCTGGAAGTCTTGATTTGTGAACACTGGGGCAAGTAGTTTGGTTCTGGAAGGACATTTGTGGCTCATAGCAAAATGGATATTCACATTGTAGCACAATAAAATTTTTTGTGTGTGTGTCAGAGGTAGAAAAACTGCAACCTAAGCACTAAAAACTGGAGGGGAAAAAAGCAGACTTTGCTTTTGAAATGAAACTCCAGAAGCTTGATAAAGGCCATGCTGGGAGGAAAGTGCAAAATGGCACCATTGTATTTTACTGAAATATTCACATTGCAGCCCCTGGTTCCAGGCATCTGTTTCCAGATATGTTTCCAAAAGTATTTCCTTATTCTCAAAGAGCTGAGCTTGAGCTTGGCTTTTAAACTTATTCCTCTATACTGAAGAAAATCTTTCTTTATTAAAGTCTCCTAAAAATCACCTCAAAAAATTTGACACTGATCTGCAGCATGCTTACCTTCCCAGCACAGAGAAATTTAGGCAGAAATTTGATCTTGATGCTTTTGTTTCTGAAACACTCAATGGCATAACTCAAACGCAACCAAGAGAAACATGGGGAATGAATTTGTCCATCACAAATATTTTATGATCATCTGAATTTTGTAGCACTTTACAGGCCGTGTACTATTCAGAACTGAACAAATTAAATATGTCAGATATGTTCAAAAATATTGTTAACAATTTAATTAGCCCAGAATTAATTTCAGGAAGCAATTAATTTTATTTTTTTTTTCATTTAGAAGTCATAATAATGAGTATGTTTGGGAAAAAAATCCTGTAACTTCAAATGTTTCTGTCGTTTTGGAAGTTGTTCCCTGTCAGTAACTTCCTTCAGAATTTCTGCCATGCTTCTGATAAGATTTACAAAAGGAGTCTGGATTGGTGGGGTTTTAGGACAAAAGGAATGTTAATGTGCACAGTAGTGTCTTGCTTCAAAATGCTAACTTTAGTAGTAAGATTTATTTTTAAGTTACTTTTCCAAACTGGTTCATTCCCTAATTTTAATGACTGAAAAACTATGGAAAGTGGGGGGAAGGACACTTCTTTTCCCTCCTTCCAAGTTATTTGTATTTCAGCGTTTCTCTAGTTTGTTTTCTCTAACGAGAGCGTTCTCCCAGGGGATTCTCAGCTCTGTGGCCATTCGCAGTGCTGGATCCCTGCAGGGAATGCGGGCTGGCAGCTCCTGCCCAGCTCAGAGCACGCCTGATTTCTGATACCTGCGGACAGAGCACTGGCTTCCCACAACAGCCCCCTGCTTAGCACCGACTGCAGGACATCCCACAGTGCTGATGGAGCTTTCAGTTTCATTAATGGTTGCATTAAAGCAGGACATGGAGGGAGACAGAGCATCCACACCCGTAAGTCCCTCCGTGCATGCTCTTCCACATGAGTTGTTCAGAAAGGAAAATGCTGCCCGAAGCAGGGCCATGTGGAATCACAAGTGAAGGTCCCTGCAAAGGCAGCTGGCCCTTGTCTCTCCACCCAGGAGATCCTCTCCACCCAGTGCAGATCCTCTGCAAGGGGCAGAGCAGCTCAGGTTCTGCCACTGCAGGAGCCTGCAATGACCTGGGGATCATTTCCATTGCTCATTCCCAAGGCTGAGGAGCCTCGAGGACACACAGTTCCTCTGCCTGCAGCCAGAAGAGCCTAAAGGCTGCTGAGCAGCACCACTACCAGCCTTTCATAGTAATGGTGACAGTGTTATAGCCACTATCACCTACCAGCCTTTCATAGTAATGTGACAGTGACAGCCCATCACCACTACTTTCATAGTAATGGTGACAGTGACATAGCCACCATCACCACTACCAGCCTTTCATAGTAATGGTGACAGTGACATAGCCACCACACCACTACCAGCCTTCATATAATGGACATGACATAGCCACCATCACCACTATCATTTTGTGCCAAAAGCAAGCAGCCAAACGTTCAACACAGGTCACTGTGTTCACCAGGACCAACAGCAGCACGGGAACAAATATTTTACATGCATTGACCCTCTCATGTTTTGTCACCATGCTGTGGAAACTGAGGGTCACATCTTCAGGATAATTTCAATTCTCTGCAGATACAGCTCTGCTATAAGGCTGTGATATTCCCACTTCAGCCTTCACATACACCAAATGAGTTGCATTGGCTGCCATCATGATGGTAAAAATGGAAAAGGGAGACAACTGCCCAACCACCTCTTCCATTTCTGAGCCAAGGAAACATTTCTGTTTGCATAGTTTGGGGATTTTGTTTTTACAGTATAAACTTCAATTATCTGCCAAGAATAGATGGGCAATGTGATTTACATTTCTTTTGTCATACTTTTTAATGAACTAATTAATTCTAGCAGTAATGACCTAGATAGTGCTTGAAATTCTTCTTGCTACAGGAAATAATTTGCATAAAATAATAAAACAAGAGAATTTTTTTCTTGTTGGACCTGTGCTGAAATATTGCCCACAGAAAAATCTTTTCACCTAACATGTTGCAGAGGAGCAGCTATTCATCTAGGAAATAATTCAGACCCCACAAAGCAACAAGCAAAAGTGCTCATCCCTTGCCACTATTGCTATTTGTGAAAAAGCAAACTGGGAGAGACCCAGTAGTTGCAATCTGCTGGCTTTGAACTACCCACTCATTGCTATTCACACAATTACCAGCCAATATGTGCATTTCTATTTCTCATTTCTTCTTGGAACTAATCTCAGAGCTGAATCATAACCACATGAAAGATGACTTTTCCAAGACAGCAGCCTTTCAAAATTTAGTGTGTGCATCAAATATGGCTTGCTTATTTTGATCACATTGCTTTTACTGAACACTCTCTGCATTCCTGCAAAAAGCACCCCACCCTCTGCTGTTCCTAATGTCAGTGGACTCACTGCAAATCACCTCATAATGAAAAATAGTAGAAAGGTTTTGGTAAAAAGGTACTTTTTGGGAAGTCTTTCAGCCTTCCTCAGCTGTAACAAAACAGACATAATTCCCTATGTTCTTTCCACAGGCAAAATGAGCCACTTGGTCTCAACCACGTGAAGAAGAAGATAATGGTTATGAAGGTTTCAGGCAACAGTGAAAATGCTTTTAATTGGAAAATCAATCCCAGCATCTTAAAAGAAATGAAATCCAAATGTACCAGAAAGATAGAAGAACTGTAAGAAGTTCTTATGAAATATAAAGCAAGGTCTCCTCTTTGACATGCACACACCTCACCTGGACACTTCCATCTCCTGTTGAGAGATAGGAAAGCAGTGGCTGAAGGTCAGCCAGGCATAATCCAAAACCAGATTGCAATATCCCTCTGTGTTCCCACCCTTTAAAAATGCCAGGCACTGCTCTAGAGCATTATTAGACCTACAGTTGTACTACCCATGTTTTGGGTTTGAAAACAAGAAGTAAATTAATAAAAACATAAATCTGAAAACAACAGTGGGTTCCAAAATCATTCACTGTTATCCTGCTGGCACACAGATTATTTGTTTATAATTTCCACCCAGTGAGCAGAAAGCACTGTGCTCTTCCAGAATTTCTTACACACACATCCAGCATTCAGCAGCTCGCTCCTCTGAGTGACTTTGCATTGCAATCCCTTGTTTTTCAAAATGCCTCTGCTGTGTGAAAAATAAATAGCTTCCCTCCTCCACAGCACTATTCACTTAACATTGTGGTGTTAAATAAATATTAATATAAGACTAGGCTCACACTGTTTTATTACAAGTGGTACCTTACTCTGCAAATATTTCCATTCTCCTTCCCAGAGCAAGGTACTCCTCTGCAGAAGTAAAGGAGGGAGAGTCTGGCTGTGCCACACACCCTGCACACCCTCCTGTGCCTTCCTGTGACACCCTGCACACCCTCCTGTGCCTTCCTGTGACACCCTGCACACCCTGTGCCTTCCTGTGACACCCTGCACACCCTCCTGTGCCTTCCTCTGACACCCTGCACACCCTGTGCCTTCCTGTGACACCCTGCACACCCTCCTGTGCCTTCCTCTGACACCCTGCACACCCTCCTGTGCCTTCCTCTGACACCCTGCACAACCTCCTGTGCCTTCCAACATGCCAGCAACGAAAAATAAAACTTAAGTATTATTATAATACTTTGGTTCATGATATACACAAGTTACATCAAAAAAAAAAAAAAAAAAAAAAAAAAAGCACATAATTAAGAATAAGTTTGAAAACCCCCTAATTTTTATATCTGTATCCCCTATTTAGTGCTATTTTCAGATTTTTTAACAGTTTTATTTTATTACACTAACTTCTCCAGAAGCAGCTGACCATAAGTTTTTCTTCTTTTAAACAGTGGTCTCTGACTTGCCACTTTAAGCTCTTTTATATGCCTGGGCTGCTTTGGGCTGGGAGAGAGTTAATTTTCTTCCCAGCAGGTAGTGTGGGGCTGTGGTTTGGATTTGTGCTTAGCACAGGGTTGATAACACAATATTTCCACAGTGATCTCAACTTGAACCATTTCAGCCTCCTGACAGGAGACAGGCACAGATATGTTCCAGTCCACTGGAAACAAGGTCCAAAATATTCCAGTCAGACAATCGAAGATTTGGCCACCCAAAACCCACAAGTATCAGGCCTTGAGTGTTCAATCTTCAGCAACCCCTTGCCTGAGTGGCTAGCAGCAAAATAATGTATTCAACTGCACAGTGTTTCAGCTGTATTGAGAAAAGTCAGACATCACAGTTAATTAATGCTGCAGAGTAATAGAGAAGGCTTTATGATCCTGCAGGTTAGCTATATACACAGATTAAAGCTAAGCAAACATACTTGGAGTTTCTCAAGTCGACAGCTTGGTTCTAAGAAGACTAAAATTGCCTTGTATCCATATTTGTCTGGAGTTTTGTACTACTAACAAAAACAAACAAACTAAAAAAAACAAAAAACAAACAAAAAAAACTAAACAGAATAAAAGAAAATATTTAAGCAGAGGTCTCTTTGTGCTTTATTTTAGCTTCCCAGTAAGCAGTCACACTGAAACTTTCAGAATAAAACTGATGATTAGATCACAGTTAGATGCCAAAGCAGTCAGAAGAGGGATGGCTACAAACCAGAAACAGCAAAAGCAGAACCTCCATACCAATATGTGCAGAAAGGCTGCAGGGAGACCAACTCCTGCACTGACACCTGGTCCTGTGCAGAGCCTGGGCACCCTGGATTTTGGCTCCAAGCTGCTGTCCCACAGCTGGGGTGCTGCCAGCTTGACCCTGGAACACGTGGAGGTCTGGAGGCTGCAAGGCAGCACAAGGACTGAGAGAGACAATTCAGTCCTTCAAAAGAGAAAAGAAAATCCCTGTCATCTGCTGTGTACACTCAAAAAATGCTGCTTTATCATGAAAAGATGTACTTTGATGTAAGAAAAATGCTTCATTTTTTCAAGGTTTTTTTCCCTCTTAATTATATTGTTTTGTGTTTTAATGTGTTTTGTGGTTTAATTTAAGCATTATGAAATAAACAGCTGACTTTGGAAATGTGAAAACAATTTTACATCGTAATTCTTTCTCATCACACTTTATTAGTCAAACTCAACGTGAAGCTGTGAGTGACAAGAAGTCTCACACCTCCCTCGGGGGTGGGGGAGAGGAACAGAAGGGAGGGAAGAGGGAGGAAAGCATGAAGGTATCTACAGAGAGCTACCAAATCATTGGTGTCACATTAGAGGATGGGGAAATGCTGCTGACCCTCTCTTCTGATGAAGAATTAAGTGGTCTGGAATGGCATTAGCAGGTTCAAAACAAGAAAGGCAGCTTTCCTCACACAGCTGACTAACCTCCAGATCTCCCTGCCCTGGACCTTGTGAGTTTTTTAGTCTTAGTTTTAAGAGGACTCAAAATACCAGGACAAAGTCACAGACACAAGAAAAATGCACAAAGGATTACTAACACAGACAGACTGCTTCTGATCCCCTAACTGGCTGGGTGCAGGAGATTATTCCAAACAGCACAGGGACACTTTCCTCCTGTGCTTGTGCTGTCCCCTGGGCAGTGCTGCTGGTCACTGTCACAGACACCCAGTTAGCTGGACCTCTGAGAGCAGCATCTCCCCGTGCCTGCACCCATGCTCCCAAGCCACTCGAGTGAGTATTTGTTGTGAGACACCAAGGCAGCCTGAGCCCCACAGCTGTGTGTCACTATCCTGCACCAGGCTTGTTTTCCTTGTTTGACATAACTGAGAGAAAAGCAGAAATTCCACTGGCTTTGCAGAACTGCCTTCCCCCCCAGATGAAGGTTCAGAAACCACAGCATGCAAATACACTCTCAGAAGATGTGCTGGTGAAAAGGCAAGCACTCTCGTTTCTCAGGACAGATGAATGAGTGCATGCTCAGCCCTGGGGCAGGAGTGCACCAGAGCCATGCAGGGCAGTGCTTGAAGACAGAAAGGAGGAACCCTGGAGCCACCTGCACCACCAGGTGTGGGTGACAGCTTTGTACATCAGCTTTTCACCAGGCCACGTTTGTACATCTTTACTTGTTTTAGGGCAAACAGTTATTTCAGTTATTTGCTCTTACTGTGTTCAGGCACCATTACTCTGCATAACTGACAGCTGACAACATTCTTTGGACTTGGTAACAAAGAGGGAATATGTCCTAAGAACATGAAGTAAAGCTTTTGTTAAGGTAGCTAACATAAAACCCACAGACATCAGTTTCAGCAACAACATAAATTAAAAATTCCAAAAAGTCACAAAAAGGAAGGAAAGATTTGCAATTCTGGGATTTGTGTCTTACAGACTTTATCTCGACATGCAAAATGGCTTCTATTATGTAGCTTTGTAATCTTGAAATTCTAATACAACAACACAAATCCTAGACAAAAGCTGGAAGTGGGCAGCACATGTCCCTGGAAGCTCTTTGGACTTTACTCCAAACCTATTCCTTCTGCACAGAAGCAGAAGCCAGAAAGAGAAGTAATTCACTTCTAACAGTTTACAGATCTATTAGTCCTTACTAAGCAAACATGTTACTGAAAAGCTACATGCAGCCTGCTAGCCTTTACCAAACCCTTCCTCACTTCAGTGCTTGTAGGCAAGGCACTGCCATCATACAAAGACCTGAGAGAAAAGCAGAAAGATGCTTGCAAGAGGCACAAGATGTATACAAGCCACTGCTATTTGCACTACAAAAAAGGAGGCTCCACAAAACAATGCCAGATTACAGGAGCATCCCATTGTGATTTCTGATAGAATAAGAAGTGCTTAGTATTCAATCAGACATCTTTACTGTAGTGCAAGAGAAGAATGTAACAAAGGTGCAGAATCCTCCACTATTCAGGCTGATGCACAAGGCAAGAAAGAAAATCAACATTTCTATTTTTGGCATCGTTGACGTTAAGTTCAGGAGGTGCATGTAAGCCTAACAACTACCATTTACTGATTGGAAACATTTAGAAGGCACGCTGACAAACTCCTCCCTGTAGCTCTGCAGAGACAATGGCACGGAGATTCAGCCCGAGAAGGAAAAGCTGGAACTGAGAGAAGACTCACCAAGGTGCAAAGGATGTCAGCACATTGCCATATGCTGTATCTGAGCCTGCCTCCTTAGATGCAGCTGAAGGCACCTTCACACCTTGGTGGTGAGTGGAATCAGCATGGGGAAAACCCATCCAGCCCTAATTCTGCTCCTGAGGGCCCTATGGCAAACAGCTGAGTACAGCACCAACCAGACTGTCCTCAGAGGTCACACGATGGACTTCCCTCCTCTGGGCAATCGATTTTCAATCTCACAGCCAGAGTTTAACAAAAAATAAAAATTAATTTAGTGGCTGCACAGGAGACAGCAAAACTGTGCTGCTTGTTGCTCTCCTGGGGTGGCAGAGCTTTGCCTCACTGAGCTGTACCCAAACCTGGCAGGGGACTCTGGCTCCAGCCAGCTCATGGAAAAACCTCTAAAGGACACCGTGCCCCTCTACATCTCGAGGCCAAAGTCAAACTGCAACAACAGCACAAGGCACAAGTGAAATTAAATTGCAGTCCCTCACTGTCTGAAACTTTACTGCCAGATAAATGACATCACCACGAATTAGTCACTGTGAATGTATATAATTAAGTCAAGGTCAATCGTCTCTACATTGGGTTGTCTAGCTAAGCATAGGATTGTGATTAAAGTAAGACTCAGAGATTTCTATAATTCAGTATTTCAAATGATAGTTTTTAGTGATGTGTCATTGAAAGACACACTAACACTGTGCAAAAATAGCTACAAATGCAGGTCTACCTTGTAGGCTTCTAGTCTAAGAGGCATTATGATTTTCCAGAAATGCCACTTGACCTACAGTCTCTTTTTCAGGATCTAGCTTACAGAAGAGCCATCCCAGAAAGTGCCTAAGGACCTGGAATGGGAATCTGGCCACCTGGGTTTAGTACCTGTGTCTGCCAGAGATTTCCTGTGTGAACCTTGGCAGGTCATTTAATGACAAGGGACAAACAATAGGAAATACATAGAACAAAACTATTAATAAGGCTAAGTGACTTTTATGGGCAACTGGACCCTGACAGGTGTAGGAAATCCCACAAGGTACTGAACTCTTTTGTAACTTCCAACTCTTCAGAGAGAGAGGTTAACTCCCCATTGCTGCATCAGGAATAATGCATCCTCTGCCTTAAGCACTCCTGCTTCAGAGCAGCATCTTTGACATGCTGACTGCAATGGGCAAGTCTCAGGGTTTCAATGTGCTAAGGACATTCTTCTGTTACTGACCTGAAATCAGGAAACATCACCACCACCACCACAGTCCTCAGCCCTCAGTGAGGGCACAGAGCAGCAGGAACTTCCCAGCACCTTCCAGTGGCATGCATCACTGCCCAAACCCAGCCTTTAAAAATGACATCAGGAGGCAGAATAGTGTCAGATAAGTAAAACAGCCATCACTGGCATACCTTGTGTTCTAGGACAGATCTCTTCAAGTTGAAAAACAAAGCAAGTCTGTGGTGGTTGGCATGGCAAAGTCAATTCATCTGTTCAGGAGGAGTCTGTGAGCAGCACTGCTTTGACCATCTCAGCTGTCTGACAGATTCTCTCCTTTCCTCTTGGATGCTGAGCTGGCTAACTCCTCTCAATTCATTTTTATTTAGACTACAGACTGACACAATTTCTAATTATTTTAGAACACCAATATAAATCCTCAATACCATGATCTTTTGTGATAAAAACATATATAATGTCAACTTCTCACTGAATTTTTAAGGAATATAAAACCTTGCTCAGTTTCCCATCTTCTCCCCAGCTCCATAACTTCCAGGGCTATGTTAAAAACATTTCAGTTCCAGATGAAAACGCTTATAAAGTCTGGTGTTCATTGGTATGGAATTACTTTGTACTGTAAAGGCAAACTCAACTCTCCCCCAGTGGAGAAGAGAGAGAGGAGGCAGACCCTGCACTAAAAACAAAATGTAAGAATCTGCCCAGAACCTGAGAAACAGGGAGGAGGAGACAGCAGGGATTCCTTGCTATCAGCCACTGAGGTCTACCAGATTCAATCAATCAATCACCTCATGCCGTTTTAAATTATTTGGAACTACTCAAGCTTTTAGAATATAAATTGTCTTTCAAAGACGGAACAACCTGAAAAGGCTTCAGTGTAACTTTTTGCATTGGTGGTATGTTCCAGAACCACACAGAAGAGAATGCATTTTCAGAAGATTACAGCACTGCTGGAGTGCAGAAAAACTATCCCTCTGAAAAAGAATACAGAAAATCTCCCTAGAGTCCTGAAATGTAATCCATTTGTCATTGTTCAGTAGAGATGCAAAGCTGGTTTTGTTGTGAATTACTAAGACCTTTATTTTTATATATACACAGAAAAACTCCATTTTTCTCAATTCTCACAAAAACTCCTCAGGTATGAGATTTCATAGAAGGAATTGCATGAATGGCTCCTTACCTTTCCCGGAAAAGTGGAATGCCTAACAAGTCAATAAGAATGATAATAAGTCTCAAACACTGGAGAAATGATCACAACTAATGAAGAAGAACTGTCCTAGGAGAGGAAGGCAATTCAGGGTAGGCTTCAAAGTGACTTCCTGCAGCTCCCAATACTATTAAGGGATGATAAAAAAGAAACCCGAGTAAAGATAAGACAGATGAAACAAAGCGGGTGAGGATTAAAGAGCTACTAGGAATGGAAAGGACAGGAGCTACGAGCAAAAAGAACAGTGATTTTCTCGTTTCTTAATGCACAAAGTACCGGGACACGCTTTAAAGGAGACGGGATTTAAAAGAGGTGGTGCCGAGAGAGCCCGGGGCGCTGTGCCTGCCTGAGCCCGGCTGGAGAGCGGGAATTGCACCGGGCAGAGGATGGAGAGAGCCCGGGGCGCTGTGCCTGCCTGGGCCCGGCTGGAGAGCGGGAATTGCACCGGGCAAGAGGATGGAGAGAGCCCGGGGCGCTGTGCCTGCCTGAGCCCAGCTGGAGAGCGGGAATTGCACCGGGCAGAGGATGGAGAGAGCCCGGGGCGCTGTGCCTGCCTGAGCCCGGCTGGAGAGCGGGAATTGCACCGGGCAGAGGATGGAGAGAGCCCGGGGCGCTGTGCCTGCCTGAGCCCGGCTGGAGAGCGGGAATTGCACCGGGCAGAGGATGGAGAGAGCCCGGGGCGCTGTGCCTGCCTGAGCCCGGCTGGAGAGCGGGAATTGCACCGGGCAGAGGATGGAGAGAGCCCGGGGCGCTGTGCCTGCCTGAGCCCGGCTGGAGAGCGGGAATTGCACCGGGCAGAGGATGGAGAGAGCCCGGGGCGCTGTGCCTGCGCTGGGCCCGGCTGGAGAGCGGGAATTGCACCGGGCAGAGGATGGAGAGAGCCCGGGGCGCTGTGCCTGCCTGAGCCCGGCTGGAGAGCGGGAATTGCACCGGGCAGAGGATGGAGAGAGCCCGGGGCGCTGTGCCTGCCTGAGCCCGGCTGGAGAGCGGGAATTGCACCGGGCAGAGGATGGAGAGAGCCCGGGGCGCTGTGCCTGCCTGAGCCCGGCTGGAGCGCGGGAATTGCACCGGGCAGAGGATGGAGAGAGCCCGGGGCGCTGTGCCTGCCTGGGCCCGGCTGGAGAGCGGGAATTGCACCGGGCAGAGGATGGAGAGAGCCCGGGGCGCTGCCCGCTCCGCCAGCAGGTGTCACGGCAGGCAGTGCCATGGGTGAGAGCCGCTGAGACCTGAAGAGCTCCCTGCTGCAATTGGGATAAACCGCCTCTCACCACAGTTAAAGGAAAAAAAATAAACAAAAAAAGTCATTAGTAATTTCCATGACTTTCTATCAGATATTTCAAGTGTCCTTCAAGAGTTTGGAAAGAACGCAAACAGATTGCCAAACATGTCAGCAAACAGCACAGCCCTTAGCCCTGCTCTTGGGGCTCTGGAGAGGCGCTCGGCACTCCGTGCTGGCGCAGGTTGAGAGCACAGAGATGCTCGCTGCCCCTCGCCGGGGTACTGCCAGCCCAGCCGGCACACACAGCTGAGGTTTGTTCCCAGGCTGTCTCAGAACTGCAGCTAGAAAGCACAAAGCTGTCACAACACAAACAGAAAGCCAGAGCAGCACGAGTTGCAAAAGCAAGTGAATTATAAATATTTTTTTAATTTTTAATTTTCTTCTTCAATGGAAATTGAGAATAAACATATCTAGGAGAGCTCCTTGGGTCGATCTTCTTTTTTCCTGGTGCGAATGCTCCCGCAGCAAAACTTCAGACTGAGTGTTTTCCTACCCTTTCCCAGCACCAAGGGGAGCAGATGGGCTCTAATCATGCTCTGATATAGCACAGAGAAGAAAAGCATATGATGGCATTCCCCATCATGAGTCTGCCTCAATGCTTGCCAGTCAGCTGTGCACATATAAAGCAATCATGACTTTGTTTGGCATTTCCTCTGGAACATATGGTGATTTACTATGCAGTTTCCAGCATGCACTGACACTGTTTTGAATTGCACTTAAATCCTTCCCTACTACACACACCCCCATAAATACATGTGGTTTGTGTTTAGGGTCATCTGACAGCAGAAGGGTCTGACCCAGAGCGACAGAGCAGCTGCTGGCTGTCCCAGGGACCAGAGATTTCAAATGGCTTTGGCTTTGGGGGAGACTACGACAGCCTGCTGCAAAGCAAGACAGCTCAAACCAGAGCCCCCGTGCCAGAGAACCCCAGTGCCTGGCTGAGCACAACACCAGGTTTCTGTCTGTCAGCATCCAGCCCTGCCCCAGCCTTTCTGCCTGGTCCCACCGAGTGCTGGCTTGCATAATGGTCCCAAAATAGATCACTAAAATATGAAAATTATTAGACATACTTAATAATAATCCCTGCAGCTAAATTTTTCATAGCAGGCAATTGGCTGGCAGGTTACACAATACAGCATCCAAGATGTGAGTCAGAGCAAAAAAGAGAGAGGCTGTAAGAACATCAGTTTAAAATGCCCCCGAGATTTAGGCAGTGCTCTCAGTTCATTACCAAAATCCATCAACTGTAGCAACTGGATCTTCAAACCCTGTGCAACTTTGAAATGAGTAACACCACCAGGACTGGTGAGATTCTTTTCTCACCAGTACCTGAAGAGACCATCCAGTAATACCCTCACGTGAGGAAACACAATTTTTCTTCAGTAGCACTAGTATGAAGAACATAAGTTAGATTTAATAGTCACTCAAATTTTGTAAAATCAAGAGAAATACCAAATAAAATGCCCTATGAAGCACCGAGATTGAAATATTTTTTATTGTATGTTTTTCTTAAACAAAAACAAAATGGAAATCCACTGGATTCCCACAGTGTCTGCTGATTTTTACAGTCATATTTGTAACACTCCTGAAACATTTAAAAGAGGAAATAAAGTCTTTTAAAAGACAGAAGTAATTCCAGGGAGCAACTCTTTAGCCCTTCACTCCTAGGAAAATAACCATACTGCCCACAAGATGCATCTCATCAAGAAAATGTAATTAGGTAGAATTACTTCACCTTGCTTTTAAGAAGCTTTTACCATTTGCTGTTCTTGGTGCATAGGCTGCACATTCTTTAACACACGTGTACTAAAAATCCTGACCAAAGTAAACCAGGATACTGAATATATATTTAATTCTCCAAGGAAGAGATGAGAAAGAATAAATTACATAAGGCAGATGTTCAGATGTGGCTTTGCTTTGTGCTTCACCAAAAGACACTGGGATAACAGTGATAGAGGCAGTGAGAACCTCCATAAACCTGGACAGAACCAGAAAAAGAAGAGGAAAAAAAGGCAAATATTTTAGCGGTACAAGCATTGAAACTAATCAGGTGGAAACAGGTTATTTATAGCACTTTTAGAGCCTGAAAAAGTGTCATGCAAGCAAGAAACCTGCCTGTAAACGTTTAATCTTCACTAAGCAAGCCAGATAAGAAGCACTCGTGATTGCTCAAGGCACTGGTGTGAGTGGTTCCCAGCCTGCCCAAAGAGCCACTGTGTTATAAATGCATATTTTAGTATTGGCTTTTCGAAATGTTGGAATGAATGTTATAAGCATGATGGGTTTTAGTAAGTTTTTACTGCCTGAATAGATGTATAAGGTTTTTCTTTGCTGTAGTTCGAATTTAGGTGTAGTGTGTTTCAGCTGCCTGAGTAGATAACTTCCAAAAGAGGCCCAAGTGACTCTCAGCATTCACTGCTTGTGAAAAAAGAGATCAAAGCCCAAATCAAAAAGATGATAACCGAATAAAAGTGGGATTACTCTTGAGGGACCCAAGGAGTGACCATACAGAGCAGTTCCTGCGAAAATGAATATGCATAAGTCCATGCATGAAGACCAAACCCAAGGAGTGACTATGCAGTTCCTGGAAAAGTGAATGTGCATAAGTCCGTGCATGAGGAAAAGGATCCAAAGGGGGGTTCCAAGACAGCGGGGTGCTTTTGGCAGCGGGCCAAGACACCCGGTCGCGACCGTATTTCTTTGCTCTGTTATTTCTCCTATTGTCTTTATTAAACATTTTCAAACTTTCCCAGGAAAGTGAACCTCGTTTTTCACACGCTGGGAGCAGCTCCAGAGACCCCAGAGCCGGGGGGACCGAGCAGGAGACCCTGGGGTCGCCCTGCTGACCTGGCAGGACTCGGCCAGAGCGGGGCTGCGCTTTCCCCCCGAGCCCCCGCAGCCCCACGCGAGAGCAGAGCCCACCCAGGGAAAGGCTCTGCTGCTCTGCACCCAGCCACGAGCGATAAACTGCGAGGTCTGCATCCCAGGGCCTCGCCATGGAGCCATTGGAGAGGGGAGGTGTTCTCTGGGAAGCACAGGTTTCAGGGGAAATCAAACGGAGCTCCTGCCTGGGTGGCAGCGCTAGAATCATAATCAAGGAAATAAAAGGAGCTTGATGGCACCCTAACAAGCATGAGTCAATGTATTTCATGCTTGTCTGCCATCAGGAAAAGCAGAGACACTTTACCAGTGCCCAATAAAAAGAGCAGTTTAATTTCCAATGTCTAGCAAGCAGCTTGTTCCAAATCTGTTGTTTGCTTCATTGGAGTATAAAACAAAATCAAAATCAAATCATTTGTCTGTTTCTCTAAATCACTTAGGATGTCTAAAGGCAATTGAAGCTTTTTATTAGGAAACAAAGAATATTTATATCACAAAACAATCTTTAACAATTAATATTATGCTATTCAAGTGTTACTCTTTTTCTGCATTTAATGCAAGTTGCCATATCAATACCCTAAACAAAAAATAAAATGGGAAGCTTCCTAATGCAATCGTGATTAGTATGTCCTAAGATAAGCATGTGGGAGTCATGGCTCTAGCAATAGCCAAATAATTACTAACTTAGCTTTCTTTACATTGCAAGGGTAATTTGTTTAGCTTATCATCATTATTATCATTATTACTGTTGCATCTTCACACCCTACTCCTACCTGCTCAGTCTTACCTTACTGACCATGCAGAATTCATATCCAGCATTTACAGAATAAAGGGACAAGAAACCTCTGGTTAAAGAAGGATCAGGAATTCCTTCAGGAATTCCTTCAGTGTGCACCACTGGTGTCAGATCCATTTTAGGAGGCTCCCAGACATAAGAACTATTCCTATTTGTTTTTTAACTGCACAGCTCTATAAACCATGAAATACCCTGCACTGAACTGTGCTTGATTTAAAGCAAGAGTCTTTGCTTTGAAGAGTTTGTGCTAGAAACCTCCAAAAAGCTCAGCAGAATAGGAATTGCCCTGTAAAAATCTTATTTTCTTCCAGATCAACTAGCTTTGACACTCCTATGGTAAAATTCCCAATATTCACTGTCAAGCTGCCCTTCCAGAACGTTCCTGGGCTCTGCACAGATGGCCTCGGGCTGGGGCAGGAATGCTGCCTTGGCTGCTGCCCAGCCTGGGGTCTCCAGCAGGCTCTGCCTGGTGTGCACTGCATCCCTGAGAGGAGACCCCCAGACCCCAGCCCTGGCAGCAGAGGCAGCCCAGTCTCCACTAAAGGCTGGCTGTGACTGCCACGAGTCCTGTGGAAGGCTCCTGCATGGCTCTGCCACCTGCCAGCCCCTCTGCAGGCAAGGGGAGGGAAATGGAGGAGGGAACCAGAGGCAGGAGGAGCCCGGATCTCCACGGGTCAGCCCCCCTTGCCTGGCTCACCAAGGACCGTGGGTGAAAAGCCACACTGGCCTCAGCTGCCTGTCCAGCAGCCCTGTCTGCTCCCATGGGGCAGGACCAGCCTCCCCTGCTTCCTCAGGCTCTGGGCCCCAGCAGTGTCCCCTGGGAAGGGATGCCACAGCTCAGAACCTGACACAGTGTGAGCTGTGGCATCCCTTCCCAGCCTCCCCTGCTTCCTCAGGCTCTGGGCCCCAGCAGTGTCCCCTGGGAAGGGATGCCACAGCTCAGAACCTGACACAGTGTGAGCTGTGGCATCCCTTCCCAGCCTCCCCTGCTTCCTCAGGCTCTGGGCCCCAGCAGTGTCCCCTGGGAAGGGATGCCACAGCTCAGAACCTGACACAGTGTGAGCTGTGGCATCCCTTCCCAGCCTCCCCTGCTTCCTCAGGCTCTGGGCCCCAGCAGTGTCCCCTGGGAAGGGATGCCACAGCTCAGAACCTGACACAGTGTGAGCTGTGGCATCCCTTCCCAGCCTCCCCTGCTTCCTCAGGCTCTGGGCCCCAGCAGTGTCCCCTGGGAAGGGATGCCACAGCTCAGAACCTGACACAGTGTGAGCTGTGGCATCCCTTCCCAGCCTCCCCTGCTTCCTCAGGCTCTGGGCCCCAGCAGTGTCCCCTGGGAAGGGATGCCACAGCTCAGAACCTGACACAGTGTGAGCTGTCCCGTGTCTGCAGGGACAGGCTGGCCCAGGTCACCTGCAGAGGTGCTCAGGAGGTGTGGGGCTCAGCTGCTGGGGCACAACACAGCAAAGCACATGCAGAGTGAATCTCAAAGGACATAGGACCTGGCACTGTGCTCAGGCAGGGGCAGGCAGGGTGACCAGCCAGTCTCACATCCCCAGCACACACAGTCTGAGTGAGCCTGGGGAGTCTGAACAACCCACAGCTGGCACTCACCCAGCAGCCACGGAGCAGCAGCTCCATCACAAGTTGTTTCTCTAAGGTGGGAGGGCTGCAGGATGCAAGTGCTGCATCTATTCTGGTCCTTAAAGCAGCTTTGCTGCTCATGTTCACACGGGAGGAGTGTCAGGGTCAATCAAGCACCATTTGGTACCAGGTGGAAATGCCAATTAAGATTGCTTTTGATGACCACTGCAGCTGAGGGCCAGCAGCACAGCCTGTCCAGGGGAGGCATGGGCTTCGTTCCCATGCCACACAGCTTTGGAAGCAGCATTTTTACAGCAGTGTGGTAAATCAGGGCTCCAGGTTGCCCAGCGAGGTGGCAGATGCCCCACTGCTGAACACAGCCAAGGTTAATTGTACAGGACTCTGGACAGCCTGATCCAGTTGGAGAGGTGCCTGCTCACTCAGTGCAGTCAGACTGGATGACCTTTAAGGGTCTCTCTCCCCATTCTGTGGTTCCCTACCCTGGCTCAAGGCTGTGTTCTGGTAGCCATACCACACAATGCAGTGGGTACCACCGTGGGCTCTTGTCAGCCTTTCTAGAAGGCACAGTCCTGGGAGGTTAAGTCTGGGGTACAGCTGAAAAACGACCTCAAGTGCAATAATGTCACCAGAGTTCATCTTCTTCTGCTGGCTGCTTTAATAATAATACTCCTTGGGGACCATGAGAGTGTAGATGCTGCTGTATTGCAGCTTCTGTTGTCAGGACGACAGGCTGTCAAATGGTGCAGTCTGAAGGGCTTCTTTGGGGGCCAGAGAGAGGAAAGGTGGGTGAGATCACTTGGGGTTGCTCTTTATTGTTTTTATTATGTCCAACTGGTGTAGTAAAACTGAAACACTGAGCTGTCTCTATGCCCAGTCGCCAACTGCTGTCCTAGAGCTCTGTGGATCATAGAGCATCAGCTGCTCCATTCATCCAGATTTTTTCACCCACCTCCATGCAGAGATACCAGATGCTGCACTCGTCTCCCTCCTCTTTCTCTGCTTAACTAGCTTCTCTCCTGAGAGGCTCTCCTGATACACACAGCATTCAACAAGGGGAAGAAGGACAAGCCTGTGTTTCAAGTACTGTTTTTCTGGCTTCTCCTGTCAGCCCTGTCCTTGTTTTTGCTCACTCAGCTGCTTTCTTTATCATCCTTGTATGCACTTTTAAATACTTACAGGCTGGGTTTGGTATCAAAGCAGACACAAGGCCCTTTGCAAGACTGCAGCACAAAACTAGAGTCTGCTCTTCCCCTACACAAAGCACAATTCAACATCCTATGCCACGTGCTGCAGACCTTCAAAGTCTTCTACACAGAGGAAAATATATGACAAGAAAATCCTGGTTCCACTCCTCATTGTCCCTGAGGATCACTGTACAAGACAGCAAGTCACTTAATCCTCTACATTTGAGTTTCCCTTCACATAAGGACGATGAATCATTCAATATCTTATAAAAAGAAATAAAGAAATATAGCCCCATAAGAGCCCTTTGGAAGAAGTAGTCCATCTGTATACCTTAAAATGTCCAGTAAAGAAATGTCAACACATAATAAAATTATTAATAATAAATACTATTAAAGCTAATTTGGTAGGGGCCTTATAATTCTACAAAGCATGCTTTTCTGAACAGCTCTCTGAAGAGTGTGATGGGGTTTGGAAAATCCCACTGATTGGAAAATGTGGTGAAACAAACAATATGCAATATTTGATGAGAGATTCTCAGACAGCATACCAAGAAACACCCCCTCAGTATTTTTGAAATTATGTCTTTACATCACTAGCCAATATGTTAAGTATAAAAATAACAGAGCAATTGCAAATTTAGACAAACTTTTATAAATTTTGGGAATATATTACAAACCAGAAGCCACAAGATTTCCAGACTCCCTTCATGGCTGCATCTGTGTTACAGAAGGGTTTGGGTATGAATGCTGAAGGTCCTTTTTGAATAATTTTGATTGTCAAACACAAATGACCGTTCTCAAGGTTGCTGAAAAAGACCACTGTAATGCTTTTATGTTACAGGATATAACTGAGCCCAAATGACATTCCAAAAAAAAAGCTTTTCATTATTTCTTCTCCCATTCGCTCCCATGAATTTGTCATTGGACTAAATGTGAATCTCCTCTTTGAGAAAGGGTACAGGATAATTACTGAGAACATGTAAGCCACTGAAACTTCTACTCCTACAAGACTTGCTGCTTGAACAGTTTGAAAAATGCAGGCAAGGAAACCCAAAGGTTAATATTTCTAGACTACCCCAAATTTCTAATGGCAAAGCCAATATCCATTTGTTAGAGCTAACACTGTTTCCTTCCTCTGCTATTGCTTTGCATCTTAGCATGACCAAAGGTTACAGCATCCTGATATTTCCACTCTAGCCAATCATCTGATCAAGTATGTGATGGAAATCAACAGCAATTCTGCTTTCATTAATCAGGATAATAACTGGCCATAAATAACATCTTTGCAGCTACTGTGAAGCAACAGCAAAACCTTGAAAAACAACAAACTGCATGTCTCCCTCCTTAGAGGAGTGTCTCACTTCTGCAGCACTGCAAGGAATGCTGGAATTTACACAACATTTAAATTTCATGCTAAATCCAGCCATCAACCTTGAAGGTGAGAGACACAGAGGTATCTATTCCAGTCAACCTGGCTGTAACATCAGTTCCTTTTAAAGTATTTGGGTTTGGGTTTTAGTGGGGGATTTTTTGAGAATCAAAGTAAAAAAAAAGAAGATTCCCAAAAGGGAACGTCATTCTGTATTTTCACACAAAGACAATGCTTACAAAAGTCAACCATCTAATGTATTACAAAATTATTGTGGCAGAAATTTTCTTGGATTTTCTGATGTCAGCTGTGTAAATGAATAATAAAAAAAAATTATTGTGTAGTATATTTAATACAGAGCATATGGGAGAAATGACCAACCATGAAGTATATCAGAATGGTGGAAGCACATCCTCTGAAATTTTAAAATGGAGGAAGAGTATGTTTAGATGAATTGCAAGGCAAAGCCAGGTTGGGGAATGCTGGGGAAATGCTGAAGATGTGGTTTGTCAAGTCACAAAGACTTGGAACAGTGCATGTGTGGAGTGTTTGCCTCCTGTGTTTGGAACAGACCCCAGGAGATTGTAACAAAAAGAACTACAAAGGTGTATGGCAGTAAAAGCACAAAGTATTCAAGTCCAAACACTTCTTTAATTGGGTACTGGATTTTCACATTCATAACGCTGTACTAATTAAAAATGGATTTAGCAGACTTAGCTCCTGATAAAATCTGGTGAAAACATTATGCAGTCTCAAAGCTGCAGAGAGAGACAATGGGTTTGGACCTGTGGTTAATTATGATCCCTTCATGTCCAGCTGCATGGCTGTCTGTGGGCAGTGAAATTCCCATTCCAAGTCCTGTAAGGACAGCATTTTGGGACACTCAGTATACCCAGAGGAGCCAACCACTGTATGCTCCTGCTTCAGCTGAGGGAGGGATTACTGAACACACTGTACACATACATATCTATATCTATATATGTGCCTTTATATTTTTATATATACACATATATACACACCCAAGATGCTGAAGTTCATGCCCCATTTTGTAATGTAAAAAGCCAAAGAGAAAATTAATGGGAAGAACAAAAAAAAAAAGACATTAACACAGGGAAAATATTAATATTTTCAAGTGGAGCTAAGACCCTTCTGCAGTCTGCTGATTTAGAGAAAAATTACCCAAAAAACCCACTTACCACATTCACTTGTATAGGGATTTTGCATTCTACATCAGTGTCAGGTATCATATTTCTGTTTGATACTCTGAATTCAAACAGGTGTTTGACACAGCACATCACCAAGTGCACTTCCTTTTGAGGAAGGAATCGTACACAGTTTGAACAAAACCCCAGCTGCTGGCTGCAAAATTGATACCAAATAAGAGGGGATGATTTGTGATCCTACTCTCAGTGCTTTTCTCAAAGTAAGTTCTTACTTATATGTGTAGTTAGATTGCTCAAGGTTGGCCAATATAACTCAGCTTTCATATTGCAGTTATCTGCATTTTCTCCCCTTCATGGAGCGCCCTGGTTTGGGTCTGCAGTCGTATGAGCTCAGCTCTTGGTGACCCTAGAGAAGACCAGAAGGTCAGAGCTGCTATGCCAGGAAATCATTTCCTTTTAATAAGTTTGTCCTGGACCCAGCTGCTTCCCAGACCAGAAAGATCATTTTTAGAAAAGAAATAATACAGGAGGGTATCAAGTCCCTGTGTTGTCCTGTGCTTGGTCAGTAGTGCTTCACAGTGGCCAGGGAATGCCAAAACACAAACCCAGCAGGTCACAGAGGTTACCACAGCACTGACATGATCAGTGCAATTATAACACATGGTAGAAGGTGGCACACACATGCAAAAAAGCCTGGGTAGCAGCATGAATATATTAGAAAGAGTGTGTGACACTGGAGCTACTTGGGAGCTTCAGCAGTCAGTAACTGTACATACATATATACATATATATATATATATATATATACACAAATATACACAGACACAGAGGGCAGGCATCAAAAAAACCCAGTACCTTACTTTTTAACATTAGAAATACAGAAAAATTTTCAAACTCTGGCCAGTCCATCATGGTGAGCAGAAGGCTGCTTTGGAGAAAGGGTTGGAATTCCTTGAATTCCCCTGGAATGTCCCTCCCTGCCAGCCTGGTGAGGACTGGACCAAGGCAGCTCATTACTCTGGACTGTGAGCAGGGGTGGAGTGCCAGGCACATCCTGGACACACCACACACACAGGCTCCACTCGTTGCACTTCTGTTCCTCTACATCAACACATGGGCAAGAAAAAGCATGACCTTCAATTTGGGATTAATCCTTCCTACCATAAAAAAAGCCAGCAAGAATTTCACTGTTTTCACAAGGAAGACTAGATTCCAGACTGTGAAAGAGCAGCTCTGCTGCCTTTTGGGTTATTGTCTGGGTAAGAGCAGCTCTGCTGCCTTTTGGATTATTGTCTGGGCAAGAGCAGCTCTGCTGCATTTTGGGTTATTGTCTGGGCAAGAGCAGCTCTGCTGCCTTTTGGATTATTGTCTGGGCAAGAGCAGCTCTGCTGCCTTTTGGATTATTGTCTGGGCAAGAGCAGCTCTGCTGCCTTTTGGATTATTGTCTGGGCAAGAGCAGCTCTGCTGCATTTTGGGTTATTGTCTGGGCAAGAGCAGCTCTGCTGCCTTTTGGATTATTGTCTGGGCAAGAGCAGCTCTGCTGCCTTTTGGATTATTGTCTGGGCAAGAGCAGCTCTGCTGCATTTTGGATTATTGTCTGGGTAAGAGCAGCTCTGCTGCCTTTTGGATTATTGTCTGGGCAAGAGCAGCTCTGCTGCATTTTGGATTATTGTCTTCTGTCCCTGGTGGTGGGCCAACATTTAGAACTTCCTCAGCTCCTAGGAAATGCATTTTCTATTTTAAAAAAAGGCTTAGGGGAGCTATGCTGGGAAATTCTCATTTATTCTGAATAACCTTTCTCTGTATTAAAATTATTTCTACACTTCAGTCTACGTGGGTGGAGGAGGGTAAAAATCAAAGTAATGCATTTTCTTCTGTTGGGATAAACAAGTTGGTGTGGGTGTGTCTCATGTTAAAATGAGACAAAATATTTTTTAACGTCAACTTTCTATTACTCATTTGAAAATAGCTTCACAAAAGCCAAATGTGTCTTTTTGAAGGATTAAAAGAGTATGAAAACAAATTTTATTTTAATTCACCATCAACCTTGTTAAGGACACTTTTCACCTACTCAAAACAGTTTTCCTATACATGGAAAGACTTTATGAACACTACAGATTTCAAAATAGCCAGAATTTTTTCTTTTAAGACTGAGTATATTATGGGTCACTGAGGGAAAAAAGCCTTTCAAAAACAATTCAAGCAGGTCTCCTCAAAACGTGATAAAAACAAACAAAGCATCAATTCAGTGTCTGGATTGATGAATGAAGTGCTTAACCCCAATTTCTGGTTGACCAGAACTTGCTCTGCTTCCTGCATTTTTCTTCCAAGTACTGACAGAGACTTGGAATGTCTTTATTGACACAACGCTGACATAGTTTCCCAAGCTTAGGAAACACATTGTGAAATAGCCAAAATTCTGGGTTTACAAATTTAGTGTACACAAATTCAATTCCTAATTCAGGGATCAGAATGCAAATGATAGTTAAGAATTTAGTGACCAGCAATGTAAAACCTATAAATCTACAATAGCA
The DNA here is from genome assembly GCA_032173965.1 of Sitta carolinensis. NCBI lineage: Eukaryota > Metazoa > Chordata > Aves > Passeriformes > Sittidae > Sitta > Sitta carolinensis. The sequence continues at coordinate 544,314 of JAVUNC010000019.1, forward strand.
GAGAACAGGAAATATTCTCTTAGAGTAGATACTTCAAGGCTGTTAAGGTTTTAGTGTCAGCTTCATAAAAGAATTATATTCTTCCATTTTAAAGTGAATTGGAATTTGAATTTCAGCCCATCAGCTCTTCCATCAACTTTATTGATGATTATTAATACCTATTGATGGCTGCATTACTTTTAATGCGGTTTGCTAGTGAATGGCCCATCAGAACTTCAATAACTTAATATTTCTACAAAGAAATACACAGCTTGTTTTGTATGGCATCCCAAGTTACTGTACAGACATTATACTACAGCATCTAAATGCATGAAAATTACTCATTATTCATAGTAGCAGGAGGCATCTCAAACATGTGATGAATTCATTAAATCAGTTTAGAAGGGATTAGTCATTTAAGAGCATTCTAAAGAAGCATTTTGCTACTTCCCCGCAGAGCTTTATCTCGAATTTGCATGACAACACACCATGTCGTGAGTAGCACAAGGGCGCAGCTCTGCCCCTCTGGGTTTGGGTGGGGAGGTTTGGAGCAGAAAAGCTGCAGAGGTTGGAAGGCACCAGAGCCTGTCCTGAGCAGGACAGGGCAAGCTGGGGTTTGCCCCGAGGCAGAGGGAGCTGAGCGCGATGTCAGCAGCACCTCTGCTGACAAAATCGGTTTTGTGTAGATTGACAGAGAGAAACTGAATACAAGAGCATCCAACTCCCTGAACAGCTTTTAAAAAGCATCATGGGAAAGAACACAGTGCTTAACTGGTTATTTACATTTGGACATTTTTTTTTTAAATTGACAACTTTGCTTCCTTGGGAATTTGGCATAATTCCCAAGCCACAGCCCCTTCCAGACATCTCAGTCGTGTCCAATGCCCTCAGTTTTCAGTGCTGTAAGATGCATGCCAGTCAAAAATCAAAATCCTCTTCCCACAGGACTCGTGGGATTGTTTTGGTGAGTACAGACACGGCGAAAGAAGCAGGCTGTCAGTTTGACCATTATGAAATCCATCATCAAATGGGACAATACTCTAAAATTAAAACCTTTCTCTTCTCAGTGTAAGAAAGCTTTGTTGAAACCTTCCAGCAATCCTGGCTTTTGTGTACCGGAAAGAATTCTGGGATACCATTTTGAACCTCTAAAAGGCAGAATATAATGCCCTGGACTGCCCCTCTGAAAACAAACTGCTGCCAACACCCCCTGAGATTTAAAATCAGGGCTTGAGGCACTCCTAGCTGAAAGGTATGATTTGAGAGAGGTTCTCTCGCTAGTTAGAGCCTACACTAGCAAAAGAAGAAAGATTAAGCTAATGCCGTAGAGGAAAGCACAAGTACATTTTAAAATTGTTTTTTGAAAGAGATGCTGGGAGTCCTGTGCACTGGCACAGTTGGAATGCCATAGAATAAACACACCACTCCATGTCCAAAAGCCAGTAATCTTACACTGCCAGGGAGGGAGACTCTCTGTTACAATCACTGCTCTCTCAAGTGCGTTCTGACTAGGAGCTTTGACTCTAACTGACTAAATCATTCTTGATTTGTAAGGATACAGAACATTCTTTGCCACTTCTTTCACTCCAACAAAATCCTGGTAACGTACCTAGATCCTGCTGCCTTCCTTTTTTACATCAGGCTACAAATTTCAGCTTCTGGGAAAGCTACTTGTGCTTTCTATCATGACACTCCGAAGTATTCAGAATTAGTCATTTAATCTCTATCCGGGCTAAAATGGCTTACTAGAGAAATCTCAGCTTAATAAATTATGTATAAGAATTCTCCCTTTTATGTAGTGTGAGCAGACATTTGAGCTATAACGTCATTTGTGGCTGCAGCAGAATGAAGCGAGCAAACGCAGGATGGTACAACCCAGTGGAAGTTAATATTGCTCACAAAGCTGGTGTGCACGGAGAGAAACAACTGCCAAAGCCAGAGCATTTGCTAAAGGCCTTTGCCATTCTTAAAGACAGCAAATTTGCACCCCATCACAAGCCAAAGGCAATGACAGGTGGCTATGAAGCAAGCTTTTCTCTTCTTATCTTTCTACCAAGCTGGAGCTATGATATCCAATTTGGAAATCCAGAACTGTTTAAATATTTGGTGGGAAAAACCAGACCTCCTCCATGCAGCCTGTGACTCCTGCTGCCTCCCAGCCTGTAGCATTTCCTTGGTCTGGAATACTCTCCATGAGGGTGAGTTCTGTCACTCGACTCCCCCACAATACCCCCAGTGCCTTCTCTCTGGTTCCCCTCAAAGATTCCAAAAATGGAGAGCAACATCGAGTTAATCTGCTCTAATTTCAGAACATTGTTACAGCGAGTATTGCTCTGAAAAACCTCTCTCAGCTTCCTTTCAGCTGCGAAGTCTTCAAGTCCAACACCCAGCACCTGCAGGCACAGACTGCAGTTTCAGTTCCTTAGGATGGTAGAGAGGGAGATGCAGCAAATTATCCCCCTGCTCCCACTTAGATGAAAATTTCAGTGACTGGCAGCAGAAGGAGTTAATTAAAGGTCTGCTTTCTCTTTTCCTTTAGGAAAAATAAGAAGTTTTCTAAGTCTGAGCTCCACTCTGAGGTAACTAGACAGCTAATAACTTCAGGAGGAATTTCAGCCACTTGAGGAAACTGCTCAGGAGTCACCTGAGAGCAAGCTGACACTTTTAGAGGAGAGGATATTTCACTGGCATTTGTTGAGAAAGTGAGTGAAAGGAAGCTGCTTTCACAGCACAGACAGGGACAGCAATGACATGCCAGGCACAGAGCACTGGGAACCTTTCCCTTGGCCACAAACCTTTAAGCACCACAGACAGTAACATTTTACACCTGCAGGGCTGTTCTACAGGAGGTGTAAAGGGGAAACACGCAGTGTCCTGCCCTCCCAGCCCAGCTCAAACCACCGTCGAGGCAGGAAGGAGGAACAGCACAAGGAATGTTGCCTTTACTTTGCCTAAATCCGTTTCTAGGTTAGAAGGTCAAGACCAACTGGCCAGTTTGGGAACCTTCCAGTGCATTGTCTGCTTCTCTCTGCCACTGTCCCCACAATGATGATCCAGCCCCAGCACTGGGGGAACATCTCTGGCACCCAAGGGCCTGGGACAGGGAGCCCCCACCCCAGGAATATGGGCAAAGGAATGGACAGAGCAGCCAGAGCTCCCCTGGGCTGAGTGGATGTGTCTGCAGAGCACCCAGCACTGCAGGGGGACTCACACAACCAACAAAGGCATCCCCTGATGATGGGGAATGTCAAAAACCAGGTTCACTCTCCTGGAAAATTTTAAAAATGTTTAATAGAGACAATAAGAGACATAATAAATAAGGTAAAGGTTAATGCAGCTGGCTGGGTGTCTTGGTGTGCTGCCAAGAGCTCACTGGAATTCCTCTTTTTTATCCTGTTCTTTATGTATGGACTTATGCACATTCACTTTTCTAGGAACTGCTCTGTATGGTCACTCCTTGGGTCTGTCAAATGCAATTCCACTTTTATTCAGTTCTTATCTTTTGATTTGGGCTTTGATCTCTTTTTTCACTAGCAGTGAATGCTGAGAGTCGCTTGGGCTTCTTCTGGAAATGATCTTATCTATTCAGGCAGCTGAAACACACTACACCTAAACTCCAAACTACAGCAAAAAACTTATTATGCATCTATTCAGGCAGTTAAAACACACTAAAAACTACAGAAATCAACATCATACTTACAACATTCTTTCCAACATTTGTGAAAAGCCAATACCAAAAGATGCATTTTTACCAGGGCACCTCGGAGCAACGAGCACGTCTAAAAATAGGAGAGGTTTCTGAGAAAAATCCCCCAAGCTGCCCTTGTGTGCATTTGGAATCTGTATGGGTATATTTGGGGGGAATACACAGTACCCACATTTCGACTAGTTGAACACTTTTGGAGCCAGAGATGGAACTGATTACTGAAAGGAGAATTGTAATTCTGCTATTTACACTTCAAAGGAGATGCAATACATCACAAATGTAACTAACAGAAGGTACCAGTTCATCTTAATTCTACAAAATTCCATTTGCAGAAATAGACCAGAGAAGTGTTAGAAGCGACAGGCTAGGGGGATATTTCTATAAAAAAATCACAGATACTGAAACCAGAATAAATTCTAAATTCTAAAAAGATGCCTTTAACGTGCATCACCTCAAATCTCTAAAGTCTCGTACCTTCCACACATTTCCAAGAGCACATATTATTCACATTATTTAACATTTGCATTCTGATTGCAATCAGCCTTCTTTTAATAAAATAAATAGTGTTACAGTCTGTTAACCTAGAACCATCAAACTCTCGCCTCCATTATCAATCAATGCCACTTTTCTGCTGACTGCAACTCAATTAAAATCCAATTATTTGAGTAACTGGATGGAAATTGCTATCATAAGATGTACATTTTTATTAGGAACACTTTGTGTAGAAAACTGACAGCACAGGAGTTCTGACACTGTGGTTAACAAATGTTTTGTAACCTGGGCTGGGAAGAGCACTGCCAATAAATAAGGAGGGCAGAGTCCCTTCTGGAATTTTCTGATGGCAAAGTGGGGCCTTTGGGCTCAGAGCAGCTCCAAAGTGATGTGAGTTCTGCTAGCATTACTAGGAGTTCTAGAAACTTGGTCCTTCTGAGCCTCAAAGCTTGCTATTTCTACAGATTTTAAGAAAGAAAAAAAGTAATTACATATTCTGAGAGTATCTTACCACATTACCCATGGAGTTAATTATAAAACATGTCAGTCAGTGATACTGATTCTTGAGGTGATAGCAATGTCAAATTCTTTCATTTATTTTATTTCTTACATTAACTGGGATCAGGTAAGGAGCTGTTTATTAACAGGACATCTCTCAATATGTTTGCAGCTGTGTGCCTTCATTTGAAAAAAAATGCCTTAGGAGGAAATCCCCAAGTATAAATTTGCTGCTTAGTTTTTAATCACATCTATTTTCTACCAGAGCTCTGATTTATTTCACCAAAGTGTGGATTGTGCATTCTTCCTTCATCCAACACTAAAAAGCTGAATTCTTTTATTCTGATAACTTATGCAGGTAAAAAATACCATCACACTACTTTACCTTCAGTATGTCAACTCTATATATTAAAAAAAAAAAAATCTTTTAAATATCTAGTTTTAATTTTATAAAATAGATTTAAAATATTAAAATATTTCTCTTTTTTTTCATGTCTAATTATCTAGGACTCACTTGGCACCTGGAAATTACGATGGAGAATCATTTTTAGGAACAAAAGGTCTCCTATCAAACATGTTTTTTTAGCTGATCTCAAATACCCTTATAAAGCAAGTACGGGTTCTTTAATGTATTTCTTTTCAATGTAATGTTATTGTCTTCTACCTTGCATCATAAAATCGTATCATCTGTATTATACCTACTACAGTTTTAATAAATTTCTGCAGAGGTTGTTCATTGAAGATTACACTGAGGATTTGAACTGGGCTATTAGATTATGATTACTTGCATTTGACAAAATAACTTGAAGTGGCACACAGCAAGGAATGAAAAGAGCCCCCAGAAAAATCAAGGATAAGAAAATGGAAATATTATAGATAAGCAAAGTAATTCCAAAATGTGATTTATAATAAAAGTCTCTCGACAGAATGTCATGTTCATGTTACTTTTTCATTGTGTTTACTGTACTTGACTTTTGTTCCATATATTAGATTTTATATCTTCCCTGTCATTTTCCTTGTGATTTCAGGCAACACCCTAAAATATTTTTAGCTGCTTTACAAACTCTGAAGTTGCCTTGAGTAGTGAACGCTGTTTATCACAAGTGCATGACAGTTTTCACACATGCTGGAACCTGTCTGCTTCCTGGAAATTTATAATATTTTCACATGCAAACAGTCTAGCTCCCTCTGAAGCAGCACTGGAATAAATACTCGAAGCCTTTTGACTCTCCACGCTAGCAGGGTCTCTTAGGCAAGCTCTGAGAAGTCATCTTATAAAAGGGGTCCACGAAAAATTCCAGAACTCAAGCCATTCACACAGTCCTTAAAAGTGAGATAATTTACATGATGTGTGTTAAAATCACAGCTACTCACCCGTTTTCTCAAGTTGTAGGTCAAAATGAGATTTCTGGAGAAGGAGTGTGAAAAGGCCGTGTAGAACTCCAGCACTTTCTGCAAGGCATCCCTTTTAATCACGTGCAGATCACAGTAAGTCAGAGCCCTGACATTAGCACAGGACTGGGCCAGAGTCGACTCCTTCCAGAACACATCACCAAAAACGTCTCCTTTGCCTGCAGAAAACCAACAGCATTGCTTTCAATAACAGCACTACTCCCATCAAAACTACAAAAGAACAGACATCGCATTCATGCAGTCAAGTTTCTTCTATTTTTGCACTCAAGGAAAATAACTGTCTAAAAAAGTACTTTTTGAAATATTTAATTGAAAACTTTTTCCATTATCTTTTTCTTAATTACAACAGCCTAGCAAAACTTCATAAGAATAAATCATACTTTAAAAGTGTTCTATGTGACAAGTTTCCTTTAAATATCAAGAAATGTTTTTCTTTAAAATTCAAGAAAAGTGGTTCATTCTTGGTTCATGTTCTCTTCTGATGCCTTTCAAAGAAATTAATTAAGAGGAAATGGTTCTTCCTTCCTCCTTTTAACTGTCACACGAAGGATCTGTTTCTTACATCTGTGTTGTTGATTTTTCTTAATCTGGCTAACATTTACCCACTGTTGTGTCAATAAAATCATCCTGTGTCACACATCAGTGCAGTCACAGGCTGCAGCCAAACCAAGAAGAGTCCAATTAGTTGTCCCCAACATAACAATGTCAAGGCAGGAAAATTCAGCTGTTTCACACTGGAAGGAAGAAAACAGCCACTTCCTCACACCCTTGCCATGTGGGTGTCTCCAGGAGCTCAGGGCAGCAGTGAAATCCCTGCTGTGGAATCCTGCAGGGATGGATTTACACCAGCCAACACTGCAAGGATGGATCTGCACAGCCAATCCTGCAGGGATGGATTTACACCAGCCAATCCTGCAGGGATGGATTTACACCAGCCAATCCTGCAGGGATGGATTTACACCAGCCAATCCTGCAGGGATGGATCTGCACAGCCAATCCTGCAGGGATGGATTTACACCAGCCAATCCTGCAGGGATGGATCTGCACAGCCAATCCTGCAGGGATGGATTTACACCAGCCAATCCTGCAGGGATGGATCTGCACAGCCGATCCTGCAGGGATGGATTTACACCAGCCAATCCTGCAGGGATGGATTTACACCAGCCAATCCTGCAGGGATGGATCTGCACAGCCAATCCTGCAGGGATGGATCTGCACAGCCAATCCTGCAGGGATGGATCTGCACAGCCAATCCTGCAGGGATGGATCTGCACAGCCAATCCTGCAAGGATGGATTTACACCAGCCAACACTGCAAGGATGGATCTGCACAGCCAATCCTGCAGGGATGGATTTACACCAGCCAATCCTGCAGGGATGGATCTGCACAGCCAATCCTGCAGGGATGGATCTGCACAGCCAATCCTGAAGGGATGGATTTACACTAGCCAATCCTGCAGCGATGGATTTACACCAGCCAATCCTGCAGGGATGGATCTGCACAGCCAATCCTGCAGGGATGGATTTACACCAGCCAATCCTGCAGGGATGGATTTACACCAGCCAATCCTGCAAGGATGGATTTACACCAGCCAACACTGCAAGGATGGATCTGCACAGCCAATCCTGCAGGGATGGATTTACACCAGCCAATCCTGCAGGGATGGATCTGCACCAGCCAATCCTGCAGGGATGGATTTACACCAGCCAATCCTGCAGGGATGGATTTACACCAGCCAATCCTGCAGGGATGGATCTGCCCAGCCAATCCTGCAGGGATGGATTTACACCAGCCAATCCTGCAGGGATGGATCTGCACAGCCAATCCTGCAGGGATGGATTTACACCAGCCAATCGTGCAGGGATGGATCCGCACAGCCAATCCTGCAGGGATGGATCTGCACAGCCAATCCTGCAGGGATGGATCTGCACAGCCAGTCCTGCAGGATGGATCTGCACAGCCAATCCTGCAGGGATGGATTTACACCAGCCTGGGCACCACGGTCGAGCTGAGCAGCAGCCCCCAGTCAGGATTTCACTGGATACACCTCAGCTCAGCCGGGGCACAAACAGCAGTGTAGGAGAAAGTTACAAATTCATTCACAAGAGTAATGGTCTGTTAGCAAAAAAGAAATATTCACTTGTTGCCTTGATAATGAAAAGTTCTACTGTTCTTGTTTTGAAATGTGTTTTCCTCCTAAACTTCTGCTGGTGCTATATCATCACTGCCCATCTCTCTTAAAACCAACAACATGGACATACATTCATAACTGTCCAGGTGTGGTAGGAATGGTCTCTTGTCTTAGAAGTAATACCTTGCCCATAACGATTCTTTAATCCAAAGCATCAAAATATATATTAGTTTACTGCCTTCCCTCAGGTTCTTCTAGATTTCCTTCCCTAAACAGTCATTTTTGAAAGCCTATATGAAGTCAAGAGAACTATCATAAGTAAAGAGCTCAAGAAAACTAAATCCAACCAGAATTCCCATCTCAGCCCTTCAGCTGTACCCCCACCCTTACCTAATCTCTTCCATTCCATGATTAGCATTTGTTCTTTGAGGAAAAGCCATCAGCTTGATGGTAAACTACCCTGACTTGCAATAAGTTATTGCTATAATGTTATAATGTTGTATCATGTGTTCCCAGTCTTCCACAGAAGATTTACACCATCCACCTCCCATGGATCAGTTTAGATCCTGACCACTTTAGAATTTATTTTAATTTTAAATACGTATATACATTGAAACCACCTGTTCTGTTAGCACATTTTCCACAAAATTAGGCAAAGACACCATAAAGATAACCCTTCTTTCACCTTTAGACTCTTGCATAAGACAATGTAAAAATCTGGAAATAGTACAAAAGCTTCATATCACCCAGAGTGCTGGTAGTCCCACAGCCCAGTCCAGTAAACAACTTTTCTTTTTAATAGCAACGACTTTTCACATTTTCAATTATTTGTATGGTTTTGTTAGCAGATACATTAAAAATGGCTTCACATTTTCAATTATTTGTATGGTTTTGTTAGCAGATACATTAAAAATGGCTAAAGCTTCCATGTACTTAAAACAGATAATCTACAAGGCTTTTAGACAAATACACAATATACTCAAAAATTGAAATGAAACAGTTTTTATGCACCATAAAAACTGATATGCTTCACTGGGTAAAAATGGATTGTTTGCCTTTGGACTAAATATGCTTTTATTCACAATCTTCCAGGCAATTAGCTAAACAACTGTTTTAATTAACGCTCTGGAATCTATCAAGCATTGAATTGTGCCATCACTGATGAGCAACAGCTAGAGCTGGTAGTCCAAGCACAAGGGAGAGGGATTCTAGCTCGTTTCTGTGTATTGCTTAACATCCCCAGACAAGTTTCCCAGCCTTAGAATGACAAGCATTCTGCTCCTGCCCCGCAGCAAGGGGAGGAATCAGTAGCACAATCCCAGCACAAGCACACGGTGCTGCTGTGCCCACCCCAGAAGAGAGGCACAGCACAAGTTAGTTATGGCTTACTCTTTTTGAAATTTAATTCTGTTTTTCCCATAACACAGGGAGACACAACTTTGTCCTTCACTTGTGGCAGCAGCCACAGTTCCCCTTCGCTGTTTGCAGCTCTCCCCTCCAGAGCTCTCCCTCCTGCAGGGTCCTGCCCCCTCCCATCGGGGGCAAGAGCAGCACAGGCAGGAGCTGGATCTGCTGGGTGCCTGCTGAGCTGAACCAGAGCAAAACTCACATCACAGAAGGCCTTAAGTTTTTAAGAAACAAACTTCAAACCCCAAAGAAGTTCTACTCTTTTCCTTCATTAAAAAACTCCCTTGAAGTTAACAGCCAGCGATCTGGCTGAAAATGAATCCTACACAGTGTTCCAGTTTCCAAAGCCAGGCACAGGCAAGCAGCTCATGGCTTTATTTCTGTCAAGTCCATTTTTTAAATGATGGGTACCAAAAGTATTAAACTTGATTGTCAGATTCTAAAAAAGCCCCCCATGTTTGACATTTATAGAAAAATGAGGCGGGAAAGGAGCAGTAGAAATCTATATAGCAAGAAGAAATTAAAATTCCACCCAGGATTACCTGCACTGCATTAGAACAATTGGCCTCTTATGCATAATAAAGAATTGCATACCATCTCCCTTTGTCTATATGTTCTCCACAAAGTAAGACCAATCACTGTGGAAAAAGGAATTAAAATTAAAAGGGGGGGGGGGCAGACTAAGTGGGTGTTTTATCAAAACCATCTGTAGTTGGAAAGCAAGAAGGGTATGGTGATACTTCTGACTCAGAAGGTGGTTGGCAAAGTCCAAGGTCTGCATTAGGGAACCTGAGCCAAAAGCCTCTTTTTATATTTAACTCCAGGCTTTATATATTTCACCTTACCTCTGAAGAAAGATTAAAAAGCTAGAGAAATGCAGATGGCCATTTGTTTGTCAGTACTTTGCATTTCTCATTCCCAGCTTGCTGAATTCCAGATGTTTGCCAGAAACATTATCTGTCAATCACATTTAAAGTGGGTGATCTAAGCTTTTACCATCAATCATTTATATTCCCTGCTGGATCTGTGGGCTGAGGACCTTTTCCACCATCAGCTCAGCATGCATTGGAAAGCCAAGTAGTTTTCTGCCTTTTATCTTTCCTTGTTTGTTTTAATTATAATAACAAGTCCCCAAACCCTGATATATTTAAACTGTGAAGAAATATTTTATAAAACCGTCTGTTTCCATGTTTGTTCTTTCCCAGTTTCTTCTCCACATCAGATTTGCTGTTTATCTTACAAGTGAAAAGATGATTTCTCTGTTACCACTGCCAATTCAGCCTGAGTCAGGAGTAAGGTCAAGCCACATCCACTCTCTCCTGAAAGCAGCACCAGTGGGGAAGAGCTGATTATTGCAGCTTAGCAGGAGCTCTGCTGATTCTGGGGAAAGGATCACCCTCTTACACCACAACTGTGCTGCCTTGATACCACAAGTTCCATCTCTTTTCACTCTTAGAAGAGGAAAGACTGAAAGAAATATCTTCTCTCAGACAGAAGATATTCCACTCTACTCCAAAAAAATATGGCTCACGTGGAATATGTGTCTGGGTGATAACCTCCTCAGTCCACTTTTGAGCTGTGGGTGTCTGGAGGTCCTGGTGCAGTTTTGGTGGGATGGCTGGGGGAGAAGATCAGGCTGTGGATTCACGGGTTGCAGGTCTTCCAAGTCAGTATGGATTTTGAAGGCATTCACACAAATCCATGGATTTTCAGTATATCAGACACAATATTCCTGCTGGAATCCTTCTCACAGCAGTAATGGTTGATGCAGCAGCCACTGGCAGAATCTGGGCCATGGCCCTCCCAGTCTGCCTTCCCCTACGTGCTTGAACTTTAGGATTGGGATCTGAGCCAGTGCCAGCAGATCCAAAGGCAGACAGAACCCCAGACACTGCTCCTGGCTGAGCAGTGAACGAGCAGCCCTGCCCTGCTCGGAGGCAATGCAGCACTGAGCACAGCCAGGCACCCAGGGGTTTGGCAAACCCAGCTCCTGATCCACGGGGAGCTGCTAGCACCCCCAGGAGCTGCTCTCCAGCTCCCAGCAGTGGGGACACCGACTGCCCCAACAGCACACACAGATCCTCAGGGTCACACTCCCTCTCTGGCCACCACAGCATGTGGCTTCCACTGAAAACCCTTCCCTTCCCCTCTCTTCCCTCATTTCCTCCAAATCTAAGTAATGCATGCAATTTAAACTTTACAGAGAGGAGAAAGATTCAAGGAAAGTAAAGACACTAGAGCAAAAAAATAATTTTTCCTCTTGGTGCATTAATGCAACAAAAACTGTCAGCCAGGAAAACTGGAGATACCATTTTTTGTTGAGGTGGAGTATTCAGGATGTGTCCTACAGAGAAACTGCACAACTTGAGAGCCACTGCAAAGCCCTGGTTTGGCTCTCAGCACAGCACAGCTGGCAGGAGAGGATGCATGGAAATGGTTTGCTGCTTTGGATTTTCTCAAGATTTCTCAAGTGCACACTGAGACAAGCAATGAAAAGTGAATGACCAACTGCACTGCAGAGAATACACGATTTTTCATTATCCAGAGGTTTTAACTACTCTTTTTCTCTAATTTGACCTCCAAAAAGCTGGAGTGTCTTTGCCACAGAAACCTAAGTAAGAGTTACAGAGATAACAAACCGAAGTTGCTGTTTCTGTGATTTGCTGATACACAAATAGAAACACAGTGTATCTGTTCGTGTTGTAAACCACAGCCTGACAACATTTTGCAGACAGTTTACTACACGACTGCATCATTTTTCTCTGTTGAAACACATTACTGTACAGACAAAATAAAAACATTTATTTTAGAGATGAGTAGCAACAACATGATTTAGTTACAGCTAAAATTTCTATTATTGTTGCTATAATTAAGGTGTTTATTTGTCTCTCAGAATACAGCATGGATTATATTTCACTACCTGATGCACTGTGATGAAGAGTTCTAAACATTGACTGGGCTCTACCAGGTTTATTCACAAAAAGAGCCAGGAGGCATCACCAGAATCTGCATCATTTATCCTTATTTGCATTTTAATGGTTACTATAAAAATGTTGTAAATATGTGGCCAGTTTGTACAAACTCAGAGGATATGGAGTAGCTCAGGTAACTGGAGTAATAAATATATTTGAATGTATTTGCACTGGTTGAGTAGTAGGAAAAACACAGCTCAATCTTTGCTGTTATTGCATGGGCAGTGCTAATTCTCTGACCAAAATCCAAAAAAACCAGATATATTTGAGCCTATATAAGAGGCTCAAATTGCATTATCATGAGTTACTTCCCTGATTACTTAGGGACAGGATTTTTATTTTAGATATTGCTTGAAACATATATTAAAGCCCAAAATTTTATTATTTAATTTCAGACAGAAAGGGTTCACAAGAGTTTAAAAAGTAAGTTTTGTGTTCTGAAATATAGAAAGTAAATATTTTGAAAACCTCATGAAATTTGCAACTATCTTGTATTTAATTTTTAATATTATTAATTGTATTAAATAATGTAAATATGTATTTCGATATTATTTAATATTTCTAGTAACTAGTAAGTTAGCTGGATCTCCATCTGTAATGCTTGCTAAGTGTGCCTGGATATTCATTGAGCAAATCAGACTCTGAAAATTGTTCCTTCAGTTGATGTTCATTGAGTCACTTCACAGAAACCTGCACCTTGTCCAACCTGCCCATATAAATCAATCTAAAAAAAACCCCACCTTTCAACTATAAATAGAAAAAGCACAATGGAACTACTGAGGATAAAGATGGATTTTCATTTCAATCATTCCTTTGTCAAAGCACCACTGGTCATGTTTCAGTCTTATTCAATAGCACCAACAATACTGTGATGTTAGATACTGTCAGAAAATTCTTAATGCCATCCATAATCCTGCAACCATTTCTTGAGCCTGAGAGCTCAGGAGCTTGGCATTTTTAACACAGAGAGGTGCATCTAAATTTAAAATTCAGGTGAAAAATGAAGCAGAGAAGTAAGGGACTTCTTCAAAGGCTTGGAATTAAATAACAGGCTCTAAAATAACAGAACTAATTTTTGAGAATGGGGTAGTACCCAAAGCAGGGAAAGCTGAGTTAGCCCCGGTGCTGGGGACAGTCTGAAGGCAGCAGCCTGGGCTCAGTTAACTCCTCTGCCCTCTTCAAGTCTGCTGGGAAGCAGTTAGCATATGATTGTGTGGGAGTGGCAAGGTTTTCCATGCAGAGGGTCTAACACAGACAATATTTCTGCTCTGCTATTGTCCCCCCTCCAAAGCAGCCCATCCCCGTGGTGCAGTTGCCCTTGCAGCTGGCACTGTCCTGTCTGGATGGAAATCTGTCCCAGCAAAATCTGAATCAATCCTCTGGTGTCTACATCTGAGTGAAATGCTTACGGCTAAATGAGTAAGCTAAGGCAATTGGAAAGAAAACAAACAATTATTCTTATAATGTTTCTTTAAGACTGCAATTAGATCAAATTAAATCAGCAGGAATTTCTCCACACAAAGCAAATGGAGCATTTAATATCCTGCTGAAACAAAACGTGGCACACCAAGGTCCCCCACAACATCATGTTAAAACCACAGTCTCCAATCTGGTCAACTTTGTGAAAACAATAAAAGGTCTGTATTTCAGGGTCATGCAAATGGCACTGTCTCAGCTCCTGTGTGCTCTTTAATGTCAATCTATGTGCATCCTCTGCAGGCTCCCTGCCCCTCTCCCAAAAAATCCACACATTGTGTTACTGCACCCTTGCCAACCTACATAATATCTGGGATTGCCTTTCAGCTTTGAGAGCAGCAAAAGGAAGAGCCAAGTGACCTGTTGGAGAGCAATTGTACTCTTTACTCACAATAAATTCCTGCCTTGACTTCCCTTCCTGTCTCCTTCACTTTACTTGCTCTTTGTGGAGCCAGGAGTTGGACTCAGCAATTCTCACAGGTCCCTTCCAACTCAGGATATTCTGTGATGCTAAACCAACAGTCAAGAAAAAGGTTTATTCTTCTGAAAGTTTTTAGCTCAAATAAAGACAGCAAGAACATAAATGCAGAACAGCTGGAAAGTAACACCTGGGACAAACTGTTTGGTGCGAAGGTGTTGCTTCTTCTTTTTAACTGATTCTTCTAGTTAATGCTATTTTTCTCATCCAGTGCTCAGCTCTGAACACCACAGTGGTTTCCAGGGCTTTGGGTTTTAGTTGTTAAATAAAAGCTTAAAGCTCCCTGTCTCTAATCAAGCCCACAAAACTGCCCTCCAGTCTTACCTTCCACACTCACAGCCCCCTTGCAGGAAGCATCAAGATCATTTCAGCAGTGTCAAACATCTCATTCAAGTAAAGATCTGCTGCTCAGTCAGGCCCTCCAGGAGCCATTAATTGACAAATTTTGCAGCGGTCTGAAAATTTATGTACAAGACACTGCTTTCCCCATTGCTATCTAGAAAAAAATATTTGTCACCCTAATTTTCAAGGTTCTTCTCCTTCCTCTATTTTTTACTGATGTGTTTTCCTAAATGTCAAAAATTCCCCCAATTTCAGGCAGAAAGACCTTGAACCAAGTTGGGTACTAACAAGGTCTTCAGCAGGAGTCTTCACAGCCTGGGGGAGGAAGGTATACACAAATGTGTGGAAGGAAAGGGATTCCTTAGTACAAAAACTGAAACACAAAATTGTTGCACATCTGAAATGGTATCTCACAGAATCCCAAGCAGATCCCACTTCATTTTACTTTCCTTTCCACTTACAATATTCACAAAGAAAATGTGAATAAAACTCACCAACTTAAGTGAGAGCCAGGGAATGGCTCCAAATTTTAAAAAGATAAAGAAAGAAAAAGAAGAAAATAAAAAGCTGTGGAGGGAAAAGGATCAATAGTTGCATCCCAGGAGCAGAGCAGCAACAGCATGCTTCTATTCATGCAGACACCAAGGGAACAGCCTCATTTATCCGTAGCTATCACTCTGCAGCAGCTGAGATGGGCAGTTCGGTTTCTCAACACTGATTCCTCGGGCAATCCGGGCTGAGGGTTTTCTAAAGCGAGTGTTATGATAAAATGCAGGAGTTACCAGAAAAGAGGAGGAGAAAATTGGCATCTTTAAAGAGCATTTTAAAGGAATTTCATCTCAGTGCTTTTTAGCTCCACTCAAATAGAGCAGCGAGGTGTTTTGAGGTTTTCTTCTCCTGCCGAACCCAGGTGGTGGCACAGAGGCACATGAACTGCGGGGGCTCCGTTTGTGTTCTGCACTTGTCATGTTAATTCTTGAGAGTTCAACACGGCAAAAGGTAACAAGTTCTTGAAATGCAGCACAGACAAGCAGAAGTTACAAATACCAAAAGCACCGAGCAGCACAGGTGATTCCAGAACAAAAGAGAATCCAACTCTTCACCTTTTCAGCTTCTTGTTTGGCACAAAGTATTATCAACTTGATTCCCCACGACTCTAAACTTACCCTCTGCTGTACGTGCAGTCCTGTTCAAAAACAGAGAAAATGGACCCAGAATATTTACTAGCCCCTCGTTTTTTGGGAGACATCATCTTAGGAGAGTTGAGTGTACGTGTTCAGAAAAAAATGAGATTGCTGAGATGTTTTGTTCTCTTTTTCCAGGCTGCTAGGAGTGACAGTTACAGGATTAAGGCACCATGAGAATTTACCTTATCACAAAAGGGCCTGGCAGAATCAAAGGATAAGTATCACCTCCTCCATGCTCCAGCCACCCCATGATTCACCTCCATCTAGTGGATTATCCCACTCTCCCCTGTCAGCTTTGCCTCACTGCTGCTCACACCCCTTGCACTTTCTTTTCAATGCCTCCATCCCAAAGCTGCCATTCCAAGTTAACACAAATCAGCTCTACGTTGACTTTAAAGTAGATCAATAGTATTTCAACATGGCATCTTAAATAAATCTAACTGGAAAAACTCCAGTGAAAGTGGATTATTATGGGAGGGTGGAGTGAGGCAGGGAAGCCAGGCACTTCAAACCCAAGTTTTCTGAAGTTCTAAATGGGATTTCTAATTAAAAGGGACGTGTCAAGACAGGGAAATCCCCAGGACTGACCTGGCCCCGTGCTAAAGTGGAGATTCCACTGACCAGGTGAAACAGGGATGAAGCAATCTGGGTGTTAGATGGTTGCCCTTTAAACCTCTCCAGGCTGTGCTTAAACAAACTTCACAGCAGCTTTTGAAAGAACCAGTAGAAGAGGCTATAAATTGCTGAATGTATTATTTGTTATAATAAATAATAAAAATTAAATAATAATGAAATAAATAATAATAAAGTAATAATAATAATAAAGTAATAATAAAGTAATGATAAATAAAACAATAATAATAATAAAGTAATAATAAAGTAATAAAATAATAATAATAAAATAATGATAAATAAAGTAACAAAAATAATAATAAAGTAATAATAAAGTAATAAAATAATAATAAAGAGTAATGATAAATAAAATAATAATTAAAAAATAATGAAGTAATAATAAAGTAATAAAATAATAATAAAGTAATGATAAATAAAATAATAATAATAATAAAGTAATAAAATAATAATAATAAAATAATGATAAATAAAGTAACAAAAATAATAATAAAGTAATAATAAAGTAATAAAATAATAATAAAGTAATGATAAATAAAATAATAAAAAATATTAGTAAACTAATAATAAAATAATAATACAGTAATAAAATTACATAATAATAATAATAATAATAATAATAATAATAATAATAATAATAATAATAATAATAATAATAATAATGCTGACGCTATTATTTCTTCTTTCCCTGTAAACCGCTGCATTTCTGCGAACGCCTGTCAGCAGCTTGGATACTCACCGAGTATGGCCACGACCTCGTCATCCTGGATGACCTCCAGGGAGCCCGAGACCACGAAGCAGAGGCTGTCCACGCTCTCGCCGGCGTGGTAGATGAGGTCTCGGGGGCGCAGTGCACGGTCTGGAACTCCATGGCCAGGGCCCGCAGGCAGCCGTCGCTGGCCAGCCGGAAGGCGGGGTGCTCCTTGAACACCTTGCGGTTCAGGTGCACGCAGATATCGGCTCTCATGTCCTTGGGGCAGATCTGCAGCACCTGCGCGGGAGGCGGAGACGCTGAGCATTAGGGAGCGTTGGTAAGGGTACGGAAAGGAAGGGGTACGAGAGCAGTGGGAGGTGCTGGCTGCTCCCAAAAGAGCAGGAGGAGAGCAGAGAGTACGGGATGAGCTAAGGAGCTGGAATAGGTGAACAGGATACAACCCTAACTGCACCAGAGGATGAGGGGCTTCCCTGGATTCATTGCACCCCAAAGGCAGAGGAGATGGAAAGAGGGGGGTCAAGAGAACTGGAAGGAGCATGTGCAAGGAGACAAGGTAAAAAGTCCAACCGAAGGAAAACTGCTGACTTGAGCCCCAAAGACCCCCAGCAGACCACCAGAGTGACCAACAGGAGCAGTGCACAGCTGCAAATAGGCGGGGAACTCATTTTAATACGGAGCGAGGACAGGCGGGGTTAGAACATGAATATGTATTAGGCGTACTGTGTAACCTTAGATGTAGAGAATAAAAAGGGAGAAACAGGTCTCCAAGGGGTGCATGCCTTTGGAGGAGTTATCCCCATGCACCTCAGCGCTGGATCCATTCATACCTACTCTTATAACTACTCTGTGAGTTACAGAAATCCTTTTATTCTGTATATCGGGGGGTCAGCGCCTGTGCCTGCCTTCCACCTGCCACCAGCGCTGGCTACAGTGCAGTTCAAATTCAACTTAAGGACTAAACTGAATTTAAGAACTACATTCCTTGTAGTCTGGGTCTCCCGAAGTTTCTGAGTTTCTACGTCCAGTTTCTTGGTGATGTTTTGGTTCTCAGCAGGCTGGACATGAGCAGTGCCAGTGTTCTGGTCTCGAGGGTGAGGTTTGGGATTCCTTTCTCTGGGATGGATGCTCTCTGATGCCTTTTGGATTTCTCCAAGGTTGGTGGAGAGTGCTATCACTCTTCCTACCAGTGAGAGTGGTCTGTTCAAAAAGGTGTATACAGGGGTCAATTGTTTGAATAAAGGATTTGGAGTCAGATTGTTCTAAATGAGGATTCCTGTCGTTTGTTACTTGCCACAGCAACAGTTCCTCCTCCTTAGAAAATTTCTAATCTCAGACCATTGTTTTTTAGGGTGTTTTTTTTATATTATTTATCTACATAAACCACAAAACTAACTTTATAACATCTACTTTAGAACATCTGAAGGGAAACACTGTTCTCATCTCAGCAACATGCTCTGCTGGATATTGAATCACCAGAAGGCCTCAGGTTTTTAAGATAATAAAACTTAGAGCACAGCAGTAACAGAAGGTGTTGAAGAAAATCTTCCTGAAGAATTGTTTCTAGAGGATAGGTCACTTTTTTCATAGGCAAATGCCATGAAAAGCCTGCACAAGTTATATGCTTTAGCAACTAAAGCAAATTATTTAAGCTTTAATTAGCTCATAACATTGAGAATTGCAGGTATCCAAATTCATCCCTCAGTGGCACTAACGAGGTTTTTGTTTACACAGCAAAGGGGCTTTAAGGTATGATGCTGATTTGGGCAGCTTTTGATCCTGAAATGCAATGTTCCTCATGGCAGCTCATGATGTGTGCTCCTCAGAGAACACGAGCTGATGCTCAGCACAGCAGGTACCAGCCAGGGCCATTTCTGAAGGGTTTTAATATGATATGGACAGCCAAGTGGAAAGAATACAGAAATCACTGCTTCCTGTACAGATTAAAAGTGGAAAGAAGTAACAAGAACAGGGTTTGGGGATAGCAAAATCCTTGGGGGATGGTCTATGATGAAGCACATCTAGGACCTATTATTTGAGAAAAAACACTGAGTAGTCTCAGTCTGCCTTTTTTTTTTTTTGTTTTTTTTTACTATTTTCTTAGTAATAACTGTTCCATCCAATTAAGGAACACTCTGGTTGAGCTTCAGAGTTACTCCCACACATTTTCCTAGATGGAAAAAGAAGACTGTCTCACTGCAAATACTCCTGAAAAACATAAAGGTAACACAGGGAGCACTATGGCTATGCCTACACTTTGAAATGGGGTTCTGTGTAAGAGCTGAGCAGAGAACCAAGCTCTTAACTCTGTGCATGGCACTGGTTCCAGAGATCATGCCTGGTACTCCAAAGGCAAATAACTCCACCACCAATATCATCATCTTTGGCCCACCTCCAAACAGACATTTTATTGCAGATGCTTCTCCTAGAGATGTATTTCTACTGTGCTTAGGTGTAGGGCACTCAGGGATGATTTTTCTTGGCTGCCCTGTACAGAGCAGCTGCCAAACCTGACAGTTCTCAGTTTTCCAGGCTCTTAGAAATGGGCTGGGGCAGCAAGACCAGCATTTAACAGGGAACACAGGCAGCAGCCATACCTGTCTTTTCCATTATCTCATTTACTCTGGTGATAAAAACATTCTCTAGTGGCATATTCTTGCCAAATTTTACTACTGGAATTACACACACATGCAGTTATCTGAATATCACACACAAAAAGGGTTGTTGTAATAGAAATAGTAGCAAAAAAGCCCTTAATATACAAGAGAATATTTAAAACTATGCTGTTATCCAAAACTTTTTGGTATAGCAATCTTAGAATAAGTTAACTAATTTTCCATTCTCTATTTAAAGGAGTTGTCTCCAGACTTCACAAAAATGAAAGGGATGAAGACATTTGAGAGTTACAGACAAATGGAAGAAGACTTCCATTTGTATGGGAGGTAAGAAATATATCTTCATGCATCAATTTAAGAATCTTTCAGTAGCTCTTGGTTAAATTCTGTTGTACTGGCATTTTCTAGACCAATAACTTAACGTGATTGTGCACTCAATGCAGTGAACATTGAACTCACAAATTCATGGCCTACAAAACAGTGTCAGGAGCAGTTCTGTGCTCAGCTCAGCTCTCAGTCTCTGCCTCATCTGCAGGGAGCTGTGCTGCATTTCAGAGGAGCACGACTACCAGAGTCCTGTCTCATGAGCAATGCATGTTTTATTCATGACAAGACATCCTCCAAGTTATACACAGGCATCAAAACAGCAGAGCTCAGACCTGGGAGTTTATGGATTGGCACAGCCAGCCACAGCTTTTGCTGTGCAGATGAAAGCTGAGTTCTTGCTTTAGCAGTCATGGCCAGCAGCAGCTCAGCTGTGAACACACCAGTTACTGAAAACAGCTCTGTGTTAAGCTCTTTGGTGTCCTGACAATTGGAGGCTTTTTTCCTGTTTATTAAGATAATTCTCAAAGGCTACACTGGGTATTGTTGTGCTTGCTTTGGTTATTCTGCTGCCTCCAAATGCATCCTTAAAGCATTTCTCTCCTTATCAAAGGAAGCCAAGAATAAACTTTGAAGATAAGCTTAAAAAAAAAAAAAAAAGTCCCATGTTTTACATGGCTTTTTTTTCTTGTTGTTTTGTTAGAATGATGACAGGAGTTTGTAATGGGGGCTGAATGAAAGCACCAGCACTCATTACACTGTGTATCCTCAGATGTCTCTCCACCTTCCCCAAATGCACCTACCTCAAATCACAACCCCACACAAAGACAGATTGTGAGAAAACATGCAGAGCAGCTTCTCACCAGGGCTATCCAGCACTAAAACACCATTTCTTCCTGAAAGCCAGCGTGGCAGACTGTGCTCACAAAATCCTGCCTGGGGTGTGGAAATGGCAGATATGCTGCAGAGCCTTTAGGAAAGCAAACAGTGCCCGGAGTGCCCCGAGTCTCCAGGCAGCTCCGTGCAAGCCCCAGCTGCTCTGCTCCTTCATAACGATGCTTTACCAGCTGCACACAAATGGCACTTTAACTGCAGCATCCACAGCTCAGAATACGAAATCGAGCTGCCAGCCAGAAGGCTGGTGACCAGAGCATTGGTGTGATCTCCTGCATGATCCACCCCACGAATCACACCTCTGTACAGGCAGAAGAAAAACTGTCTGTCTCTACAAAAGCTGGCAACTCATATCAAAGGAGTTACTTTTGCACATTTGGTCTGGTGAAAGGCCATCTGTTGTTTTAAAAGACACAATGGGGATTTATTTGTAAATTCAATTAATCAGAATGATAACATTTGCCTTACACAAGGTAGATTTCAAGCAATACATTACTGAATACTTCCAGTGTTCGTTAATATCTTTAACCTGCACACAGAATACTGCATTCAAATCTTCCAACAGAAAAAAAACCCTGTTTTGTTTTCAGGCCCACAGAGCTGCAAGCAACTTCACAAGAAATATTGCAAAAAAAATCTCATTTGGAAAAACTGTGAAGTTGTGTTACATTCTGGAACTTGTTATTTACTTATCACCTTTATTTGTTGCAAACTGAGCTTTTCCCCTTTATCATTTTGATACTATTTCATGCCATTTCACTAGCAAAACATACATACTTCTACCACTATCATATGTCAGCATGATAGAATAGCTGAAATTCTGTATTTGAAAGTTTAAAATTAAGGGAAGCTGCTGCTTCGAACTATTTAAAGAATATTTGTCTCCTTTACTAAGACAGGACCTCCTGTTTATTTTAATAGGCTGCTTTCAGGATGTGACTTCTTTCCTTGCAGTTTAATTTACTTACCTTTTCAGTGTCTATTCCTCTGGACATTGACCAGGTGGAAACGATGTAATCCATCACCCGTTCGCTCAGGCCCTTGGGGACCTGGTAGAGCTTTAGAAAGTCCCGGACACTGTTGAGCATCTCGTGGTACCTGTTTGTGTTAGCATACATCTGCTGGAATATGGTTGTCACGTTACCAAAAATGGTGGCATACAGAAGGGCTGTGAGAAAGGAGAAAAAAAACACAGAGAAAATACAAGGTGAGGTGTGGTGGTCAGCCTGTGTTCCACTGGGCTTTAAGCCTGGAAATGCTAGGTCATAAAAATGCGTGCAGATATCAGGGATTTATTGGGAAGCCTGAGGAGAGCAAGCGTTTCATGGGTCACCTTCAGCACCACAAACTGAGGAGCACCACCTGCTTTTGGGAGAGCATGTCCTGCATCACAGAGCTCCTTAAACACAACTGTTTGTCCTTGTCCATCAAACAATTCAGTAGCCCCCAAAGCCTTACAAAACCGCAAGAGAAGACGGGAGATTTTTAAGAGAAATAGCTCGACAGCAAATACTTTAATTTTTCCTCTCAGGTTCATAGCCCCTGTGTTGAAATGCCATCAGTGACAGATTTCCAGGATTTAGGAGCATTATCACAGTAAGCTGAGTCACTGTTACCCACCTTGGTGTGACAGCAGCAGTGCATCAAGGCAGAGGTGGAATGGGTAATGAACGGCTACCACGGGTCAGTCACTGGTAAGTGTAAGTTTAATAATGCACAAAAACTCGCATTGCATTTTATCTTCCTCATGCAAAAGAACAGCAGGGCAGGAGCTGGAGCCCTCCCAGGCCTTTGCACAGCCCTGCTGACTTCACACAGGCAGCTGGTTCCTCTGGATGGAGGCAAGGATAAACACGAGGAGGAAGAGAAGGCAGTGTTTCCGAGGTGGGGAGAAGCAGATGGAAACACACGGGGCTGGAGAAGATCCATGTGCTGGAGGCCAGAGCAGCAGGCTGGGGCAGCCCCAGCCAGGTGTGAGAGCTCACAGGGGATGGGCTGGGGCTCCTCCAGCCCCGGGGAGAGGAGGGACAGGAGAACCAGGGGAGAGCCAGGGCAGGGATGGGTACCAGCTGCTGGAGAGGAGCAGGCACACTGCAGATGTGCTGACAACCACCCGAAAGTGCTCTGGCTTGCTGAGTAAGTCTTTCCTCTTAATCATTTCCTGTCCCCCCAAACAGGCACTAAATTGTGAGTATCATATCTCTTCCACTCCAGATAAAAATAAAACAATCAGAAGCCATATTTGTAAAAAATATATTTTGCCCTACTGAAGTACCCCTTTTTTTTCTGTTTATTTACTCCCCCACCTGCTATTAAAAAACAAATCTTCATCCCACTCCTTCCTTTGAGAATGCAGCTAATTTATTCAGGTGAGTGTTACAGGCAGGAATCCTTAAGCCAGCTAAGATGCTCTGGGGTTCTATGACCAACAAAACCCTTTAATACTGTGCAAAACAAACTTATGGGACTGTCTTTGCCCAGATCATCAAGAGATGTAATTTAAGTTTAGGTTTGCTCAAGGCCTTTACGCTGCTGATTTTCTGTAGAATTCCTTCTTGATGCTGCATGGCTTCTTTTCTTTTTTCTGAGTCTCTGTAGAGAAACCACTCTCCCTTTTTCCATCTACTCCTCTGCACAAACAGGTACAAAAATGTGCAGAAAAACGTGCACACTCAGTTTAAAGAAAAGTGGAGATCATTAATACAGTGACCAGAAACAGATATTTTCCCTGTTTAACCTTAACTTTAGCCTGAACAAAACCACACCAGGCCAGTCCAATAAGTAGTAAAGAATGATAAAATGCTTTACAAAACAGATTTACCATAACAGCTCCTTAATCCACGAGCACTTTTGTATTAGAACAGCATTACCTATCCATAAGTAGGTCCTGGTTTGCTCTCTCTTGTGCAAATGCCAGCAGGACCCCACAGGAGCCTGCAGCAGCACAAGGCAGCCAGCACAGCACTGAAACAGGTGACAGATTAGAGAGGGTGGCAAGCAGATTTCCATCTGGAGATTTCTTGACAACCCCACTCGTGTCCACACAAGTCTCTTTGCTCCCTGGCACACAGAGACCTGGGGGTCCAGCACCTTGGGATGTCCAGCTGCACACCAGCAAAGGTGAAATGGAGCCCCCACTCTCTCCCATTAATGGCCAGCTACATAAAGCCTAAAGAAAAACCAGAAGTTTGGTCATATATTTTGATTATTATGAAGCAAGCAATTTACACTGCAAATTGCAACTCCAGTACAACAATTATCTTGGCAAGAAAAATTATTCCTGCCTAGATTAATTTTTTTAATTCCCATATTTACAATCCTTAATTTATCATTAGCAGGCCATTTTATTACTATTAAAGACACATTAAAGCCAAGGATTTTTGCAGCCTAATATTGGGTAGATACATTAGCATGTTAAACCTTGAACTCTTCTGTGCTGGCTGTAGCTGGCTGTGTGCTTTTCCTTCCTTTCAAAGGAATAATGAACTGAACCCACTGCAGTAGACTGCAGCCCCAGAGTGATTGCAGAAACACACACTCAACTGAAGGAAGAAATTTCGGCTATTTATGACAGAGCAAAATCTCCAGCTTTTCCTCTCCAGGAATGTCAGTATCCCTCAGAAATTACACAGCACTCACCCCCTGACATTAACATTCTTTTTTGACAATAAAGAAAAACAAGTTGTCCCCAACAACGTGGCTGCTCATTTACAGTGCAGCCTGTGATACTGCATTTAAAGCAGTGTTTAAATAACATCACAGACAGGACCATAGCAATTGCAGTAGCAAATTACCCACAAGTGAATCATGAAGGTCAGACACAGGTTGCAAAGGTCACCAAATCGTCTGCTATTTTTAGTGATGCAACAAGAATAGAGAAATAAATACAAGCTAGTGTAGGTCTCAGCTACCACAGTAAAAAAATCTGGGGTCTGATTTTAGAATTACAAGAGGAAGAATTTCTATCTGTAAGAATGAGAGGTTTACAATTACCCCAATTACAGATGTAAGTGCTGCATTCAGTTCCTGAGATGAAGCAACAGATTGATGATGATTTGTTCAAAATGCACTCATCCAATGGCCTTGCACACAAAGTGTGTGCAGAGCCACACAGCAACAAGTGAGACCAACATCAGCTGGTGAACAGGCTCTTCCATCTTGCCCCCAAGACTTGCAGTTCTCTCTGAAAATGAACTGCCTTCATTTTTGCTGTCTGCAAAGTAGATTGAGAAAGTCTGTCTGCCTGCATGTAAATTCCACTTAATAATTAACAAACCAAAATAAACTCCTTTTACATACTGCACTAACCTCAGTACTATTCAAAGAGCAAGCACCTGCATTTGCAAATAGTAGATGATTTAAATGTATAATTGCACTTCTGTTTCACCAACAAGTTCCTAGTATGCAACAAATTATTCAGTTCATAGAAGGCTGAGAGCACAGCCTGGAAAATCTGTTGTACTGTATCACTTCTTACTGAATATGAAACACAACCAAAAATTAACCACAAAAACTGCATGTCTCAAAGGCATTTTCAGATAACACATCGTGAGGTCACACAAAATTAACATGGATCAGATAAAAAGAAAAGCAGAAATTAATTGTATGGATCATCTCATAATTATATGAGAAAATGACATTATTTTCAAATGTGCAATTAGAACAATGTAAGAGCTTCTAATTGCTTGAGATTAGGGGTCCTGATTAGTGGTAATTATGCCTACTTATGGGTAGAGGGCATGCAGTTAAAAGAAAAACACTGAACTGTTAAATACAATATGCAAGCAAATACCAAACTGAACAGGTACCATAAAGAATTGTTTACAGAGCTGGTTTTGATAGAATTGTTAGTTGTAGTCTTGCAATCTGATATCAAAGCTTCTAAAGCAAGATGTTCTTACCAAGTATCTACACAACCTTCTAGAACAGTACAGACAGACCCTGAGCTGCTTAATTTGCTACTTCTTAGGAAGCTTTGTGTATTATAAAGTTTCCTATTTGTAATCTTTTATCTAACTTTCGGTTTTTTACAAACACAATGTATAAAGATATAATTCCATTTAGCTAGTAAAGAATAAATGTAAACAACTTAGCCAAAATCTAACAGGTCGATTAATTTTCTGCACTTCGTGATTTTTAACAATACAAATTCAGTACATTTTCACCTGTTATAAAACAAACTACAATTGCTAGTCTCAGCATGTACATCACTTCCTGAATTTCACAACCTGGGAAAAAGACACTTTTTTAAGTGACAGTGAATTCCCAGAGCTGCTCTCCCCCATGCTGTTCCAGTAAGTGCTAAATCCTGCTCTTCCCACAGCTCTGAAACAATACACTGCTCACCCCCTTCTTTCATGCCACCAGCTTCTAATTTGCACCTCCAGAGCAAGGCAGTAGCAACGGCCAAGATCACAGGACTGGCACACTACCGAGCAGATCTGAAAATCAGTGCAATAGCCAAGGGCAAAGCAGAGAGCCTGAGGAGCCTCGAGGGACGGGCACATCAAACCACGGCCAAAGCACTCGACCTCTGGGATGAAAGATGAGACACCACAGGCAGATTTTATTAAACTCTTAGCTGAATCCTGCTGCAAATCTTCTCACTCTCATCATGTCGTTTGGTGCAATCAGCCTGCTGGCAGTGAGACTGGGACAGAGAGGGACAAGGGTGGGCTCCAGCCACAATGGCAGCAGGGCAGGACCCCAGCCAGCACCCGAGTGGGAAAGGCTCAGCCAAGAGCATCAGCACACGGGGCTTTCCATCCTCCCAGCCCCAGAGAAAACAAGAACTGCAGTGAGATGAGCGTCAGAGACACAAACAAGGGAACAGCTGCTCTAAGAAGCCACTTAAGCAGCTACCAAGGACTGGAGTAGTAGAAACATCTGTGCACCCTAAAATAGGCTGTCTGCAGAGTGTAAGGGCAGAGAGGGGAGTTCAGAACTGCTGTGGAGCAAGCACCACCAGCAGCTCCCACTGCTTCTCTCCTCACACCCTTTCCTAACTCTACAAAATCAAACAGCCTGCTACTACAGCAGCACAGCAATATAACCTCCTGGTGCTGATTTGCAGTGACTTTATAGTTTGCCAGTTTAAGACTTAATATGGAAGAATAGAGGCAAGTGTTGGTAAACTACCAAACCTTCCAAAGATGCTGAACTCCAGCATCCCTTAGGATGCTTTTTTTTTTTTTTTTTTTTTTTTTTGGTTTCTTTTTTTTTTAATTTTGATCTGGAAGCACCCACACAGCTGATAGCAGCAATCACAGGTGTTTTGGCTCACAAGAATCATGCCCAGCACAACTCTCTAATGGGTTCTGCTTTGGCCTTCAGCGTGTTTGGGCTGAGATAAACCATGGAAAAACACACAGAGCAGAACTGCTCAGAGGAGCAATGGGAGCCAGAGTGAGCACGAGCCAACAGAACAAACTTCAGCACCAGCCCTGTACAAAACTCTTCAGCACAAACAGCTCTCTCCAAAGTGACAGTGCAGGGCCAGACCACCTGCTCTCTGGGGAGGGCTGCATCCTGGATCCAAGAGCCTGCCTGTGAAGAGAGAGCATGAAGCATCCAGAGGAAGAGGGGTGGCTATGGCTTCCCTGCTTCTGCACAGCAGCACCTCAATTAACACAGTCCCACTAATTAACACTGTAAAAGCTGGGTTTTGACAAATTGAGAAGTGTCCAAACGAGTAAAATGGCAAGAATCCTGATTCACAAAAGTCATCACTCATTTGTTTTGACAGCTACAGTTTAGTGTTGTATTTACCCTGGAAGGTGCCAGCAGTCACCAGAGGGGGATTTAATGGAGCCACAGACTCCACTGCAAGACAATGTGCTTGCAGAAAAGCAGATTACTAAAGTAATCAGATGCATAACAAGTCAGAAGTAGCCTGTGAGGACTTAGATGTGTTCTTGGTTGTGAAATGAAGGAGTAAGAATCTGGTCATACACTGCCTTTCTGCTGCAAAGGGACACCAGCAGAAGACAACAGAAGCATAATGCTGAAAGGAATCCAAGAGAAGAGCATCCTGGATACAGTGAGACATCGAGCTGATAAACTTGGAAATCCCTAACCACGAGCATCTCTCAGGAAAACGGGGTTGCACACTCTTATTCTAGAAACAAACAGCACCTGCAGACCAATGAGTTCACCTCACTCTTCTTACTTAAATTACCTGAAGGAATCCATTTCTCTGCAAGGCCCAGCACTTCCACTGGGGTAGCAGTGTCTTACATCCAAAAGTGCATCATAAACCAGACAGGCAGATGTATGTTCTGCCTCAACTTACAGGTAAATTCTTACACCTGACAGAAAGCTATGAGTAACTCCAAACACAGTAATACCTAGTCATTAATCGAAATTAGGGCCTTAACCCCTGACAGCAAAAAGACTTTCCAAGAACTAGCACAGTTTAATCAACAAGTCCACAGAAAACTCCTTGCAGAATCAATTTATTTCAGTCAAAATGTAACAATATGGGACAGCAAGATCAACAGGCAAGATTTGAAATGGGAAACACCAGCATGATAAATCAAAGATAGGACTAAAGAGAAAGGAAGATTCTACAGAAAATGGCACTTCCCAGTCACCTCTCCAAATTTTACTCCCCACAAGATAGGTTTATCTCTGATAAAGTAAAACAGAATGGCAAGAAAATGTGCCAATTTTCACAACTAGTTACAGCAACTCCCATTCTTGTAAAGAGCAGTGCATTTATCACAACATCTTCAGGAATGTCATAAGGGATTATCTACAGCAACACTGAAGTACACGTGCTCAAAACATGAAGCACCATCAAGATCTTGCTCGATGCCAATTTCATTACCAAGAGGAAACTAAGTGTACAAACAGATAAGAGCTGCAAAAACTCTCTCTGTCCCAAACATACCAGGGCAGGCTCCTCAGAGGGACACTTCTACCAGCACAGATGAACTCAGCTCCACATTTCACTAGCAGGTTTTACCATGATGAGAATTAATAAAATGCCAAATCTGATTAAATCTTCTGCAATTTGTGAGAAAACACACTCTTTTGCTGTTTTGTAGAGTTTTATGGACAATAAAATTTAAATTGTCTAGAAAATTGAAATGGATTTCCATTTCATTTCCCAGCACTAATGAACAGATCACCATTTAAATGACTGAGCCATTTAAGGGCATCATTTTTCTTCTACAGTTTATACAGGCTAATACATGACCATTTTCAATTACTTGGTTAAAATTAAATCTCCAGATACTGCTTCTAGATTTTTACTCATTTGCACCAACATGAAACCTTTTGCTTTCACAATTTTATCTACCTTCAACTTAGCTCAAATGGTTTCCCCCAGTTAAACAGCAACTCTCCTCATTTTAAAATCTATTACTGAAACAGAACTACTCAAACAAAAGAACAAAAAAAAAAATCAAAAGCCACAGTTGGGAAAAGTTCTCTTCATGTGAAACTGCTTTCCTAGGTAGTTGTCAGCATTCCTCTGCTCAGGAATTTCCTCTGTGCCTTGTATGATCTTCTCTACAAGGCCCTGCAGGAGGGGAATCCAGGGAGATCAGCTGTTATCCAAACTTTCTGGTCCTTCCCCTGCATCCCTGCCCAAAGTCTGCTGGGCTTTGCTCTGCTGCCTCAGGCCCATTCCTGCTGGAGTAAGTAGCCCTGGCCTTTGAGAGTCAAGGACTGGATCTGAATTTTGCACCCCAAAACCACCATCCAGCACTTACACATTTCTGGCCAAAACTTGTCCCCATCACTGATGCAACACCAGAGTTCAATGGCTAACGTCTCTTGCAGAGTTGAAGCAAAATTCTCCTGTCTGATTCCTCTTGGGCATTGCTTCAACCTCATTTAATTAAGGTATCTTACATCTGAGTAGGGCATTTAGAGTCATCCTTTGTTCCAAATGATAATTGGATTCCGGTGGCTGAATCCAATCCCACCCATCCAATGTGGGATGTCCACAGCTGATCATGTTCAGAGCTGAAACCACCAGAGAGACCAAAGGAGGAGGGACCCAAGGCTTCCCCTGAGGCTGCAGTGATGTCACTTCTCATTAGGCTTAAACCTCTGCTCAGCTGTGCTTTAAACACTGCTGCAAGGTGAGGAGACAATGACTTTCTCTTCGACCACTAACTTTCATCCAATGACTTACAAAAGCTTCTGCTGTCTATGTAGCAGCACAGCACAGTCTTTTTTTAGGCTGTGTTTCTCTGAGAACAAAAAAAAAGGTAAAATTTGAATGCCTATAAATTACCCCAACATAAAGGCAGAGTGGGATGGAGGTACTATGGTTTCATTGTGAAGAGAACCAGAGGTGGGTGGTGGAGTGCTGGCCTCAGCCAGATGGCTGATGGAAAAATTGCATATCCTTTGTCTCACAGAATCCAGAGAGAAGACACTTCTTTAGATTAACTGTATTGTCCCCAAACCTAAAACTAGTTAAACAAAACCTTGAAAACATCTGAAAGTGTGTAACTGGACGCCTGTGCCTGCCAGGGCTCACCTGGTTTACACTCAGCATGCCCTTCAAGCTGACTTTGCTCTCGGGGGTCCCACTGTGAAACCAGCAGTGACCTCTGCACTGGCCAGGACCAGAGGCTGAGAGGCTGTGCCCATCACCCAGAGCTGCCAGCTCTGCTCAGGTGACAGCAAGAGCTAGGGGCATGGCTGCACCTGACTGCATTAATGGGCACTGGACATAAGGACAGCAATTAATTCTCAGTTCAGATCTCCTCTACTGTGAAATTAAGCCCCTAAAGCTATTGCACTTAGCTGGACTATGTGTGCTCTGCATCTGCAGCTCAGTCTGAAGCCTTGGATGCAGCAAAACCTTGGCAAGCCACCCTGGGGAGTTGTTACTTCAACAGCCACAGCCAGACTGCAGGGTGCTCATCACCAACCTGCCAACCCCTTCTTGCACACACACAGCTCCTGCTTCTGGTGCAACAAGCACAAACAGGTTATGGGACTATATTCCACACAGGGCTTTCACACACTTCCCAAACAAACCTGAGGACAAAGTGGTCCAAAACCTCCCCCTTTCTGATATCACTAAAGAGTTATAAAGATTTCAGACTGCTTGTAATCCAAACAAGAATAATGAAGTTTGGAGTTCTGTTGACTAAACCAGTGAGGTCAGAGACAAAGATGACATTTACCAATGAAGAGTAATTTGGGGTGGTTAAAGAAAAGTTGTCACTGGAATGACTAGGACTGAGTCATGCTCCTCCCACACACTGAGCACAGGTGTGCTTGCAGACCAAAATCAAGAGGTGCACACAGTATTTACAGAAATGTGACATGGGAATAACTCAGACTGTGGCTCCTCGAGGGGGTCCTGCTTTACTGGCGAGTGACACAGAGGGTTTATCAAAAAATAACTGGAACCACTGTTGCATTTTTAATGACAAGCCATGGATGACTGCATGTGAGAGGAATACTTGCCTCTGGAGTGGTGAAGAGGGTTACAGCCTAACTTTCCAGAACAGGTATTCATTTCTGCTCCTGTGGCTCCAGTCTTAAAAGTGCTTCTCTTCCAGGGTGAGTCTGCTATTTTATTAGAACTCAGCAGGACTAAAAGCAGCAGTAAACATGCATTCTGCTGGGAGTTCCATACCTCACTTCTAAAAAGGACTGTATTTATCATGATAGTCAGGGGTAGAGGCTATTGCTTAAGAGATACTGCCTAAATTCTTTTCAAAGTAAACATTATACAGAAATCATCTGACACCCAGAAGATGTCAGGCAGCTGCATTTTGTGCTTTGGTGAGTTTGTTAGCCAGTCACCACAAAATGCAAATATAATTGCACATAATCAAACATATAAAGTCAGAAGTAAGGATGTATTACTATCCCACTGGGACCTTTTTAGAGAACTATTCTGCTTGTGCAGTGCCTTCCAGGCACACAGGAATGGCATTTGCAGATGCTGATAAGCTGAAGCTGTCCAGCAGAAAGCACAGAGGACTCTCAAAGGTAGTGAAATACCTCTGTCAGTAATTTGCAGCTACAAACCTCATCCAATAGTTAGGCACACAAAGCTTTTCCTTGCTTAGGGAAGAATGATGCAAAGATTATAATTCAGGTATAATCTGAACATCTGGGATACAACAGGCTTGTGTTTCAAATATCAGTGCAGAAGCAGATTCCTGAACTCATGTCTTCTACTTTTCTGAAGAGTTCCCCCACCTAAAGGTGACTGAGTATTTTGAATCAAAGAGAAAGGAAAGGAAAAGATTTCTTACTAGTAGAACTGTTCCAGTCTCCATAAGGACAGCAGGGGTGTGTTCCCATTATTTCAATATCCTTGGAGTCTTTGAACCATGAAATAATGGATTAGAATGGAAGAGGCAGATACCTCTGGACAAAACCAGAGACTTCTCTGTTCTCACCTCCACAGGTTAATGTGTTTTCTGGCAGGCTGGTTCA
Organism: Sitta carolinensis; assembly: GCA_032173965.1. Taxonomy (NCBI): domain Eukaryota; kingdom Metazoa; phylum Chordata; class Aves; order Passeriformes; family Sittidae; genus Sitta; species Sitta carolinensis. Next base: position 576,991 of record JAVUNC010000019.1, read on the forward strand.
CAGAAGCTGTACTTGGCCAGCCACAGACCAAGAGCATCTACTATCCTAGCACTCCCAAAAGATCCTAGGAAAAGTAATTTCTAAGATTTGTTGAAGTGATTTCACATATGTGCATGAACGAAGTCTTAGGAACCACAAGGAAATAAGGTAATTGTCCCAAGAGGCAAAGTAACTAAAATCTCAGTGTAAGCAAACCCTAGCACATCCTCAGGAGCCAAACCTCAGAGTACACCTTTCATCACTGTGACGTGGGGTACACAGCCAAGAACAGTGGATCCTCCCAGTCCTCAATCCTGATCTTTGGATTCCAAAAGGAAAAGCCCCCCAGATGCCACTAGTGGTCTGCTGCACAGCCCTGGATGTAGCTTGATCCCACCGCAGTCACTAAGGTCTCATTCCCTGAGAACTGGATCAGGGATAACTTCCACAACATCAGAGGACTTCAGAAGAGTTTTTGCAGTTGTCACAAGTCTGTTCCTTGTTTAAGCACTGAAGAACTCAACTTGTGTAATTCAATTCTCTGCCACGTACAGGATCACCTGAGTAGCACCTTAAATCTTCCAGATCTTAAAATCTTCCTTCCCAGTGATGGAGGCAACAAGGAAATCTTACAGCTCATTGGAGATGAACAGTAAGATTTGGGCAAACAATTGTGGTAAATATATTCCATGTCATTTACAGGCATTGAAGTTGTCAAAGTATAAAGAAGTAAAAAAGCAGGAACTTATTTTTGCACCTAAACTGTGGTAATAACCTGCCTGATCATCTTTTGAAAGCTATGTGAAGTGAAGAACTGTTTGTAAGCTGTGTGTGCTACCATGAATATTCATTTACTGGTCTTCAGCACAGGCAAGGATAGAATGCTTTTCAACAGCTTGAATTTTTGATATTGCATAGCTACTTCTGGCTGACAGATATTAATGATTCTTGACAGAATGCTTATCTTTGAGCTGTTGCTGTAATCAATCAGCACAAGAGCAGCAGGCTATTAAAATATTTTTCTGTCAAGCTCTCTTGACATGCTTTGAATGGTACACAGCCTTGATGTTGGGTTTGGATTTTTCTAGGTGTTTTGTTTGTTGGGGTTGGTTTGTTTGTTCCCGGTTGTTTTTTTGCCAGGTTTTGTTGTTGTTGCTGTTTTGGATTGGTTTTTTAATCAGACAATCCTCCTGAAACCACACAGCTGGACTTTCTTGATCAGCACCTCTTGAAGTTGTCCTTAAATATCAGCCCTGATGTTCAGCACTCAGAATCCAGTCACCATGGTTTCATCTCCTCCTGACAAATGTCCCTCTGTCTTATTCCTACCCTGCCTTTCTCCATCTACAATGCACACACACTCCTCTTTAAAACAATTTCTCCCTGTCAGACTCTTGTCATCTACCTGGCCCATAATTACTCTTCATGCTTCCTTCCAGAAGTTCTACCCTCCTGTTTTCTCTCACTTCTTCTCTTTCTATTTTTTCTATTTCCTCCTGCCTTTCAGAAACCTGTCACGGGAGCAGTGATTTAGCAGTCTCTCTGCATCACAAAGCCTGTAAAATTTAAATCAACAGCTTAGCAAACCCATCAAAGAGGCTGTCAGACCTTCTTGGCCTCAATAGAGAAGCCTAATGACTAGGAGGGAATCAAAGTTAAATTAGATGGTCAGGAGAATTGGGACTCTTCACAGATCAGAGGAGAGGAAGAAGGGAAAGGACAGGGATACAAACCTAAACATGTAAGCAAGGGTGAAAGGGCAGAAAAGGAATGCAGGTGAGGTTAGGAACAGAGAACACAAAGGAGCAGCTGATAACTGAACTCAGGAGAAAAGCACAGTTTAAATATCCAGCTTTCTGCACAGGCTTGGCTTTGCTGATGTCAGTACTGTCCAAGATTAAACTGTTCAGTGGCAGTGCAGAGGGAGGGAACTCAGTGGGATGGTGTGCACAGGGCACAGTGAAAGCCACTCTGCACTAAGAAGAACTAAGAGTGGTGAGACAGGCAAAGCAGAGACAGGAGCAGTTTGTACCTGGCCACAGAGGAGAGTGTGACAGAGCTGGGAACTCAGCCCAAACCTGCCAGCTCCTCTCCACCAGCCCCACACTGTCAGCACTGAAGACACAAGCTATGGGGTTTTTTCACCTTTTGCTTTGCTCTTTGCCTATCAGCTTATTTCCTTTGCAGGTCATAACACCTCCTTGGTGTATCCAGAACTTGCTGCAAATTCCAGAGGGCAACAAGCACCAACCTCTCTGAATGTTCAGTAATCAAATTCCAGAAGAAAAACAATGTCTCTGGCTGAATCTCCTTTACTCCAGCAAAAAGAAAATGCACCAAAAGCCCACTTAGTGTGAGTTTGTGTTAGGACAACGGTCACCAAGATCTGTAAGTGAAATGCAGCAGTAGAAGGCTGAGCTGTGGCTTACATGCATCCCTAAAACTTTGTTTGAAGAGGGCGTCAACATTGTGACTGCCATGCAAGACACTTTAGACTGAGCAAGTCAGACCAACAGAACACAGTGCCAGTGATAACAAATACTCCAGTGAGATTGTTGTCTTTGCTAGAGGCTAATGAATATAAATTCGTCCATTTTTATATCTTAAAGCAAATACTCTATGATTTTTATTTGCTTTTCTCCATTATTTCAATGATGAAAGGAATAAGGGAATAAGCCAGAAAGATGAAAAAATAAACACTTTAGAGCAAACCAAGGAACACTAGACAACAAATTGCAAATCAGAGAAATTATTGCAAAGGACGCTAAAGAGGACAAACACATTGAGTCCTAACAATACCCTTCATACAAAACCTAAGTCAACAAGTTGTCACAAGCAAGGTGTGAAAGAGAGGGATGGAGTCCTTTGTGTTAATCTGCAGACTGACACGAAAGAGCTTCAAAAGCTTCTGCACAGCCACAAATCTCTTCGGGGCATTTTCACCTGCCCAAGTGCTCCTCATCAGTGTGCCATCAGAGACAGCATCCGCCCCTCCAGGCTGGGAGGAGGCAGAGACCCTCCTGAGCAAGCTGTTCTTGCTTGTTCCACCACTTCTCCTCCCCAGCTCTGTGGATCTATCCCATTTGCCATGATTTTGCTAACAGTGACAAGCTAGAGGTCTTAAATCCTGAACAGCTCCAAAGGTGGCCACATTCCATACTTATCAGTGTGGTTTGAGAAAGGCACAAGGAAGAGGGAAATTGCTCAGAAAACCCTTTTTGAAGGGAATCACTATGAGCATACCCCAAATAGAATAGACTGTGTTTTCATATTCCTAATCCAAATGCAGGAGGGAAAAAACACACATATGTATCACACAAAAGGAAGAATGTTAAGATAAACCTTTTCTCCTTCACCTCATACATTATGTTTTCCCTTCCAGATGATGACCACTGGGATCTGAAAATTTCCAGCATTTACTGGCCAGTCCTGACTCCCTCTGCTGGTTCCTCAGGCTCCTCTTCCTCAGCCTTGGACCAGGAGCAATGTCCTTTTAGCAGTTCCAACAGTAATGCATAGTGGGAAAGTCTTGTCACAGCAGTTTCATTAAAACGTACAAATATTTTGTTATGTCTTAAAAAAATACTTTGGAATCTTTGAGGGTTCATTACCACAGTTTTTATCTTTTATTATACTGCCCTTGTACTTACTGACTAGTACATTTAGACTTCCATCTGAAGTTAGAACAGAATTAAGCAGTAACAAACATAAAGCCTTTCCTTGCCTTAATGCATGGTTTCACACTTCACATGAAAAGGACAAGTGCTAATAAAAGTCTTAAAACTAGTTTATCAACACTGCAATAAGAGTGAAGCACAAAGCTTTAAATACCAGAAGTTGCAAGCTGGCAGTGTGGGAGCTCATTAAAAAAAGCACTGCACAAGAGTGCTCAAGGCAAATGCCATTCAAACTTTTTCAACTCAGGAGTTATTTAATCGTCAGAGCAATCACAAGGGATAAGGCATTGTTTAAAGGAACTGGCTTCTGTAGGCTTGGTGCTGTTCAGTCTTCTGGAAAGGTATTCACTGTAAATGTGCCATCAATTTAAAATGCTTCTCTGTTCTGAAAAGCAATCTTTCTGACCTGGGGCTTGATACTTCGAGTTGCAGAGCACCCTCAGCTGAAACAATCCCAACAACGTGAGGCTTCTGAATGCCCCAAAGACCACAACCACAAACGGGCAGACTGAAATATTCTGCAAGTAGAAACACTGACTTTACATACATACAAATCAAAATTCATCCTGCTGTGTGTATTTGTCACCAATTTCAGTAAACCAGCAGTAAGGCAACATGATTTATGCATTAGTCTTTTGTACTCGTTCCCTGAGCATTAAAAGCTATGGTACCAGGGCAGTGTCAGGAAAAGCTGTTTCCATGTGATATCCATTTGCATGGAACTGCCCATTTCCCCTTTACATTGCATTTGCAGTCTCTTAGACCATTCTGACTGGATGAAAGCATGCTAAAAAAGCAGAATGGAAATTCTTACAATTCCTACAAAGCTGTGGACAAGCCAGTCTGAGACATCTGCTTACTCACTTAAATTTAAAAGATCTGAGTTATTCTGGAAAAGGTGTAGCAGCATCAGTTATAACTCCCTCCACCACAGTTACAGGCTTTTCTTGCTGAAGTATTCATTTCTACACTGTTTTCTGTCAGCTTACAATCCATACAGAAGATCCACTTCTCTCCCTGATTTCAGGAAAACTACAAGCTGGCCCAGCCCTCCCAGTGTTCAGTGTTCTGCTGTGGTTTTGTCCTGTGATCTGTGCACCCAGCACAGGGTCCATAGGCATCCACGAAGTGCATACATGCACCAGAAGGAAAATTAGCACAAACCACAGCCATAGCCATAGGCTCTCTCCCATCACCTTGGAGAACAGTTACACTTGGAAGAACTTCCAGAGAACCACACTGTAGAAGGTGATCACTGACATTTAAATTTTTACCATAGGGTTTTAACAAGAGAAAGTTTAAAATTAAAGGGAAAACACTGAGTGCAGTGTTGGTGCTGACACTTGTGTTGGTATCACACCCTAGTACTCAACCCTGCCAACACAAAACAGCAGGTTTCAGTAGGACCCCAGCTGAGGGAGAGCTTGAAGACAAATGATTTAACAGCTGCTGTCTGGGACAAGAGTTTAATTAACACAATCAAAGCCATTATTAGGCTAATCACCAATTAGCATCACCAATTAACTCACTTATGTCCAGTCCCGAATATCTAAAAATCAGTGCCTGAAAAGAAGCACACACACAGCACTCTGTGGTACCACACTGGACTGGAGAGAAACACAGCAGAAGAGAATTTACTCCCCAGAAGAAGACGCAAAGAAAGATGCTGTTAAGGATCTCAGCAAATAAAACAATATAAAAAGCAGAGAACCACAGCTGTGCTGGGTGAGGCACAGCCACCCAAGACCAGCCTGAGGTGCCTACGTGTCCTCAGAGCAGGGGCTTTCACACATGCCCATCTTTTTCCATGATTCATTCTCCTGGGTTTCATCCAGAGAAGGCAATGCATATAATTTTCATGTCTATTCAGCAATTCCACTGATATTAAACTAAGTATATGGCTATCTCAGTAACTGCATAATCTTGTGTGTCTTTCAAGCTCAACACTTTCCAACAGGTCACTATTAAGTGTTGTTACATTGTGGGTATATTTCTTGAAGGAAGACTTGGTTTTTTTCTAAGAATCCTCTTCTGTGAGTATTCTCTTGCTGCCAGATTTCAACATCCACCCCTGCTGTTCTTATCTACCTGCTCTGAAGATCAAAATATAATTTTTAAAATGGATAAACACCACCTTTGCTCTCAGAAATGGCTGACCTTGACTATCTCATCTTGAAAGTTGAAAGATTTAGAAAGTTACAAACATGAGTCAAATGGAAAATTGAGAGAAAATGTGTAGACAACCCTAATTATAGATGTTGTTACATTTTGTTCTAATGCTATCATGATGACAGCAGACAGACAATAGCAGTAAAATCATAAATAGTAGGAAGGACTCAGAACATAAGGAATAGCACAAAGCACATCATCAGCCTGTGGAATGAACAAAGCCATCAGTAAAAAACAGCTCTTTGTTTTTGGGTTGTGTTTGTTTTCCCATTCTAATGACAAGACACGGGTTCAATCAAGCTGTTTTGAACATGATCATAAGAATCATGTTCGTGTTTGAGGCTGGGAAGGACCTAAGGATCACCAAGTCCCACTGCCAGCCCTGCAGTGCCACAGTCCCCACCAAACCCCAGGGGCCACATCCACATCTTTAAATAGCCCAGCATGGGGACTCCAGCACTCCCTGGGCACTCCATCCCAGTGCCTGGACACCCTCCCCAGGAAGGAATTTTTCCTAACATCCAATCTAACCCTTCCCTGGTGCAGCTCAAGGCTATTTCCTCTCATGCTGTCACTTGTCACTTGGGAGAAGAGACTGCCCTGCCTGCAGCCTCCTTTCAGGCAGGTGTGGAGAGGGAAAAGGGCCCCCTGAGCCCCCTTTTCTCCAGGCTGAGCACCCCAGCTCCCTCAGCTGCTCCTCATCCCTGCAGACAATTCCCCAGCTCTGCTGCCCTTCTCTGGACTCGCCCCAGCCCCTCAGTGTCTTCAGTGAGGGCCAGAACTGGACACAGCACTCGGGGTGCAGCCTCACCAGGGGATGAACATTGCCCTGGTCCTGCTGCCCAGACCATTTCTGATAATAGTTGTTATCACAGCAGTTATGCTCTGTTTGCTTATCTGAGTGTGAGTTTTGAAGTCCACAGATTGACTTACAGCATGCCCAGTGCATTCACTACACAGAAGGAGCACAGAGATCACACCCAGGGCATGCAGAAGCACAGAATGTTTTGTTGTTGCACAAATATCAGCACTAACCTCATCTGTTGATACTGGCACAGAGTGCACATCTGCAAGGTGCAGCTTCAGCCTGACAGGACCAGAAATATTAGTGCCAGCATTGAAAGTGCAGTTGTTTCCACAAATAACTAGGGGGTTTAAGATGGTAGAATTAGCCTATGCTGCTAGGCTTCTCTATTTCAGTTTTTAATTCTCTTTTTAACTTTCACAGTACATCTACATTTTCTCTATTAAACTTTCTGCTTATGTGCCATTGACTTGCAGGTATGTTCATCCCTAACTTGAAAAATTATATACTCATGCCTTTCTTTATGTTGTCTAAGGTCAGAGTTTTCCAGTGGGTCACCAACACAGATAGTTTTAACTCTTAATACCAAGTTCATTGTTTTTTATAAGTGTGGTAATAATAAAGGTTATAAATTACAAATCTATTCTGCCTCAGAGGCATAGCAACATAAAGTCAGGTTTGTAGTGTACCAAGTGTGGAAAATCTGAAGCTAAACCACAAATTATTAAGCACCCATGAACAATATTGGTCAAAAAAGATGAACTGATAACACACAAAATAGTCTCCAGTTCCTCCAAGAGGTGATTTTTGCTTGAACATTGAAAACTGACATAATTTTTAAACCTACCCCAATATGAGAAAGAGTAAGTATTTTGCAAGCAGAGACTCTGAGTCAAGTCCAGAAGAAACCCCACCCTTTAATGAGAGGTGTCTTACCCTCCTTTACAGCAAAAGCTCTTGAAACACTGGGAGCTCTCATGAGGTCAAGGCTTAGCAACTCTTCCCAGAACACTCCAGGAACAGCATGGCTGGAGTCAGGAGAGGAGAAATTGAAGCAAAAGTAAAATCTGATCCTTAGGGTAAGCAGGTGTTGTGGGTTCTGTGTTATTTCCTTCAGCTGGAGCATTTCTGTGCTGCCCACCCGGGGCTGGGGCCCAAGGAGCAGCTGCCCTTCCCTGGACATGGGCTCAGCAGAGGCTGGGAGGAAATTTGCTGTTTCTCAGCTGTAACTACAGTAAATGCTCTTTTTTCACTTTAGATGAATCTACAGCCTGTTGAACTGTGAGAAGCAAGAAATCCTGTGGCATTTAAAATGACCAACAACCAATGGGCATTTTAAAGAGCTGGTTGTTTGGGAAAGCAGCCCTGCTTTACAAGAGTGCTCTTGGTTCACCAGGCAGCTGACAACTGATGGCAAAGTCCTCCAAAGCTGCTAAAACAGAAGCACTGCTGTGTAGCTACTGAAGGACAAACTTTCCCATTAGCAACCAGCGGGAAATTTGGCAGAGTGGCCTCAGGCAAACATTTCTGTGTATCAACCATTCTGTGCATCACTGCATAGAAAATGGTACAAAAACAGATACTCTTCTCTTAAACGTATAAAGCAGTGTTCTGTGGCAGGTTAAGGTACGAGACAGCAACTAAAGGAGGAAAAAGCAACTCACAGCACATGCACAAACACAGCAGTCTCAGATTTAAGTTCTTTCTTCAACCCATTTTTCCTTCTTCTGGGAAGCAGCTTGTTTCACTGCCCATTTACCCAGAATTAACCAAACTCTTCAGCTATCTCCAGTGTTATCTTAAAGTGTGGCCCTATAGATGCTGCCCCAACCCCTGACAATAACCAACATCGAAAGCTTACAGGAAATATTTCTCATTCACATGCAGCTGCTTTCCCAGAATTCTTCCCCACTGCTCTCCCCTTCTGACACTGTCTCCTCTTAAAGCTCTGGAGGGTCAGTACAGCCATGATGCTGCTAACAGAGGAGCTGGTGGAAGGTAAACATGTAATTACTGGCACAAGGGCAGTATTTGTGTCATCAACACTGATTCGACATTCACACATCTTTGTGCAGAGTGTGCAAGGCTCAAGTTCTGTTCCTGACCAGTTCTACCACAGCTAGACCCCCAGAGCAAGAGGAGAAGCCAAGGTTCCCAGCAGGCTGTTGTCCCTCCCAGCTGAGGGCAAACATTAACGTGGTTGCCCTCAGGCTGCTCCTTCCTCAGTTTTTGTGTCTTATCTCCCCCAGTGGGGCACTGCTGAAATGCCACTTTCACTGTGCTTTGGACCCTTGCAGTTGTACCAGAACTCCACGTACTGAACCATCCACACCTTTTTGGATATAGCTGCCTGCTGTGTCATATTTTCCATTTCAACCCAAACTGGCACTGACTCAGAGCATTTTCTTCTGTCTGGCTGCCCAGTGATACAACACAATGGTCCCATAAAACAGTAATCTCCCCTCCAGACTTCTGTATTAGTGAAGGCTGCATATGAATAAAAGAGAACTCATTCTGGACCTGAACTGCACCCTCATGAAGGGAGATATCTTCTACATTGACATAATCACAATCTGAATCTCCTGCACTTGGTACAGTACAATATCAAACCTGATAAAATCAGCACAGTCAGCTGGCCATACTTACCTCATGCCCCAGCATGCATTTTTCCTCACATAAATAACTCCCTCAAAACTCCCTTTTCAAGTCTTTGTGTGCTTAAATGCATCATCACAATTCAAACCACGCTCTTTCAGCCACAGGGGCCAAAGGAGAGAAATGCTGCCCACCTTTTGGACTACAGGTCTGTAACCAGCGTGAGGAAAAACCATCTTAAACATGCCCCATGTTAGCTTCTCTTTATTCTGGGAAGTAGTCAAAAAAGAGTTTGTAAAGGAAAAGGAGAAACCTTAGTTTCACCTTCAAGTTCTATTTCTCTCTCTCAACACCTGCTCTCCCTTTTGCTCACCCACACACCCCTCACCATGACAGCAGAAGAAGCCAGGGAATCACAGTAACCCACATTCTTCTGTCTCACCCCTGTCAGTGCTCTTGGGACTGAGCAGCAGAAGCCCAAACAGAAGGCAGGCAGCTGTTGGGGTGTGAAGGGACCTTCTGAGGCCAGCACTGGCCAGCAGGAGCATCCGTGTGCCCGGCAGCCTCGAGTGACCCGGGGCTGCTTGGCAGTGTCACACAGATCTGCTCACAGGCACTGCTGCTCTCAGACTTCTGAGCACACGTGGAGAGCTTTGGGTTCACTCCTGTGGTTCTCACAGCAAGTGTGCTGTCTTCTCTTTTGTCAGTGAGGGAAGGAAATTCTGACTCGCCTGCTCTGCCCTTTTCCTCTTTTCCCATCCCTCTGGGGATGGCACACTGCAGCACCAAGCCAGCACCTCCTGGCACTGCCTGTGCCTCCTGGAGACACCTACACCCTTTTCACATGGTTTCACATGGTTTCACATGGCTTTCACATGGTTTCACATGGTTTCACATGGTTTCACATGGGTTTCACATGGTTTCACATGGTTTCACATGGCTTTCACATGGTTTCACATGGTTTCACATGGTTTCACATGGGTTTCACATGGTTTCGCATGGTTTCACATGGGTTTCACATGGGTTTCACATGGGTTTCACATGGTTTCACATGGTTTCACATGGGTTTCACATGGGTTTCACATGGCTTTCACATGGTTTCACATGGCTTTCACATGGCTTTCACATGGCTTTCACATGGTTTCACAGGGTTTCACATGGCTTTCACATGGTTTCACATGGTTTTCACATGGTTTCACATGGCTTTCACATGGTTTCACATGGTTTCACATGGGTTTCACATGGTTTCACATGGTTTCACATGGGTTTCACATGGTTTCACATGGTTTCACATGGCTTTCACATGGTTTCACATGGTTTCACATGGTTTCACATGGGTTTCACATGGTTTCACATGGCTTTCACATGGCTTTCACATGGGTTTCACATGGTTTCGCATGGCTTTCACATGGGTTTCACATGGGTTTCACATGGTTTCACATGGGTTTCACATGGGTTTCACATGGTTTCACATGGCTTTCACATGGGTTTCACATGGTTTCACATGGCTTTCACATGGCTTTCACATGGGTTTCACATGGTTTCGCATGGTTTCACATGGGTTTCACATGGGTTTCACATGGGTTTCACATGGGTTTCACATGGTTTCACATGGGTTTCACATGGTTTCACATGGGTTTCACATGGGTTTCACATGGCTTTCACATGGTTTCACATGGCTTTCACATGGCTTTCACATGGCTTTCACATGGTTTCACAGGGTTTCACATGGCTTTCACATGGTTTCACATGGTTTTCACATGGTTTCACATGGCTTTCACATGGTTTCACATGGTTTCACATGGTTTCACATGGTTTCACATGGGTTTCACATGGTTTCACATGGTTTCACATGGGTTTCACATGGGTTTCACAGGGTTTCACATGGCTTTCACATGGCTTTCACATGGTTTCACATGGTTTCACATGGGTTTCACATGGGTTTCACATGGTTTCACATGGCTTTCACATGGCTTTCACATGGTTTCACATGGTTTCACATGGTTTCACATGGGTTTCACATGGTTTCACATGGTTTCACATGGTTTTCACATGGTTTCACATGGGTTTCACATGGCTTTCACATGGTTTCGCATGGTTTCACATGGCTTTCACATGGCTTTCACATGGCTTTCACATGGGTTTCACATGGTTTCACATGGGTTTCACATGGCTTTCACATGGTTTCACATGGGTTTCACATGGTTTCACATGGGTTTCACATGGGTTTCACATGGTTTTCACATGGTTTCACATGGTTTCACATGGTTTCACATGGTTTCACATGGTTTCACATGGTTTCACATGGTTTCACAGCCTGAGTAGATCAGAACAGCACTGTGGGCCAAAGGTGGCACACGGATAAATCATCTTCTCCTTTCCAGTGCCCACACTCTGCCAGGTGCAGCACCTACAGCACAGTGCTGTGCTCAGAGTAACTCCTCTGTTTGGTAATTCCTCTATGATTTTCACAGGAGGTTGCTAACTTCGTGTGGAATTAGGCTCCTTTCCAGAAAAATGCCCATTTCTCCCCTCACACATTCTGTAGCTGTCATCTCATTACTAACCTGCAGTCAACTTATTTGCAAAGGGTGTGAGAAAGACAGTTCCTGAAATCTTTCATTTTGGCATACTTAGTTCCTGATAAAATTGATTTTATAATTTTCTAGGTCATGCAAAAAAAGGCTTTTATACATAAAAAAAGAAATAAGTAGAATCAAAAATATTCAAACCAGAAGTGAATCAAGCAATTAAAACTTATTTGCACTGTTGCAATGCAGGAAATCACTTTCATTTCCCCTCCTCTCCCTCCCGATTTAAATGCAGCAAACTCAACAAGAATTTTAAAGTTCAGCAAATGGTTAAGGAATGAGAAGCTCAAGGAATTACAATTTATATCAACTTCCCTCTCAAAAAGCAAAGGGGCAGAACAAGTCAAATTGAGTATCTTTTCTGGTTCCTTGTTTCTTATTAAATTTTCTCTGTGAGGAAAAAGAATTAAACCCAGGATGATGCTGCTAGTGTGGGATGGCAAAGCTCAGAGTGGTGACAGGCCCAGAAATGAAGGTTTACAGAGAGAAGTGAGAGGAAAATGGTCCATTTTAGGAAGGCACACTCGACTCCCTCCAGGATCCAGAGTATTCCGAAGGATATTAAACAAGACTGGTCCCAATGCTGAGTCCTGGGAACTTCAGCACAAGCAATCTGAAAAACATGCAGGTCCTGGACATCCTTACCACGGAGGAGGCAGCTTTTAGGAGCTGAATTCTGCCTGTGGAGCCTGTCAGCCCTGATTGCATCTCTCCTGCACGGCCTGTCTGCACGGAATGCCAAGGATGGAACTGGGCCAGCTGCTCCCGTTCAGCAGTGGGGCTGTGAATGCCACCAGGACCCAGAGCACCCCAATCACTGCTCAGAAATACCAACAGCTCACTGCAAATAGCACCCCTCGGGACTCAGCTGTCTGAAGGGTTGTTTATATATCCAAAAAGCCAAAAAAAAAAAAATGCTGTCTATCCATTTTATTTCTATTTATCACAATGGCTTTGAGGTTTTGGTAAGCTTTGCTGTTTTTCAGAGTTGGCTTTTTGTGTTTGTGGGGGTTTTTTTTTGCTTGGTTTTTACTCATTCATTACTTTTAACATGAAAAATTGAGATATTTTCACCTGTAGAGATAACCAGACCAAATCCTGCCCTAGAAGTTAAACCCTCTTCTAATCTACAGAGAAACTCTGCCCACTCTTTGGCCAGCCCTATCACTTTGTTGAAACTTGCTGTATCACAGGAATATATCCACAACACTCCTGGTGGTTCATTCTAGTGGAGAGAGCATCCAAGCAAAATAACATTCAGAAATCCCAAACAGTTGTTTAACAATTACAGCAATAACACATCATCTCTTCAAATATCATGACTAGCATCAGAGTAATATAAAGCAATAAAGTAATAAAAAGTAATAAAGCACAACACAGAGGGGTGAAGGAACAGAACTGCAAAAACTGACCATACTTATTAAAAATAAATTTAAAAAATATAAAAATCCAGGCCTTTAAATTAGGGATTACTGGCTAGAGTAGTGTTGCTGTTGGCTAAGATAGATGAGAATGAAAATCAATGCAAAACTATCAGCCCTATAGACAGCATGCCATCTGCAACTTCAGGAGCTTGCAAGAGGTCCAAGGCATCTGAGAGATCTTTGTCATCTTGCCAGGGATGTGACAAAGACCAGAAATTCGACTGACAGCTTTTGCAAGACAAAGTTTCCATTTCCTTTCCCAGCATGTCCCCCGAACACTGCACTGGCAATACCCATGAACACAGAGAAAGTTGCTTTGGGGTTAAAATCTCTTGTGCTGCCCCCAGTAATGATACCCTCAGCAAACCTAACCCTTGGCACATGGCTGGCCCTTAGTGTCAGGCCACCAGCTTCCAGCAAAAGTAATTCCAACACATTCCCTCACCACCTAGAAGAGGTTCTAAGGGTAAATGCATTTCTCTTATCATGAGATACATGTTTAGTAAATGGCCACATCCATTTGCTTTAAGTTGATGACCTGCTTTGTGAAGGGCAAATCATGCCTCAGGATCAAATTGATGCTGCAATGCCTCTGTATCTCAGCCAGGTGTTCTGGTAACAATGGTCTAGTTTTTATCAGTTCCTCACTATCCTTGCTCACAAGAGCCACTGAACACTGCCTGCCCTGCTGGAGGCCACCAGAGCCCAGCAGTGCTCCGTGGGGCTGAGGAGGAGACCCTGACTGTGGCACCTGCCACCAAGGCTGCCTGGGGGCTCTCAGGCATGGGCACACCCCTGCTCCCTTCAGCAGGAGTGCTGTGAACAAGGCTGCCTATGTTTTCACATTTACCCGATGTTATTCTCATTTCTGGATTGTTTGGGTGTTTTTGTTTGTGTTTGTTTCTGGTGGGGTTTTTTTTGTCTAATGAGAAAGAAACTATTCACAGACAAAGCTGATCAAAGCTGAGACAGCTGCTCCATTCTCCTGGGAGCTGTGTCTGCCTCAATCAGAGAAACAGCTGAAGTGCTGCAGGACTGCAGGATGCTTGTGCTGCTTGTGCTGCACACCATCAGCCCAGAGCAGTGGCTGGGGCTGCTGTGGGTTAATGAACTCGGTGACAATTCATCACAGTATGTGACAATTCATCACAGTATGTGACAATTCATCACAGTATGGAAGCATGCATGTTCAGGGATCTGCCCTTTTACCTCCTCTTTTGTCTTTTTCCATGGTCACTACCTGGTCTAGGTATAGTGTTCACAGGGGGATTTATTGTTTCGTTTAGCATTCAAACATGTCCCTTTTCCTTCGTGTTTTGGATGAGTCAAGTCCTGTAGTTTTGGAAAGTTCCTGCCTAACAAAGGAGAATTTAACATAAACAGGCACCCAAAACTTGGGATGCTCCAATGCAACTGAGAACACCAACAAAAGGCCCCAAAAATGATGGATTTTTCTCCATTGCTCAAAATCCAAATAGACAAGCATCCAACAGTGTTATTTTATGTGAAAAGTCAAGAATGCCGAGCATTTTTAGAACTGTCCATCCCTACTCCACCTGCATATCAAGGGAATTGCTGTCACAGTGCACAGATACAAAAACTGCAAATGAAAGTCCTCTGATTTCTGCCACTGCTTAGGAAAAATAAACAATACCCAACCCAACCTGACAGAATCACTGAGCAAAATATATAAGGACTGTAATTTCAAAGAATATGTCTCCACAGGGAAAACAACAAAAATTGAAACAGCTTTTTTTTTTTTTCTTCAAGTATTAAAAATTGAAAATATATATCTTTCTGCAGATCCAGACAGCGCTTTTAAGCTTGGTTTTATGTAATGCCAGCCTCACTGAAAGATCTGTCTGTAGACATATTCCCTATTAATTAGCAATTTAGTGGCCATCTGTGGAAAGGGATAAGCAAGTATGTTTTTCATTTAAAATGAAGCTGAGGAGTTAATTGCTTTTACTTCCCGTAGTAACACTCATCCCTCTCTATATATACACACATACACTGAATAAAGAAAGCGAGGCAAAACCATGCAGGTCAGTTCACAGATGTGAAGATATTTTGCTTTGCAAAACTATAATTCACCATATATTCAGCTACAAACACAAGCCACAAAACACAAACTTCCACAGAACAGAAACTGTTGAAAGCAGCCACTGGGCACTTCATCTCTATTTTAAAATAACTTGATCTTCCCAAACAGATGTGCAGAATTTGAGGTCAAAAATCAAGAGCAACTTTCACCTACCCCCTCCAGTGGAGCTGACAAAACATTCCTGGGGTTTATGAGCATGCCACAGCCCCCACAAATCTAAATAGGGGCTTCACCTTCCCACATCAATATAACCAACAGCAAAAGAGCAAAACACTGCCTCTGAAAACTGCAGGCACAATGAGGTCAGTGGGACAGCACCTGCACCACTGCACTGTGGAGCACAAGGACACCTCCCTGCAGCAGGAGGCCTGAAGCAGAGAGCAGGGCTGCTGGGACAAAGCCACGCTTTCTAAACTTTGTGCCAGGTGTAAAAGCAACCAGCACAGCCAGCCCCACAGGCTCAGTACCCACACACAGCTCATTCACCTCAGCCATGCCTTCCCAGGGTCTGTGCGCAGCTCACATCATGCACCCACTCCTCCTACAAGCTCATGCATTGAACTTTTTACTGGGTCAGCATTTGCACTCAGCCAAAACAGCTCAGGGGTTTATTCCTAGGGGCAGCAGCCCCCGACACTTACAGCCGATCATCATCATGGCCACAGCGAAGATCTTCTCGCCGTCGGTGGTGGGGGCGATGTTGCCGAAGCCCACGCTGGTGAGGCTGGTCATGGTGAAGTAGAGCGAGGAGATGTACACGGAGTCCTTGCTGGGGCCGCCCTCCCACTTGCCGAAGCCGGAGGCGTTGAAGCGGTAGGGCGCGCCGATGGCCTCGCCCAGCTGGTACAGCCAGCTCTCCGTGCGGATGCTGTTGGTGTCCTCGTCGATGACCTCGTAGTCGCCGATGCTGTACCAGATGCAGGCCAGCCAGTGCGCGGCCAGCCCGAACACGCACACCAGCAGCACCAGCACGGCCGCCCCGTACTCGATGTAGTGGTCCAGCTTGCGCGCCACGCGGCCCAGCCGCAGCAGCCGCACCACCTTGAGCGAGCTGAAGAGCGAGCTGATGCCCTGCGGGGACAAAGCACGGCGGAGTTAGGGCTGCGCCCGGGAGGAGCAGCATTCCAACAGGATCCCAACAACGTTCCAACAGGATCACAACAACACTCCAACAGGATCCCAACAATGTTCCAACAGGATCCCAACAGGATCACAACAACACTCCAACAGGATCACAACAACGTTCCAACAGGATCCCAACAGGATCACAACAACACTCCAACAGGATCACAACAACGTTCCAACAGGATCCCAACAGGATCACAACAACACTCCAACAGGATCACAACAAGGTTCCAACAGGATCACAACAACATTCCAACAGGATCCCAACAGGATCACAACAACGTTCCAACAGGATCACAACAGGATCACAACAACATTCCAACGGGATCACAACAGTATTCCAACGGGATCACAACAGGTTCACAACAACATTCCAACACGATCACAACAGTATTCCAGCGGGATCACAACGGGATCACAACAACATTCCAACAGGATCCCAACAACGTTCCAACAGGATCCCAACAGGATCACAACAACATTCCAACAGGATCACAAAAACGTTCCAACAGGATCCCAACAGGATCACAACAACATTCCAACAGGATCACAACAGTATTCCAACAGGATCACAACAACATTCCAACAGGATCACAACAGTATTCCAACGGGATCACAACATTCCAACAGGATCACAACAGGATCACAACAACATTCCAACAGGATCACAACAATATTCCAACAGTATTCCAACACTATTCCAACAATATCCCAACAGTATTCCAACAATATCCCAACAGTATTCCAACAATATTCCAACAGTATTCCAACAGTATCCCAACAATATCCCAACAGTATTCCAACAATATTCCAACAGGATTTCAACAGGATTCTAACAGGATTTCAACAGGATTTCAACAGGATTTCAACAGGATTCTAACAGGATTCCAACAGGATTCCAACAGGATTCCAACAGGATTCCTAACCGTGGCTTCCAAAGAGACCAGGTGATGCATAAAACACAGAGAGTCACCAGGGAACAGAGAACCTGGAACACAGAAGCCTTCATGGCCCTTTCCAGAGGGAACACTCACACCCCTTTCCAGGGGAACACTCACACCCCTTTCCAGAGGGAACACTCACACCCCTTTCCAGGGGGAACACTCACACCCCTTTCCAGAGGGAACACTCACACCCCTTTCCAGGGGGAACACTCACACCCCTTTCCAGAGGGAACACTCACACCCCTTTCCAGAGGGAACACTCACATCCCTTTCCAAGGGGAACACTCACATCCCTTTCCAGGGGAACACTCACATCCCTTTCCAGAGGGAACACTCACACCCCTTTCCAGAGGGAATACTCACACCCCTTTCCAGGGGGAACACTCACACCCCTTTCCAGGGGAACACTCACACCCCTTTCCAGGGGAACACTCACACCCCTTTCCAGAGGAACACTCACGCCCCTTTCCAGAGGGAACACTCACGCCCCTTTCCAGAGGGAATACTCACACCCCTTTCCAGGGGGAACACTCACACCCCTTTCCAGGGGGAACACTCACACCCCTTTCCAGAGGGAACACTCACACCCCTTTCCAGAGGGAACACTCACACTCTTGCCTTCGCCCACAGCCATTTTGAGGGTTCCTTTCTGGATTCCCTTTTCCGATTATTTGAATGTGGCTGTGGCGAGTAGCAAACGACACGGTTCCTCGTTTAGCAAATCATCTGGCTCCAGACCTTTATTGTAACAATTGACCCCCCTCATGACACCCCCTACACACCTTCCTGGTCAGAAGAGTGCCAGAACTCTCCATCCCACTGGCCAAACCAAAGGACACAGAGAGCATCCACCCCACAGAAAAGAATTCATAACTTTACACTCGTTACAACAACACTGGCAATGTTTATGTCAAGCCTGTGAGAACCAGGACTGCCTAAACCAAAGCATCACAAAGAAACTGAACCAGAAACTCAGAAGCAACAGGCCTAGGAAAACCAGGCTGCATCTGAATAGGTTTACAAATACCTTTGTAAAAACTTCAAACAACAGGCTGTCTATTGCATACCCAACTGTGAATTCCCATGCCACACATCAGATGTGATGTCTCAGACATAACACTGATTGCAATATTCAGCTCAGACATAGCAGAAAGATACACAAAGAAGGCCAAAAAATACTGGAAGTACCTGGCAATTCAGTGTTCCTATTTCCTACAAGGCATTTCCTATGACTTCACTTTCCCATACAAATTCATGCACTGAGAATCACTCCTCTGACACCTCTCATATGAACTACACAAAGCTTAAATATTTCCAATATCTCGCTAATCCCCAAATTATATCCTTTTGATGACAGCTTTGATATTACTGCAGTATTTCTGTGCTGAAAATAATATGGGTTCCATAAAACAGAATTAAGAGACCGTGCAGGATTTTGTCTTGTTAACTTTTACACAGATTTGCACAAGAAGTCAAATTTAAAAAATTCAAACCCGTTAGGGGCATGAGAAGATCTGAATAGCCTATCATAAAATTCCTTTTTTTTTTTCCTACTTCCTCTTACCAAGACTGTTTCATACATAGAAGTCTGATTAAAATTTAAGCAGACTGGTTTAATGAGTATTTCTGGAAATGCATAATTGCATACTTCTGGTCACCAGCTTTTACTGGAAGTTTGTTTATTCCTGTATAAATACAACTGCCTCAGTATCTTAGGCTGCTTCAATGCACTAGAAATGATGTTTTATTAAATAATTACATAAAGTATATTGACTCATGTTTCCCAGGACTGCAGCAATATATTTTCCCTTTATTTCATGAATTTGTCATGATTACATTGACTCATTTTCAGAGACAGATGTAATTTGTTACCTGGGAACACACTATCAATTTCTGTTAAGTATCTGGACAAGATCTAACACAACCAGGGGGTGGGGAGAAAAAAGAGAGAGAAACAAAAAAGAAGATAAAAAAGCAGCCTTCCTTTAAATCAGAGATATTTGCAGAAATCTACAAGAGAGGGAGTGAACTATTCTTTCCATGAGTATCTCTGCCAACCTTTTCAAGTCACTGATACAAAAACTGCTACACGAAGTAAGTTAATTTCCATTTCCATTCATTCCATACCCAGCTCTGTTTTGTAAACACTGGAGCAAAGCCCCAGGGCCAATTCTCGGAATATGACACAGAAAGCCTGAATTCCCAGGGGAGGGAAAGCAGGTATTGCTGAACACTCAGTATGGACAGGAAAAGCAAAGTGAAAAATGCAAAGAATTACAACCCCACTTTAGAAGTGGATATGCAAGTCCTGGTCTGACAAGCACGTTTAATCTCTGCATTCTAAATATTCTGACATTACAACTGAGCCTTCTGGCCTTTTCCCTCAGCACCAATGCCCATTCCCCCCTTCCCTCTTTACAAAGCTTAGCAGTGAAACACTTCATTTTTTACATTTTGAGAGCTCTCCAGCAGTGGTGCTCTTTTAGCTTCAGTCTCAAAACCAAGCCTTTGAATCACAAAGTGCTCTAAAATCTCTACCCCAACATCTGAGAAAACAGTTTTATTTTTGTTCAAAAGTAGTGGTGCAAAACCTGTTCTTCAAATTAAACATATCCCTGCAATTAAAAAAAATAAATAAAAATGCTGTTTGTCAGTGAGAGTGCTACCAAAGCCAAAAAATAATAATGGTTTAGGAAGGACTCAATAGCATAGAATTTGGTTAGTTCTTCATTAAAAATTAAAGAGAGTCAAGGATTAGAAATACTTGGGGAAAGGAAAGAATCACAAAAGGGGAGTTCAAGAAATTGGATATGAAAAATGGGAATACTAATTAAAATATATGAAATCAGATTTTAAGTCTAAGATGAAATACTTTTTTCAAATGTTCTCTTTTCCTAATTTCCCTTGTGAAATTCACTAAAAGAAATTTTATTAAAACAATTTAAATGTGATTGAACTGCATCATTTGGGAGAAACTGATTCTACCAAATTCTAACCAGAGATAGAGAGAATTAGGGGTTTTGTACAAAAAGAGCTTGAATATTTACAGAAAATATATACTTTATTTGGTTGCACTGGAAGAATATATTTAATATTCAAATTATTCCTAATACTCACCTGACTGCATTAGCAATGAGATTCTAAAAGTTCAGAAAAAGCTCTATTAAAAATAAAAACATATTTCAGCATTTTCAGTGCTCTCTCTTTGATTTCCTCAAAAAGGAATTGTCCATTCTAAATGGATCAATATCAAGAACAAAAACTGCACAAGGAAATGATTATGCATATAACCCTTAAAAATGTGTAAGTGAAATAATTCCAAAGGGCTACAAACAACAGAAATGCAATAGATTGTTTCACAGATGATGAAGTAGGAAAAAAGCCCAGCTAGTCCTGCAATACTTTAAATCAGTCCTTTTTGGCACTAGATTTAGCAAGTCATATTTTAATGCTCACTGGAAGAGATCTGCTGGATTGAAGAATTGACAATTTTAGATTACCACTTTCCGACATAGAACTGTACTTTTAGATTATTGTGCACTGTAATGCTCTTATCAGTGCAGATTATTTTTATGCTTTTATCGTGCGCCTGGCTCCACGGTGTCACGCCAAGGAGCCTGAACTCAATTTACTCCTCTTGATGGGTGTCCCACCCTCTTGGGCTGCTGCTCCTGCCAGTTCTGAGAGGCAGAGAGCCAGAGATCCTCCTGCCCCAAGGAAATGGCAAAACCTGAAAGCTCCGTTCATGAAAGCCCCGGCAGGCACGGCAGGTGCTCTGCTCTGCAGGGTCTCAGGAATGCCGGTGGGGCAGCAGGGGAAGGATGAAATATTCCATGGAGTTCCACCTGGCTCTATTTACCCCCACACAGCTGCAGCTACTGGGGCTCTGCCCATCAGAAAACATCCTCTGAGGCTATGCAAAAATGCAACATAAAAATCTGTTTTATGGCCACAATAGACACACAGGACATTTTTACTCTATTTTTTTAACAGAGAGAACCTGGGTGCAATATGCAGCCCTTGATCAAGTATGTCAGAAAATACTGAATTTCACACACACTTATATTTCAAATGTTCTGAAGCAAGTGAATGAGACTAAAAATATTCTACTGCTGATACCTGTATATAGATGCTGATAAATATTTCATAGGTTGGCAGGTTTATTTTCATTGCCTGTGATGGCTGCTGCATAAAAAGGAGGAAAGTGTAGCCAGCCCCCTCCAAAGCAGAGGGCAAGCTCCAGGCACTGAGACACTGAAGAAATAATTCCATAGCCACTGATTGAGCAGACTTCAGTGTCAAAAGCCCTTGAAATAATAAATACAACCACTTCCCCTCCCTCTCCTTCTCCTCATTCTTTACAGAGTAGAACTGTACCCCAAAACCAGAAAACCAGACCAGCCTCAGTCCCAGGGGAGAGCAGCGCCCACATCTTATATTCAAAAATGCTTCATAAGTCTGTCCATGAAACACTGCCAAAAGTAAATTTCTGTGCACAATTTGTCATGACTTAGACCCCCTCACTCTGCAACTGTGCACATTCACACAGGTTTTCCTCTGCATTCCCTTGCTTTCTGCGAGATCGAATCCACGCTGAGGGCACCCCTTGTCTCACACTGGTAGCTCAGCACTGTAAGGAGCTTTCTCTCCAAATCAGGGTGTCCAGGTCTGGCTCTGCCTCAAGTCAGACAACTTGGGATTTGTGCTGTTACCTGCACACCCAGAAACAGAGACAGAGACACTGTGAAACACAAGGGCTGGAAGCAGAGCAATTGTTCCTTGTCTCATTATGGTCCCCAAGAGCAGCAGACACTGTGGGGATAGATGCTGCACAGATAAAAACAGTTGCTGCTGTTCGTTTGCCATGCAAAATTAAATTCAACTCAGTTTACTGAATAACAAAAGTCCACCAAGAAAAAAAAAATCAAAATCCAAATTGCTTAAAGAACAGCCATAAAAAGTAACAGAGGTCACCCCACCTGCCTCCCAAAAATGTGAGAAATAATTCATTTTCCATCCCAAACAAGATGTAGCATGAACAACTGCAGAAAATAACTAAAATGCTGCATTCACCCCGCCTCCTACAGCTACAGTAGCACAAGTGCTTTAGTAATAGATTTAATCTACATGACAGAATTCACTTTTTAGGCCATTATTCACTTTCTACATGTACAGAAAGAAAATGCACTTATCCCAAGCATTAAGACTTTTTTACTAGGCTTAAAGGCAGGATAATTTACTTCCTACTTCCTACTTATTTTTGAAAAGAGAAATATTCAGTATTGGCACAAATCTTTCCTAAGTTTTCCAGCACTTTTCTCTCATATGGAACTGCTAAAGTTCAGTCTTCATCTCAATTAAAGGGAGATGCAGGATACTAAAAGCTAACCATTAAAAGAAAGAGAATGAAACAGACCCAAAAAAATTAAATTATTTATTCCAAAAGGAGAGGCAATGAACCAGATTTATCCCTCCTGTGAGGAGAGAGGCACAGACAGCACTGCCTTCTTTCTTGACACTTTATTTGAAGCCAGCCATGCCACAAGCTGGCTCTGCCATCTGCAGTAACCTGGCAGCCCTGTCAGGTCATCATTAGG